>CM077884.1:40141641-40741641 GCA_039720435.1 Amazona ochrocephala | reverse complement strand
GTGGGGGTTTTTTTCAATGCTAGACACACACATTGATCTGACACTGAAGAAAGTGTTTCACAGTATTCCCCAGCGGCTGCAAGCATGATCCAGCAACCAACCCTTTAAGAGTACTTAGTCATAACAACGGTACTTCGCAAATAAATCAAAAGCAAACGAAATGGCCACAGCATTAGATAAGACGTTGGATAATTGTGCTCAGGACCATATTTACTAGTGCTGGAAACAGCCTACTCCACTCTTACTACAATTTCTTTGACTTCTAATAGGACTGGAATTTGGCGGGAAGGGTGGCGCTTCTTTTTTTCTTTAGCTTCCCCCCCCCCCCCCCGTCTTCTTAAAAAAATGATGCTACAATTCAAATCCTGGTAACCTTGGAAACAGCCTCGCTCTTCAGATATGTCTGTGTCAATTAAAGTAATTGGGACACTCTAGCTAATGGTGCCTAGACTTTAGTACCTAGGCTAGGGCTAAAGCATTAGTCCTAAAGGACACTCAGCTGAGAAACAGATCCTCTGAAAAAATACTGTCTAGAAAGGTTCTTCTCCTTTTGTAAGCATTTGTCAGAAGGTTAACTGGGAAGAGGCAAGCTTTGAAGAATTTCCTTGTATGTAATACAAGGAGCACAGGGACTATTTAGTAATAGTGAGCTCAGATTTGTTTCTACTGGAGTATACTTGTATATGTATGTAAACAAAACTCCCCAAGAAAAGCAGAGAAACATCATTCGCCCCCTACCTTTACTGAAGCCAGAAAGACTTACTTAAAAAACAGAATATTTTCTAACATATTTTGAGCCACATAACCACCAATCAATCACTCAGTTCAATGACATGTATCACCACTTTTCTGCAGATACATATGTAGAAACCCAGAAAAGGTTTTTGCTGAAGTGTATCTTGAGATCCACTCCCTCACACCTGAAAAGGAGGCATAAAAAATTTCTTCCACAGAGAATGTTCACTGAAAGAATATTGGCACATAGCTTTGTTAGTTAAAAGGTACAAACATTTTAAAGATATTTGCTCATTTCTGCATATTAAATTACTGTACAGCAGAAAGTGATTTTTTACTAAATGCTTCTGGTTATTATGCAAATGGCAAAAATGAATTGACCACATCTAATACCTGTCCTTTCCATCCTATCACTAGCCAGGACACAGAGAAAGAATTACATAGTGTTTGGGGAAAACTAAACAATGATTGTTTGAAACTATTATTATTGTAGATTTCAGCTGTCACACAACACTGGCAAAAGAAAAAAATAAGGAAGTCTGAGCTTCAAGGATTTTTTTCCAATATTAAAGATCTACCCTTTACTCTGCTCTCGTGAGACCTCACTTGGAGTATTGTGTGCAGTTCTGGTGTCCTCAACATAAAAAGGACATGGAACTGTTAGAACAAGTGCAGAGGAGGGCCACAAGGATGATCAGGGGACTGGAGCACCTCTCGTATGAAGATAGGATGAGAAAATTGGGGCTGTTCAGCCTGCAGAAGAGAAGGCTGCGTGGAGACCTCAGTGCAGCCTTCCAATACCTGAAGGGGGCCTATAGGGATACTGGGGAGGGACTCTTCATTAGGGACTGCGGTGAGAGGACAAGGGGTAATGGGTTTAAACTTCAACAGGGGAAGTTTAGATTGGATATGAGGAAGAAATTCTTTACTGTGAGGGTGGTGAGGCCCTGGAATGGGTTGCCCAGGGAGGTTGTGGATGCTTCATCCCTGGCGGCGTTCAAGGTGGGGTTGGACATAGCCTTGGATGGCATGGTCTAGTGGGAGGTGTCCCTGCCCATGGCAGGGGGGTTGGAACTCGATGATCTTGAGGTCCTTTCCAACCCTTACTATTCTATGATTCTATGATTCTATACTTTAAGTCTTTTCTAAAGCCTAGATTATCCAGGCCTTCCAGGGTGAAAGGCCAAAAGTGACCAGCAAATAGGTTATTCCGACCTAGGCTAAGGTGGCTAAATGATCCTCTGATATTGTTAATAAAGGGAAAAAAAAAAAAAAATAAAAAAAGCAGACAAAAGAGCACAGTAGCTGAGTGAGGACCAATACACACATTCGCTACCAGCAAAGGCATAAAAAGATCAGAAAAGTCACAGTCGAGAATCAGAGGCCACAACTGCTGTTTCAGTCCCTTTAAGAACTAATTTTATTTATGTAAGAAATCTGTAATGCAATATGGAATAACTCAATCAACAAGATTTAAAATGAGAAGCATACAAGCCTAAGGTGGAACAGCTGCCAAACTGGACTTGGGACAGCTCAACTCTAGAAGATCATTTTTTAGTTTAAAGACTACAATAAGCAAAATCATGAAATATTATACCTATAAACCAGTTTGGAAATATGCTGTAATACTCAGCAAAACCAGAAATTTAATGCAAGTTTTAACTTGTTAATCTTTACAGTTTGAATATGGAAAACACATTCTACTCACTGAAAACCTAGACAGGAAGGTTTTCTATAATAATTTATCCTTGCAAAGTAAAAACTTGAGTATGTATTCTCACTCTTA
Source organism: Amazona ochrocephala (assembly GCA_039720435.1). Lineage (NCBI taxonomy): Eukaryota > Metazoa > Chordata > Aves > Psittaciformes > Psittacidae > Amazona > Amazona ochrocephala. The sequence continues at coordinate 40,739,120 of CM077884.1, read as the reverse complement.
ATGTTAAGCTCAGGGTCCAATTCTTCCACTGAAGGAGGCTAAGTTTGACATTCACATCAACAGCCACCAAAATTAGGCTATAAAGCTACAATTGCATTAAACAGTTGTCTGACAATCACATTGCAGAATAAACAGAAACCTAAAATCAATTCAGAGTAATTATTTATACAGGCTTAAGTGACATGAGCACTGTGGATTTTTTTATTTGGTGAAGATAAGTCATCTTTGCTTTACTACCTCCTTTTATGTGAATAGATGCTGAATTTTGCTTAAGCATCTTACTTAAAAACATTTCATACTTTAGCCTAAAATATCTTCTGTTGAAACTACTTTTTAAATGTCAAACTAGTAAAATAAAACACGAAATAAACCACTTTGTCTCAGAAGGAAACTGAGTATATGTATTTAGGCAAAAAATTCTGTCAGAAACATGAGCAGAATTTAATATACAATAAAGGCTATTGAGAACTTTCCAAGAAAAACAAGCTTTTTTAGTTTTTGATCATTCACTGAATAAATATCTTACAAAAAACACGAGTTGAAATCAAATTCTGATGAAACATGGAGGAAGCATATGCTAGTGCAGAGCATAGCTCCTCAGCAGCTCATTCAGATGACTGCTAGAGATCCCTGGCCTGCAATAACCTGTAAGAGCCCATCTGGAGGGGTTATGGACCTTGAAACCACAGCGTTTTCCTTCAGTCACAGAACTGCGACATTCTAGGGGTACGTCCCCTGCATCTAGAAGCCATGCTGGCCAGCTACAAAACAGCCAAGCTTCAAGGCTTGTGCAGAGCCAGGGACATGTCATACTGTGCCACCGAACAGCTCTTCATTATATTAATGAGTATAATGGAAACTGCAAAGATTATTTCAGGTTTTTCAATACCCAAACCGTCTTCAAGTAACACATGTATTCTACCAAAGCAGAATAATGAAGATCTTAAGGTTCAGAAACACTTGAATTGCGTTGCTCTGTTCTGAATTAGAGCAAGATCAAAACAAAACAACTCTCTGGTCTTGAAAACAACCACAGAACAGAAATACTGTTGCCTGGCTGGCCCTACACTAATGGCACATTTTCTCTCATGCTATTTGCAAAGGCATGTGTAATCTCAGCCCTCACAGTCCAACATTCAGTATCTTGTTCACTTCAAACTAAGTATGAGATGACGAAACTCATGAAACACAATGGTGCCAAAAGAAAGTCTGCACCACCATTAATTGCTATATGAGTACATCAGATCTATCATGAACAGTGACATGCCAGGCATAACAAGCATCTCAAGTCAAACTCCCAGTTTCTCTCTGACACAGAATAAAGGATGATGATGACAGATGGGTAGAGTTAAGCAAGCTGTGTGGCCAAAATCCTAGATAGATGACTATAGCTGCATTTCATTGCCAAGACTAGAACACTAGTTTGTATCAGAAACTACCAACTTTCTGGCTTCAACCAGGGAAAGAAAAAAATTATTAAAAAAATTAATGTAACTAAAATGAAATAATAATCCATAATACTGGCTCCTACTCCTAGTTTTCTCCTCTGGCTTCAGGGTTATTCCCTATGCCTACACAGTCCCAAATGACATAATTGCAGAAGTCGTTCCACATCACATAACACTGCCATTCACTTAAGTCAAAACTCCTTTTTTCCCCTTCTGTCTGATTTTTTTATACTCCCTACCTGAACTAGCATGTACTTTCCTGCCATGCTGACTGGGCACCAGCTTAAAGTCACTAGACAGAAAAGTTCAATCACATCTTCTGCCTATGAAGTGCAGCACAACCTCTGCTAGAAGGTGAACATTTCTCATCTACTCCATGGTAACAGCACATCACTTGCAAAATTATTCTGAAGCTTCAAATCACGTTTAGGGTGCATGCAGTTAGGAAGGACCCTGCTAGACAGATCCATCATATGTAACAAGGTATTTTACAACTTTGCTCCTGCTCTCCCAGATTCGGCTGAGACCATTTGTTTCAGGTCCATTCATCTGAACCCAAAGACACATTGTTACTCGTTAAGACTTCCCAGCAATTTCAATACCAGCTGCAAGCATCTAAGAATCAGAAATATCCTCTATTTTATTGAGGCTAATTGTGCATCAAGTCCTCTTTTGCCTCATATCCCTCCCTCAAAGCCAGCAAGGCTGAAACAAGAGTAAATCAAGGTAATTTCAGTCAAAGTTTCCTCAATTATTTGCAACATTCATTTTTTTTCCTTACTAAGAAATGTAGCAGGAAGTTACAGAGTACTGACATTCATATAAAGTTGCATTTTAAGCTTAAATCTATCCTTAATAAAATGAAACAATTATTTACTTAAGTATGAGAAAGAATGGTATCATGACAAGTACACTACAGTCAAACAAAATGGCAAGGAAGTTTTCAAATATTTTCCAATATTGGCAAATTATGCAGACTTACTTTGCTAGTCATTGCCATCTGGTCAAAATGAAAACAGTCAATAATACATTTCTACTAAAAGAGAAATCTAGCATAGCACAACACCACACTGTTGTATGTAATACATCAATAGACCTCCTCAGTTTTAACACACTTGTTGCAATACTTTGAAGAAAATTTTGAAAGGAGCGGTTTTTAAACCAAAGAATCTTTCTTCACTGTGAACACAATAGGCTTTTCATGAGTGTTTCGCGTACAGATAAAATTCTTTGTAAGACAAAAATATCTAGATTTGGAAAGCCTTTGCAATTATTAGGAAAAAAACCCCAAACATTCATAACATGTAGTTCATAAACGAATAAGATAAGGCTGCTTGCTCCCAGACATAAAACAGGCCATGATAAAAACTCAGAAGTTTTACAGCACCATTTCATCCCCTCTGTGCTCAGAAGTAGAGTTTGTAGGATCAGCCATCTATTTTTCGGTGATATTTATTCCTACCTGTAAGCCCAGATATAGGGAGATTTATGCTACATCTTCATGAAATTGGAGAACCATAGCACGGTTTGGGTTAGATCATCTAGTTTCATCCACCTGCCATGGGCAGGGACATCTTCCACTAGACCAGGTTGCTCAAAGCCCTGTTCAACCTGGCCTTGAACACTGCAGGATGGGGCAGCCACAGTTTCTCCAGGCAAGCTGTGCCAGCATCTGATCACCCTCATAATGAAGAATTTCTTCCTAAATCTAGCCTAAACCTACCCTTTTTCAATTCAAAGCCATTGTTTCTTTTCCCAGTAATGTTGCAGGAGTCCTACACAATGGCTAACAACACCTTCAACAGACAGCCAAGGAGGACAACCGGGCTGAATAGGATGTGGAAAGGGATAGCACAGTTGAGAGCCTCTGGCTAGAACAGCCATTATTCTCAGTTTTTTGGAAAGCTCAGCTGGAGCTCTACACAACTGTTCACTCTGTTCCTTTCTAACCTCCAAGAAAAACTCTATTACTTCACATTTGTAAAAGGATATAAATTTTACTTGCTGCTATTTCTAGCAGTGGTAAGAGGTAGGACAAGTTCCAAGCCACTCTGTAGTATCTGCTGGTCATCCCCAGGAGGTGGTCAGATGTACAACTGTGTCATTTGAGAAAAGTAATACAAAAAAATATGGCATGCTTTGCATATCAAAACCTTCATATTTATCCAAAACAAGATCAGACATCTCAGCAGAAAAGGTCAAAAGAAACTTTGAGGAAGAACAGTTTAATATTTTGACATTTAAAAGCAGTATTACAAGAAGTGAAGAAGAGTAGATTAGTCTGATTCAGGATACTGAAAGGAAAGGGAGAAAAATATGCATGATTATAACTAAAAAAAATGGTTTCTTGTTCTCATCTAGGAACAAGAGACAGTAACGAGACAAGAAAAGGGATAAACACTAATTTACCTTCTCCACATTCATGGGTTCAGAATGGTTTTGATTGACATTCATCAGTGGGTTTGTTGTGGGGGATGTTTGGTTTTCATCACTAGTTTTAAATTCACTTTTTATTAAAAAAAAAAAAAAAAAACACAACACACACACACACAAAAACAACAAAAAAAACCCAAACAAAACAAAAAACCCCCAAACAAACACAAAACCACCCCAAAGCCACAACACAAACCAGCACCACACGCACACACACAGAAAAACAAAGCCACACTGCAGTTAAGATGAAGGAACGGAAGCACCACATACTAGTCCCAGCCATTAAAAGCTTTAAATCAGAAACTGACCCAGGGGAAAAAAAAAAAAAAAAAAAAAAAAAAAAAAAACACAGTAAAAAGCCCTTAAACTTGCAGAAGTTTTTCAGACTCACCCCTATCATGTATTCCAAGAGAGACTCCCTGTTACCAGTTCAAGTTACTTATAGACAACCATGAGCCTTTATACAACAATCCATGCGTGCAAAAGTTGGAGAAATGAGAGGAAGTAGTATCTTTTTTGGAAAAGATCTTTCTGTCCTGTTAGGCACTACTGGCTCTGCATCTATCCAGGCATATGAAGACACCTTTTTCCCTATAGACATCAACTTCCCATAAATTACTTGCAGTGTCTCTAGATAAATATCAAAGCATTCACCCAAGTGTCTAATTTTCAGAGGGACTAGAAGAATGGATCACAATACTATTAAGATGATCCATCATCATCCTATAGAAAACACAGGAGCCAAAACAAAAATCCTCCCTATCCTTTACTAGTAGATTCTCAGAATAACTTGTTCTCCCGCAGGAAAATGCTGTCAACTTATCCTTCCCACACTGCGTTTGGATCGTATCTTCACTGCCTCCATTTGACATAGGCCTGATATGCAACTGAGTCAGTTTTCCCTTCATGTCAGTATGTGCATATGGTACTTTTGAGCACCAAGACTTATTTTTGCAATCTAAAATCTGGCTGCAGATTGCAACAATAAGAAAAACATACTGGGTTTGATCTAATTTTCTTACACATAATTTGTTGAAATGTTAAGTGCCTACGTTCTTTAGAAAAATAAACTGGATTTGGGAGTTCAAACATGGCGAAATATCTGTTACACAAAACCTTTAAACAGAGGGTATGAGAGATCAAGTACAATGCAAATGGTTTCTGCTAGGCTGTGCAAAAGCAGACATGGGGCAAGCGCTCGTGAAGAGAAAAAACAACCAAACGCTTCCCCAGTTCTGTTGGTGGGTACACCCAAAGCCACTGTTCCCTGAACACAGGCTGCCAACTCTTTAAGGTCTGGAGAACTACAGTAAGGCCTATATAGTTCTCAGCTGCTCTGAGGAAGCACTTATGTATCAATTCCAAAAAGCTGAATGACAGAAATACGAGAACAATCTTTTAAAGAAGAAGGAAAGACTTGGGGAAGAACAGGACAGAGGACATCATGCCATTAAGCATTTGCCTTTGCATATTTGAGTTGCTGGTGCAGCACCACAATCTCCTTCCAAAGCCAGAAGGGACAAGTGCTTCATACATGCTCTCCAGAATTTCTGTACCAACTTTAATGATAGTCCAGTGCAACAAAATGCAATGCAGAACACATGTTCCAAAGGAGATTGCAATACGCTCTGGCCCATGTCCTAGGGACTATCAAATAAAGCCACGGACCTGGGAAAACGAAAATTAATCTAGCTTCATTGTATGAGAGTAGAGTGAATGATGTTGCTCCAGTGCTGTTGCACCTCTAGTGCAAGTCATCAACTAATTTAGCCTATATACATTAAACCACCATGAGGGAGAGACCAGCACATTTGTCAAGATGGTACGGTATGTGGGCAGGGGTTCTTCACCATTACTAGTTGAAAAATCTAACCAGGTTTCCTCTTAGCAATGAATAAGGTTAATACTAAGCATAGAGGAAAACCTCTGAAATTATGAAAATGGTAACAGAAACATGGGTCTCCAAACAGAGGAAAACGGTCAGGAAATTTGATATTGGAAGGGAACAAGCCAATAAATCAGGTGATAGTTACTAAGTACCTATGTCAGGATAAAGGGGAAGAAAGGCCCAAGGCATTATATCCCATGAACTGTACACACAGAATGAACTGCATTGCAGGTCAGCCGCAAATGTTTGTGCAAGGCAACTGGCCTATAACCTTCACTATGAGGAGCACACTTCAAGCATATTCAATTTCTGAATTCCAGAGCACAATGTTGCCCTGATAATATATTTTCATCTGGTTACAAATCTGAATGTGCTGTTCCTATACACACTTTCCAGTAAAAGATACTGCCACTGAATTTGCATTTTTTGAAAGCATATGTAAATGAGCATGCATGAAGAGGGCACAACAGCAATATATCAATAAAGAAATCTTGCAGTGACAGAGTAGGTCCATTTCAAGAACTTATGGTTAAAGGAGGCCATGTCAGAGCATGTTTAACCACGCAGTTCCTCTCCCATGAGTTCTCCCCCGCTAAATCTTGTGTATCTCTCCTTTCTAAATGTTTAGGTACATTCACTAAGTATGGGCACTGCATATTCTGCAGTTGTTCAAGATTTTTTCTTTAGACAGCCCTCCTTAAGACTAACGCATGCAGAATGAATAGCTACTGGGATGCAGTAACAGAACTCTGCAAAGTGCTAGAGTTCCCTAACTACCCAGCTAGACTTCGACTGAAGCATGCAAGTACCATACTGCAAGTCAGATAAATCTTTATTATTTTTTTTGTTTCATTTTAAATGAAGACAGCATACTGACATTACAAATGCTTATTTAAGAACATGCAGGAATTTTGAGAAAACGGAAGAAGTCATCAGGTACTGACCAAGCCTCAGCTTCAACTGTTCTGGACAGCTAAAATTCTCATCAGTTTTAGTGAGTTATGTTACCCTTCATACATTTTAAAATTACTGGTTAGCTTAATCCTTCACCTCCAAAAAGCTGTCCATATTCTATGATAGGATTGATGATATTGCAGTTGTTGGTGAATTGTTTGATTTGCCATCCCATTTTCTTACAGAATTAGATGAAAACAAAAGAAAATGTTTTCAATGAAACTGAATTAGCTGCTCAACACAAAAATTCTAATTCTAAAGTGTTTATTCACATATACAGTAGTTCATCAGCTCTAAAACTCTCGGCTTTATTATGTGCTTGTCAGAATAAATGATAACGCCAACTGGCTGGTGGGATAATGAACAACTGCCATGATAAATGAATTGTCACACAAAGCTATCTGAAATACAAAGATGACTAAAAGAGCAACATTTAGAGCTACACCTACAGTTTCTTTTTTCATTTCTCCCCCCACATGTTGCGCAATTTTCTTCTGTCTCAAATTTGCTTGGCTGGAACAGAGGTGGGACATGAAACAAATTGTGGCCAAATTCCCTAGAGGTGTGAAGTACAATTCCACTGCAATCAATGTATGATTGTACAGTCATGTCACAGATGAATTTGCCCTGGGAGCAAAAAATTTAGCAAGCATTGCTAATATATTCACTTATTTCACAGTTATTCAATTTGTCCTCTGATGAACACATATCTGTTATCTACTCTGTTAGCACATTCTCCTTCCTATTGCTTCCCACACTATATAAAACTAAAAGGAAGATTACTACAAGTGGAGATTTTCGCTTTACTCTGCTAAGGTTAAAAAGAACTCCAAATTCAGTTCCAAAATATGTTCCTATAGTACCACCTCCAAGTCAATGAAAACAGATTTTAACCACAAAGCAGAGAAATCAGGGAAGAGAGGATTTAATTGAACTCTCAACCTCTTTGACTGTGCAAAGACCCAGAAGAAATACACTGCAGACCCCAGTTTGGAAAACATCACTTATATAAACTCTCTTTATTTATAGCAGTACCACAATGAGCAGACAAAGCTATTGAATGAAGCAAGCATTACACACACTTTCAAGACTCTGTTCTATATGGTACGAAGATCCAAAATGAGAAAAATATTCAGAAGGCTTATATTGAATGTGGCTTTTCTTCCCCCCACATCCCAAAGGAGTTACAGTTTCTATATTATTTACAGCATAAATGCAGCATTGGGATGTAGAGACCATAGTAAGAGTTGCAGGGTGGGTGGAGGAAAAAAAAAAAACCAAAGAAAGAAAAATAAAGTCACACTTGCACATGCAAGTGTACATTGCACATTTCAGGCTGCGGCAGAGGTGCGGAAAGAACAGATGGATGGACAAGAGCAGCCCTAAAAATCTCCACTGGAATGAGCTATTCTCCCCATCCCTGTTAGCCCTTTGTTATACACTAACAGAATTTCTAGTATTCATATGTGAAGTAAACTATGAAAGACATCTACCCTCTAATGGATCAGTATTGCTTCCTCTAGCTCCTGTCAGCTTTTCTGAACTCCAAAACAGTATGAGCTTATGGAGAGAGAAAACAGATTCAGCTCAGCAGCTCTGATAACAAAAGCTGTACTTGCAGTGTAGGTAATTGTGAGAAAAGCAATTGCCCATGAATTCTCACTGAACCAAAAGCAATTAGATTTTACAATAAAGGAAACTGTTAGAAATAAGTTTTCTTAAGAAGGATAGCAGACACTTCAGTACCTTACAAGTGATGCACACCACCAGAATCTTCCAAGTGTCTTAAAAATAAGAGTAGCCACTTTTATTACAGACAGCCACAAAATAAATTTGGCCTTTTCAACTTTGGTTGTACTTAAAAAGAGGTTATTAGGAGGTACCTGAAGAAGCAGAAAACAGCTTTGAAATAGCTGGATCTGAAGTTTAAGTCACAACTTCAGGCTTGGAAAGTAGCAAGGACAGGGAACAAAAAGGAAAAAAAACCAAAAAAATGATAAAGAGAAGGAAGAGTAGGAACTCGATAGGAATGAAAAAACTTCACAGAATCCAGGGCTAGCATCTCCAGAGACCATGCCTCTGTAGCTGCCTTTTCCTTCACAGGACAGCTGACAAAGCAGAAATGGTAGATACCCATCAAGGCAGATATAAACTCTGCTTTGAGCCGTGTAATTCAATGTTTCATTATTACTGGGGAAAGAAGGGTGGCACCTAAGAACTGGCCTAAGAAGTACCATGCGAGGCTCAGCTTTGAAACAGCCAGTCTTGAATTTGACATATATTCCTCCATTTTCATGTTCTCAACCAAACACACCTTAAGCAGGGCCTGTTTTCAGAGAACTGCAAGCCCTGTAGCAGAGAAAACAGAAAACAATTTCCAAAGCATTCATCACCTCAAAATTTAAGAGAGCACAGAAAGTTATTTTAGAAAGCAACCGTGATCAATGGTTTTAGAAAATGACAGCAGAAAATGTCTGAACTGAGTAAGCTGACAGCCTGTGCCACAGTGCAAGCCTAATTGTTGGGGTTTGTACTGTACAGCTGCAACCATTTTAGAGATGCTAGAAAGCCTTTCTGAGCAGGACAAAATCAAGCAAGAGCAGTTAAACTTGTTTCACCTAATTAATGCATGTACAAATCTAATTTTTATAAAGTCCTGACCATTTTTCTTCTAGAATTAACTTTTAAACTGATCATTGCCTATAAGTAATACTAACATTCAGTTTATACCACAACTTCCAGAGATTAATTAAAAACATTATGGGTTATATGCCCATGTTACCATTGAAAAACTACCAAAACTGCTGGGAATAAGATTGCAACTTACCAGTGATATAACAACATGAGAAAGGGAAAGGAAATCTCAAACAACCCCTTGCTACATGCAGGGACACCTTCCACTAGACCAGGTTGCTCAAAGCCATGTCTAGCCTGCCGTGGAACACTTACAGGGATGGGACAGCCACAGCTCAGGGAAAAAGATGACACCACAGGGTCTGCAACATACGCAAAATGCTGCAGATTTGCTTAATGTCTTCTCCTGAAAACACACTGGTGTGCGTGCATGTGAGACTGAACTGAAATCAGACTCCACCGTTCACTGTCTTAAAAGAATGGCATGAGAAGCTGAGATGGGACTCTACCATCCATTGCCTGAGAGATGGGTGTGAGGAGCCAAGACTCCTCCATCCATTATCTCAAGGACTGGTGTGAGGAATTGCTGTCCTTTATCTCAAGGATTGCTGACAGACATGTGCAGCTGAAGAGCTGGCTGCAAGACCAACAAATATGGATGCACATGATCCACAAGGAATGTGCAGTACATGACATTAAGAACAGAGGTACTCTCCCCAGCACATAATAAAAGGGGAAAAGGTAATCACTTTGGTGAACACCTTCCACCGCTGATGACTACAGATCCTGGGTGACACCTTCCACATTCCAAAGATGACGACTACAGACCCTTGGGACAACTATCTCTCTGCACTCTGAACGCTTAACTTTTTTTCTAATCTGTCCTATTTTTTTTATAATAGTTTCATTTTTTATAATAGTCCTTTTATAATTAAACAAACTGACTGATTGCTGTACTTGACCTCGTTTGTGTCTTAATTTCATCCTGGGATCACAAATGAAATATTTCCAACACTGTTGTTTTTTTTGTGTGTGTTCTTTTTTTTGTTTGTTTGTTTTGTTTGTTTGTTTTTTCCTCCATTCACACTCTGACAATGTGTCTAGAAGAGGCAGATTTGCCTTGAGAAAGAAGGCATAGCAGCCAACAGTTTTTTGGGGTAAAAGGCATGTCATACTGAATGGCACCAATACAGCCAAGCTTGAAATCAGATGTCCTGGTTTAAGCCTCTCAACCACGCAGTCTTGCTCACTCACTCACTTCCCCCTCTTCCTTCCCTCCGCTCCCGGAAGGATGGGAAGGAGAACCGAAAGAATGCAACTCCCACAGGTTGAGATAAGAACAGTTTAGTAACTAAGGTATAACACAAATCACTATCGCTACCACTACTACTAATAATAATGACAAGGCAAATACAAGGAAAGAATACAATAGCTCACCATCAATCCCAACCTGACCAAGCAGCACACTCCCCACCGTTCTGGGTCTCTGCTCTCCATTTTTTACATCCTGGACATGACGTGCTGTGGTATGGAATAACCTCTTTAGTTAGTCTGGGTCAGGTGCCCTGTCTCTCCTTCCTCCCAGCTTCCCCTCCCCCTTGGCAGAGCACGAGACTCACAAAGTCCTTGGCCAGCCTAAACATCACCAAGCAGTAACTGAAAACACTGGTGTTATCAGCGCTGTTCCCAGGCCCAAAAATCAAAACCGCAGGGCCGCACCAGCTACCAAGGAGAAAAATGACTGCTGCTGCTGAACCCAGGACACCAGGCATATAATCTGTGTCAAACTTACACTTTTCACATCATTTCGACCCAGTTCTTGTTCAAATCCTACTTGGAAAAATATTTGAAGTTTTCTGTGGAGGTTGTAGCTTCTAGTTTTCATTTCTTCAAGACTCAAGTTCACTTAAGAATTTGAAAATTTCCATTTTATAAAAACTGGAAAACATCAACCAAAAACACCCTGAAATTTAATTTCAATAGCTACATGCTTTTCTATAGTATGTCAATCACAGTAGTCTACTACTACTGTATCATTTAATAAAGTAACAAATAAAGTCAAACTTTATAGTGCCTTTTGCACATGTTTAGTCTTCTCCCATCCCTCTCCCTCCTCATGTTTCAGGCAAAGATAATGCTTACTTCATAAAACTACTACAGAAATACAACAAAATCTAATAAAAGTATTATTTCCTTTCGAACTTGTTTAGCTACATGTTGATCACACAACTGACGCTTAGCCTAGAGTGCTCAGCATTACGGAAGTCAGTCACATGCACACACAGTGCTGTTCAGCAAGTTCAATACCTTAGAATATTAGGTATTCTAACGACATATGAAGACAGGCTGAGCAAGTTAGGGCTGTTCAGCCTGGAGAAGAGAAGGCTGCATGGAGACCTCATAGCAGCCTTACAATATCTGAAAGGAGCCTACAAGGATTCTGGGGAGAGACTCTCCATTAAGGACTGCAGCAAAAGAAAAACGGGTAATAGATTCAAACCAAAATAAGGGAAGTTCAGGTCAGATACATGGAAGAAGCTCTTTACTATGAAAATGGTAAGGCACTGGAACAGGTTGCCCAAGGAAGTGGCAAATGCTCCATCCCTGGCAGTCTTCAAGGCCAGGTTGAACAGAGCCTTGGGCAACATGGTCTAGTGCGAGGCACCCCTACCAATGGCAGGTGGGTTGGAACTAAATGATCTTAAGGTCCTTTCCAACCCTAACCATTCTATGATTCTATTCTATTACATTTGTGATTAGTCTCATTTTTGGGTAGAAACACAGAATAAAATGCTGCGTGCCTGGCATGTCTGAGCAAAAGCCAGATAGACAAAAAACAAACCTCATACCGCAACCACCCTGGGGAAATCTTTGTTCATTCCAATAGTTGTTCAGTCAGCTGTCTCCATGAATGACAAGGTTTTATCTCTAATGTGAATGGCTTTGAAGGCTACTTGCATTATCCATTCTTCAGCAGCTGCTGCCGAAACCACAGGGTTGCAAACTTATAATTAAATCCAGCTGCCACTACTGTGAGTTCAGTTATATCGAAGTGAGCAGCAATGGCTCACGGTTACTGGCACAATTCTGTCTCAATTTCTAGACAATGTAATTAACTCTTTTGCCCCGTTTAGATTAAATAAACATCAGCATTGAAGAACACTGTTAAATGACTGTAAAGTAGTATTTATATTGAAGTCTGTTGTAGTCATCACACCTGAGAAAACAAACTTCTAGGTGGATGATGGCTAAAAACAAATAGCTGTTTCCTTGAAAGCACTGAGAGGACACCCAAGGCGACATAAGGCACAGGGTGGAAGGAATTCTATGTAGAAAGGAGGTATAACAAGATACACGTTGACAGATCAATTCTTCAGCTTCAAAATACAAATTCTAAAATAAAGCAAATATCAAAACCCAGGTTGACAGAATCGCAGGCAAGGAACCAGGAAAGGAACAACAGGCCTTCCTTTAACAGTAAGATCATTTTGTGAAAGCCATTGTGTCTTAAATCAGAGATAGAGCCTGACTGGGTAGCTGCATATGCACACTTCTAGGAGTATAGCTTTTCCTTCTACAGTCAAAAACTGTTCATATCCACATGTTAAAGTGTTTAGGTCAGCAAAAATAATTAGCAACCTAAATTTGACTCTCAGCCATAACCCTTGAAGTGCTGCTCAAGAAGCCTCCACTTCCCCACTTTTGTAAGAAACGTTGCAATGATAGTGCCTCAAGAACATTCCATGGGAGTACAAGCAATCAGCACCAACACGCTAGAGTAATGCTGCTGAAGTAGGAAGTGACAGACAATCCAGCTTGCTTTGTGAAGAGTTCTCATTATTTGTACCTCTTTGGAAACACATGACAGTGCAATCACTTCAAGGATGGGTAAGAAAACACAATCGAAGACAGAAGTGCCTGACATCTGACTCCAAGCACAAGAAGGTTAAAGAAAGGTGAGAGCTGTCTGTTGAGATAAGAATGAGATGCATAGCAACAATCTCTGCTGGATATTCTGCCAAATCGGTTAAAACCCTAGGTTACGTAGATAATTTCAATATAGAGGTACCTACATATCTACATAAAAAGTGCATTAACTGAGTGCTGGGAAAAGTCTAGCCACAGTACCATGGGCTATTTAAACTCACCTGTATTACCTGACCTAATTGACTGTGATCTAGCTCAGATACCTCTGCACCACCCTGAAGCAGATAGGCTGAATATCCAAATAAATTTGACCATGATCAGAGACCTGCAGGAGTCATGAAATAGAATCCAGATGTTTCTAGAGACTCAAGGTCTGCTCACCTGCCTTTTGATAGGAAGGGAGGGAAATAAAATGCACCTGCAAGCATCTCTGTTCTATGCTCATCTTTTCTCTGATATACTTTCACATTTCCTGACCCAACATCAAATAAATGCTAGTAGCTAGAAAGCAAGTTTTCTTCCATCACTTTTCCTAGCAAGGAAAAAGTAAAGAGCCTTCTGTACCAAACACAGTGAGAATGAATATGCTCTCAAGTGGTTATTCTTAGGTTCATTTACTTTTGACATATTTGTTTACTGTCTCACTCCTGTCGTCTCTCTACCTGCCGCTTTGTACTAATAGCTGTGAAGCCCAGGCACTCAAAAGCATTTCAGCAAGATGGGCTGATTATTATATCCTGTCATATCTAGGCGAGAGCAAGGCTTGATTTTTAAATCAGTGTTTTACCATTCCCATATTAAAGTGAAAAAGCTTTTATTCTTCCTAGCCTTTCAGTGGCTACTTAAAAGACCTTTTTGATCTGTAGAGGTTCATATCTCACCAACGTTGAAAGGTGTTACGATAGACAATGCTGGCAAAAACTAAGTGTGTGTCAAGAGGGAATTGAACACAGGGGAATAGCCAAAGAAGAAAGAAGGGAAAGGCTGAAGGAAGCTATAAACTGGAAATAATCTCCATATCAACTGTTATAGATCATTAGGACAGATAATGCCATTAATCTAACTTTTTTCTTGAGATTATACATAGCTTTGACCTTTTGCAGTGTTCTGTGCGCTGTTTGTCTTTTGCAAGTCTCTGCATAGAAGAACTGCATAGAAGAACATTCAACCCATCTTTCCCAGGAGTTTCTAATCGGCTCTAGCTCTGTGACATTTTATATTTAGGTCCAGCATTTGATTTGTATTAATTTGTGACTATACATGTCTGTAATTTATTATTCAAATCGCAATCTCTTTTAAGTGTCAGGATACCTACCAGTTGCCATCAAAGTGTAGAACACAGGAGACAGATCAGAGAAAGGTGTATTACCATGAGACCAAGCCCAGAAGGCATTATTCAGTGACAGCAGATGAATGTTTTGATAGACCTACATGTAAAGGTTGTCATTTTCATAGAAATGGATTTGTGTTTTGCCTTTTTTTTTTATTTATTTGGTTGGTTGGTTTGTTGGGGGGTTTTTGTTTGCTTGTTTCAATACAATACTTTGTTGGTTTTGGTTTTTTGTTTGTTTGCTTGCTTGCTTTTTCTTTTAAAATATTTAAGAATCTAATGTGAAATTTATATGCTACATTAAGGCTTGGAGGATGTGTGGGGGAAGAACAAATAACCACTGTATATTTGTTTCTTAGGTTTTCAAGGCAATCAGACCACTGAAGTGCTGAAGGTCTCCAACTACCCAGGGTGAGACCAGAACCTGCTAAAAGGTTATATCAGAAGACTTTACCATGGCTAAAATTTCATTAAAGTTGATAAACTAATTATGGACTGAATGAACAAGACACCAGCATTTGTCTCTTCCTTCTTGCTTCTGCAAGGGCTAAAATCAGATTTGTAGATTTTGTGAGGCTTCGCAGCCCCGATCTGAGGCAGAAACAAGCAGTGCTGACAGCAGTTCCCAAGGTCACCAAGAAGCAGATCACACAAGCAGCACAGGAATGAATGCAGCAGTGACAGCAGAACACGAATTTAACCCTGACAAATCTAAGCTGAAAGAGGCTGATGATATACAAGATTACACCAGGAAATACAAAGGCTGAATTTGGTATGAACTCACCTGATGCCAGCATGCTACAGAGAATATCAAGGAAGGTGAAAAGATGCATACTAAGAGGACTAACACCCTAGTAAGAGAGGAATCTTCATATGAAATAAGACACTGATTTTTAGTTAATGAGGAGAAATTTGAAAATGTTATCCTGGTTTTAGACTGAGCAGATTTCTAGATCTCCTTTTGGGTTAGTTTTCTTGCCTACAGGACCACTCTGCATGAGTTACACATAAACTTGCCGTGCCATACAAATATGCATCTGGCAGTTTTAGCAAGGGCAGAGTTGGCTAGACAACTGAAGAAGGACTTTAAAATCAAAAAACATTTAAAATAAGTTAAAAAATGGGGATTTTTTCAAATGCACCTTACTTAGTAGAGCATGCTTAGCACTAAATAAAAATCACCTGAAATAGGCTTTGAAACAGTTTTAAAGGAACTGTAAAACCTTCAGTGTTGGAATGACATACAGAAAAGACAAATACTGGATTCTCAAGTCACTTCATCTAAATCAAGGGCTTCTGCATTTGTAATATGCCCTATTTATATTAGGGTTGTTTGAAGTCTAGACTACCTGCTATTTCATTGAACTAAAGCAATTTGCTTTAGAACTAGCTGAGATGTCTGCACTGTCTACTTCCTTAACAACATCAAGCATTAGTTGCTGGCTACAGCCAGCCTGCCACATAAGAAGACAGTAAAGCACCATCACACAGAACTGTCTCATGCTGCTCATCTCTCCTGTGCGGTTCACACACAACAAACAGAAAGGAAACATCATGGTCTACTCTACACTTCTGAGGAGATGAAACATGTCAACATACCTTGTTAGCTGTGCTTGTTGTTTAAAACACATTCACATTTTCAAATTTCACTACTTGGAAAGATTTTGGACACTCTAGTACAACAACACTTATTACTTTGACAAGTGCTGAAAAAGACGCTCATTACCACAGCCGCTAATGCAGGCACAAGTGGTTGTACAACTTTCAAGAGCATGTACCAAGCCAACAGGATGCTCTCAAGCTGTCAGAGGTTCACATGACACTGGTGCTTCTTTCCTGCAATACAAAGGACCAAAAGCAGCTACATCTTCATATTTTCTGTCAGCCAATGCTTCTTAATCACAAAACCAGAGAAGTATGGTAGCCAAGAAAAAGTTACAGGGCTGATGGGACATTTTTCCTGGGAGTTGAAAAGGAGCAGAGAGAGAAAAGCAGGGCCCACTAGGAGTAGAGGATAATCACAAGGTTTCTTTCTAACAGAGAATAGGCACCTGCCTACCCTGAGCAGCCTAATCAGTCGTCTCTGCTTCCCTTGCAATGACTGGCTTGCTAGCTCTTCACTAGTGAGACCAAGTCATTTGGAGCAGAATGACTGTACTAGAACAGAAAAAATTTCTGATCATCTTAAAGAGATTGCATGCACTGCTCTAGAGTAATCTGAATAAATTACTTCTGTGTCATCTTCTTCCACCCTCCTATGGGCTAATGGAGAATTTTCATGTTAAAAATTTTGTCTCTCGTAAAACTGCATGGCCAAAATATGAACACAAAAATTTCATAGCCAAAATATGAAAACAAAATGACAGAACCCATGGCAATAGTGAAAGCCTTTCTATCAGCAACACTGCTTAAGTACATTAATAACTAGTCTACCCTCACAAATACTCAAACATTAGGTAGTTCCACTGGGAAACAAAGATCCATGAAAACTCAAGACATCTCTATGGGTAACAGACCCATGGAGTTTAAAGCTTGACATTTTAAGGAACTTAAAAAGAACGAAAACTTGTAGTACTGTTTCATGGATATATACAGCCCTGTAAGGCTTACCTAGGTCTCCATCTCAAAGAAGAAAATATGCATCTCTAGACGAGATCAAAATGTCAGTCAGAACAATAATCAGAAGTTCTATCAAACGACTTTGCAGGAAAAAATACTTCTTAGAGGAAAACTGAAGAAAATTTTTTTCACAGTGAATGAGTACTTTGAGTTGCAAGAAGATCCATCCGAATGCTGCCGTTTGACTCAATGGTTAAAAAAAATCCAAAAAAACAAAAAACAAACAAACAAAAAAAAAAAAAAAAAAAAAAAAAAACCGAAAAAAAAAAAAAAAAAAAAAAACAAAAAAACACACAAAAACACAAACAAAAGCATCCAAACAAAAACCGAAATATAACCAAACCTTTCGGTAGTTCTGTAATTTAAACTCTGTTCTACTTGGATTAGGAGGTGCTGGCATTTTTGTTTCTATAGTTCAACAGCTTAATAGCATGTGACCGGAGGTAAGGAAGAGATTGACAGCTAGTCAATGAACTGATGAATATCTCGTAAGCATTTCATTTTAGCTACCCATTCAGGGTGCATTTTGCCTCTATATACACATTCTAATGCTATTACCTTATGCTTAATTACTTCGGTCTCAAAGCACTTTACAAAGAAATGAGCTATCATTTTCAACATTTCATATACAAAGAAATTGAGGCATAGCAGTATAACTTGCTAAAAGTTACTGAACTAATAATATCCAAGGTCAGTGGCAAGCAAAAACCAAAACCCTTATCTCAAACATCAGGTGAGTACTGTATACAGCAGACTACACTGCCTCTCAAGATGTAGAGCTTCCCAAGCACACAGTCTTTAGTCATCTACATCAGGCATTGTAAGAGAATTAATATAAAATTCCACCTGCGTTACAGCCAACACCACATTGTAAAACTGAAATACATTGACACTTAATAATCTGTTAGACACTGGAATACTGTGTTCAGCTTTCTTTAAATGATGAAGCTAAGATGACAAACATTCTGTCATTGTAAGATAGCTTCCCTAACAAGTCTGCCTTGGTCATTCCTTACCTACTTCTATCTGTCTTCTGATAACACTCATCATCTCAGAGGTGCTCAATTGCAGTTACTCTTTCCTAATTATGGTAGCCTTTTACAAAACCTTTGTAACGCTGGTATTTTGTTTCAGTCATGAAATTCTAAAGCCTATTCAGATCTCATCCTTGCTTTTACTTGAATTATTAAAACCAGCAGGAGGCACTTAGTAAAACCCGTAATAATTTGAGGCTTGATTTTAAGAATCAAAACTAGCCCTTCATTTTAAATTGAACAACTTTATGTACACAAGGAGTAAATAAAGCTACTCTTGTTTGTAGAACATGGCATGCTTTCACTAGGTGCATATCCAAGTACAAGTCTCAGGGCCAAATTAAACAAGCTAAATGAAGTTAATTTACTTTGATGTCTAGCTCAGCTGGCTAGCAGGCCTTGAACAAGATTACCAGCACAACTATGGAATAACAATGAAACCAGCACTGCAGCAGATTTGATTCTTGGGACTGGGTTTTACCGTTTCTCTTTTCTGTTACATGCATTTCCACCCATCCCCTGGGCTCAAGAGAAATGGGAACCTTAACTCTCAAGCAAGTTAAGAAATACAGAAAGAAATACAGCTTGCAAGTTTACATTGTAATTGATGTAAGTCTATTATTACAAGACAAACTGCAGCAGACAATGTAAGAGACAGCTCAATCTGTTACTGAATCCTTGTAATGGCTATATGAAGAGCTCGACCATTCTGCCCACAAGTCTTTCTTCTAACTTTTTATTGTTGCTTGTGAGGGTAAAATAATAAAACTATGGAGTACAGTGTGGAAGCAATGCAGCAATACATTTCTAGTCACAATTACACAAAGTTCATTACAGGACTCATAACATTGTGTTGCAGGCTGCTAAAGCACAATATGATAAAGTGGTTACATGCCATCATGCTAATTGTGAATAATTATCTCAGATACAGATTGCTATGATGCACTGGGCTGTTATAAGTCATGCTCACTGATCCATATCAAACTGCCTGCAGGACAGACCAGGACAAAGCACGAAGCAAATTGATTTGCAGAAAGCTGGCCTACCTACTAACTTCATGGCAAATATAAAGGTGACAAAGAGAAAAAAATTTAGATTAGGAATGTATGCTCCCATTTATCTTTTAGATTAACTGACTTTAATATTTTTATAACACTTTTTTGTCTATTGTCTCTGGATTGTAGTGCCCAGCAGGGAGATCATGAGAGCCACTTCACAAGTGAAACTTTAGAATTAGCTGTCACCACTGAATGACAGAAACAGGAACAAAATGAGTAAAGAGGTTTGAGAGGAGAACTATAAAATGGAATACATAGAACAATTTTGCTCAAATGAGTGTATGTATAGTTAGGAAATGCTCATGGTTCCTCCTCTGCCAAGAGATTAACAGGAAACCAAAACACCAAGAGTGATGGAAATCAAGGTTACAACCAAAGAATGCCTGATGGGCAGCTTTCAGCCAGTAGTTTGTGGTCCAGTTAGAGCCTCCCTTTCCCTGTGAAGCCCCCAAAAGGACTACCTGAACACTCCTACCAAAGACTCAATTGAGGAATGCAGTTGAGAGGTAGAAGTGTGCCTCTGTACCACAGTGCCCTCTGACAGCTTCATATAGTATAATCTTTTCCACTAATATTTTACAGCACATGTCCCAAAATTATAAACCATAGTTTTCCTGGCACCCACCTGTTCCACTGAATTCTCAAAGCAAAATATGCTGGTAGGAGAGATTCCTTTTCCTCTGGGTTAAGTATTGGAAGGAAAACAGTTTACTTACAGTCAGGTTGCACAGACAAGCGGAGAGGAGGGGACAGACTAAACTGTCTATAAGCTCAAGATATTACTGTTAAGTAACGCAGTCACATTAAATTCAAGCTGATTTACAAGAGTAATATTCCAACATCGGACAGAAAAACAGTCTATAACTTCTAGTTCCTCAGTATATTTTCTTCACACAATACTAACCTCACCAACATCTAACTGGAGATGCCTGCAACAGTTAAGAGGCCTTACACTCTAAAGTTACCTTGTTTTCATTAAGCAGGTGAATTGTCCATGAAAGCAGGTTTTTCCCTTCAGAATTTATAAACTTACCCCTGCCAGACTGCTATAGCAGCAACTGCATAAGCCTGAAAATTATGACTACTAAAATTCCATTCAAACCTCAGAAATCAATAGAAAGCAGAGAAACCACGAAAATTAAATTCACCCAACTGCAAAAAGGAAAAATTTAAGGATACCTCACACTGATTTTAGTACCTGCAGTTACCAACCTGTCACACGGAGGCCACACAACCTCATTTCAGTTTGAAAAATCTGACCCGTGTTATCCACGTATCACACCCACATAATCTGCCTGTTAGAAGTGCCTTAGTGCTGTAGGTACTAGCAAGAAACAGGAGACTCAAACTAGCAAAGACTGTATAGAATTTGCTGAGATTTATATTGTATTTGGCAAAAGCTTATTATATGGGCTCTTTAGAGATCCTGATCCTACTTACCTTGAACCAGCAGCTTTACTTTAAGTCAATAACAAAGTAGCCTGCATTGGTGTCACTCTGGTTCATATCAAGTGACATACATAAGCTTGTTTCTATGGGCAGTAAAGTAAAACTCAATTACACCATCTCCCTTAGAATGTGCTCAATTGAACTCATGTCTGAAGGCAGGTATTGGCACGCTGTGGTCTGATATGAGTAGAATTTTCCTTGTAAAGAGCTCTGCATTTTATTTAAATGCTTCCTTATACTGAAAGATGTGATCTATGACCAGGCATGAATAAATAAAATAAATAAATAAACCACAGAACTGTCGCAACATTTGTTGACTTTTTATATTTCCCACTTACCATGCCTGCTGCAATTCCAGCTGCATTATACCGTTACTGAAGGAGGCTGCTACCCA
Source organism: Amazona ochrocephala (assembly GCA_039720435.1). NCBI lineage: Eukaryota > Metazoa > Chordata > Aves > Psittaciformes > Psittacidae > Amazona > Amazona ochrocephala. The sequence continues at coordinate 40,717,952 of CM077884.1, read as the reverse complement.
TACAGATGCAGCTGCTTTGGCGCAGTGAGCCCACACTATCACATAAGCCTTGGTGGAGCCCAGAGATCAGAATATGACAAAGGTTATGAAACAAGCATGTCAGAAGCCACATATCAAGCACAGAGCTTAGCTTTTCAGCTCTTAAAAGGATCGTTGTAAACAGTTACACTCCTTCTCACTTATACTTCATGACAGATGAGCCAGGTGAGGATGTGAACATATGGGAATTTAAAAGTGAAAGACTTCAATATCAAAAAAAACGCCTTTCTTTGAAAGAAACACAATGTGCTTCAGTTGAAAAGGAAATTATTTTCCTAATACAAAAGAAGTCCTTTGTCCCAGTCACAGCCTACTCTGAAGGAATAACTTCTTCCTCCTCCCTTAAGAAGCCAGATGGATGCAGTTCTGTAACTTTAGTGAGCTTTACACAATGTGATCGTCTTATTTCACATAAATTACAAGACAACCCATTGTGAGTTTATTAGATTATGAATCAGCATATGAGAGAAAGATTCCCACTAAAAGTGGGTGACAGTGTAAGTTCATGGAATTCAGTCTATAATAACCTAGAACACAGTTACTGAAATGAAAGATTGGTGCATGAGTTATTTCAAGAATACTAGGAAACATTTGCTAGCGATCTGTAAAACCAGCCTTCTTTCTTACAGATGCACCAAAAATCCCATGAGAAAATACATGCAGTTCATTTGCTACATTTTTTACTTTCTGTCCAACCTATTTTGACCCAGAATTTATTCTCACAGAGGTAAAAAGCAATGCAGAGAAAGTTGGCAAAAGTATCATGAGAACATGCAAGTTCAGAAGCAACAGAAAGATATTCCACTGGATACCATTGCTGATATTCAATGGTATTATCTACTACAGAAACTCATCTGATATCAACCAAATTATTTTTTTTTCTTGCTTTGTTAAAATTCAATACCAAAAAAGGCAAATTCTGGAAAATAAGAGAATGACCAAATAACAAGTTAGAGTGCAAAGGCAACTTTAAGTCTACATTAATAAAACGCTCATGCTATAACAAATATTGTTAAGCATGCTTTTTACCCAAGCACCAGAAGCATTTGAGACATTTAGTTTGACTCACCATACTGGCAGCGAGGACCCTGAAATCCTGCAGGACACTGGCAAACATGGGGTCCTGCTTCCGAACACTTCCCTCCATTGAAGCAAGTGCCAACAGTGCATAGCACTAGGACACACAAATAGAATGAAATGAGGGTGGGCATGTTATTGGTTTTTGTGCCAAAGATCTTCCAGAATTGCCTCCTCCTGTCATAGTCCTGCTGTAACAGAAACTTCCAAATAAGAAAAAATCCAGCTTTTTATTTAAGTGGAGAGGTTAGACTGCAATAGAACTTGTCATGGTTGGAGCTACCACATTGATATGAAGAAATCTTACTTTAAATGAGAAATAAGGCTAAGATAATGCAGTTTAACCTCAGTACGCTTCAGAGGCCAAAGACAGTTTCTTAGGACTCAAAGCAATGCCTGAAACCAGTATCAAAGAAAACATCAACTGCCAGAGAATAATGCAGCAATGGTTAAGAAACACTGGTGTACTAAAAGATGTTATATATGTCCAAGGGAACTAAAATATATCCCTTCCTCCAACACCAAACATTATTTATCTACCATAAATTGAACTCCACATACTTGAGCCAAACTTGCAAAGAGTAGCAAATATAAAAGACTAATTCAACCCCTTTTGTGCCTTTAAAGAACTCAAAGCAAGCCTGCACTGCTCTTTCAGGAAGAAAAGGATTTTATATTGCTATTGGTGTTCAAATACTTAAAATTTCTTTATACCAGAGATTAAAATAGAGATTGTAAACATCGCTTACAGACTTCTTACAACTAAACAGGTGCACACCAAATATGTAGATTCAGTCTGAAACTAACAGGAATACCTCTTAGAGTTTTTTAAAAGCAAAGAGACAAACATGAAAGCAAGCTTCCTGAGTGTATCCCTTGAGTTGGTAAGAAGATTAAAAGATACAGACGAACAGATGCTAACTTTCAAACAGAAAATACAATTACTGACAAAACAGAAACAAACTAAACACCAAGTAGATTGCTATCTTCTACTCATTGCTAACAGTGGCTAAATTGCATCCTTATCATTTGAATTAAATTCCATCTTTCAGGAAAACATCCAGGCATGATTAAAAATTACTGATAGGAAGAGGTTCTCAGATGAAGGACCCTAGTGTAGAAACACAATTGCCTAATGGCAACAGCAGCAGTGAAAAAGCCAAAACCAGTTAGACTCTGCAGTGAGTGCTACATCCAAGAAACAAGGGCCTTACAGCAGATTTCTTTGCTTAATTTGGGTAACAGCAATAAATTTGGTTGGCCTGTCAAAGTCAGGCTGGCACAAAAATGCTGCAACAAATATAATAAAAAATTCAGTTTCCACTGTTTAGAGATACTTGGTACTTCTGCCTATGACAGCTTTCGTATTTTAAAATGAAGTTTTCTTACCCATCAATAGATTGCCTCCTTGTAACTGGGAATTCCAGTTACAAATAGCAAGAAATAAACCCCATCTTTCTAGAATTAAGTACAGCAAATTAAGACCTAAGCATGTCATCTCTCTTGGTTTGTCAGTTTTGCCATCAACTTACAGTGCAAACAGCCAGGTTCATTGTCATGTTGGACCCATCCAGGGCAGCACTTATAGACAGTCTGACGCTCCAATTTGTACACCTGCTTGTAAATTGTGTAGTATCCAGACCTTTAAAGAGAGTAAATTTAAAAGAAATTCTATTCCAGTTATTTACATCTCATCAGGGATAAAACGTACTCAATGTAGTACTTACTATACCTTTTTTCAGCCCCTAACAGTAGTTGCTAAAAATGAGGCAAATAATAAAATGCATCCTGGTAATATCCGATGCTCTATTATGTCATGTCCACATATCTTCTGATTAATCTGTATTCAGGCTAGCCAAAGGTGAGTAATTTTGGTTTATTAATTTATTAATTTTGGTTTATTAATTTATTAATTTTGGTTTATTAATTTATTAATTTTGGTTTATTAATTTATTAATTTTGGTTTATTAATTTATTAATTTGGGGTTTAGTTGTTGGGGGAGTCAGATCTAACATCAGTTCTAAGCATGACAGAAATAGAAAGAAGTTCAATTTTTCAAAGTAGATAACTTGACAGCTAGACTTGCCCTGAAAAAGACAGGAACATTTTTCCAGTAACATATAATTGTGAGCTAAAGCTAGCCAAGAAGTTCATGACACATCCAAAACACACAAGAAAAAGAAAAAAACACAACAAAAAAAGGAAATAAACAAAAAAAAAAATCCATAAAAACAAGCCACCTGCATTTTCTACTCAGTAATAAGAGGCAAAGTAAAACCTCAGCAGGACACCAACTATACACATAACTACATCACATCTCTCATGAAGTATTTTACAACTTTCCTCACAAAAAAAGTTACAAAGAATTTGCATTAAGCTCAGTAACAGAATAAATTTATAATTACAGATAATGGACTACCTTCTCTCATAGCGGGTACACCACCTCCTCCTTGTGCAACCTTGCTTCCACATCTTCACCATTCGACTAAAGGCTTGGACACATGGCTGTGGGTGTCCTACCAGCGCCAACTCAAACACTGGACAGACATTTGGCCTTGAGGGAAAGAAAGATATACTTTATTATTTCCAGCACAAAATTTAGAAGTCTAGAGAAATACACAAAATCACGCTGTGTCTTACATTTAATAAAATTTGAAACAGGTTTTTAAATTGCCATTTAAAAAAAAAAAAACAAAACAAAAACAAAAACAAAACACTAGTTCTATGACTTTTTTCACCTTGACCTGATCAAACAGACACCTTGCTAAAAATCCAGTATCGATAAACAACTGACAAATCATGATCCAATGACTTCAGAATGGCAAATGGACCACAGGTATTAATGAAGCCAAGATACTTTTTCAGAGTGGCCAGAAGCATTCCCTTGTAGAATAAATAATGCAAGGTCCTACACCTGGGTCAGAGCAATCCCAGGCACAGCCACAGGTTGGGCAAAGAAGAGATTCAGAGCAGCCCTGTGGAGAAGGACTTGGGGGTGTTGGTCGATGAAAAAACGAACATGAGCCGGCAGTGTGCGCTTGCAGCCCAGAAAGCCAACCGTATCCTGGGCTGCATCAAAAGCAGTGTGACCAGCAGGTCGAGGGAGGTGATCCTGCCCCTCTACTCTGCTCTCGTGAGACCTCACTTGGAGTATTGTGTGCAGTTCTGGTGTCCTCAACATAAAAAGGACATGGAACTGTTAGAACAAGTCCAGAGGAGGGCCACAAGGATGATCAGGGGACTGGAGCACCTCCTGTATGAAGACCAGCTGAGAAAATTGGGGCTGTTCAGCCTGGAGAAGAGAAGGCTGCGTGGAGACCTCATAGCAGCCTTCCAGTATCTGAAGGGGGCCTATAAGGATGCTGGGGAGGGACTCTTCATTAGGGACTGTGGTGAGAGGACAAGGGGCAATGGGTTCAAACTTAAACAGGGGAAGTTTAGATTGGACCTGAGGAAGAAGCTCTTTCCTGTAAGGGTGGTGAGGCCCTGGAATGGGTTGCCCAAGGAAGTTGTGAATGCTCCATCACTGGCGGTGTTCAAGGCATAGAATTGTTGGACATAGCCTTGGATGGCATGGTTTAGTGGGAGGTGTCCCTGCCCATGGCAGGCAGGGTTGGAACTACATGATCTTAAGGTCCTTTCCAGCCCTAACTATTCTATGATTCTATTTCATTAATGTATTGGTTGTAGAAGTTATGAGCACAAACACGTCCTGCTGGCAATTTTTACGTGAATTGCCCAGCTAGCAAAACACAATTGTATGCCGTTCTCAGAAAATAAGCTTAAGTGTTGAAGCAGGATTTGACTGACAACCCAGCAGATGCTCTTTGCTGTCCCTCAGAAACACTGGTCTACAGCAACTCTTTCAGATGAGGTACTGCCCAACAAAGGATGGTGCCTCACAAGCTGAGGAGCAGATGACTGAGGCTAGGGAGCTTGAGAGGCTCGTCCTACACTAAGATCACTGCAAGTCCCATCACTAGGTCTTGAAAATGCAACAGCTGCTATTTCAGTTGACATGTGAGGGTGGGAATCAAAGACTTGACAAATATAGGCACTGACCTCCACAGCTCAAAGCTACTGAACAGCTAACATACGTACACAACGAAAATCCAGTACCCGCCTTAAAAACATTACGCAAACATACAACAAAACTCAGGCTCCATAAAAGTCAATGGAAGATTTACACGGGATTCAAGGGAAGATGAGATTTATCTCACCTAAACTATTTGCTATGGCAAATGCATATTCTATAAGAGCCCCCCCCTCTGCTATCAGCCCCCTGAGGAAAGCACATGTACTTCGTAACAGGAAGTGTGTTGTTCTCCGCTGATTATTACTAAAATAATGAGACCAAAATAAAAGCATTGCTTTGTAGGATGGCATATAATCTTCACCCTGCTACCTAGCCCTAGTTAGAAAAATAATAGGATTACAGGAGGCATGGAGGGTTAGAAAAATAAATAAACAAATTTTACATGTTGATGGTTTTGTAAAGATTCTGTCAGTATTATTCTGATTTCCTTCCCATGCTGTAATTTAGAAAACACAGCATGCCAGATACTAACTGCATAAAACTTGTAAGGTCTACCTAAAGCTACCGAACATGGTGCGATTTGTTGTTGCCTTTTAAGGCAAGAGCCTTCTGTATCAAAAAAATGGAAGACAGTGATTTTTAGTAGGCTACAGATTGTTAACATAATTAAATCATTAATTCCCCAAGACAGCCTGTTCTAGTTGGTGAGGCTTCACAAATTTAAGCACGGGGGGCTAAAAACAGGGTTCTTGCGTACCCACTTTGGTAAATGGCAAACAACATTGAACAGTTGTGTCACAGTGGCCAGCAAGTCCTTCCCCAAAGTCACATTTGAGACCACCTCTTCAGGCCAAAAAGTACCAATGAGTAACACACTTGTTTTCTCTGTCAGTCAACAGAGGTACGACCATGAGCCTGTACGGGAAGACTGGAGAGGTTTTTTCACATTAATAAGAACTGTTCTGGCCCAACAGCTACCTGGCAGTTAAGGTTACCATTAGTTACACTGGATATTGTTAATTGCTCTTTCAAGCTTTATGGTGTTTTTTTATCTCAGAGGCCCAAAGTACTTTACACCTCCCTATTATGACTGAACACCATGCAAGTTAGCCTTTCTGATAAAAAAAGTAAGCCTTTCATCTGCCGTTCTTCAGGTAGTTTAAACTAAGCCTGTGCAGCACAGGAAAATATGTTAAGCATGGTCATTTTTACTGCTGAGCTAAATACTCCGAAGAAACCCTGCCTGCCTACATCAAGTCCACTCCATGATATTCCCAGAACTGTGCAGAAGACAATCAGTACTCACAGACACCAGTCACACAAATCACACACAGAATGAGAAACCCAGCCAGGTCTGCAAATGTAGTGCAGCTCTCCCTAGCTAAAGGTAAAATACCCAAGATATCCACGTCAGCATAACAAGGACATTCACCCAACAAGAACACCTATTAGGTAGAGAAAAAAAAAGAAGATTTAAAAATCAACCAACCACCCCCCAAGGAATTCCAGGTAGCCTACTTAAAATAAGTTATAAAAAGAAGGTTCACAACTATATACTCTGGTTGTCTTATCTCACCAGCACAAGAACATTAGTACTAGAAAACACCCTGACAACAGTTAATTTCATTGAATCATGGAATGGTTTGGGTTGGAAGGGACCTTAAAGCTCATCCAGTTCCAGTTCCCTGCCATGGGCAGGGACATCTTCCACTAGACCAGGTTGCCCCAAGCCACCATCCAACCTGGCTTTAACATTGCCAGGGATGGGGCAACCACAGCTTCTCTGAGCAACCCGTTCCAGTGCCTCACTGCCCTCACAGCTAAGAACTTCTTCCTAATACCTAATTTAAATCTACCCTCTGTCAGTTTAAAGACATTCCCCCTTATCCTATCCCTACATGCCCTTGTAAAAAGCCCCCTACCAGCATACTTGTTTCCTGAACAATGCCTATTTCTCCCAGACTTTGGAGGAACTACTCATCTCCATCATCCTAAAGCACACTTCCAGTGGACATCCCTCCCACATTGCTTCATATTCTGCCTCCTCCACTCAGTCTATTTTTATATTGTTCCTTTCTTGCCATTCCTTGAGTTTGCCCTGCTCAGTATTTGCCATTCCTTGAGTTTGCCCTAACTGCAGTTGCCAACACCATGAAGCAAGACAGAAGACAGTAGCACTGTCATTCCAAGTAGCCTTAAATTCCTCCAGAAACCACCCTTGCTCCGTGTTCCCATGTCATCTCCATCACCTAACAATTGTCCCCACATCTCAGCTACCCTTTCCTCTCATATTTCATCACCATTTAACATATTTAGCTTAAGTTCAGAGCTATTGTTCCAAAACCATTCTTACTGCAGTCTGCCATTTGTTTCACATCCAAAGGAGATCTTTGTACTCTCAAGATCTTGCCTGCTTTTTTCCATTACGTCAGTTGGTCTAATAAAACCCTTGCCTTACTTAGCAACCATGCCTCACTTAGCAGGCTTTTTAAAATGACTCTCCCTCTAGTGAATAGAACATCATGTACTGATAATTCATGCACATCTCCTTTTATTAGAATTGCCTAAAACTTTACAGATAAAGGTACATTCATATGCATTGTTCTTCCACAAATAAAAGGGAGAAGCTGACAATTGTTGCAATGACAATACCAAGCCCATCCTACAAATTCTTACTCATGTGATATTGCCATGTTTCCAGGAATAGCTGTATTGACTCCTATACTATATTTAATAGGAACAAATGACACTCAGAAAAAAACAAGCCAGCAGCATAAAGTCATGTTTATTAAGATTTATTCAAAGTAAGCCATTCCTCCTAGATGCCCTTGGGATAATTTAAAGGCAGAAAGCAAAACCTCTGCTACACTATAATTAAATTGCAGCAATTGCATAACATGTAATCTTCTGCTGGCAAAGCTGGGAAATAAAACATGCCCTCTCCAACAATTAGCCATCTTCACAACTCCCCCACACATTCAACATACCACTTTTTAAGCCATCTGACTCACTGCTCTGACATGTTACCTATAAACTTAAGGAGACTTTCTTGAACAAGACTATAGCTATTGAAAACAGATTTATATTATGGCATTCTATTAATTGGAGGCCATCTAAGACTGATTTGAAATCTCAAGTGGATGTAACAGTATATTTAGAGGAAGAAATTTTTACTCCCATGCCCTTTGCATTCACAAAATATTTCTTAATGGGGGCTTAAGTGTTAAAACAAGCAAAATACACAAATGCTTATTATGTTCCATGATTTGATTGATATACCAGCCCCATAAAACCTTTCTATACTGATGCTCTCTGTTAGCCAAGACTAACATGAAGGCTATTATTAGCTTGTCAGTCTGACTCAGGCAAGCCAGAAAGCTCTCTCTTAATATTTGCATTAGGAGACTGCACTTTAAACAAAGACACCCTACACAGCCCCAGCTCAAGACTTAAGATTCTAATGAACAGATAATTAGACGAACATGAAGCAGGAGCAGCCTTGGCTAATCATATGGCTGTGATCCCTGTGAACCACTGCACAAGAGAAAAAGTTCAGAGAAAATTAAAAATATCTCCAGGCAGGATATAATTCATTCCTGTGTTTAGAATTTTAAAAGGAGTTTGCATCTCCACACACACACATGCACACAAAAAAAAAAAAAAGTCAAAAGAGCACCCATGGATGTTTATTAAATACAAAGATGGCAAACCTGGCTCAGGGAGTTTATGAGCCTCAAGTTATGAGGCTGAGGCAATTATTCAGGCAAAGACTTGCTGCATGCCCACCCCTTGCCTTGCTCTCCTCACCAGCCATTTGCTGCCCATTCCAGTAAGCAGCCCACAAGCTGAGTGGACTCTGATCTCAACCACCCAGCACTTTGACATACAAAGAGCATCCTTGAAGTCCTCCAAATCACTGGCACTCGTGGTCATTTATCCTGACATGCAGTCACACAGAATCACAGAATCACAGAATAGTAAGGGTTGGAAAGGACCTCAAGATCATCGAGTTCCAACCCCCCCGCCATGGGCAGGGACACCTCCCACTAAACCATGCCATCCAAGGCTATGTCCAACCCCACCTTGAACGCCGCCAGGGATGAAGCATCCACAACTTCCCTGGGCAACCCATTCCAGGGCCCCACCACCCTCACAGTAAAGAATTTCTTCCTCAGATCCAATCTAAACCTCCCCTGTTTAAGTTTAAACCCATTACCCCTTGTCCTCTCACCACAGTCCCTAATGAAGAGTCCCTCCCCAGCATCCCTATAGGCCCCCTTCAGGTATTGGAAGGCTGCTATGAGGTCTCCATGCAGCCTTCTCTTCTCCAGGCTCAACAGCCCCAACTTTCTCAGCCTATCTTCATACGAGAGGTGCTCCAGTCCCCTGATCATTTTCGTGGCCCTCCTCTGCACTTGTTCTAACACTTCCATGTCCTTTTTATGTTGAGGACACCAGAACTGCACACAATACTCCAAGTGAGGTCTCACGAGAGCAGAGTAGAGGGGCAGGATCACCTCCCTCGACCTGCTGGTCACACTCCTTTTGATGCAGCCCAGAATACTTCCACCTCAAGCTGTCACCACCAGTATCACCTCAACTGAGCTCCCCCAAAAAGTGATTGTAGCCTTCCCACTACTCATGGCAAGAAAACACACAATATAAACAGCCTGTCTACAATGTCCCAAGTGAGGTTGTTGGCAGTTCTATTCTTTTCCATGATTCCACAAGCCTGAGAAGTACATCAGTGTAGCTAGGTCTTATGCACACATTCGCCAGAGCATAAATGATTTTATATAGCAACAGATGACCTCTCATGAAGAAGTACACATGGTTTTTGTGTAACAAAGGAAAAGACAGTTACAGGTCCAGGCCATCTGGAGCAGAGAGGAAGCTTTTAACACACACTGCTGGCACATGTTGTCCAAAAGGGGCAAACAGAGGTGAGGAGATGGGAAGATAATTGAACACACAAGAGGTAGACAGAGAACACCTCACCATTTCAAGAGGTCCATCATCTCTCTACAATGGGGGTATTTTGTTATTCTGCTTAGCACAGGCCTAACACCTGGCTCTCTGACGAAGTACATCTCTTATCCAATCCACCTTTTTCCAGCTCAAATCAAGAGGCTAAAGGTAGGTAGATTTAATGGGAGACAGAGAGAGAGCAAACACATATCAAGATATCCCCAAGGGTTTCTTTCAACAGCGCAAACTTTAAATCAAAACATCAATGTATAAGCAGCAAAGCATGATTTGGCTGTCTGATTTTAGGTCTTTCCACAGAGACTAAGTGAATGACACTACTTTCTATGCTAAGCCAGAAGGCTGTTAACGTCTTCCTAAAAATGATATGTTGTAGCCTGCGCTGCCTCAGCTGAAGAATCTGCAGCATGAACACTGTCGATCTTCCCATGAAACAGCCAATAGATGAAATCTGTCATAAGTGACTTGCCAGTATTCTGTATTTTCAAAACACTAATTGGTCGGTGCTCCTTTATGCCGTTATTAAACGCTTAGAAAAGCACAGTCTACATGTTTTCTTAGTTCAGTCTGAAAAGACCAAATAAGAACTTTCCTTAAGCAAACCAAGATTACTGTCAGGGCTAAATTGTCTACTCCTGTGATGACAATGGTTTTGCTCCAGAGATACACTAATGCTGATCAGAACACAGTTGTACATTTCTACAATGGCTTTGGCTAGAACTGCCTCAGGGTATAAAATTGTCTGAATCTCCTCATACCTCCAACTACCCAAGCAGAACACCCCCAGCTTCTTATAAAAGAGACCTCTAGAAAGGCAGGTTGGCACCATGCACAAACATGCTACACTGTAGGGGAGAACTGGTTAGCAATATGATGTTGTATGCAAACAACATATTAATTAGTTTGCTATAAATAACATCTCAAGTGGAAAGGAAAGAAAAGCAAGTTTTATCTAAACACAAAAAAAGTCATATTAGGAAATAGGCCACAGAAACAAAAGATCCAAAGGACAAGTTATCTATATATACACATATATACGTGTAAGCAAAGATAATATTTGTCTCTAGATACATATTGCTCAATAGCAACAATAATTCACAAAGGCTGAAATGATAGAAAAGGCTTTTCTTCCTTTTTAAAATATCATGCTGCCCTTCTACCCTTAATCTATTTTAAGGTTCATTTCCCCACGTTTCCTTGATAAAATTAATCAGCCCTACCAGAGACAATTAGGACATCCTGCTCCCTTGACCACTAATCAATCCCTGCTCTCTACTGATCCTGTACCGATATTTGTGATGTTTATATGCCCTCTGGGATACAGCTTGTAAGCACCAAGCTCATTTAGATTAGATCTCATTATCACTACTGTTCTCTGGATCTGTGGACAAAGGTCCACCACAGAAGACTCTCCTAAGCCCACAGGTTACTAATGCACTGCTGTGTCTTATTCACATCCTCTCTCCGATTACATGGTGCAGCTAAATAACATGAGGGTTCTTCCAACCTTTGTGCACTGCATCTAGATTAAGAGAAAATCAATACGAGATGATTAATTACACACTCAGCTACTATATCAACAATAAGATTTTTAGTTCCTACTGCTATCAAAGTACAGTGTCTGTCATTTAGTTTCTATTTAACTATCCTCTTCCCTCCCCCAAGACAGAATAATCTGTTTTGCTTAGCAAGAGAAGCAAAGATAAACATGCACATCCAGATCATTTAACGATGGTTTGTCAGGTCACCTTTTGTTTTGCATTTTAAATGGAGACAATTATTTATTTTAATAGTGTCACATAGCCTCAGCCCCCAGGAACATTCAGTTTCATAGTTTCTTCTACTGGCTGACCTCTCCAGGCACTAAGTGGCATCAGCAGGATCAGGAGAGGGAGGCATCAAAGAACACAACCACAAGACAGCAAATGTATTATCACCACTTTAGCACACACCACCAGTAACCTCCAAATACCCACCCCTGTTCATGCTCAGGGAAGCATGCATATTACTTGTATCTACTGTATCCAAAACAGTTGATTATCCCAGAATATGGCTGCTTTGGCATGAGTTTTATTGTAAACAAAGAAAATTCACTACCAAAATAACGGCACAGTAATTTCAGAGACTACCTGGTATTACCACCTTCTTACAACCATTATACTCTGTATTGGTACCTTCTGTGCACCTCCACAGATGTCTGCACTGGGGCTATTTCTAAACACATGACTTAAAGAACAGCATCCAGGAATATGTCAGCATCACTGCATGTTGTGAGGCTTAGCAAGCCTCACACAGCACTGAGAAATCCTTCTATCACACACACTGCCTTACAGACAATTTAAGAACATTTGCCCCAAGGATTCAACTCTAATGTAATTAGAAAACCATATTGGAGGTCACACACAAACAGGCTAAGAAATAGTTTGCACCTACTCATTGTTAAAAAAAGCAAGCTGTCCAGAAATCAGACAATATCAAGCATTAAAAAATGTGAAATTATAAGAGAGAAGCAATCATATAGCATCAGTCATCTCTGGATGACATTTCACATTAACTACACCCATCTCAATTACCATTCCATTGCAGAAAAGAATATAACAAAAGTCACCCCAGTAAATCCGCCATGTACACACACCCCAGCTTCTTTGGGCAAGAAGGCACCAGAGGGCCTGATGCTAAAATATTAAAATATGAATCGCCAAAAACTGTTATACCATTTGTGTCATAAGGAGAAAAATCTCATTTTGGTTTTCAGCAAGTGCCACATTGTTTGACAGTGAAACTAGTTAGAAGGTAGCAAAATCATCAGTTTCAATTTGGCAACCAGTGTTTAGGAATTGTTCACTGCTTTTCTGGTGTGTGTCACATTTTAACAGTTCAGAGCCAAAACCTCTTTTCTTGAAAGCTTACTTTTGAGGTAGCATGCAATATATGCAAGAAAAGTCCCTACATACAAAGGTTTTAAGTGTTAAATATTCCAAGGCTTTTATTGCTACCACTTATGCAAATGCCCATTTGATTATTTTAAAACAGTTAAGTAATTTTGGTAGAGCTAAACATTTTCAATAGCGGTAAACAGGGAAAACACACCTCAAACATTTGTGTCTGAAATACTAGAAACCAATACTGAAGTTCTAAATCACCCACAAGCTCCTCATGTTACTTTACAGACAGAAAAGGATGGACAGGCGTTGCCTCATGAAGAATACAATTATAAGTGATCAGTTCATACAACCGTATTTTTCACCATTGGTGATGCAGCTGTCAGACAGGGAGAGTCCTAGCAATAACAAATAGAAGGATAACCCCCAAACAGTATTATATGGGTTGAGGTGTACGAAAACTCAATTCCTATGCAGCAATATAGTCACCTGAAAACACTAGGCCCAAAATACACAAGTGTTTCATTAATTGATATTCTGTGAGTTATAAAGCAACACAAAGCACCTTACAAAGCCTCCTTCTCCAGCATAGCCTGAGAGAGTACATCTTTAATAATGAATTAATTTGTGTACATAGAAACACAGTCTGGGCACAGCATTCTCTACCAAGAAACAATTTGAACCAAGTTCTGCTCTGACTTACAAAGAGGAAAGCAGTATGATGTTTCTACTACAGAACACAAAAAAGAAGTCGGCACTCTTACTAAATAACATTCCCTTTTTCACACACATAAAGGCAAGTATTCACCCATAGGTCAAAGGCACTGAGAAAAATACAGCACACCGCTCAGCTTAAAAAAAGCTCAGCCCACATTATATCCAAAAGTATGCAACTTCTTACGCCAAAGGTGGAAAACTCAAGTTTACCTCCAGAACAATTGATGACTACTTTTAAACCAAGAGCAGCATGGAATCCAAAGTATAAAACCAAGACTACATATGTTCCGTATGCAATTTTAAAATGCTTTGATTTAGCAATAATGAAAGGAAATTTCTTCCTGCTCAGAAATAAAAGCCACAGATTTTAGAAAAGGCATAAGCAATAACAGGCTTGAATTTCAGAAAGAGGAAATCTAGTAACTGTGTTCAAAGAGCAAAGGTATTTAATTGGTGAATAACACAAATCTGCAATATGGTCTGTTAACTCTGAGAGCCAAAGCACTGCTTCCATCAAAGAAGGTTCTGCTGACAAGTCATCCAAAGACTGGGATTTACACTACCAAATAATCTTACCCCCTCTCACCCAGAGGTTTCTTTAAATTTACTAAAAATATTCCATGTTCTCTACCATACCTAGGTAATGGCATATCTAGAACTACGATAAATAAGCAGCACTGGATAGGAGCAACAAAGAAAAAAGCTGAAACAGAATCACAGAATCACAGAATAGTAAGGGCTGGAAAGGACCTCAAGATCATCGAGTTCCAACCCCCCCGCCATGGGCAGGGACACCTCCCACTAAACCATGCCATCTAAGGCTATGTCCAACCCCACCTTGAACGCCGCCAGGGATGAAGCATTCACAACCTCCCTGGGCAACCCATTCCAGGGCCCCACCACCCTCACAGTATAGAACTTCTTCCTCAGATCCAATCTAAACCTCCCCTGTTTAAGTTTAAACCCATTACCCCTTGTCCTCTCACCACAGTCCCTAATGAAGAGTCCCTCCCCAGCATCCCTAGAGGCCCCCTTCAGGTATTGGAAGGCTGCTATGAGGTCTCCACGCAGCCTTCTCTTCTCCAGGCTGAACAGCCCCAATTTTCTCAGCCTATCTTCATACGAGAGGTGCTCCAGTCCCCTGATCATCTTCGTGGCCCTCCTCTGGACTTGTTCCAACACTTCCATGTCCTTTTTATGTTGAGGACACCAGAACTGCACACAATACTCCAAGTGAGGTCTCACGAGAGCAGAGTAGAGGGGCAGGATCACCTCCCTCGACCTGCTGGTCACACTCCTTTTGATGCAGCCCAGGATACGGTTGGCCTTCTGGGCTGCAAGCGCACACTGTCGGCTCATGTTCATTTTTTCATCAACCCACACCCCCAAGTCCTTCTCCGCAGGGCTGCTCTCAATCTCCTCCCCGCCCAACCTGTAGCTGTGCCTGGCATTGCTCCGACCCAGGTGGAGGACTTTGCACTTAGCATGGTTGAACTTCATCAGGTTGGCATCAGCCCACCTCACAAGCGTGTCAAGGTCCCTCTGGATGGCATTCCTTCCCTCCAATGTATCAACCGAACCACACAGCTTGGTGTCATCGGCAAACTTGCTGAGGGCGCACTCAATCCCACTGTCCATGTCACCCACAAAGATGTTGAACAAGACCGGTCCCAACACCGATCCCTGGGGGACACCACTCGTTACTGGTCTCCAGCTGGACACTGAGCCACTGAGCACTACTCTTTGCGTGCGGCCATCCAGCCAGTTCTTTATCCACCAAGTGGTCCACCTATCAAATTGATGTCTCTCCAACTTAGAGAGAAGGATGTCATGTGAGACAGTGTCAAAGGCTTTACACAAGTCCAGGTAGATGACATCAACTGCTCTGCCCCTGTCCATCAGTTCTGTAGCCCCTTCATAAAAGGTCACCAGATTGGTTAGGCAGGATTTCCCCTTAGTGAAGCCATGCTGGCTGTCACCAACAACCTTGTTGGTTTTCATGTGCCTTAGCATGGCTTCCAGGATAATCCGCTCCAAGATTTTGCCAGGCACAGAGGTGAGACTGACTGGTCTGTAATTCCCCGGCTCATCCATTTTTCCCTTCTTAAAAATGGGGGTTATATTTCCCTTTTTCCAGTCATCGGGAACTTCACCTGACTGCCATGATTTTTCAAATATGATGGACAGTGGCTTAGCAACTTCATTTGCCAGCTCCTTCAGGACCCTTGGATGGATTTCATCCGGTCCCATGGACTTGTATACATTCAGGTTCCTAAGGTGGTCCCGAACAAGATCCTCCCCCACAGTGGGCCCAGGGTCCCCACCCTCACCGTCCCCGCGTCTGCCTTCCAAGACTTGGGTGGTGTGGTCAGAGCATTTGCCCGTAAAGACTGAGGCAAAGAAGTCATTAAGAACCTCAGCCTTCTCCAAATCCAGGGTAGCCAATTCTCCCGATAGCTTCTGGAGAGGGCCCACGGTGTCCCTAACCTGTCTCTTATCAGCAATGTACCTATAAAATCCCTTCCTGTTATCCTTAACATCCCTAGCCAAGTTTAATTCTAAATGGGCCTTAGCTTTCCTAACCTGGTCCCTAGCTTCCCGGACAACATCCCTGTATTCTCCCCAGGCCGCCTGACCTTGCTTCCACCTTTTATAAGCCTCTTTTTTATTTCGAATTTTGCTCAGCAGCTCCTTATCCATCCAAGGAGGTCTCCTGGCCCTCCTGCTGAACTTCCTTCTAGTTGGGATGCATCGCTCCTGAGCTTGCAGCAGGTGATCCTTGAATATCAACCAACAGTCTTGGGCCCCCCTGCCCTCTAGGGCTGTATCCCATGGAACCTTACTGAGCAGGTTCCTGAAGAGGCCAAAGTCTGCTCTTTTGAAGTCCAGGGCAGTGAGCTTGCTGCACGCTCTTCTCACTGTCCTGAGGATCTCAAACTCAACCATCTCATGATAGCTGCAATCAAGGCTGCCCTGGAGCGTCACATTCCCAACCAGCCCTTCCCTGTTGGTGAGGATGAGGTCAAGCATGGCACCTCTCCTTGTCGGCTCCTCTATTACTTGCAGAAGGAAGTTGTCTTCCACACAATCGAGGAACCTTCTGGATGGCTTGTACCGGGCCGTACCATCCCTCCAACAGATATCAGGGTGGTTGAAGTCTCCCATGAGAACAAGGGCCTGCAAGCGTGAGGCTGCTCCTATCTGCCTATGGAGCGCTTCGTCCAGCAAGTCCCCTTGGTCAGGCGGTCTGTAACAGATCCCCACAATAATGTCACCCATCGCTGTTCTCCCTTCAACCCTGACCCACAAACTCTCTGTCGACTGTTCACCTGTCCCCAGACAGAGTTCCATACTCTCTAGCCTATCCCTAATATAAATAGCAACTCCCCCTCCCCGTCTGCCAGGCCTGTCTTTCCTAAAGAGCCTGTAACCTTCCATTCCAACACACCAGTCATAGGTGCCATCCCACCATGTTTCTGTGATGCCTATGATATCATACCCCCGTAGATGTGCACACATCTCTAATTCCTCTTGTTTGTTCCCCATACTACGGGCATTTGTGTAGAGGCATTTGAGCCGAGATCCAATTGAAGTTGGGTCATTGGCTGGAGCAGCTGGAATATCCCTACATTGCTCCGAATGTTTACTATAAGTGCTACCAACCGACTGGGTGTGTTGGGATGGAATGATGCCCCCCTCCCCCAACACATCTAGTTTAAAGCATCCTTGACCAGCCTGGCAAGCCTCCTACCAAATCCACTCTTCCCCTTGTTTGTCAGACCAGCTCCACCAGCCCCCAGGAGACCTGGCCTACTATATTGAGTCCCATGGTCAAGGTACCCAAACCCCTGACTATAGCACCACCCTTCTAACCATTTATTAACCTGCCCAATCCTCCTAGCCTTTTCAAGGTCCTGCCCTGTATCCTGGAGAATTGACGAGAAGACAATCTGAGCTCCAGAGCCCCTAACCACCTCTCCCAGAGCCCTGTAGTCCTTCTTTATAGTCTCCAGGCTACTGCTATCTATATCAGTAGCACCCACATGTATTACCAGGAGTGGGTAATAGTCAGTGGGACCGACTAGAGCAGGCAGCTTCTCGGCCACATCCCTGATCCGAGCCCCTGGTAGGCAACACACCTCCCTTGAGGCTGGGTCAGGCCGGCAGATGGGTGCCTCTGTGCCTTTCAGATTAGAGTCCCCGACTACTACGACCCGCCGCTTTTTCCTGGCAGCACCAGTAGTGACCTTCTTTACCAGTGCACTAGCTGGTTGCGCCTGGTGGGAGCGCTGTTGCTCATCAGTCCCCTGCAGGATAGCAGAGCGCTGTTGCTCATCAGCCCCCTGCAGGACAGCAAAGCGGTTCTGGGTAGGGACAACAGATGTAGGAGGAAGCCCCCTGCTTTTAATTACCCCCTTCCTTCTTTTTTTGTTGTTTTTTTCTGTTACCTTTTCCCAGCTTCCTGGGCTAGCAGCCTCCTTTCCTGGGTTAGCAGCCTCCTTTCCTGGGTTAGCAGCCTCCTTTCCTGCATGGGCAACAGTAGACACCCGAGGCCCAGGAACAGTCTGGTCCCGGAGCAAGCAGTGCTGCTCCCCCTCAGCTTCCCTGACGCCTTTCATCCTGGTAACAGCTTCCTGCAGTTCAGCCACTTGCTGCAGGAGGGCCTCCACCAGGGAACGCAGAGTGTAGCCCCGCCCATTGCTCACCCTTCCCTTAGGATACCCCGAGCTCTGCACTACAGCCTCCCTTCCCATCGGCTCCGTCTGGGTGCTTACGCTGACCACCACCGGCGCAGCCAGAGCAGAAGCAGGCAATTTTCCTAGTAATCAGAAATACTGCAAACACGCACTAAATGCACGCAATAACTGTATGCATAAATAACTAAACTATATCAGTATTTCATAAAGCAGCACAATTAACCTAAAGAAACACTGACAAGTTCTCCCCTCTTAGGGTGCATTTTTGAAGAGTAAATTAGGAAGTCAAATCCCATTAAAAGTGAATGAGAACTGAGGCTTACCTACCTCAAACTTTCAGATTTAAGAATCATACAGTATATATCAGCTATTGTGATTACGGGCAGCAAATGTCTAAGCTTCTTGTAGGGACATTATGTGATACCCGATATGAAAATCATTTATAAATATTTAATACAGACATTTATAAAGCTGGTATTTTACAGTCCATCATGAGATCAAGTTCATCTTTGATAAGTACATCTACTTCAAGCTGTCACATTTTATTATTGTGCATTTTCAGTCTTACAGCTATTTCAGAGTTTTAGGAGGAAATCTTGATCTCATTTTTCCCCTGAAAAGCAGGAAAATATGTCAGAAATCAGGAAAAGCACTACATATAGCCCTTTTCCATCTGTTAAAAGACTAAATTCAAAGTTGAGTCTCCTTTAGAAACTCTGAAACAGAGGCTTTAAGTCCAAACTCCGGAAAAATGTGATTCTGCGTTTTAATGCTGACCAGCACGAGCTCTATCTGGTGGCCAGATACTGTAGTGCACAGGCTAGAAAGGGTCATCATGATATTCATGCCAGTGAAGATGAGAAGCAGCTCAATCTTCAACATTTATTTTTCTTTCCTAGAAAGAACTACTAAATATTAAAAAATTAGCAGGAGAACTGGGGGCAGGAGGAGGGTGGGGGCGAGGGAATGGTAGAAGAGATGGGACTGTCATATCTTTTATGCCAAAGCATTTAAGCCATGATTACTAGAATCCTAGAATCACATTATCCAAACCTCACAGGCTGGAGGTAGCTACCATGCAAAAGTACTGAGGGTTTACTGCAACGTTACAGATTCTAGGCAGACAGGACTGGGAAGTAGTATTTGAGGTTTCAGCTGAAAAAATACCTGCTATAAAATTCTGTAGTGTAAATGAGAATTTGGCAGCAACTCTGGATTGCCAGCATCACCTTGACCAATGCTGAGGAAAAATATAAAGAAAAAATTTTAAATACATTAGTGGAAAGTCAGGTTCTTCTCTTCACCAGGAAACCTGCAGTCTTCTTTTCACTATCAAGTCTCTGAACACAGGATACCTCATTCAATGAAATTGAAGGAAATTCTATTATATTACTCAGCTCCAAGAAGCAAAAACATGCTTTGAGCCCTTATTTACCACTAGGAATACAAACTTTCCTCACACCTGCAAACTGGCATCACTGGAGAGGAAAACAGCGCATTGGCTGAACAGCCAATATAGTAAGACAATTTCTCACCAAGAAATTATTACACAATCAGCTTTTCACATCATTTGGACAGCATTATGACAAAACTCCAGGTGATACAGCTTCAGCTTGTAGCCAAATACTATATAGAAGCAATTTTTGTGTTACTTTGTTTTTTGCATTGCATTCCAGCATACTCAAAGTTGCACACAATTTGTTCCACTACAGCAATCAAAATTCAGAAGCACCTCTTTCTACGGACATGCTTTGTACAATAGTTTATTTTGAAATACACTGAAATAGTGTCCACAGCCACATCTGGTTGCAGTGAGACATGGTGCTAAAATAGTCCTGTATCTTTGTAGACCAATAACTGGTACAATTAAAAGACCAAATTTGAGTGTTGCAAATATAGATACCATCCAAACACTACATTTTCCTTTTGGGAGAAGGATTTATTTATGTGAAGGAGCAGAAACAAGCCTGCAGTGCCCCGTAGGACTGAAGAAGCTGGAAAGCAGTTACTCAGGCATGAATCCAGCTCTAAATCCAGGTGTTCCTTGGAATGTGACCAAATTTACTTGCTTATGGATAGAGTGAAAACATGCAGCTGCAACACTTGAGCAGTCAAGGAAACCTAAACAAAATTGTTTATTCCCAGATTTCCACTGGATCCTTCAAAACCAAATCACACATTTTAACTGTCAACCTGGACCTGCAAAACCATGAAGCAAGTCAATGGGCTTAATGTAGACAGGGATGAAGTTTCTCTTAATGACTTTTTCAAAATAGTTCTCATTCATGCCACTTGGGAACAGAAAAATCCATTCTTGAGCCACGTCCAAGCCTTAACTATGAAAGGTAATATTTATCGCACAAAGGGGGTTCCCAGCACATGCCTCATAACCATTCCTGACTTTTGCTCTGTCCTGTATTGCAACTATGAGCCAGCATCTCCACTTCTAAAACTTGCAGTGGAATATTTCTCTAGGAGAGGATTTACCACTTCTGACAGCAGTTCAAGCCCGTTACAATTAGCTCCTATTTCTGCACTGCCCCACAACTATAATAGCCTTCTGAGATGCACAATCCTGAAAGCAAACTCAACACTAGATAACCACACATCACACAACATTATGTACTGCAATTTTGAACTACGAAGCTCACTGCCTAGTGAGCTGCTAAAAATGTGGTTTTTATGATGAGAGATGGTTAAATCCTTGTTTCAAGGCCTAAATAGCACTCTTTTTGATAAAAACTGTGTATTTGTTCTCTGGTTGTTCCAATGCTCTCTAAACTCCTATTAGAAGATCATCAAGGGCTAATTGTCTGGAAATGTAGTTGATGGAAATAGCTAGTCATCCTACATAATCTGTTCTACATTAAATCTCCTCAGGGGGCTTGGAAGAAGAATACCAATATCCACACAGATCCCTTTCATTTTTAGCTAGGAGCAAATACTCAAGCTAGCAGCGTAACAAAAACAATTATGAAGAATATCCTGTATATCCTCAGCCACAAAAGATCTCAATCAAAACAACAGCAAATACTAAAGAAAGCACTCGACATGGTACGTTCCAAGGAATACATTTGTTGTTCTTATCCCATTGACTACAGATGACCAGTGTCAGAAAAAAACAAAGCAGAATTACTAGAAAAAGGTGATTCATTAAGTATCCTTTTGAGCATTTCACTGTTTCTTGGTGAAAGCCGGCAGGCTTACTCCTAAGGGGTTATCACATCTTGCATTTGTTCACATCAAAAGTGAATAGTGTAAAGCAAGTTTGGAGTAATACATATACTTGCCCTAGCTCAGGAAAAGTAGTAAGAATTACAGTAATTGCAAGAATATGCTTCTTGGAAAAAGCATTCAAGGCTCTGTCACGGGTATGGATGGGGTTTGGTGGGCTTTTATGTTGCTGTTGGATAACACTGCACTGCTGCTCCCAATGACTCAAGCCCAATAGCAATATCCTCATACAGGGTCATTTCCAGAAGGACATATTTAATATATTCTTTCAGTGACACTACGTTTAAAAAGGTAAAAGCAAACACAAATTGTTTGGAGGCAATTTGCAGTTAACATCACCTTCAGCTTCAAAAGTACAGAATCCTAGTTATTACCAATGTCAAATGCAAAGAGATTAATGTATGCCAACAGTATTCTTCCTCACAGCAGAGTAATTGCTCACAAAGAGAACAAGAAACATGCCTGAAAGAAACACAGAGCACTCTTAATAGAAAAATGCTTTACCAGAAAATCAACTTGACTTCTTGAAACACTGTGATACATACTTAGTGCTCTAGCAAAATGGAGCAACATAAACCACCTTAAAAGCACTTCTGGTAATGCATATTTACATGACAATACATAGAAAACCAATGAGAAATAGGCTTAGGAAATTTTAATTTTGTAACAGAAGAAATAAGTAGAATCAAACCAAATAAAAGACAAATTAATTATAAAAGGGTGGAAGCTGATCAAGTCAAATAGGAAGATAAAAGAGATTAGAAATTAGGGTACACACTGACACCTGAACAGGCTGTTGTCAGGTTGCTGGAGGTTTGGGGACATGGCATACCTTAAAAATACAAGAGAAGTTTTGCAGAGGACAAAGCGCTCAACACAAAGCAGGGAACAGCCTCCAGAAATTTTATTTTCTATTTCAGTGAGCAAAAACTTGAACTGTTAAACTTTGAGTATGCTGCCACCTATTCCGCTTTAGATTTGCCCGGAATACTACCTGTTGCCAAAAACGTTATATTGCATTTACAACAAAGGACATTTGTTGCTCACGCCATGCAATACACCTCATAGAAACTTCCACACGTATGTGGTCCCTTTGTGTCTGAAAACGAGGGGCGCTCATAGCCCCTCGTGGGTGCTTTCCATCGCTCTCACCTCATGGTCTCTGCTCCTCCTGACTACATATAGGTTTTACTACTCTGATTTTCATATTGCTGTCCAGATCAAGCGCGACGTAGCCCTTCAGGAAGCACGAACCCGTGCCGCCGTACAAGCCTCAGCTCCGCCGCTCGTTCGCTTTTTAAACAAGAAAGAAACTGACTCGGTGATACCGACGCGCTCTCAGAAGCTCACTTCAGACATCGAATCAAACTGGAGCCAGCCTCTCTGCCTTCCCCCGAGGGCTGCAGGTCTCACCAGTAACCACTCAAAGACAACCCCGCGGATCACAAACCTACGAGGCAGGGGACGCTTGGGCAAGTTAAAGGCGCGCCCGGCTAAACTTTCTGTGTGGATGACCGCGAAGATGCGTTCCGAGGGATAGCCCCGCGGTGGGCCGGAGGGGCGCAGTCCTCCGCCTGGCCACAGACAAATCCCCGGTCCCGCAACGCTGCACTCACATGCCCCGCTGCAGCCGCGGCTCCGTCGCGCCGCTCGCCCGGGCAGCCAGCGCCCAGCACAGACCAAGGTATAGGCCCGCCGGCCCCGCTCCCATCGCGCCGCCAAGGCAGAGGAACCGAGAGCGGCAGCAGCCCGGCGGCACCGGCACCACCAACGCCGCCCGCCGCAGCAGCCGCAGCCCAGCACCCGCTGGACCTCCGAATCATTTAAAGCGGCGGCGAGGCGCGCCACTGGCGGGGCGGTACCGGACCGCCCCGGCCGCTCCCCGGGGCGGAGGGACCCTGGTGCCCGCCCCCTCCTTCCCCTCGACCTCCTCCTACTTGTCGTCGTCCTACTCCTCCTCTTCCGCCTCCTCCGTGTCCTGCGGGACCGGCTTAGGGGGAGTCACAGGGCCACGGGCGCAGGGAATGGTTTGGGTTGGCACGGACTTTAGAGATCATGCAGTTCCAGCCCGCTTGCCATGGGCAGGGACACCTTCCACTAGACCAGGTTGCTCAAAGTCCCATCCAACCTGGCCTTGAACGCTGCCGGGGATGGAGCAGCCACAGCTTTTCTGGGTAACTTGTGCCAGTGCCTCACCACCCTCATAGTAAAGAACTTTTTCCTACTATCTAATCTAAATCTCTCCTCCTTCCTTTTTTTTTTTTATTCATGGTTGCCACTGGGTCTTCTCCTGCCTGGCTCTGTCCGTGTCCTTCCAGCCTCACCTCTCCTTCTCTGCAATGTCTTTTTGGTTCCCCTGTTTGGAAGGGACTTTCCTCCTGGTCCAAACTCCTGTTGGGTACAGCACGGAGAGGTGGAGATAAGGAGGAATTTGTTCTCACTCAGTAGCAGATGAAGTTATGTGCAACCTCATGTTCAGGCTGGTTACCAGCTCAAAAGAGCTGACCAGCCCCCGCACGCTCTCCCTCTGCGCAAGGACGCCAAGCCATTTCTGCTTCACTGCAAGAGACACATCTTGGCTTCTCTTTTTTTCTCTGGTCTTTCTTTGTTCTGTGTGTGACATCCATTGCAATCACATCTGAGCACTTCAAAGAAGTCACCACGAAATAAATGCATTTAACATTATGAGGGAGGACACGCACCACCAATGCTGAGAGTTAGTGACAGCAAGAATGTAAAGCTGGGAACCAAGGAGTAGTTTCTTAAATCCCTGCCTTACCTGCTATCCTCTAAACCATCCATCTTCTTGTCTTTATGATCTCTTTAGACCTTTACTGCTGTCAAACAGCAAGTCTTTTCCCTTTTCTGGCAAGAGAAGGAATACCAACTGACCTAGAAAGGGAACTGTGCATAGTAGCAAATAAAAAATGAGAAAAACACACCTTAAGCATTTTATGATCTAATGTAGAACTCAAGGTCCATTACACCACAATTCTCCTCTGTAGAGAGCTGTGACTAGCCAGCTGTTGGGCTGTGACCAAGCAGATGGGTCCTGAGCCAACCGATGCTAAAGAGGACTGCGATTTCCTTCTACTCCAGTGGAATGGGCTTGGTCTTGAGTTGCTGCAAATTAGCTCCTGTACAAACCTATGACAGAGAGAATTGCTGGGTACACTGACACCCTTCTGGGTTAGAAGTCAGCCTCAGTTTTACAGTGCATTAATTTGTCTTCCTTTCAGTCCTGTAATAAGATACACTGTCTTCTTCCTTACACCTGCTTCACAAGCACAGTTTCCTATATGGTTTTTATTTTCTAAGGCCTTTGCTAAATTGGGTAAACATTTACCAATCATAACAAGAAAGCTTGTATATTGATCATTGCTTTGAAGTTTGCATTGGCATGAGCCCCTTGAGATTTTATTGTCTGATATCTTTTTCATGGTGAAGAAAACATATAGCCTTTATCTGGCCTTAGAGCAGATTAATTGTACCCTGAAATTTCCATTGAATGTCTAAGCCATTCTTGTGTCTGGAGAAGTTCTAACTCTGCGGTACCTTGTAATGAGCTAATCTGATTACCTACTACAGAGCACATAGTTTTCTAATAATTTCATTTCTTCAACCCCAGAAAATCTTTCTTTGTAAAGTAATAGACCTTCTTTATGTCAAGACAAGAGTGTTCATTATGTCCTGTGATGTCATCTCAACCTGGATTATTTTCAGGATCACATCATGGCAAAATAGCAAAGTATCTTATTGCTTGCCTTTTTTTTCCAGGAGAAGTAAATCAGTCTTTAAAAAATATTCTAATTCTTTCCATCTTAAGGAACTCAAAAATCAACTAGTCAATGTTACTTTTGAAACCTGTGTGTGATCATTCAAATTATTCACAACATTTATTACATCCATTTATTGAATAATGGAATAGCAACATGCAAATTGTGAGGTACTGAAGTGCAGAGTATCTTAGTCGGTGAAGACCACTTAATAGATGAAACCTTTGCCTAAGGGCCACATAGCAAAGTGCAGCTGCGGCTGAATTCTGAGGACAGAGCAGTGTACAATTTCCCTGCAATCTGTGCAGAAAGATTTGCAGGCCTCGCTTTAGCAACTGTGACTCTGACATTCACCTGAACTGAAATGTAAACCCAGGGCAATGTGACCTTCTTACAAATACTATCTAATGTTTTATCCTCAGCTGTATTTTAACTGAGAATATCCTGAAAAGCTGTTGACTTGTATAGGGCAGTTCACATGAGTAGGTGTTACAGGACTGGTGAAGCAGTTTCAAAAGCCTGCTGGGATAATTGATCTGGCTGTCCCCAAGTCAGTTAAATTTTCAGACCTGACATGGATAATACAGAGATAAAAGCAAACTAATTTATTCTAATCCTTACAGTGGTAACAGTGGGCTAGGTCAGGAAAAAAAGGGTAGCGGATACAGCATCAGTGACTTCTTTATATTCCACATCCCTGCCTTGACCAACTACACACATATCTACTGTCCTGAATCTTATTTGCTGTGTAACTGTGCATCTTTGATATAGATAACTACAAACCACATAGTGGCTACCACCAAACCAATTGCTGAACATGTTAACAAAAGGGTTTCCTTCCTGAATGGTGAAATGAGAAAATTAAATTGAATCTTGCTCTGCTAAAGCAACTCTTGAACTGAGCAGCTAAATTGCTGATTCCTATTGGTGCAGGTGAGACATAATCTAACCCATTTGCATAGAATACAAACAGTTAGAAAAAAACAGCTTGTGTCCTCCACGTAGCATTGAATGACTTTGTATGGGATGGAAAATATATCATTTTTATTATTATCCTCTCTCGTTGACCAGAAAATTTTTCTGAGAGATTCCAGCGCAATCCAACTTCAGCACATTGTTTACAACACTGTCCAGATCATGAATTCTATAGAAAAGTTAGTACCTCTCATGAAAATCCAGCCTATCATCTCCATTTTAAAGCATATTTCCCTCCTCATTAACATTTTAGTTTTGATTTATGATTTTGTCTTCCTACAAAGATGTTGTGACAGTTGTTGTGTATCCTCCAGCATGAATGAATGTGTCCCCAACTTTAAGTCAGTAACACACTACCCTTTTCTGTTTTCGTTTTCCTGTCTAATACTCAAAGTCTCCATTCTCCGTCTTTTTCAGTCACAGCCAGTTACAGGATTTAACATTCCTTTCTGATAGAAAAAAATAATTGTGCAGAGATTGTAATTAGGAAGGCTGTGCTGTGGTCTGTTATTAGCAGGAATTGTGATTTTTGGAGTGGTGGGTTAATTGCTAATAACCATATGTAATTCTTCTCTCAAGATGTTTCCATTACAATAATTAACTTAGCAGCTGGGATAACAGACATTTACCATTTGTCTTCACAGTATCCCTGATTTAGGATTGTTCCAAAAACCTATTTGAACTTTGTGTTTTCAATTCCCAGGTGTAAGATGAAAAAGAGGAGATGCTGAGAAAGGGAGATTTGGAAAGTTGCAGGAATAGTACCTGTTTTCAGATGTGAACTGTCTATCAGCATGCCCTTACGAATTCTGAATTTTTCTTTACTTGTCTTAGTCTTGGATCATCATTTTCATCAGCACCAACTGGGTGGAGAGCATGGCAGACCAACCTGAAACACAGAATGTTTTCAAAGATGTATTGATTACCTGTTGCTCAAGTTAATCTGATTAATCTTTAGCCTCCTTGCAGATTTATTAACTGAAAAGTGCAGATTTTATTATTGCCAACTCATAAACTTAACCTCAAAATCCCTATGGTTTATGATTTTTTTAAATTCATGTTTCATAATCAACTGTATAGATATAAACATTTCTAAGTAATTACTTTCTTTCAGTGATGTCTCACTGGAGTTCCTTCCTCCACAAGGATGGTAAGAGCTTCACCAGAATTACTGTAATATTTCTAAGTATATGGCTAACCTGAAATTTAAGAAGAAAATAAAGTTGTTCTACAAAGCCAGACCAGATGACAGGGCAATAGCAGTTTTGCTGATTCAGTTCATTAACAGAATATATTGAACGATTAATTTTGCTTACAAGATAATTCTGAAGGCTTTTAGCACCATTGTGCTAGATTTTTCCCTTTTTAAAGTTTGTTCTGGCCAGAGCAAACTCTGTACAATGCTGAATTAAAGAAGATTTGCTAGTACCCTTAAAGATGTAAAAGAGCATCCCAAGGCCACTGGAAGCATTCTCTGTTGTAATGAATTGGCATTGTTTCATTGCAGTGAATAGGGGAATGCTAATTTACAGTAACTGAGGATCTCACCAGTGTTGTTAATCATAATTATGGACTTACTTTGGGAGGTATATTTTCTAAAGCAGTTGAGTAAGACAAGAAAATTAAGTTCAAATTATTTTCTTCCACAGGAGGTAAAAGTACTACATAAATAAATACTTAGTGTTGCACTAGATCTTTAAAACATATAATAGATTTCTGGCACTGCATCATTCTCCGATATTTTTTCCTACAGCACATAATAGTAAGTTTCTGATAATAATGCTTACAGCTTTGATTATAACCACTTGTCAGGGAATGGATCACGAGGAAAATAACACCATATTCAACTGTGAAAAACGCTGCCTGAAATACATTAATACAGTGATAATTTCTGCTAATAGAAGCCTCCGAACCCCATCCATTAGCTCTGAACTGAAATTCCTGCTTCATTTTTATCTTTCTGAGCATTTCTGCCCTCTGACCCCCTCTTTCATTACTTGGTAGCAACAAAACCATCCACAAGCATTAATTGCCACAAAGAGCCAAAGCCCCGCACTAAGAGTAATGACAAACTTGCTATGTGTTTGAGCAAACCTGGCCTGGAATGGGAACCAGGAACGTGGCAGGAACCCTGCCTGCAGCAGGCACTGCTTTGCAAGCACTAGTAGTGCAGGCAATGATGAGAGGCAGGGCATGCATGGTTCAGTACATTTGCGTTGTAAGGGAATTTATTGCCAACAACGTACTCATTCCCCAGTCATTTCCACCCTACCCATCCAACAGTCACTAACCATGCTCTCCCATTTGCCTGACAGAAGCATGTTTTCATTGATGTCTGAGGATGATTCAGAGGAGAGGCCACGAGGGGTTAGAAGGGAGGGAAATAAAGGGGGCCTGAACAATCTGATGCCATAGCAGTCTCTCTAAAACAGAAAAGAACTTTCAAATACAGTATTACTTTTTGATAGAATAAGAAACCATTGATATTCAAGTCAGGAGTATATTTCTGTATGGAGCTATTGCATCTGATTGAGAAAATAAAATGTTACCCACATTGACAATTTCTTATATAAAGATTGCTGATGTCATTTCTTAGCTTTTCTCTTAGGTTAACCAAAACCCTGGCAAGAACATGCTATTGACAATATAATCCTAAAGTAAGTTTTGTGTTGGCAGGCAATAACAACTGGGAATACTTGTGTCTATTTCTGGATTTGGGATAATGATACTCCAATGAGTGGCTCATCTAGTGTCCTTGTATACATTCAACTTAAAATGTTTGGTGGGGGACTCGCATCTTCTCTGACCTATGCAGGTGAGAGCTACATGTAACTCAAACTTAATGGAGCTATTCCAGCCTCACCTCAATACAAAGAAAAGAATTAGGGGTTAGAAAATTCAGAGCAATCCACTATTTTGCAGAGCAGTGCAATTATTAAAAAATGTTTTCTATGAGGAAGTATCTTTTTATTTTTTAACAGTTTCTATCTCAGTGATCTTCTTTTGGTCATGCTGTTATCCACCTGAAAAATCTGCAAACAGCTGAACAATCAACTCATTCAGAAACTCAGCAGAGTGCCTGCATGCTTACATGTTCAGAGAAATCAAATTTGGCGTATTCATGCTAGGGTTGTTTAAGGGCTCACCAAGTCAGGAAATACAGAGAGCCCTTTGAGACTTAGCCAACCAACCACAGGTAGACAACACGATCTGATTTTCAAATATTCTTGATCTATCCAGAGGGTAGAAAATTTCAAAGAGCTATTCTCCAAGAAAATTTAAACAAATAGGTGCAAAAACCAAAAATTAAAATATGTGATAAAAGAGGTCTATTCCACCTAATGAATTTTTCACTTAGTCTACTGCATAGTTCAGTGAATGTCAGGGCTATACTAAAGGGATGAACTCAATCACACAAAACAGGCAATAACAACACTCCAGCAAGTGCTGCATGTAAAACTACGGTCTTAACTGGTGCTAATACTTCAAGCGTTCTAATTTATCCTCTGGGGTAGGCAGCCTCCTCAAAATTTAGTTTTTAGATATCAAAACTAGTAACTCTCATCTACATCACTGAAAATGCAGTCGCAAAATATATCAAGAAAATGCTCAGAAGTAGAAATTTCCTCAGGGTTTCCCCATCCCTTTGGAATTACTCATGTATTTCAGATGTGAGCTGCTTGGAAAGTCTGCATTTATTCCTTTGTCTAATAAAGAGCTAAGTACACCACTGATACTTAAAATACTAAGATTCACAGGAATAAATGCTTTGTTTGCTTCCAATTAGGACCTAATGAAATCCCAGGAATACACTTTCAGGTAATTTGTCACAGAAGAACTGAAACTCAATAGTGTGTTTCTGTGTATAACTTTCCTCTCTGTCTGTTCTGCTGACACAACTAGACCACACTTCATTCTCAGAAAGACATTAGAACATTACTTTGCTGGTTTTTCCTCAAAATTACCTGCCTGGCTACTGTCACCATTGATCTTTTAAGTCCTTGACTGAGTAATCAGTTAGACAGCTAATTAATGTAGTGGCTTGGAGGGAAAGAGGGAGGGAAGGCTGAAATGAAAGAAGAGAGTGCTTTCCTTATTTTTCATGTCTTTATTGCCTTTGAAAGGTGCTTTATCCGTAGCATAAAGGAGCATTTGTCTGTGCTTTTGTCTTCTGAGAGACAGTTCACCTACCATAAACCTATTTACCAACTATTAACAGAAAGCAGGAGAATTTCATGGGAATGATGAAACCAAAATCTAAGCAAAAACAATATAAAGCTTTGTATTTATTTTTCCACTATTACCACTTACAAACTGCAGTATATATTTTGAATGAGTAGAAACTGCAAGACCTGACCTATATTTTCTGATTATTTTAGAACTAAAATAGATGTTTTAAAATCCAGATAACTTTGTCATATTTTGATAAAGAAAGAAGGTTTTATCCCTCCTCCCCTCCTTCTGGGCTCTCTCCCCATAGACAAGAATGACCCACATCATCTACAAACACAAAAACTTCTCTGGATTTGTTTCTAACCAAAACGGGTCAATCTCAGGTGCACAAACATACTGTTTAAACGCCACAGTTAGTTTAGTCTCAGATCAAATACATGAGGAAAGGGAATGCCTCATGCTAAAATATGTATTCCAAAGTACTCATCAGGGTCCATGGTTTAAAAAAAAATCACATAGGCATATTTTTCCCTTATGCTGCTGAAGCACTTTGCTCCAGATCCTTCCCTAACTCCTAAACTTTTACCAGGCTTTCTTTTCAAATGTCAGCTGTAGGAGATGATGCCTGCACACTGCAGTTGAGGGTGTTTGCAGGCTTTCCCTCATATTACTCTTTCAAAGGTTAGTAACCAAGATCTCTTAAAAGAATAAATGAGCCATTAAGAAAGTTAGCAGAAGATAGATTCTGTTTTCCTATTCATAGATATTTGAGAAGCAAAGGGGATTCTTGTCTTTGTAATAACTGTGATACATGAAAAAATATTTAATTTCTTTTATTCTCAAGGACATGTGTTCTGGAACAGCTCTCTTAATACATAAGAGTTAACCTCATACTGCCATGCAAATATATGTAGGTATTTACATATTTCAAGGCAGGATTTAAACTCTTGTCTACTGGGAGCTGATGAACTGAAAATAGTTTAATAAGCTTTCTTTTCAAATTCTTAAGGGAGACAGATATTAGCATCAGCAGTATTTGTTGCTAAATGCAAATAAAATCATTCTGAGTATGGGAATTACGCTGACCATGCTTCATGAAACAGCAAGCAGAGAACTGCACCAAGAAAGTCGCAATTAAATATTTCACACATGCCTGCATGTCTGTTTATCTACAGCTTAAAGGGTTGTACTGTGATCATATCCAAGAACAACAAAATGGTGTTGGAATGGAATCCCCAACTAATAATTCTGTGCTTATTATTAACTTGTGGGGAAACCCACGTTGCTACAAAGACTTA
This sequence comes from Amazona ochrocephala, assembly GCA_039720435.1. Taxonomy (NCBI): domain Eukaryota; kingdom Metazoa; phylum Chordata; class Aves; order Psittaciformes; family Psittacidae; genus Amazona; species Amazona ochrocephala. Next base: position 40,686,061 of record CM077884.1, on the reverse strand, counting down.
CATGGGAAGTATCTGAGGAGAATATTGAACAGTCAAAAAAACCCCTCTTCGCTCTGACAAAATTAGCATTGAGTGAACTAAGTACTGCAAATCAAGCATGTTTTATTAATTTAAGTATCAAGACAATAAGAAATTAAGAACCTAGATATATGGAGGAAAAAAAGGCAATGTGAGCAGTTGCAAGCTTTTTAGACTAACCTCAAAATTTGTCTAAAAATCAAAAATATTTCTGAAGGTTACTATAATTAAAGAGAAATGCAAATGGTATAAAATTCTAAAAAGTTTATGAAGCTAAATCATGCCAAATGAACTCAACATTCTTTTTTTTATTAGTGCCTTTTTTGATGCAAACTCTAACCTATACAGGCTTTAGTGAAACATTTATTACATGTGGAAAATTACTAGTTTAACATTAAGCAGCTTACTGTACAAGAAAAGCTAAGGAGAGTATAATGGGGAGTAGTGTTCAAAGGGGAATTGTTTAGTTATGGGAAGCTCACTAATGAATCTCTCAAGGACGAGACTTGGGGATAAAAGTAGTACAGTCTCTGCACATGGCGCAAATGACAGGCACAACCTCACAGATTTTGCTGGAGAAAGAGTAAGGACAGTTGAAGAGAATGAGAATATCATGTTGGAAACACAAGATGACTTTGAGGCTAAAGTAAGACAAGGATGAATTTTAAAACCACAAGAAGCTAGATTATACACTTGGGGACTAATAATAACAATAATCTTTGCTGGTTTTGCCGTGACACACAAAGAGAAGAAACAGAGTCACTCACACACCTATTAGGATGAAGAGGAGAACAGGTAGCCAGGAAACTAGAAAGAATTTGATCTGTTTAGATGAGCAAAAATGAGGCTTGTTTAAATGCGCAGAATGAAGGCTAGGGCAGAGAGAAAGATGGTTATGTGACTGCTCTTTTAAAACACACTTTAAAAGCAGGGTGGGACAGGATAAATATCAGGGGCAAACAAGAATGTTGGCAAAGCTAGAAAACAATGCTGGCATAAGAATAAGCCACTCCAAACTAGCCATACACATATGTTCAAACAGTAAGTGTCTGGAATATCCTCCTAAGACAAGCAATAGGAACAAATTAAAGAACTAGCTACATGATGGAAATTTGTAATTTCATTAAAAGAATTCTAAAATATATTTTTATAATAGGGAACTGGATTTGGTCACCAGGCAGTGCCCTTCAATCCTGTGTTCCTTGCTGGTTTTCATCCTTTTAATTACGGATCCTATCACTATAAGCATAGTGTGTTGCAGACTCAGGTACAAGAGTAACACACTGATCTTTCACTAGTAACTACTGAATGGAGTTACTAGAGAAAGAGGTTCCACCTCGAGTAACTATATGAAATAGCTTTGGAGGTTGCCAATTTAACTAACTTTCAGTGAGTTCCAATAACCAGCCCTTTTGCTCCCTGAAGTGGGAATAATCTTTGCGGTTTGTTTTTAGGGTGCAATAGAATCTTGAACTTCGCTTCCGGAACTTTAGCCTTACACTAATATAAATAATAACAAAAAAAAACCCTGGCAGACTAACTCTGACATTGGAGCATGCTATGATGCTTTCTCTTAGGAGAGGAATATATTTGTCTTTTAGATCACAGAAGAACATCTAGAGACTGAATAAAAACATAGACCAGCTACATTTTAAAAATGCAAATTAACATGCACCCATCTATTGTGATAGCACGGGCAATTACACCCGTGGTGTCAAGACAGTCCAAACCTGATGGCTGAGATTATTTGCAATATTACTAGTCATGGGGAATTATCAGTTTTTATATTTTAAATAGAAAAATAATATCTGCCAACTTTCTTTTCAGCATAGCAGCACCTTCTTTTGCAACTATATATTTACTGATAAGCCAAATCTACCGAGATTAGCACTGCAGGGCTAACAGAAAAACAAGAGAGCTTCTACTACATCTTTGTACACCATCAGCAAGTTGCCTCCTAAATTTTCTTTACAAGACCTTTATCTCTAACAATGGTGCATGCAGGAAATAGACTGGTGATTGATCAGCAATTGCAAAGTTGATTTTGCAGATCTAAACAACTGCAGAAGAAAATCTCACTCCTACCATGTCATTCTTTGTAGCAGCAATTTTCCCACTTCTGTACTAAATTCATGGTAGGAAAATTTGACAGAAACATTTAATTTCATTAAACTGATATGGTAGATAACATTCACTTAACATCAATTAGCTTGTACTATAGCTCATAATTTGGACTAGGGCAATATGCAATTGACATTCAGAGCTTGGTCTAGACATGATATGAATAAAGGGGGATGCCTCTGCAGCTGTGTCGCTCCTCCCCTGTCATAGAATCATAGAATCATAGAATAGTTAGGGTTGGAAAGGACCTTAAGATCATCTAGTTCCAACCCCCCTGTCATGGTCAGGGACACCTCTCACTAAACCATGCCACCCAAGGCTCTGTCACTTAACTATGTGTGTGTTGAAGTATGTAGCAACCCCCCAGGACATCTGCTCCTGTTATTACAAATTACAGCAATGTGCTAAACTTTAGTTTGAAAAGCAGTTTCTCTTTGTATACATTTTTAATAACTCTCAGTGAAAATGGAGTTTGCATCCTAAACTGCTGGAATGTATTTTGGCTATTGCAGCATTACTGAACTTGAAACCTCATATTCATTGTGGTTTTTATATCTGCTTTCTGTAACTGTTGAGCATAGCAGTGATATTTGGATATACATTATTAACTATTAAACTATTTTGTCCATCTTAAGGATTTGTTTTCACTTGAAAGTCAGTAAATACAGTACAGGAACCAGAATTTAATAGCTTAGGCATTACACTTATGTGGAACATTTGGTTTATTTTCTTGCACCAAATTTGTAGGTGACCTGAAAGAAGTCATGAAATGCTAGAGAGGGGCTCTTCATCAGGGACTGTAGCAATAGGACAGGAGGTAATGGGTTAAAACTTAAACAGGAAAAGTTCAAGTTAGATAAAAGGAAGAAGTTCTTTACTGTTAGGGTGCTGAGGCACTGGAACAGGTTGCCCAAAGAAGTGGTAAATGCTCCACCCCTGGAAGTGTTCAAGGCCAGGTTGGACAGAGCCTTGGACAACATATCTAGTGTGAGGTGTCCCTGCCCATGGCAGAGAGGTTGGAACTAGATGATCTTAAGGTCCTTTCCAAACCTAACTATTCTATGATTCTAAGAGTTGTAAAGTTGTAAAGAAATTAACCTCAGCCTGGTTAGCTCCTGAAGTAGAGTTTGCAACAGCTAATCTGACAGCAGAGAGGAAATGGATTCTCAGCATCACCAAGAAGGAAGCTATATAAATTATCCTACAGAAAAATACAAAAGACAAAGAGGCATCCTAAATCTCCCCTTCCTCAGGGCTTAAGTACTGCCCTATGAAAAAATCATTATGCCTGCTTGTAATTTCAGCCTGGGATCATCCTGATCATCAAGTGATCACAGGATAAATTGGCAAGCTTTAGAAAAGGGAACAAGACCAAGTAATCTCTTTTTCAGCTTAGTGCCTCCATCTGCTCCTGCACCACACTGCACTGCACTGAGGAGCCAGAGTCTGTTCAAAACGGCTTCATCCATCTACGTTCCTGCCTTGGCTTCCTCTTTCTCACAGCATTTTGCCAAAAATCCCCAGTTTCTCATCTTTATTTCTCCTTTGTCAGGTGCTACCGTAAAGGAAGACTGGCAAATATACACAAAACACTGAGGAAAGGCTCTTCTTTTGAACAACTGGGCAAGAACAGAGACCTGTATACTCCAGCATAATTTCTAGTGAAGACAGATACTGGCTTCATGTAGAGGTTATCTCAGGTAGCAGTCTGCACAGAGGGATGTCAGCATAGGACAGGCAATGCTGATGAGCCCTGCTAAGGCAGAGACAGTTTTGGACACAGCTGAAAGAGAATGTTAAGCACTAGGGAAACATCACTATCAAAAACATAACCATTATGAGCTTTAGGCTTGCAATTCTCCCTATACTGTGAGGATTTAAGTACCTGTATTTCACCTCAGTGTCCTAAGGCACTGGGGGGTTGTGTTTTAATTTCAAATTCCCCTTTAGATTCTTCCTGCCTTGCCAAGGTGGCCTAAGGACAAATCCATTAATGCGTGTGATACGCAAGTTTATTTACATTATGGGAATTATGTAAGCAGGTAGATCTCATCAATAATTAAAGTCTTATGGGTAAAGTAAGATGTGACCATTTTCTTCTTCTAGCTTCTCGGAGTTTCTGTGCTAGTCACATTGTCCATATGCTTTTCTTATGAATAATTTTAAGGGGCAATGTTTTAAGGGATGATGGTTCCAATCCCCCCATCTACAGAAACTATGTGAGCCTCTCTCACCTATTTCTCATAGAAACAAACTAGAGGAATTACCAATGTAAAATAGGGATTAGTAAGGGAAGGCTCAAGCTCTCTCATTCTGATGACAATCTTACAAGATGCAATAAAATCAATAGTTTCTTTTGCTGAAAGATTTCATTCTATCTATAGCAATGACAAGAGGATAGTGGGCAAAGAGCTCTATTAGCTGTTCTTTAAGAATCAATCACACTTAAAAGCAACAGTCAGTACGACAGCAACTGCACAATGTACAAATACTTTTTTTTCACACAAATATCCCGAATTTCAGAGAAAAGGGATACTTTTAAAGAGGTAGGAAATAAATATCAATTTCTCTAAAAATCAAGAAAATACTAAGCATTTATTACTGAAGACACTGAAAAATGCTCAGTTTCTTCAGGGGTAAAAAACTTCATACAAATTCAGCCCACCTGAACAAGAACGTTAGATAATAACCAAGATTCATTTGAATGAAATTTTTTTCAGTCATATCAGGATGTTCAAATTTCGAGTTGTGCTCCTAGAAGGAAGTGTCCATGGCTGTGTCACTTCTACTATCAAACAAGGACTTTTCCTCATTCAGTCTGTCAAGCCTCTGAGCCTTAGGATCTGGTGAAAGACGTGCGCTGAGGCAGCACAGAACCATTGTCTTACACCAGATAGAACCAGCTGTGTTAGGGTGCCCTATTATATCTGGATGCATCATAAAACTGTAATTGGCAATTATAAAGTCACATTACATGGTATATAGTGAGCTATTTAAATACATTATAAGCATGTATAACAGAAGAAAAAATAAAATATCAGGTAAAAGGCGTATTCATGCATAAATAATGAGGGGAAAATATGACAATCGGCTTTTTCTATTTTATCACACTGAAATTTCCGTATGGTCTCAGCAGTGTGGAAGAGCAAATGAAAGGCAGAGCAAAGAAAGGAACTGTGCTTGCAGAATTATTTTGTGTTGACTGTGTGAGTTTATTGTGGCTCAGTAGCAAGCACAAAAGCATGATAGAGACAAAAAGAAACTGATTAACACACCCCTACTTCTGTTTGGGGTGCAGGGGTTTTGAGATGCTGTAGTTAAGGAACAGTGTCACTTTGAGAAAAAAATAGACAATAGATGTATGTTGGACTTACAGACAGAATGATTTTGTAAATGTGGACAGCAGACTGTACTCTGTCTTTTCATGCTGTCATGTTTCTTTGTTGATGTCTGTTTTAAGATCAGTTTGTTCCATGCATCACCAATTGTCTTTTGTTTTCCCACAGCAGGGAAGGCTCGGTTAATCCATATGTCATGACAAAAAATTCAGGCTCTCTTTGATAGGAACCAAGCATGACAGTAATCTATTGAAAAGGTGTTTTGGACTATAATTTCTTCCAAGCTAATTTACTGACTGGATGGCTTTCAAAAATAATAGGTCTGTTTCCAAAGATAATGAGCTAAGATGTAATTCATGAAGTCCATGCAAGCACACAGACAGACTAATTATGAGAAATAAACTAATAATAAACTATCATCTGTCTCTAGAAATCACTATCTGTTGTGATATACAAGTCTAAACTTCAGAGGACATGAATGTTTCCACCTGTGCCCTACTGCAATGATCTTGTTAGCCTTAAGAGACGTAAAACAGATTTATTACTATTAAGCCTTAGACAGGTCAGGATGTTAAGAAAGTATCTGATCTTTGGAGGTGGGAGCTGACAATTTTGCTGAGCAAACTCCAGTTCTAATGGGTGGTTATATGGAGCAAATGCTATCCCACTAATATTTAGTTAGGGTTCCAGAATCCAGAGATTTATAAATCTGAGCTGTCAAAGTGAAGCATCACTTACTTTCCCTTTTCTAGGACAGATGGTGGACAGAACACAGCTACATTTTAATTGTAGAAAAGGTATACTAAAAAAAAAATGTGGCATACTTAGGAAACATAACTTATTCTCTCACAAAGAAATTTCTTTTTCTAGCAAACAAAATGCCTATAATTTTATCTTCCAGAAAAAGTGGCTATGACCAACTTCTGCTGAAGCTGTAAGAATGCCTGTCACTACCTAGTCTTGCCAATTTTTAACTCCCGAATTCCACAAGAAATTTTCATACTGCAAAGAGATTTTCTTACTGCAAAGAGATTTTCTAGCATGTTTATGACATACCAAAATATGGGTATTCAAAAAAAATCTTTACTATGCTCTCCTCCCTGTAGGTGTAAACCAAAAAGTACTTTCTATGATTACTGACTATGCTCGTGCTGTAAAAACAGTTGTACAGTTGAAAATTGTGGGCCACTGTCTGTTTATGACTCTTTTAAGGCAGCACTTTTAAGGCTGACCCTGAATCACCTTTACTGAGCTGCTGAAACGTCTATGCCTTAAGTTACCAAGGAAAGAAATTGCTGCCTTAAAATGTTCTTGACCTTGTTCAGCACATTCCTCATGCTGTAACTGACTTGCTTGTAGTTGCCAATAAAGCACAGTCAACAAGTTTAGAGATGACAAATGAAAGTTGCTGAAGTTGCTTCCAGAAGCACTAATAATTTTTCTAAGAATTAAGAGCTCCCTTCTAGCACTGTGAACTCCAGACTGTTGTGGATGCTCTAGGTTTTGCTTATATTTCTATGAATTATTATGTGATTTCTACAAGCACACTTCAGAATATTGTACATATTGTACTTACATCAACGCTTACTAATACTTTGCAAAACTTTTGACAAATACGGTTTGTTCTGGGTATATACAAACGATGAAAATAATATGGAGCTATAGACTCATCATTATTTTCTAAGCGTGTTTTCTCTTTCACACAAAGATGTCAACTGAAAATAAAAATATGTTTCTGATGCTTTAAAATTACCAGGATTTTTCTTCCACAAACATTTCCTATAGAAGCTGTTCCTGAGAAAAGTGAGTTACCAAAAGCCCCATTTGGAGCTGCCTTGGTGAGTCCCCGTGTACACAGATTACCGCTTTTAGCACCATAAAAAAACCTCTAGTTTGAGCAGTTCCCAGCAAATGTGGGACTGCACAGTATTAAAATGTCCATTTAGCAGAAATGAACAGATGCATTTTCATTTGTGAAATAAAACCTAGATTGTAAGGGGTGCAGTTCTGGGACAATAATCCTATAGTGCTGCAGCAACCCTAATACAATAGGTTTTAAATCAATTTGCCAAAAATACTTGTGCACAAGCCAAAAAAGCAGTTGAAGTATACTAAATTGATACCTAGTAGGTCATTTCTAACTAGTGCAGATTAGACAGTTACCTGTTGGTTTCAATTAATCTTTGGAAAAACACCCTTGTGTCATGGTGTACTGTGAAGAAAAATAATGAGGCAACATAAACCAAAGTGCTTTACTTACAATTCAGGCTTTGGGCTGTGTGAATCAAGTTTGCACTGAAAACATGGAACTCAGCAGCACACAGAGAACAGCAAGTCAATGAAAAGCAGGACTAAGAGCCAGGGTGGGGAGAAGAAGGGAATTAATTTTGTAACACGCCAGTTTCCATCAGTTGGGTACAAGCACTTTATGACTTGTTTCCACTGAAACTCTATGGATTGTATCAAGGAAATAAACATACTCTATTATTATCTCACTTGGAACTTCTTTAGCATGTTCATCCTGTCGATCTCAAAACACTTTACAAACTTCTATCAAAGGCTGCCTTAAAGTTCTGGAAAAGTTTTCCTTAATGTTATCAGCAGTTTATAGACAGAAAGAAAACAAAGAGACAAACACACACCACAGCACACACCACACCACACCCCCCCCCCGTAAAAACTCATAGCAGTCAAATACTTTTTTCTATTACATTAACATCTAAGGTAAAATCAGTTGTGAAAAAACATACAGTAAGAGATTAAATTTTTATAGAGTAAATCAACAACACATGGGAGGAAGCAAATGACCATTTCTAATTCACATGGAGTAAAAAGGCAATATGTAACATGTCCAAAGTCGAGCAGAAGCAGAGATGGGATGCTCAGAGCACAGCTATCTTGAGGCCCATGCCAGTGCCCAAGCCACAAGTGTAGTACAATAGAATATTCTTTTTTTTTTTTTAAGATAGTAAAGGCCATGTAATTAATACACGAAAGTGCATCAGTTGATGGGAAGTTTAGACAGACATTACATGCAGTTACAGTTTCTTGCTCAGTGATAACAGTGAACATCTTTGAACTCTATGATGAAACCTCCACCAATTGGGGAAGGTTTTTTTTTTCTATTTCCTATTCACTATTTCTGCAGCTGTTCGGAGAGAGGAACAGAGAACAACAGTAGCTGTCCTACAGGGAAGAATCCACCTAGTGGGCAGAATCCATTCAGCTACAGATGTGCAGGAAACCTGTGGCACAAGAGAACAGGGAAGCCAAGGATGGGTTCATGAGAGCCAACAGCTTTCCACAAAGGTGTCCTGGAATAGAATGGTAGATGGGTTGAAAGATCCTCTCACAAAGATCGTTCAGACTGGCAGACTTCTCCAGCACTTCCATGTATCTCCGTGAAAGATATATGCTGCTTTATGGAACTCTGTAACCAGGAATTTTTACTATTTGGGTGCAGCATCATAGCACCAAGGACTTGGTTCCATTGGGCAGACAGCAGCTGGAAGCCACCTGAAACACCTGCACAGAACCACAGTCACAGGACAGCCCAGGGCCAGAGACTTCAAAAGATCATCCAGTCCAAGCTCTCTAGTTTCTCTCTCAGATGGATTTTGTGACAGAAGGACACCTGTAAGGATGTAACATCCATAAGGAGTAACACACTCCTGTGCCTTCTGTAGTCTGCAGGAACAATACACAAGGTCCCTGGGCCTGCGAGAAGCTCCAAAATATCATAACTAAGCAGCCACATAAAACAATGTTTTCAGAATTACGCCTGCTTAATCCTTCAGATTATTTTCCATATAGCAGTAATCTAAAGCAGAACACATGGTGCTGCTCTTGAGGAATCATAGAAGGTAAATAGAACAGGAATTTAAAGAAGTCATAGTTAAGATCTTTGAACAAGGAGAGAAAAAGAAGAGGAAGAGTAAACCTCAAACTGGCTCCCAGCTTGGATGCCTGAATGGCAGAAAACAGAATTACTAGGAAAAGCCTTATGTCAGAGAGAAGTGCCAGATGGACTAGAGTAGTTTACTCTGTGGCGATCAGGGATGCTCTGCTTTTGCTGAGAAGTTCACACATCAGTGCCGTCCGTATATTGTAATGGATAAACGCAATGTAAAAATGAACACTGGAACCATGTCTGGATAGTTTCAAGAGCAACCAGCCCATCATGACAGTGCACATATCTATATAAAGCAGAATTGCACTGTGTTAATTGGGAGCCAGAACATCTCAGCATTTTACCACCAGGTTGTAACTGTAAGAACTATTTCTGTCACTGTATATTCTCATTACAAGGTGTTAAAATTGGCTAACAAATATACTGCTCCTTTTTAATGTATAACATGACTGTACTTTAGTCACTGTTTCTTGTCTCATTAAAAAGTAAAACAATTTTTTATTGGCACAAAATAATTGCTGCAGTTGATTTGCATGCAGAGGCTTCCATATCACTGCCACATCTTGAAACATGAAGGCGTATTTCATTGAAACCCCCAAAAAAGCATTATATACATACTTCAAAGGAGTTGTTATTCAGCATTTGTGTGGCTACTAAGAATCCCAGAAGGATTTGTTTCTGCACATATTGCCACAAATACTTCAATTATTTACTTTTGTGGCAGTTACTATCATGAAAAGATGAAATTACAGGTCATGCACCTCCCAGTCCAAATGGAGAGTCCTAAAAAAGCTTGGGTAAGCCTCTTTGCTGATGAATATGCATCAGAAACATATAGAATCATAGAATAGTTAGGTTTGGAAAGGACCTTAAGATCATCTAATTCCAACCCTCCTTCCATGGGCAGGGACGTCTCATATTAGACCATGTCACCCAAGGCTCTGTCCAACCTGGTCTTGAACACTTCCAGGGGTGGAGCATTTACCACTTCTTGGGGCAACCTGTTCCAGTGCCTCAGCACCCTCACAGTAAAGAACTTCTTCCTTATATCTAACCTGAACTTCCCCTGTTTAAGTTTTAGCCCATTACCCTTTGTCCTATTGCTTCAGTCCCTGATGAGGAGTCCCTCTCCGGGATCATTGAATATAGATAATACAGGTGAATATTGATAACATAGGTGGGTTTTGTCCAGAAGGCAGCTGCATTCTAGAAGGAACATAGAAAATAAGACACACCAGGGAAGTTGGAGTAGGGATTCTTTTAGTGTGTTTTTCTCCTTTTAAAAAGATTACTAATGAGCTGGGTATCATCAATCAATCTGTTTGCCTCTTCTTTTTGTCCCCTCCATTATCCTCTTCTCTTCAGTTGTATCAGCATTATTGGCCATTACTGGATGGGTTCTAGTGAGGGAGATATGCTAGTTAAAAGCCCTTTACCACACATTAATCACATCTCAAATGAAGTGCTCCTACCTTATATTTTGTAATCCCTTTTCCAAATTTGTTTGAGGCCCTGATCTCGGGGGTCAATATAGCCTCAAAGTAAAGTCTGCAAAAACTTTAAGGCAGAAGGTGTTTATAACATATTGGACAGAGAAGCAGTATAACAAAGTACAACATCAAAAACTAGGCTCAATCTTGAGGTGCAAAGAAAAATAAGTTGGCAGGAGGACATTCCTAATTGTTTGGGGTTTTTTTTTCAGTAAAAGCAGCTCATTATTTGAACTGAGAAACTCTCTCCCAGCCTACAAAAGACATTTACAGTGCAGCCACCATCTGGCTTTGGATGACATCAAGACTTTTCAACATGGTATCCAAAACAGTCAAAAGACCAGCAGTACGGTATTAACATAGTGTACAGAAGCCATGGTTGAATTCTTCCTTTCCCTGATTCAGAGATGACTGTAACCTCCACCTGCAATCTCTCAAGTAAGTTTTATCTGTAAGCTGCCTTGCTGTGGACTCTGACAAGACTCATCCCTCCATCTCAGAAATAGAGCTTTGACAAACAGCGTGTTCCTTTTTTTTTTCTTTTTTTGCATAGGCAATCTTTATGTTAAAAGCAGTTCAGATAACAAAGCTCAGATAACAAAGACAAAATTTGTGATTGAGCATAGAGGCTCGCTTACTTTTCTGTTTTTAAAGGCAGGATCCCAGACAACGTTTCTTGTAGTCAAGGAGAATTTGAGTTCAGAGGAATTTAAATTGTGTCCCAACAAAGCACTATGGCACAGAAACAGGATAAAAAGCTTGAATGCATGTTCTGGATCAGTTTTATAAATAGCAGGTTTGGGGCCCATACAGTACTGAAAAGATTCCCAGTGATTTCAAGACTTCAGGCCAGATCTCGTGGGTGAATTTTCCTATTATACAAGACTGCTATACATATGCTTAATTGCACAATTGCCTTTGTACGTGAAAAAAAACCAACCCACAAGTATTATCATTAGTCTGTGGCTTTGCAGTCTGGCATAATACCTGGATAAGCACCACCCAGCTGGAACACACTCTGCAGTTTTTCACATGATCGCATACAGAAGTTGTGACTAGTGGTAACAGGTTTGGCACCCTCAATAGTGTTTATTATTGCCAGAAAAAATCCTGAACTAACTAAAAATATTGGGTATATACCACTTAAAGGTTTACCATCAGAGGATACTCTACATATGCCTTTTAGAAGGCAAATGATATCTTGTGTTTGCTTCTTTACTGCTTCTCATTTAACTGAGTTCCATTTCTTACATGTCTTCCATTTTGTTCACATGCTAAGTCAGAAGCACCAACCTTTGAGCTGCGTACACCAAGGAAGAAGTTTACCAAGCTGCTTTACTCAACTACAGTGATGGAACTTTGTGAAAAGAAGGAATATAAGGGCTAGGCTAACACAACGGAAAAGACAAACTGCTTTGACCCTGTGGCCACAGCAGGAGAAGGACAGATACCTTTGGGACAGTGAGGTGCAAAGTGAGAAAACCTGTAATAGCCATAAAAGCAACTTGTCTATTAGAACCAGGAAATTTTAATGTACCAAGTTAGCTCTTGAAACAACTTTTAGGTTTTCTCTGAGGATCTGAACTGAAGAGCCAGAGATGGAGGGGTGTTGAGGGCAGCCCACTCTCCTTTAGCAACAAGGTGTCTGTATGTCCAGTTGTGCTTTGGCTCCCTAACAGCACCCAGCAAAACAACCTGGTGGATGCTGTAGCTTCCACACATGCCAATGTAGGTCACCCAGAGCACTCTACTATCCCATGAAGATTACAGATCAATATTTGCCAGGCAGAAATTTTCATAGAATCATAGAATGGCTTGAGTTGGAAGATCATCTACCCCCTGCCACAGGCAGGGACGCCTTCCACTAGACCAGGGTGCTCAAAGCCCCATCCATCCTGGCCTTGAACACTGCCAGGGATGGAGCAGCCATAGCTTCTCTGGGCAACCTGTTCCAGTGCCTCACCACTCTCACAGTGAAGAACTTCTTCCTAATATCTACTCTAAATCTGTTATGCCAAACATCAACTTTAAACCAAATCCTGCTCTTCTGGAACAACTGCTTTCCCCAAAAGGGACATTATGAAGTGTTGTCCAGCCTCTGAGAACCTTGAAATTTTCCGCCGTGGGTTCTATCATGCACAAATGAGCTAACGAGGGTTTTGAAGTAAGCTGTAAAAAGTACATTGCTAACAGTTTGAAGCTGGGAAGTCAGGGTTTTAGCTGTTCCCTTCAAATAAGGAAAGGAACCTGTTTTGAAGCAAAATATCCTAGCTATTGTAATTCCTACTCAAAAAATGTAAATTTATTTTCCATTTTCAAAAATCTACTTTGTTTCAGAACAGGCCATGTGCTTTGATATTTATAGAGAAATATTGGCATATTTTGGATTAAGTGATGTGTTCAAAGAGGATGGGTAATCCTGACTGATCCTGAGGCTTTATGTCTTCAGAAAATCACATAAAACCTACTTCTTGAGCTAGTTTCAAAATTTGCACTGAAACACATGAACAGATCCTGAAAAGACATTGTATGGTGACCTGAGGGGGAAAAAAAGACAGATTCAGAAAGTTTAGTAAGCTGACTTTGAAACCTAATATGCCTCCAAATACACTGTGGTAAGTGCAGGGAAAGAAACAAAAAAACAGCCAGGGTTTTAGGACAAACAAATCAAAGTGGAGTGTGAAACTTACAATGTGATCTAGTCTGTGGCTACTGTAATCTAATAACCAAACTTCATTTATATGTCCCAAAACAGAGACAACCCTCTTTCCTCAGAATACCCTGCAAAATTGAAAAAGCAAGAGTATGACTTCAAAAGCTCTTCAACACTGTAACAGTAGATCATGTGCATTTTAATTAGAAAAAGATTCAGACTGCATAATGTGAGACCTCACTTGGAGTATTGTGTGCAGTTCTGGTGTCCTCAACATAAAAAGGACATGGAATTGTTAGAACAAGTGCAGAGGAGGGCCACGAGGATGATCAGGGGACTGAAGCACCTCCCGTATGAAGATAGGCTGAGAAAATTGGGGCTGTTCAGCCTGGAGAAGAGAAGGCTGCATGGAGACCTCATAGCAGCCTTCCAATACCTGAAGGGGGCCTCTAGGGATGCTGGGGAGGGACTCTTCATTAGGGACTGTGGTGAGAGGACAAGGGGTAATGGGTTCAAACTTAAACAGGGGAAGTTTAGATTGGATCTGAGGAAGAAATTCTTTACTGTGAGGGTGGTGAGGCCCTGGAATGGGTTGCCAAGGGAGGTTGTGGATGCTTCATCCCTGGCGGCGTTCAAGGTGGGGTTGGACATAGCCTTGGATGGCATGGTTTAGTGGGAGGTGTCCCTGCGCATGGCAGGGGGGTTGGAACTCGATGATCTTGAGGTCCTTTCCAACCCTTACTATTCTATGATTCTATTCTATGATTCTATAATACAGGGCTGACTCTGGACCTAAAGTGTTCCAACATGCAGTCTGGCTGTCATATTTCAGCTGGGGCCTCATATTTTTACTGTGGAAATCAAAATGAAAAAATTCTCCACTGTAACACTGGTATGAGTCCAAATTGACAATAAAATTACTAGAGTTTCTTGGTATTTACTCTAACAGGAAGTTTTATCACTACATATCAGCATTAGTCATGCATTAGGTTATAAGTCAAGTCAAAACAAAGGAATCACATATTAAATTTTGAAGTAAAAAAAAAGCAAAAGTGAAATCTTTAGTATACTATATTCAGTAATCTGATGTTTACTTTAATAAAACCAGTATGTCGCCCAGAAAACTGCAGGAATTCAAGTCTTTGTTTTATATACGTAACATGCATTACATCATATGCTCCTCTTCTGAGAGGTGAACACTTTGTGGTGAGGCCCTGGAATGGGTTGCCCAGGGAAGTTGTGAATGCTTCATCTCTGGCGGCGTTCAAGGTGGGGTTGGACATAGCCTTGGATGGCATCGTTTAGTAGGAGGTGTCCCTGCCCATGGCAGGGGGGTTGGAACTAGATGATCTTTAGGTCCTTTCCAACCCTAACTATTCTATGATTCTATGAAATATATACACATACTTGTTTTGATTAGGAATTGCACTTTTAATCAACCATTCTTAAGGGTAGTAGGTCATGAATTATTTTACCTAACTGCAACCTTCAGGCTTGGACATTTCTGCTGTCTGAAACTGGAGGAAAACATCAGCTTTCTTCCTTTCCAACCCTTACTATTCTATGATTCTATGATTCTGCATGCACTATGTGAACTCAAAAGCCATGCTGATTTGTTGCAGCAGCCATCGCCATTCTTTAAGGCACTTTATGGATACAAGAAGTTAATTCTAAGCAACCAGGAAGTTTTCCAGAGTCACTGTAGAAAGCTCACCATAATAAAATGTTATTTTACCAAAATTTGGCAAATTCACTCTCCTCATTGTTAGTATTTGAATGCTTAAATATCCAAAAATGTATTTTGATTTCCAGTTGTTTTGGTTATTTATCCCCTTGGAATAACACAACTCTACTCCAGATGTACTTTAATCTTCCTCACTGCTTCTGCCAAATTTCTGTTTTCTGTTTCCCATTTACTTAGTGCTCGTATCATGAGCAATATCTCTGTGTCACTTCCTCCTTATACGGTCAGGCTTTTTCTTGAATAATGCAATATGTGAGAAGAAAAGCCAAAAGGAGAATGAAAACTCTTTATGGTTGCTATTTTTAAATACAGGAACTTCTGTGGGGCTGTTTGAAAAGGAGATCCCTTTTGAAGAGTAGATAATGAACAACATGCTAGAAATAACATGCATGTACAACCAGTCTTACAAAATCTTATGCCCCAGCTCTCTAGCAGGCCAGAATAAGTAAAATTCCAAAAAACCACAAAATATCCAAAGAGAAACAACAGAGAATCAGGTCTGTTCAGAATTCACAAGATGTATTCACAAGAATTCACAAGTAAATAATGATGCTGTGGGGACTTGGGATATTCACCAAAACACATGGACTATCATCAGTGATCTGGGCCACTAGGTTGCTGACATAGAATCATAGAATCATGAAAGAGTTAGGGTTGGAAAGGACCTTAAGATCATCTAGTTCCAACCCCCCTGCCATGGGCAGGGACACCTCACATCTCTCTCCCCCTCTCCTCCTTCAGGATTTGCCTGACTTATATCTCTGAGCCTGGAGATGAGAGAGGCAAAGGAGTCCCAGGGGCAGCATAGAAAGAGGGAGTTCAGTGCATTCCTATTTGTCCTTTCTAGGACTGTGTGAATTACCACCTTCTTTTGAATCACAGGTCTCCCAAATTCATGAAGGACCATCAGCCTGCTGGCAGTGACATACTGTAGTACTGAATTCCCACCTAGGGACAAGGTTATTTTACATTTAAAAGAGAATGAGTGGAAAATAGCAAGAATATGTTCATCATATACCAAGATACTCTATGAAACAGCAAGAGAAATCTAGAGGAGACAAATGCTGCCTTTGGGTTCCTGATATAAATGTATTCCAGCGAAGAACTTTTGTATCATTAAATGGTGCCATGGTACCAGGAAGCATGCTGGAGTATGATGATGACTGTATTCTAGCAGTGTGATTCCACTTCAGAGCATAATCAGGAGCAAAACCACTGATGCTGCTTAATACCCTGTTTTGCTACCAGTTTTCTGTTACTTTTGCCTAAACAAACAGTTCCAACAGAAGCTTATCTTTGAAAATCTTGTGTTTTAGAGTTTACTTTGAAAAGTAATGGTAGCTTTTCCTGTGCTGCCAGTATTTACAAAGTATTTTTCCATGTTATTAGATGCTAGTTGATGCCACATTTCAGCCTTTCCCTGGTGACTCACTCTCCTCTACCCAGCCACCTATTTGCATGAAACTTTCAGGAATGTAATATCTGAGATTGCTGCCCTCTGATAAGTCTGCCTGAATCAGACAAGGAATTATAAGGTTTTAAAGAGAACAATACACAAACACAACATGCTTGGCTGATTGCAGCATCGTTTTCTAAGGAAACTAGATAAATAATAATTAAAAAAAAAAATCAAACAAAACGGGATACACTGTGCTGGACTCCATGCCTCTCAGAATCTGTTCATCACTGTGGCCAGAACACAAGTGTCTCTGATAACACAGATTAGTAGTTTTTACTCTCAAGGATCATTATCATGCAATAATTCCATACAAAGGGTTTTAATAGCAGCCATAGCACTTCTTTATTCACAGTGTAAATGTGCTGTGTAAATGCTTATAAAACTTTATGAGCGCCATTGCCTCAAAGCACTTACAATTCAGGTATGATTAATAAATCATGCATGTGCACACTGTCTCATGCCTCTCCCTAACCTTTCAGGGCAATCAGTTGGTTTGCGTCACATCACAGCCAAAGAGTTCCTCTACACTCATTGAGAAGGGCTGGGGTTCTTTTTGTTAGCTAACTCTAAAAGACACGAGTCCCCTTGAAGCTGTATCAGAGACGTAATTAACTTTATATGGTTTATTTCTTTTTTCACCCAAACATGATCCACCATCAATTGACTTCATCCTACACACATCCTTCCTTGCTTATTGACGCTACTGAGCACCCATACCCTCATCAATGATGTCTTTATTTCATCGCCTGATCTCTGAAATTTCTTTAGGGCGTAAAAGCATCAGCCTGGTTCCACTCAACCTTCTGGAGAGCTCTCACTAGGTGGCACCAGCTATCTGACATTCCTCTCTCCACCCTGCGCATGAATTTCCCTCGCTTTGCTCCAGGTCTTCCCTCTCTTTTTGCAGCATTTCCAAACACTGAGCTCATCGGTTTTAACAACTGCAAAAACAAACAGCTCCTAGGATCTTTTTTTTTTTTTTTTCCCCTGTCCTTACAGTGCTGCACAGATCCAAGCCAAAAGACAAGCTTTTTCACAGACAAAAATATCAATTTCCAATGTAATTTGTACAGCTAGTTTAAGAACCTTACTGCTATAACCATTAATTGCTTCTTTCAGAACCATCTTCATACAACAAGTCCTTAGAGGCTCTTTACTTTGACATCCTCACATGTGCATGAATAATAAACCTACCTCTGCAAGAATACCCCTTATGCCAGACGTACTGACAAGCTGGACAAGCAGGTAAAGCTGCAAGGAAAACTGATGTGGCAGTGACGGAGAGCTGCCAGCAGGCATTTCTCTTGTAGTAATCAGGAGGATAGGGAGAGTGTCCTACACAAAACCCTTTGAAGAGAACTCAGAAACTGAATCAGGTTAAAATGAGGCTCAAAGGCAAACAAAAACCCCAAGTAATTCTTTCAGCAGGAAGTACTGTCAATAGGCCTGAAGTCATTTTGGGTATCTACCTCAGACATAAAATATACACAGGACACAAAGATGAACAATTTAAAACACAGTGAAGAGCTACACTTGTATCACTGAAATGCAGAAAAGGTTTGCAAACCTGGGGACCAGGATCATCACATCTGTTAAAGTGTCCAGTCATGTGCATTGAGCCATCTGAACACCAGGACCATGTCAACCCTACAGCAGCTCACATGGTGAAGTATCCTACTCAAAGTCTTCAAGGCATTTGAGCTACTGATAAGACAAATACTTGCACAAAAGGTAAACACTAACAAAAAACACCCAACTGTCCCCCCAACCCTCACCCATCCACTCTCCCCCCCAGACACACAATGAAATCCTAAAGACTAGGGAAAAAAACAATTGGGGAAACAGAATAATTTTCTGAAATACCACAAATGAGGGGGGTTTTCACTGAAATTAAGGACTTGTTTTCCTTAGCAAGAGCTCTAGGAGTTCCTGGGTAGCCTTTCAGAAATTGATGCCTAGACACTGCAAACAAGCACATACATATTAAGTGCAACCGCTCCTAACAAGTTCAACAGTGACACTTGAAACACAAGATGTTACAAATCTCTGAGAAGAAGAGCTTAAAATTTTTCTGTCAGGTCTTCCTCAAATTCAGCTGTTTTCTCCACCCCTCTGTACTGTTTTCTGTTCCCAAACAAAACTGTATATTTCCTTGTTCTAGAACTAATTTTATTTTGTAATGTAACAGTAAAGCACCTCCAAGACTAACGATTAGGACAGATAATGATGCTTTGTGAGAGAAGTCTGCACACATTTTCCTGGTGTATAAGAGCAGCACAAAAGCTAGAAGTAAATAACTAAAATTAAAATAAAACTAAAATTCAAAGATAACCCTGTAACTGACTGGAAAAACAGTTTCTATTTGGAGTCTGGAAGGCCATGATAATATCACTAACAGAGATGGCAGTCCCATGAAGATGAAAATGAATAAGAATCTGGCTGTTAAAAGTCCCAATTTCATTTTAATATCATTTAAATTTCTTTATCTACATTTCCTGAGATTTTACATATAAATTCCTGAATGCTTGTTTTCTCAAATTAACTCTACAAAGTAAACAGTTATTTCCAAACTCTGCTTAAAAGCATCCATTTCAGGTCCTTAAAAAGTCAGATATCACAGATATAAACCTCAATGAAATGTTCATTTGTTCATCAGTAACTACCTTATTACAGCACAATTATAATGGAAACAATTATGAAGATGGGATTTCTCTTTCCTGGAAGGCCAGGCAGTTTCGCAGCTGTAGGATATCAGACCCTGGCTTTTATTTAGGTACTGGAAAAACAAAGACTGCGAAAAGAAAGACAAGCCAAGAAGACTGGAAAAAGCAGAGGATGGAGCAATTCAAAATTCACTGACCTATTTACTCCTCCATCTGCCATGGCTTCCAATGTGGACAGCCCAATGGGAAATGCATCAGGAAAATGTAATTACTACAGATTATTCTATGTGTCAGAAAAAAACAATGTCTGTAGTCAGCATTCCCAAGCTTCAACATTTTCCTCTAACTTGTACAATATGGAATGCAACTATCATCTTTTGAAATAGTAAAATAGGGAAACCCACTTCCCTCACAAAATTTTCCAGCTGGGATGCAGGGTTTCCCAACAGTCTACTGCATGGAAAAACCACCCGGCTCCTGTGTCCAAACCGTTCTTGTATTTGCATGTTGCTCCTCCAGGAGCTGGATTTTTTTCCTTATCCTACCTCACTGCAGGTACAGCCCCATGTCTTTTCATGTGCAGTTGCTCATACTACAAAACACATCTTCCTACACAGGGCAGGCTGTGTTTGCATTATTGTTGTTTGCATTTCACTTAGTGGTTCAGATTATCTATAGCATAAAGCAAAATGCACACGGATCCCTGTCTCAGAGCACTTCTGTTCTATGTAAATAATATGCTGTTAGGTCAGTGCCTAAAGGCTTAAACATCCAGCCCCTTAATCATGAGAGCATTCATATTATCATTAGCACTCAAAATATTATTTTTCTTTATTGCAAAATGCCAACCCTCAGGAACACAGGGGTTTCCAATTGCAAGTTTCTTACAAGGTGGATCGTCTGACCTTTTTTTAAAGTCCATTCATGATTAAACATAGTATTTAAACTTTTTTGGATCCTAATATTTCAGCGTTTACTATTAGTTTTTATGGTAGCTGTCAAGTTAAGAAAATGGAGCATGTAATGGTGTAAGGAAATTTTTCTGGGGATTGCAACAAAAGGTTGATTGAATTCCAGTGTTTCTTAGAAGTTGTTCTGCCTTGACAGGCAACTAATAACTCCAACACAGGACACACTGGAGTATTGCCCCTTGAAGTTCATTCGTGGTGGCTGTATGGCAATGACACAATGTATGGCAATTCCAGGTGAGCCCTGCATGTGCCACATGAAAGGCGAAGCTGCAAGTCTGTGGCATACATAGCTCATTACTTCCTAGTACTATTACAACAATGGTACATTTTAATGCATCTGCTTACCTGCATTAATTATTTACATAGGATAATGTTTTGAAGCCAGTAAAATAACAAGACTGTTCAAGTCAGGAAGCACCAGAAACAAGATATTCAAAGTCAGAGCATGGCCTCCTTATTCATCTCCACTAGTAATGACATTTTCTTACCTCAACACAGAATGCTGTTTAAATTATTATATGTACATATACAGACTTTTCATACCAGTGTTTTAGCCCAATTTCTACCATGAATGCTGACTGATTTAGAAAAATGTATCCATGAGGTAGAAGTCAGTCATCATCTACTGTTTTACAGCCAGAACTGGGGCACTAGAAAACTAATGTCAAAGCTGTGTTGAGTGCCCAGTTTGGGAAACCTTATGTTTGGGTTTTGTTTTTCTGAATATTAAGTAGCACAGCATTTTCAGCAATAAAACACAGCCCTCCTTGTTCTGAACACAAATCAGGACACCAGCAGATTTCAACTGATTACTGAACGTGGACACTCAGACACACACAGCTGGTGGGTCAGCTACAAAAAGCCTGAATTCCCCTAATGTCAAAAACTATGACCTCAGGCAAGATTAATCAATTTTCCCAAGAGCACTCACCTCTTGAAGTCCAATTTTCTTATTCCTTCAGTTCCTGACCACTAATAAAAGACACCAAATGTGAAAACAATCTTTGTACACATTTGTAAGCTTTAGTCACTGGACAAAAAGATCCTCCTTGCCTAATCATCTGCAGTTGGAATACACTTTGTAGCTGTAGAGGTAATAACATATGCCTTGCCAGTACATTCCTTAACTTCTGGCAACCAAATAAATGGGCTGTGACTTGTATGGGACAACCTTCACTGTACATTTCATTCATCACTTTGGATCTCTGATTCACTGATTGGTAGGTTAAAAAAAAACATGACAGACCTGCTGCCTGATCTATTTAACTGCTGTATTCATTGGATCATTCCAGAAAAATTCAAAGATGCTCAATGGTCATTTTCATTAGAAACTGGTATCCCTAGCTGCAAGTAATCATAGCATGTTAAAACCAACAGTGAAGAAGTGAAAGAAAATGCAAGAGAATTATATTAAGAGGAGGAATGCAAAAGGAGTGAAAACCCAAGTAGTTCTGTGATGTCCAAACTGAGGACTGGCTTCCCACATCTTGTGGTTAGTGGTCAAGGTCCCAAAGAAATGGGCCATTTCTAACATCTCTCGCTGAACAGGTTCTCTGTTACCAAGTTGAGTCTGAGCATGTTCACTTCTGTTAGGAAACTTAGAATCATAGAATCATTGAATCATAGAATAGTTAGGGTTGGAAAGGACCTTAAGATCATCTAATTCCAACCCTTCTGCCATGGGCAGGGACACCTCACACTAAACCATGCCATCCAAGGCTCTATCCAGCCCAGCCTTGAACAGTGCCAGGGATGGAGCATTCACAACTTCCCTGGGCAACCCATTCCAGTGCCTGACCACCCTTACGGTAGAGTTTCTTCCTCATATCCAATCTAAACTTCCCCTGTTTAAGTTTGAACGCGTTACCCTTTGTCCTCTCACTACAGTCCCTAATGAAGAGCCCCTTCCCAGCATCCTTATAGGTCCCCTTCAGACACTGGAAGGCTGCTATGAGGTCTCCACGCAGCCTTCTCTTCTCCAGGCTGAACAGCCCTAACTTTCTCATCCTATCTTTATATATTGCTCCTCTAATTCTCAAAACTTACAGGAACTTTGTTTTGCTCAACATTTTTACAACCCAGCTAAATCTGCCTGAAATCGGCAAACGCGCTGGCCAACTGCTTGCATTTACAAGGCACAAACTGACAAGACGGTTTGACTGCACAAGCCTCATTCGCTTAGGAAATTAAGCTAAATATGATAAATAGGCGCGTAGAAATGCCTGTCCATGAATTCCCTGTTGCAGCCTCCAAGAATTCTTCCCATGGTACAACATGGCTCAGAAAGTGCTCATCCCCCCCATCTTTTCTGATTATATCAGTAACTTACTCAGTGATTAGTAACATTCCTATCCTAGCAACTAATTTCATGCTTTTTAACATATTATAGTCTCTTTTAGATCCAAACCTTTCTATTTTGGGACTTTCAATTCAAATTTGCCTAATGGCTTCACATAATAGTCCTTTGCTCCCAATAAATTCCTCATTTTAACTCTAATTGGTTTGCTCATGAAGAATCACAATTTACATGAGTTGAAGAGAAGATACATCACTAGCTATTAGTGAATATAAGTAATATTTGATTAAGCAAAAGCAAATATTAATTTGCTTTTTTCTCAGCATTTGTTAATGATATTGCCAATTTCTACGAGCAGATACAATATATTTACAACATAATTGATTTAATGTGTCTGGAATAGGTAATAAATAATGATGCCAGTTCATTGTCCTCATAAATTTATGATGTGTGTTCATCATAACAATAACCCAAAGTGATACCATAATTCGATGAAGTTCCTGGTTAGGCAATTGTTCTCCAGTGCAGAGGTAACAAAACTAAAGCCATAGACCGGTTTTATGACAGGTAATGGAAGCAACAGGTGGCAACACAAGAAATTAAATAATGTGAGTAGCTGCAATATTGAAGTATAAATCATCTCAAGTGATTTCAAAGTCTCAGTCTAGAAATAAAGGATTGTCTCATTCTGGCAAACTGAGCTCAGTCTGAGGAGCCTGGTAATGCAAAAGTGAGTTTCTAAAGGAGTCTGTGAGAAGAAAGAAAACTGGAGTTTCCTCCAGAAGTGACGTCCCAGTAGGTTCCTGTCCTGGGTTCAGCAGTAACAGTCATTTTTTCTCCTTCTTAGTAGCTGGTGCAGTGCTGTGTTTTTGACTCTCAGCCTGGGAACAGCGCTGATAACACCGATGTTTTTAGTTGCTGCTCAGTAATGTTTACTCCGATCAAGGACTTTCTGAGCCTCATGCTCTGCCAGGGAGGAGGGGAAGCTGGGAGGAAGCAGAGACAGGACACCTGACCCAAACTAACCAAAGAGATATTCCATACCACAGCACATCATGTCCACTATATAAACTGGGGGCAGTTACCCAGAAGGGCTAGATCACTGCTTGGTCGGGCTGGGTATCCGTCGGGGGGTGGTGAGCGGTTGTATTCTCTTCCCTTGTTACTTCCCTGATCTTTATTATTATTGCTGACAGCAGCAGTGGTTTGTGTTATACCTTAGTTACTGGACTGTTCTTATCTCAACCCATGGGAGTTATATTCTTTTGATTCTCCATCCCATCCCTCCAGGAGCTTGGGGGAGGGGGGGGGAGGGGAAAAGGGGGAGAGTGAGAGACAGGCTGCATGGCTGACTGAGCTTAAACCACTACAGTTCCTTAGGATCTATTTCGAGAGAGAAATGGATACTATAAACCTGCATGAAGATGAGTCAATTTGAAACACTCATGGCTTTGAACAAAAGTTTTTAAATGTAACTTCAAGAACTTCAGGAAGCTTCTTAAAGGCAAAGCTTCTTAAAAGCACTTACAATTACCGCCTGGGTGTCCAACTCTTAATTTTGAACACTTTGTTCCTCGAATGGAGAGTGAGGCATTCCGTTAAATTAGAAGACAACAAATATAAATTTGAAATACATTTACATAGGAATCATACTAGCTTATGGGGATTGGAACTAGATGATCTTAAGGTCCTTTCCAACCCTAACTATTCTATGATTCTATGGTACAGGCTGCTATTAAATACTGGCATAAGTTAAATATTTGAATGACAAATTTTTAAGCCTCTTTGATATAGCTTTTCTTTTAAGGCCAGAATAATGTCCGTGAAAACCACAGATCAATGAGTTAAGATACATTTAGCAAAAACAACTTTGGAGCATGTCTTTGTTTTTTATTTTATTTTTTTTTTTTAATTATTGCTTCTAGTTTAGCTGCAGTCTTGGGTGGATGATTTGTCTTTTGCTGGGTTTGGGGTTTTTTTCTGTAATAAGATATACTCATAGGGAGAACTCTAGTGCCAATTCTGCAATTATGCTGAATAAGGATAAACGCTTTAAGACCTGTCTCAACTTTAATGCACGACAGTGACATTGAGGAGCTCTGCATTATCACAGACATAACCCTGTGCCTGAATTAAGATTCACCAAAGGTCTGAGCTTGGCTCTTGGAGAAGGAAAAAGACAAAACAGCAGTGAAGGCTGCCATACGCAGTATCTCTTGGGTGCAGGCAGCACCCCGAAACAAAGTACAGCAAACGACCTATGTTAAAAATACATTAATCTGCTGAAGAGTGTAAATAAATCAGGTCCTTGGTTATAAAACCAGGTTCTTTAACACTTTTCCTTCTCAGTACGAGATCCCTGAACCCCAGGCACTGGGCATCCGGCAGGCCCTGCTGTGCCGTGGGGGCACCGACGCTCCAGCTGCCTCAGGCGTGGCACCTCCTGCCCAGCGGCGCCGCACCGGCCGCGCTCCTCATCCCACCCGGGGTCACACGCCTCTGCCCTGACACCCTGCTCGCTCTCACCAGCCCCGGACCCCACCACCCTCGGTAGGGCCTGCCTAGACCGGGAGAGTGGAGAGGGGCGGGCAGAGGGAAGCGAAGCGCCCGGCGGTCCGGACGGACGCGGCGGGCACCCAATGCGCTCAGACGCTGCCGCCCCGAAGGGAGGAGGGATACCCACAGTTGGACCCAATGAGGCCGCTCCCGGAGCGGGACTTCCTTCTGGGGTCCCGCGGCGGGGAGGTGAGGCGGAGTGGAGGTGACACGTAAGTGAGGGGTCGGAGAAGTTGTCTTTGTTCTTTTCAGGTGGTGGCGGCGGCGGCGGCACCACCGGCCGGGCTAGTCCCTTCGGCGGGGCTGGGCTGAAGGCACCGCCTGTGGAGTGCAGAGAACTGCCGCCGCCGCAGCTCCCATCACTCGGGCCGCGGTAGCCAGCGCCGCCTCCCGCCCCTCCGCGGGAACCCAGGGGCCGGGACAGTCGGCCGGGGCCGCCCCCTCCCGCCGCCGGAGGGCCGGGCAGCCTCGCAGCCGCAGCATGCAGCTGGGGCGCCCGGCCCGTGCTGCGCAAAATCCCGCCGGCTCCGCTCCCACGCGCTGGGCCCGCACGCAGGGGGAAGCCGCACGGAACGTCGCGGCTCCGGCGGC
The DNA here is from genome assembly GCA_039720435.1 of Amazona ochrocephala. Taxonomy (NCBI): domain Eukaryota; kingdom Metazoa; phylum Chordata; class Aves; order Psittaciformes; family Psittacidae; genus Amazona; species Amazona ochrocephala. The sequence continues at coordinate 40,660,251 of CM077884.1, read as the reverse complement.
GCCCAGGGACTGAGGCGCTCTGCCGGCTCCTCCTCCCCTCACTCCCTCCTTCTCCCGGCGCGGGGCCGGGGCCTCCCATGTCGCCGCCTCGTCGTCCGCCGCCTCCAGCAGCCTGTTGCTAAGCCGTGAGGGGCGGGGACCCTCGGGACCCCTCCGAGGACATGGGCAACGGCATGTGCTCCCGAAAGCAGAAGCGGATTTTCCAGACCCTCCTGCTCTTGACTGTGGTGTTCGGCTTCCTCTACGGGGCGATGCTCTACTACGAACTGCAGGGCCAGCTGAGGAAGGCTGAGGCCACCGCGCTGAAGTACCAGCAGCATCAAGAGTCCCTCTCAGCTCAGTTACAAGGTACTTACCTCGGCAGAAGCCTCTGCCGCCCTTTCCTAAGGCTTGTGGAATACCCTCCTCCGGGGAAGTCTGGGATCCAACTCTCTTACAGCAAAGTTTTGCTCCTTAGGCGCTTCTTCTCCCTTACAGACTGCGAGATTTTGATATCTAACCGTAGGTAGGATCCTACTCCTGCTGAAGTGGGAGTTTCTGTTAGGGACTCTTGGAGACCTCTCATTCTCCCTCACTCCCACGCATTTGCTTATTTCAAAAGGACTTCACATCAGTTTGGGATTCCTGGTACAAAGGGAAGAGGCAGGCATATACACTCATCTAACTGTAGGGACCATATCCAGTTATGGGACTTTTTGCATGCTTGTTGTTTTGTCAGCATTAATTTTATACTGCTGAGACAACATTAAGCAGCAAAAACCTTAAATAGCTCCAGGAGGGAGGAGAGGGATATTCCAATACAGCCTTTTTTAAAAAGGATAGTTTGAAAATAAAGTGCAAATAAGTTATTTAGATAAAGCTGTTCTGTTGCTTTTGGAATGTTGAATTTCTTAGCTTAAAACTGCCCCATAAATACAAATTCTTGTGTATCTTAGTTTTAGGATGCACGTGTGGGTGGCCTGTACTTGAAACTGAAAAGATGCTGGTGTGTGACATCTGCATGTCCAGAATTCATATACAAAGCAGCAGATATATAAGTGAAGCATCAGTGGTCTCACAAGTGTGAGACCTCAGTGTGTGTAATTATCTTAAAGTGCAAGGTTACCAGGTTGGCGTGTACAAAGTCCGGAACCAACTTTCAGGCTTTTATTTCGCAAAACTCTATAAAATAAGAATAAGAGTGGTCTGGTGTAGCAGCCACAATAGTATTTAACTTCAGGGTAAGTTCAGCTGTACTTTTCACTGTGGAAACATATATAAAAGCATGCCTAGAAGCATACAGTTTTTATGTAGAGAGGGCAGAACTGGGCTTATGTTGTTAGATCTTATAGTGATTTGTTACTTGAATATGTTTTGCTACTATCTAAGACCATCATTACTTAGTATTTCAATTTCAGGCCATTTCCAGGTAATGCCATGGAAAAAATTGACAGAAACCCCCATTTTAGTCATGAAAAAAAATGTGTAACTGTTTGGCTGGCAGATGGGTATGTGGCACATGGCTAAACGGCTGCTTTTGCTAGTCTGTAGATTTGCCAGCAGCATTTGAAGAGGGCACAGGAACATCTTGTTCTCAAGCTAAAATTCAATGGGTTAGCTTTTTCTGTTGCTCTAGCTATACACCAAAGAGGAGCATGCAACAAACTTTACCCTAACACAGAGGAGAGACTCTCTTCATCAGATGTATCAGGTCTAGACTGTTAGTTTAAACTTTCTGTGTCTGAAACATTATTTTGAGTAGCCATCATCCAGCTGAGCAGGTATATGAAAGTAACAGGCAGTAACAGTGCAGCATTTTATACGTCTTCTCTTGCTCGTTTCAGTGTATCAGTGAGAAATGTAAAATATGAACCAGAATCTGAAAATATTAATGTATTTGATTATTGATGGAATAAATTTACGTGGTTCTGTAACCATGCTGGTGTATCAGGCCTGTTGAGCACGAACTTACCTACATCTGGTATGGTAGCAGTAAACCTTGTTTTAAAAAAATAATTACTAGCAATTAAGTCACAGAGTAGAAGGAAAAATATAATGTATCAGTAAAATTGGTTCTTTAAATTATGGCAGTTGTTAATGTACCTAAAAGAGGGTGAGGCTGAGAGCCCAGAGACATACTAAATGCAGCAGCAAACAAGTGTGTGATTTTTCACTAAAGTAAATAGAACCTCTGTGCCTAAAGACCTTGGATGATTTGGCCCTCGTGAGCTAGAAATAAACTTCTTTTCTCTGTCTTTCCCTGTACATTTAATGACATCTTTCCAGGATGACCTGCTTTGTATGAGTGCTTGGATTTTTGCAGTAGGAGCTTATTAGTGAGGAGAACATAGAGAATTCAGAACGTGTGCCTATGTCCAGCTCACCTGGAGATACACAAGCACCATGCTAACTAGTGATATACACTACCAAAACCATTTCTTAGCCTTTCATAGTTCACTCTTTGATATGGAACAACAGGAAGGAATTTTCTTTAAACAGACTTTGAAACAACATAAAATGCTGACACAAATTCGTGTGATTGCAGGTGTAGTATCTGATTGCACTTTGAACTTTTGATTTTTAAATGGCCAGGTTTTTAAAGCAGAAAAGTTTCTGTTGCCAAACAAAAGAAAAAAAAAATCCAACCTCTAAGAATATCTTAGTCTACATCTCTTTGTTGTCCTTAACATATGACTTTATTTCTTGAGCTTATTCGTTTATAAGAAGTATGACTGTTAACAGTGCAACTTATCTTTTCCATGCAGCATAATAGTTTCTCTATAGGTACTGGTCTCAAGGTAACTTCAGGGCTTCAAGTATGAAGGGACCACTCTGAAATCTTTTGAACAGGAACCAGTTAAAGGGCAGGGTCTCTGACACGGTGTTGCCAAGTGGAATGAGGGTGCTGTATCAACAGTGGTTGATTTTTTTAGTGTTTACAGCTCTCTTCTGGGTGATTAATTAAGACTTTGAATTTCATTACAAGCTGAGGAGAGAACTGAACTTTGGACTTGAACTTCCTGAACAGCCATTTCATCAGTAGGCTTTTATTGTTTTAAATTGAAAAGGGAGAGTGTGAGGGGGGACTTCTTCAAATTGTTCTTTTGAGAATCCCAAGACTGTTTTGTGCCAGGCTGGCTGCATTTAAATGCTTGGAGGGCAGTGAAATATCACCTGTTTTCTGAATTTTTCCTGGGTTTTGTTGTGACTGCTAGTGCTTGTAAAGACAATTGCTTTCCTGACTGTAGACAGAGGAACGCTGTTAGGGCTTCTGAGTGAAACTTGAGTCAGTCTGTGGGATCATAGGCAACTCCTAAGTTTATGTATAAAGTCGTAGTTTTGGATCTCAATTTCTTTGGTCTGCCCAAAATCTTCAGGATGAACCTGAGAGGCTTTTCTGCTGAAAAAGAAGTAGAAAGAGTCTTTTCTACTGTTTTTCTGTCTCTGCGCAGTTTTTTAGGTTTTTCGTCTTTCTTGGTAATAACCTTTTTTTTTGTTGTCGTTGCTTTTGCTGAACGAGCTGTGCTTTCTGGTTTTGCTTGAAAAGCCAGTCGTCTTATATTTTTTTATCTGTTACATTGCTTCATTTTGCTCAAATGAAGCTGGCTAAATTTTCTGTATATTTGGGAACTAGCACTCCTACTGAGGCAGAATGTACAGATCACTGAAAAGTGGTGCAGGAAGAGGTCTCAAAACCATTTAACTCATGCACCTGATCTGAAGAGGGCTGCATATGACTCCTTTTTGTAGGAAGTTCTGCTTTTTTATGGTGTTTGCATACTACTCAGCTGAGAAGTATTTGTGCCTCTTGAAATAGGACCAGTGTGAGATTGGAAGGATGGCAGACTTGGGGAATGTGGTGAGAATATGTGTTGTGGAAAGGCTGAGATCTTAAGCTTGCCGCCTTTGGACAGCTCACATCATAGAAGATTTGGTGTTTGAAAGCTAAACTTCTCAGAAAAAAGAATGTCAAACTTCGGCATTTTTATCTCTTTAATAAAGTTCTCTTGGGCATGGAGAAAGTAGGGCTGTTTTTGTAACCCACAAAGGGAATACCAGAGGCAAAATTCAGAGATGACACAAAATGTCTTGGCTACGAAGAAAACTTAAAGTCGTTGTTGTCTGTAAGGTCTTTCATAGAGAAGCTGATTTTTCCAGTAAGCTGATTATTTTGAAATCTAATTCTTCTAAGCATTTTATCTCTGGAACTGAACATAATCTTATTTATAATTTTTTAAAATTATAAAAGCTACACATGACACTCTTTGCCTACTACAGAGATGTGTCAAACTAATCTTTAACTGTTGGCCATATAGGAACAGACTTCAGTTGCTATAACAAACATATTTATTGACTGCTGTAGAAGAACCTGATCTTATCTTTGACTGCTTCAAGTCTGAATGTATCTACAAATGTCTCTTTAGCCCTTACAGCTTCTGCCTTCTCATTGTCTGGGTATTAGATAACCTCTTGTGTACTATTTTAATCTGTTTAATCTGTTCTAATCCTTAATCCTAGTAAGAGCCTGCATTTAGTGCCTTTTACTACCTTATTATTCCCGCTTTTTCACTTGGAATCTTAATGTATCTGATGGCTTCAGGCAATGTCTGTGCAGTCTGAGACCCTACTGTAAGCTTGGGAGCCAATGCAGCAGTGACTCTGAAGTTGAGAGTTCAGAGTTTGCCCTACTGTAGACAAGGTGTGGATTTCCTCAAAGCTTCCTGATACAGCAACAGAAAGCACCAGCTGAAAAGCAAACACTGACTTCTCTTATGCCTGTTGTGCCATTTGTCCTGTGTTTAATAGTTCTTGCTGGTTCAAATACAAAATTATTCATTATTTTGCAGAATCACAGAATGGTTTGTGTTGGAAGGGACCTTAAAGCTCACCTCTTTCCAACCCGCTTTGCCAACGGCAAGAACACCTTCCACTAGACCAGGTTTCTCAAAGCCCTTGTCCAGCCTGGCCTTGAACACTGTCAGGGATGGGGCAGCGAAAGCTTCTATGGGCAACTTGTGCCGGTGTCTCACCACTCTCACAGTGAAGAACTTCTTCCTCATCTGACGTAAATCTACTCTCCTTCAGTTTAAAGCCATTCCCACTTGTTGTATCCCTACATGCTGTTGTAGAAAGCTGCTCTTCACCTTCCTTGTAGCTCCCTTTAGGTACTGAAAGTCTGCTGTATGTGGATGTACTTTACCGTCATAGCCCTCTTTTATAGTAATTTATTTAAACTTATATCTTGGCAGAACTAGGAAGAACTTAACAGTACTTTTTGATGGCTTATTTTTCACCTGTGTCATACAAGTACAGTTGCATCTCTGCAGCTCCAGTATGGTTTGTTCTCCATAATAACAGCAGGCTGAATTCCTGTAATTCCTATTAGCTTCAGATTGCACGTAACATTACAGCTCTTATTTTGATTGTGCTTCCTTGGTATCTGAGATATGAAAAATCTGTGGTAGCACTGTAATAGTGGAGGTTAGTGTCTCTCTGTGCTATTTGCACACAGGTGTGCTTCGTATCAAGTACTGTACTGCATGAAATGTCAGTTGCAGCTTCTCTAATTCTGCTACCTCGCTCCCTGAAGTCATAGAATCATGGAATAGTTTGGGTTGGAAGGGACTTTGAATATCATTAAAAGATCCTTTAAGGGAGTGGATAAGGCACTGGCACAGGTTGTCCAGAGAAGCTGTGGCTGTCCCATCCCTGGAAGTGTTCAAGGCCAGGTTGGATGGGGTTTTGAGCAACCTGATCTAGTGGAAGGTGTCCCTCCCTGCCCATGTCATAGAATCACAGAATAGTTAGGATTGGAAAGGACTTTAAGATCATCTAGTTCCAACCCTTCTGCCCTGGGCAGGAGCACCTCACACTAAACCATGTTATCCGAGGCTCTGTCCAACTTGGCCTTGAACACTGCCAGGGATGGAGCATTCACAACTTCCTTGGGCAACCCATTCCAGTGCCTCGCCACCCTTACAGCAAAGAACTTCTTCCTTATATCCAATCTAAACTTCCCCTGTTGAAGTTTAAACCCGTTACCCCTTGTTCCATCACTACAGTCCCTAATGAAGAGTCCCTCCCCAGCATCCCTGTAGGCCCCCTTCAGATACTGGAAGGCTGTTATGAGGTCTCCACGCAGCCTTCTCTTCTCCAGGCTGAACAGCCCCAATTTTCTCATCCTATCTTCATATGGGAGGTGCTCCAGTCCCCTGATGATCCTCGTGGCCCTCCTCTGGATTTGCTCCAGCAGTTCCATGTCTTTATGTTGAGGACACCAGAACTGCACACAATACTGCAAGTGAGGTCTCATGAAAGCACAGTAGAGGGGCAGGATCACCTCCTTCGACCTGCTGGTCACGCTCCTTTTGATGCAGCCCAGGGTACGGTCGGCTTTCTGGGCTGCAAGCGCACACTGCTGGCTCATGTTAAGTTTCTTATTGACCAACACCCCCAAGTCCTTCTCCACAGGGCTGCTCTGAATCTCTTCTCTGCCCAACCTGTGGTTGTGCCTGGGATTGCTCTAACCCGGGTGTAGGACCTTGCACTTGGCATGGTTAAACTTCATCAGGTTGGCATCAGCCCACCTCACAAGCGTGTCAGGGTCCCTCTGGATGGCATTCCTTCCCTCCAGTGTATCAACCGAACCACACAGCTTGGTGTCATTGGCAAACTTGCTGAGGGTGCACTCAATCCCACTGTCCATGTCACCCACAAAGATGTTGAACAAGACCGGTCCCAACACCAATCCCTGGGGGACATCACTCGTTACTGGTCTCCAGCTGGACAGGGGGGTTGGAACTAGATTATCTTAAGATCCTTTCCAACCCAATACATTCTGTGATTTTTATGATCATCCACTTTCAACACCCTGCCACAAGGAGGAAACCCCCTGGTACACTTTTGCTTCTGGTAACCTCATCTAAGAATCTGTCTGTTGTACTTTCATTGACATTAACCACTGGGTATTTAATGCTCTGAATACTTAAAGCACATTACATGTTTGAAATTATTTGGACAAAATTTTAGTAAGATCTATGTGCTTTAAATGCGTATTCATATATGCATTTGCATGTACATATATATGCATAAATGTATATCTAGATAGATACATGTCTGTTTTGCAGCTCAACCTGATGATTTTGGGTTATCTGGAATCATCAAGATTTCTTCATAATCTTAAGTATAGAAAAGGTGCTAGAGCTTTATTCAGTTACCTTGGGGAGTTGGTTTATTGCTTCCAAGACCATAGTGAGTAAGAATCCCGACAGCGGAATTTCATGACTATAAAGTTAAATTGAGCAAATGCTCATATCTGCTTTTTTTAATATACCTGTAACCTGTGTCCGAATGCTGTTAAATCACTTTCCTTGTGGACATTATTCTTCTAGGATAAATTCCTACCAGTGCTCTAGTGTTACATCCACACCCAAATTGGAGTCTGGGCTGAGGATCACAGAGCGTATAGTCTAAAGGAATATTAAGCAGCATGAGGTAATAGGGTGGTTTTGTTCCCTGGGTTTTGTTGTTCTCCCTCCCCAGTTTAACAGACTAATGTCCTGAATATTAGGATAGGGCCAAATATCCTGAAACTGTTTGTTTCTGATGATGATCTAAACCTCTTAAAGCTTGTCAGTGATTGATGTGTCTGGGTTTATGAACACTTCAGAGCTGAGAGAGGAGGAGGGAGGCAAAATGGATGGATGCTTTGGTGGGTTTGCCTTTTGGCTTCTTTGACAGTCCTCTTCTGTTAGATATTCCTAGCAGGCAGAGGTTTGACAGAAGCTTCTGCGTCACGTAAAACATCATCAGCTTTCTCGAAGGAAGACCAGGAGAGAAGCAGAGGATAGAACAGCCATGACCATGATCTGACAATTGTAGCTGCAAACTGAGCCAGAAATCCTGCAGTTAACAGTGTAGTTTAAGTGATACTTGGCTGGACTAAGCACACGATGTGGGAAGAGTCTCAGGGTAATTATAACTTTGCAGTTGTACTGACAAAACTTCAAGGTTAATACCTGAGAGTTAGGAACTCCTGGAGTAGTACAGTTAAGATTGTTGCATTCCTGGTAAAACCGAAGCCTGAACAACAGAATTGAATTACTTCCTTATGCTTCCTACATGAGAAAAACTGATTGAATTCTTAAGTTTTAAATATGATGTTCCAAACACATTGTCTCATTGGGCTGGATACAGGCTTGTCAGCCTGTGTATCTGGGTGGGGCAGCCTAATGAGTAAGGCTTCCACCAACTGAGATTTGAGTACACATTCTAGCATCTCTTATATAGTGGTGAGGATATTCCCAGCAATCTGTGGCTAATACTCATTCTGGAATAGAATCTTTGCATAGAAAAAGTAATTAAATCTGTCTGGCTGAAAAGTCAGGTGCTGTTTTGGGGGCTTAATGAAAGCTAAATAATTCAGGTTACTGCAAAAAATGAAATATATAGAAAAACTAATTAAGGCAGAATCTTTCATTGCGTGATTTTTCTTGGGATTTTTAGGATTCAGGGGCATGAATTTCTAGTTAGAACCCAAGATAAATGCTTAAGGAATTCAGCCTGTTTGGATGCTGTTCCTTGTCTAAAGAAGGGTCTTCAAAGCTAGATGCAATTCTGATCTTTTTCTGGTATCTAGCATCAACAAACTTCCTGAGATTTTCTACTATATATCATTAATTAAAAAATAAAAGAAACTGCAATTACCTCACCTCCTCCTCTACGTTTTTTGTCTCTCCCCTAAGGTATCTGAAATTATCCTAGTATCTTATTTTCCTGAGGTGACTCAGATCCCTGAGTTTGGCAATCATTTCTAGGGCTTAATTACAGAGATGTTGGGAGAAGCATGGCCTGCAGGGCACAGTGAGCAGTCTCTTCATATCCATGACACTGTGCTAGAGAATTCCTTTTTCAGTGTTTGTTTCAGTTAACCTGTCATACTCAGATGCATACTCTGAGGTTTGACAGTGACCGTCTGTTACCAAAAAAAAAAACCAAAAATAAATCATGAGTCACTAGCTCGAACTATTGATTTCTGTATGCAGTTTCTCAAAACATACAACTGGAGTGGACTCCAAGGCCCTGTGTTAACGCTCTTGGGTAGAGAACTAATTTAAGGAAGCGGTTTAGCAGTTTTGTAAGGTGACAGCCATCGCTATTACATCAGTTTTTGCCATAATCCATTACGATAAAAGTGCAAATTACATTTCAGTTAGGAGAGGCTGTTAAAACGACACTTGTGTATATGTATTATTACATTGTTTTTCAATGTTGACTTTGCAGTCATTTCTGAATGTATATATTTTTATAAAGATCCTAAACCATGTAGACAGAAACACTTGGCTTCTGCATAAAATTGAAAAAAGTCTGAAACAATTTTTGAGAGAAAGAACAGGCCCTTTTTTCCTGGCGCTGAGAGTTGAGCAGACCCAGACATTCAGAAATTGTGTGAGAAGGAAACTGTTGTCTCTGCAGCTCTTGAATGCCTGTATGTTCTCTTCAAAATGATCTGATATGTCAAGGCAAAAATGGCAGAATAATGGTAAGAAGCTCCTATGAAGAAAAGGAAAAGGAATTTTTTTAGAAGTAAATCTGCTAGCCTTAAGAATTTGTCCAAAATCACTACACAGGTTTTGTTTGAGCTGTTTGCATTTATCATGACTTCAAAAATTAAATCCTTAGCATAGATAGGTGTATAGAAGACAGCATATGCAAGGTGAGATGCTAATCTGACCCAGCATGTTGTAACCATGGGTGGCACCAAGGATTGGCAGAAATCTTTTGTGGAGTGCGCAGGAAATCTTTTCTGGGATAGAAAACAGGGTGTCTTTCCTAGTAAAAGTCATGTCTGGAGCCTAACTGTTAGGGATTAAAAATTTAATCGCATCTAATACCCCTTCTCAAACTTTTATTTTTAGCAGAAGCTATTACGGTTTACTGCTTCAACATGATAAATACCTCTCTATATCCCAACATATCTTGCAATTTGTTTTTAAATCTGTTGTTTCCTAGAGGGATTATTGACTTTGAAGAAAGGCAGTGCATGAGGCATGGTAGAGTAAAGGGATTCTATTAAATTTAGATGTTTACTCCACTTTAGAAATTCATTTTCCTGTCGTCCTTATAATTGAATAGAGGCCACAGTCATGTCTTAGAAATACAGGCGTGTTTCTGTGGCAAAGTGCATTAGTGTGCCAAATTCCTCAGCATTCCTGTGTTTCCAGAACTGCACTGAAGGCAGCACTTCACGCAACACTTCTCCACGTTTTGCTTCAGATTTTCTGTTTTCTTTTTGAGGATGCAAAACTGAAGGTTTGATAAGTATGAATTTTCTTCTATGCTTATCAAAACTCTGCAGGCATTTTGGAGCTTTCTGAAGTCCTTTTATGGTTAGTTCTGGTACCTTGTCTAATCTGTTACCAAGCTCTGAAGTTTTAGTGTGGGAAAAACCCCTGGACAGAAGGCATGTTTCATCGGAAGCATCAGTGCTAATTTCTGTCCTGGGCAAGACACCAGGGACTACGTTAGGGTTTGTAGATCCAAAAGCAGAAGTCTCACAGCTTTAGTTAAGGAGTCAGCTGTGAACTTCAGTGGATTTCAAACACTCAGTGTCCTGTCAACTACCAGGATACAGACAATTCCCAAATTATTCTTTGGTTTGGTTTGTTTTTTTTTTTGTTTGTGGTTTGTTTGGGTTTTTTTTGCGGGTGTGGGGGGTGTTTGTTGTTTGGTTTTTTGTGTGGTTTTGTTTGTTGTTTGTTTGTTTGTTTGTGTTTTTTTTCCCCCAGGTGTATTCCAACAATAAAGAAATCATTTTCCAAGATTGAAAATGTTATATAAAAATGCACGTAGTCCATTCTCTGTTATCTTTGGACAGCCCTTATTTGGTTTATGGCTAAACTTTGACCTGAGTGCAAGCAGTTGATGATTTTCCACCTACAGGTCTGCGGGCAGCTGGTTTAGTAGCAGTGGTGCCACTTGTTCTTGTAGAACCACTCTGCATTTGGGCGCCTGGTGAGGCAGGATGTTACTCTGGTGTAGGTAGCTGCCTGCATTCAAGCTAGTAAGACCAAAATTTCCATAATTTGCTCAAGTCCCATTTCCAGTTATATTTTATTATTGGAGTATTGACTAAGTTGGAGGAACAGGTATATTAAGTGGTAAGTTATTTTTTGTGCTGGGTATTTGAAAGCAGAGGTTACGCTTTCTCCTCATGCAGTTGAAGTCAGTGACCTATGACAGACACTACAAATCCCCTGAATATGAAGATCCAGATATTAAATACAAAATTTTCACTTAAAATAATTAATACTCTGAGCAACATAAATGGGCAGAGATTTAAATCGAAGCAGTGGTTATTTTGAAGCACAACAGCTGATACATAGAATCATAGAATCATAGAATAGTAAGGGTTGGAAAGGACCTCAAGATCATCGAGTTCCAACCCCCCTGCCATGGGCAGGGACACCTCCCACTAAACCATGCCATCCAAGGCTATGTCCAACCCCACCTTGAACGCCGCCAGGGATGAAGCATTCACAACTTCCCTGGGCAACCCATTCCAGGGCCCCACCACCCTCCCAGTAAAGAATTTCTTCCTCAGATCCAATCTAAACTTCCCCTGTTTAAGTTTAAACCCATTACCCCTTGTCCTCTCACCACAGTCCCTAATGAAGAGTCCCTCCCCAGCATCCCTATAGGTCCCCTTCAGGTATTGGAAGGCTGCTCTGAGGTCTCCACGCAGCCTTCTCTTCTCCAGGCTGAACAGCCCCAATTTTCTCAGCCTATCTTCATACGGGAGGTGCTCCAGTCCCCTGATCATCTTCGTGGCCCTCCTCTGCACTTGTTCTAACAGATACATGATTTAGTTTACTAGGAGGAATTTTGTTCTTTTGCAGTAACTGGCTATAATTTGACAAAGCAATTATTTGTTCATTCTTTGCATGAGTAAATTGATAAGTATAGGAGTTTGTTTTAAAATAAATGTGTCAACATACCTCATACAGTGCTAGTTTTGGTTTTCAGTAAGCAAAAGGAGAGCAGTCCATCCTGACTGTTTGCAAAATTGTTCCATAGTTAAGACAGGAAAATGCTTGTTTTTCACACACAATCAGTTTCAGATTATCTTGGCTTCTATTTCCGCCCTTTTTTCTATAAATACAAGCCAGAAAACTACAAGGGCCTAAAATCTGAAAGAGTTCAATATTTTGTTCAATATGGTGTAAGTATATCATTTCTATAATGTTGTTTCCTTGTGCTGTACTTAAAACACAGTTTTCCTAGTCTTTATTGTGGGAACACTTCTACTGTTTCTTAGAAGTTTTCAGTGTCACTGGAATATCCATTTATTGCTTACACTCTCAATTTAGAGTCTTTGAAATAGATGAAGCATACACTGTGACCAGTATGGTTGCCAAGACTACTGAAATCTGCTGGTTTTACCAGAAAGGTATTACTGTAAGCTCACAGGAAGATTGCAGAATTGCATAAGAAGCAATAACATTGAAATTAATACAATTTCTTGCATCATGTATATTTAAATCTCAATGTAATCTTAATTTTCCAGTATGCAGGAGAGTGGGATCTAGGGTATTTTAGACTCTGGAATCTGCTTCTAACAGGCCCAAATACCAAAGTAACATAGTTGCAAAATTGCTAATAAAGTAACATAGAAAATACTTTGTTTTAAATATACACTAATGGCTTATTTTGCTTAATAATAGTTTTACTGCTTAGAGGTGCAAAGCAAAGATAAGAGAAATAGCCATGTCTGTTAAATGAGCTTACTTTTGTCACATCGGCTTGACTCCCGTGTTGCAATCTAACGTTCAGTGATGGTTAAAGTGGTGTAATCTGCTGAGAACTGACAGAGCATCACACACCATTCCTTTCTGCTTTTCCTGTGGAAGGGTATGAGAAAACTCTTATATGAAGAAATTTATTTAATTGGGATTAATTCAATAACTGTTAAAGATTTCCTTGTTGAAGGTTAAAGGTGTTTTAACTAGCAGTAGTGTTACCAGATCTGCTCTTTGAGGCTCAATCACCTTTATTTGTTCATGTAGGTTACATTATATAGGTTGTGTAAAGAATTAAACTGATACCTGCAGTTATTCCAGCTTTGGAATAGTGTATATTTGCTGTAATATGACAATGCTTTTCCCCTTTTTTTGTACCATCCTGTTATATTTAACATAGGAAGAAACTTAAATTATCTGTGCAAAGATCAGTACAAAATTAAGAACTTGCCCTAGGAAACAATTATTTGTTAAGTGCCCTGTCAGTGCATTACACCAGCAGGAATTTGTCAGATTCCTTATATAGGTTCCACTCCCCAGCTGGGAAACTTATAATAGAAAACCTGGTTTTCAGTGTATTTATTTCTTTGAGATTCTTGCTCAGGCATCTTGTATCTTGCCTAGTAGTGAAGAAGGAGAAATCCCCTGCTGTAGTAAAAAGAGCCTTATAGTTTGGACTCTCCTTGCCTAGGAAGTTCCTGACTGGTGGAAATAATACATGTTTATGCAAAATAAATTCCTATATGTACTTAGAAAATATGACCTGCAACCTATTCCTGAAAAGAGCAAGTGAGAAAATATGGCAGCCATGCTTTAATTATTGTAGAATAGTTATAGGGTTGGAAAGGACCTTAAGATCATCTAATTCCAACCCCCCTGCTATGGGCAGGAACACTTCACACTAAACCATGTTATCCAAGGCTCTGTTCAACTTGGCCTTGAACACTGCCAGGGACGGAGCATTCACAACTTCCTTGGGCAACCCATTCCAGTGCCTCACCACCCTTACAATAAAGAACTTCTTCCTTATATCCATTCTAAACTTCCCCTGGTTAAGTTTGAATCCCTTACCCCTTGACCTATCACTACAGTCCCTAATGAAGAGTCCCTCCCCAGCATCCCTGTAGGCCCCCTTCAGATACTGGAAGGCTGCTCTGAGGTCTCCACGCAGCCTTCTCTTCTCCAGGCTGAACAGCCAAATTTTCTCATCCTATCTTCATATGGGAGGTGCTCCAGTCCCCTGATGATCCTCATGGCCCTCCTCTGGACTTGTTCCAACAGTTCTCTGTCCTTTTTATGTTGAGGACACCAGAACTGTATACAATACTACAAGTGAGGTCTCTTAATCAAAATCTTGTGTTGTACAGTATGGACCTGTATCAGAGAAAAACATTGCTGAACCAACCAGTAAATGAACTAGAAGGGGAGAGGTGTAGGAGGGAGACATTTTTAGCCGGTTTTGGCCCTCTGAGGTCTATTTTAAGACATAGCCAGCTTTGTTCCAGTATTTCAAAGGTTAGCACACAGAAGGTAGCTGTGAGGATGCGCTACCTGAGATAAGTGTAGAGACATGGCTTGGAAGTGCAGGATGAAGACAGCAAAGCCAAAGCTCAGAAGTGGTGCAATTAGCTGTGAAAGGTCCAGAGCACTGTGGTCCCGAAACCACAAACTATTGCATTTTCTTTCTCCTGTCTTCCTGTCCTTATTATGAGTTTGTTGTGCAGGGTTTCCCCCTACTCCCAATTGTTAAAACACTAGGAGGAGTTGAAAAAGAGGTGAAATGGAAAACGTTACCTCTGAACCTGTTTGTGGTTTAGTCTGCTTGCCAAAATGCCTATTCCTACCCCTGATTGTGTGGGAGGGGAAACCCATTACAGATTTTCGTTTCTCTGTTGAGTTGCTGTGGTACAACCACTGTTCCTTTTGCAATGTAATCTGGCATTTGCTGTCTTTGGTGCCTAGATAAAGCCAGTACTGTGGTGCTGCCATTATTTTTTTCCTTCTCCTAAATCTTATTTTCTGGTGACTTTTTAAGTATTCATTACGTGCTTGTTTTGTTGCAGAGGGGTTGATACATTAGTTCATCTTGACTGATGCCCTTGACATTAGAAGATAAATAGTAAAGTAGAGATAGGTGACAAGGATTGATTAGCAATGCAGCTTCTAAGCCAGAATATAAACACTTGTAGATAAGCCAAGCCTGCAGAATGCACCTTGGTGGAATTAACAACACATTTTGAGGTGCAAGAGGAATTTTCTGTGCCTGCCAAGATACAAAACTTCATTTGATGTTTCCTCTTGAAGGTTTCTGTTCACCAATGGTTTATTTCTCAGAAAATGAGTTTCCAAGTTTTGAAGGAAAAATCACACATTCCATTAAAACAAAGTAATAACTCTTTACGAGAGTTCAGATTATAATTTGTACAGTGAAAGGTACTTTTGATAAACTGAGCTTGAACACGTGTAATTGTACACTTGCAGAAGTTTTACTTAATATTTTTCCTTTGCTGCAGACTTGGTGGGCTGTTTCAGATAATGATCCTTCAGTCTAGTCAGTGGTGAGGAAAGGGTAAATAGGGACTGATGTGCCTCATCCCTTGTGAGAGACCTCTGAAACTAGATGTCAGAACCCAAGCTGAATTAAATTCTGCTTTTCTGCCAGAGGATATTGGATGTCCTATATACAACAAACAATTAGACAGATTTAGTGTACCCAAAAGAACTGCGGGCGCCTCAAACAGTCTTGAGGAGTCATAAATTGCTGGGAGACAGTGCCAAAGAAATCCTATAAGCTCACTGTATTCTGTTTTAGGCATCTGCTCCTGTCAGTTCTTGAGAGGCGGCATAATTGGTCTTTTGGAACACTGGTAGGACCAAGAGTGGTTGTCATACTGTAAAACCTGGAAATAAGGATACCTCTGCTTTGTGTGATCAAACCTGGAGCAGTCTGTCCCCTGCCATGCCACCCAACATTGCAGGTCACTGGCAGTTATCACTGCTGCTCTCTTAAAAACTGTTCAAGCTGGCACTGTCATCAGAAATTGTTGCACACCCTGCCCCCAGCTGCTAGGTCCTGCTATCCACCACCCACAGCATTAAGAGCAAAGGGAAGACCAGTACGAGAACAAGCAGCAGAACCACCTCTTCCAGTCGTAGTCTCAGCTCAAAGGTCTTATTTGTAGAGTTTGGCAAAGATGTCAGAGCATCTTTCCAAAAGTCACATGCATGTTTTGTAGTTGGTGACTTTTTGGGACAGCAACACACTACGTGACACGCTGCATGACTAGTTACCTGGGTTGCTGAGGATATTGGGGGCTGTACTATGAGTGGTGCCCCTAAAGCCTCAGCTTGTTGCTTTTTGGCTGAAGCGCTGTATGCAGACCACTTCTTCATTCATCTCTAAACTATTGTACAGGTATTTTGACTCAATTAAGGAAAATACATAAATGCATTTAAGAATTAGTGAAGGTTAAATTTTACTGTCAAATGGAAATTATTTCCTGATGAGCAGTCTCTGATACCCTAGCCTTACAAAGAAGGATCTGACTGAGCTTTATACTTTAGCTGTCCAAGCCTTTCAGATGATTTCTTATGTGCTTCCCTTATCTCTATAACTGGGGGCTGAAAAAGAAACTCAAAACCCCCAAATCCACCTCAGATTATATGGATATTGTGAGTACAGCACATATATTTGCTGTTATCACATGCTTACTAAGAAATGCAGGATGTTACATCTAAGTGTTTCATTGTGCAGTCTGTGAGTCTTCAGCAGCGCTGTGCTGGAAAAGGTTACTGTTACCCAGGCTTTACAGAAAGGAAGGTCACAGAAAACTGGGTTGTCCAAGTTTTTGGAGCAATTTAGGAATGGAACTCAGGTTGTACATGTCTTGGCCTAAGCAGCCTGTCTAGTGTGCTTCTGCGTCTTTCAAGCTGTCCTGCTCTTGTGCATCTCTCTTTTTCCCTTATCTCTTTACAAACACGTAAGGAGAGAATAAAAGCATGGGAAAATGTGTATCTGCAAACCTAAGAAGGAAGGAGGTAGCTTTCACATAGACACACCATAGCTGACTGTCTCCGTAAACAAATCACAGGGTTATAACAATTTATGTTTATGCAATGGAAATAACTCGGAATTCAGGCATGCAAAAAAGAACAAAAGTTACTGTCCCAAATGATACAAACAGTCCTTTCTCCTGTGACCTCATCCCACTTGCATTTTCCTGGTACATTGTATGCCAATGATCTCTGGGTGTGCTGGAGGTGGGTGGTGGGTTTTTGTCCTGGGTTCAGCAGTAGCAGTCATTTTTCTCCTTCTTGGTAGCTGGTGCAGTGCTGTGGTTTTGATTTTGGGCCTGGGAACAGTGCTGATAACACCAGTGTTTTCAGTTACTGCTTGGTAATGTTTAGGCTGGCCAAGGACTTTGTGAGTCTCATGCTCTGCTAGGGAGGAGGGGAAGCCGGGAGAAAGGAGAGACAGGACACCTGACCCAGACTAACCAAAGAGGTTATTCCATACCACAGCACGTCATGTCCAGGATGTAGAAATGGAGGACAGAGACCCGGAAGGGTGGGGGGGCTCGCAGCTGGTAGGGGTGCACGGTGGGGGTGCACGGCTTGGTCGGGTTGGGATTGATGGTGAGCTATTGTATTCTTTCCTTGTATTTGCCTTGTCATTATTATTATTGGTGGTAGCAGCAATGGTTTGTGTTATACCTTAGTTACTAAATTGTTCTTATCTCAACCTGTGGGAGTTTCATTCTTTTGATTCTCCTCCCCATCCCTCCAGGGACTGGGGGAAGAAAGAGAGGGGAGTGAGTGAGTGAGCAAAACTTCATGGCTGAGGCTTAAACCACGACAGTTTTGTACATTTTACTTTTAAAATTAATTGTCTATGAAATTTCTCTTTCCAGTTGTATATGAGCACAGGTCAAGATTAGAAAAGTCATTACAAAAGGAAAGGCTTGAACATAAGAAAGCAAAAGAAGGTAAGAATGTGCTTTTCACTTTAACGTTTAAGATCACTTGATTATTTTAGAAAGCACCTTCAGATGGATTTGTTAGATTTTAAACAAGTTTTCAGCGTATAACACATTAGTAGGACCGCCTTGGCAGAGCTGTGGTGATCTTTTTGGTAAATCTCTTCGCTTGCTTATTTAATCCAATCTTTTTAAAAAGTAATAATCTTTTTAATACTTTTTGCATGTCCCTGCAACATAGCATAGTATACACAGAGAATATGTGTATATCGATATACATAAACTTTACATATATGTGGAGTCTGGGCATGTGTGAATCCTGTTACAGCATGCTAAAAATTTAAAACTTGTACCAAAACCATGGGTTTTTTTTCCTCCATTTGCTCAGTGTGAAATTAGACTCAGTCAGCTTTTTTACACATGCTTACGTACCTTATTCTAGCTAAAACTACATTCAAGGTGTTTGTGCAGGGGAAGTGTTTGTACACGTCTTATTTCTTACACATCTACCTTCTATGAAACTCCAGCAGAATGCAGTCCCCTGAGTTTTCTCTGAGTCTTTTGTTGCTCTAAATTCACCTCAATTCCCAAAGTAAAGCCTGTATTCTTCCTAAAACTGAGGAGTAAGATGCCAACTACTAAGCAAAGATTAAAAACGAGTGAGAAATTACTTTTACACTGCAGTTCTCGATGGCTTTCTGGTGCCATCTAGTGTAGAGCTGTCCCATTGCTACGTGAAGCTGAGTCAGTGTTTTCAAATCCTGAAAAGAGGATAAAGTCAGAAAGGGGGAATTTTTTGTTTCATTTAAACTTAGCCTAGACTTTCACCTTTTTTTAAGTATAAGAGTTTTTTATCCTAAGACAAGAATACACAATTTATAAATTCCTCTTCCTTTTGAATGGTACTACTGGGCCTTTACTAGGAGAGTTCATGCAACAGATTTATTTACCCATCCATATTTTTGAGCCTATAATGTCTTACACCAAGATATGAAACTGTTTAATGAAAATATTTTATGGAACTATGAAATTCTTAAATGAAAATATTTTTTTCAAAATTTGAGCATTTTGTTAAATGCTTTGTAGGGTTGGGTTTTTTTTTTTAAGCTCTTTTGGAAAATTAACTACATAAGTATCCAGATCTTAAGAGAGTTTACGTATGCAACAGTTACATTATTTAAGTACAGTTTCTAATTTCCTGGGTTTTTTTTCATCAGTATTTTCCCTTTTATGTTATAGATTTTCTTGTTTATAAACTAGAAGCACAGGAAACACTAAATAAAGGAAGGGTAAGTCATCATTCCCAGTACAAGTTTTTAACAGTTGATGCTATTCGACTTGCAAGAAAAAGAGAATGCTTTGCGGTTTTAACTTGTCAAAGGAAAAGGTCTTACAAAATACTAATTGGGAGAGCTCTCGCTTCTAATCTGCATGTCTAAGTGCTCTGCAGTTGCTGATTATTTGAGGTGTAGTAGGAGATACTAATATTTTTTTCAGAAAATTAATTTAGAAAATATCTTCCTGTTTATATATGGTAGTTCAAACATAATTTTACTAAGAGGAAGAAAGAATAAGAAAGCGCTGGAAATCTTTTTGTAGCTTAGTCCACAGAGAAAAGGACAGTGACAACTTTCTAATGCATGGTCTTTTAACTGGAAAGTATAAAAACATCAAGAAACTTTTTTTTATATACCAAATACTAGAATGTAATCTGTGTCTGGCAAAAGACCCAGAAACCTGTAGAGAACTCCTTATAAAAATGAGTAAATTAGGATTTTATGACTACTATGTGTAGAAACTGGGGAGCAGTTTGTGAGCCGAGTAACCCAAGTTAAAAAACATTGCTGCTGCAGTAAGTGCAAAGTGTATGTTATTGCTGTGTTCCAAAGCAAGCAGAAAGATTTGTTTTCTGGGGAGTTAGGTCTTTTGGCTTGTGACTCCTAAATAACTGCCTGTAGAGAGGTTAGAGGAATGACAGTATGACTCTGTTTAACACTAGTGTTTTCATTTTACAGCAAGACTCAAATAGCCGGTACAGCGCACTGAGTGTACAACACCAGATGTTGAAGGTAGGTAGTTGAGATAGCCAGTTTCACAGGACACGGGTATTCTGCTACATCAGGGAGATACGGCCTCGCTGGCTTCTGGTAGTTCATTCCAGAGTGTCAGTGCATTGATGGTGCTTTCCTCTTACAACAGTACTGTTAAAACATGATTTACTACAGTTTTTCCTAGTCAGGCTTTCCAGTGGGTAATTTAGTCTTATTGAGTATGTTACTTGTATGGAATGCTGACTTACCAGACTTTACATAGTTTGGCATGTAAGGCATTTCTTACACACATTCAGCAGCTCCCTATGGGACAGTGCAACAGCAGGGTGAGGTGATGCAGCCCTAGAACTGACTACTCATTGCAGAGATCATTTTGTGTTTGAAAGGAGCTGCGGTATACATGCTTTGAATAATAAACTTCTTGTTATGAATGCTTCCTATTCATCTGGACTTACTTAACAAATTGCCAAAGACAATATTAGCTAGATATGCAGATACGGCAATGTTCCCGTGTCCCAACTTGGTATTTGCAGAGTCAACATGAAGAACTAAAGAAACAGCATGCTGACCTTGAGGAAGATCACCGAAAACAAGGAGAAGAGTTTAGCAGAACATTCAGTGATCACAAGGAGCGATACTTACAACTGCAGCAGGAAAAAGAGCAGGAGATCTCTAAGCTGAAGGGTAAAAGTAACCTGTGTCTGGCCACCCATATTAAAATGTGTATTTATCATTGTGTTTTGTGTGATGTGAACTGCATTTTCTTCTGTGTTTCGTGTGATGAGAAAGACATTTTCTCTGTTCTTGCTAGCAGGTTATTCATGCATCTTATGCCTCCTGATAAGTTACGTTTTACTGATGATTTTCTGGAGCCTCTTTCTGAAATGTAGTCATATGTGTGCTTTGTGTTTCTATCTATATTAGAGAAACAGCAGGAAACACAGCATGTGAAAGCCCATCAGATGTCACAGGCTGGTTTATCCAGTTTTTCATTTTTAGTTCTAAGACTTGTATAAACCTGGAAAATAGGTTTGCCTCTTTACTATTTTTTGTAATTCAAAGGCAGTAGATGAATATTTGCCAGTTTTTAATTGTGCCTCTTTATGAAGTGACTTTATGTACTTTTTAGACCTCATTTTATGTATATATCAGCTTCCATGAAACATGTTGCACTATACTTAGATGATGAAACTCATCTATTTTTACTCTTGATATCCAGTTTCTTATTAAAGAGATTCTTTGCAGTTCGCAGGCCTCTTCAACCCTTATTACACAATTGCATAGAACAAAAGGATAGGATTTTCCCCATGGAGGGCCTTTGGCCACTTTCTACCATGTGTCACTAACATATGAGTTAGTTTTGGAGCTGTCTGCAGTTTTGTCTGCACAGTATTTTGCAGGCAGACACTGTATTTGTTAGTTCTGCCTTGGCACCATACCAGTGGAGTCATACAGCTAGCTCTTGGACTGAGCTGGATTGCAGCCTAGCAGCTTGGAGTGTGGGAAGAGCTTGCCTTCGCCTGCTTGCAATATTCTACATCAACATAATGTAAGAACTGGGAAGAGAAGCCCCTCTCCCTTGTCCCAGAACATAAAGCTTTTTTAGTATGCTGGCCATCTGGGCACCTCTTCCAGAAGAATAGCTTAGTCCTACGACATGAAATTCTCACTCACCAGATGCGATGTGGGGGAAGAGAGGAGGGTGGCTTCCTCTCTGCCCTTTAAAGATTCACATTACCATAATGAATTTTGCTGTCTGCAGTCCCGAGTGTGAACAGTGATTCATAATTCCAGTTGCAGACTGGATGTACTAATATAAAATTTAAACAATTTTTTACTATTTTATGCTTGAAAATATAAAGCATTTTATTGGGCTGGTTTATATATATGGTTTTTATATATATGGTTTATTTTACAATGTGTGTTTATTTTATACATATGGCATTTTATGTAGTTTGTGTTACAGTCTTAATTTGGATGCTTAGTTTAGTAGTATAAATCTGATTGGGTTTAAATTCTGTATGTCATTTCTTTTAAACAGAATCCCTTTATAACTTACGGGAGGAGAACAGACAGTTGAGAAAAGCTCACCAAGACATTCACACCCAGCTACAAGATGTCAAGGTAGGCTTTGCTTTGAGGAGAACTTTAAAGACCATTATGAAACTGAGGAATTTTCT
This sequence comes from Amazona ochrocephala, assembly GCA_039720435.1. Lineage (NCBI taxonomy): Eukaryota > Metazoa > Chordata > Aves > Psittaciformes > Psittacidae > Amazona > Amazona ochrocephala. The sequence continues at coordinate 40,638,268 of CM077884.1, read as the reverse complement.
GAAGTTCTAACAAGCCAGAAATGGGCCATGCTGAATTCTTGTAATTTCTGTTACGTGGCAAAAAGGAGAGAAATACGGCTGAACTGGATTTCTTGTCTTTTGCCACTTGTACTTAAGATACATGCTCATTTAAAGACCACCAAAACAGTCTGGGGTGAGGGAGGGGAGAGAGAAGTATTTAGTATAGAAATTGGAAATTTGGTTTTGCAAGTTAAAGATTGTGTTCTGACAAACTGAGTTTGCTGAAATTTATGTTTTCCAGGTTTATTTTTATCTTAAACTGTTCATGAACACCTACTCCAACTTTTAACTTTATTTCAGTTATGCAAATCCTGGCCTCCAAGTTTTCTTTCCTGGTGTGCTTGCTTTCTCTGTTTAATATGTATTCCATGTTAAATAAACACTGTCATTCCAGCTCAGGATTTTCTTTTCTGAATAAATTGAATTACCTTCCTAGTTCAAAATCCCCCAGGCTACCTAATTTACCTTTAGAATGAACTTTATGTGAAACATGTAATGTTCTTCTTTTTGTGTAGCAACAGCATAAGAACTTACTCTCCCAACACAACCAACTTGTAGTGACATTGGAAGACCACAAGAGTGCACTAGCTGCTGCACAGGTCAGAAAGGAAAGCAGCTTCTACTAGCTCTAACCTTCCTAAAACTTCTTTCTTCTAGTTCAGCTGACTGCAATGTTATGCATGTAGCCTTTCGCATGGGGAATCTGCAGCTAGCACCATGCTGCACACTGTAGGAAAATGCATGAGTTAAAGGGTTGCTGTTACGAATAAGCTGCAACAAATCATAGGGCTGTCAGAAAATAAAAACCTGTGTTATAGGCCCAGAGTGCATGTGTTCCTGGTAAAAAAAAAAGTACCTCTACTTCAATGAGAGCTGTCAGATATCTTCTTTTCTCTGTCTTCTCTGATAGAACTTCTGTTAGTTTAACATCCCACACACTGACATTCACATGTATCCCTTATAAAGACCTGGATGCTGGTATACTGTAGTCTCTTTTTGTGTAGACTGGAAGGTTTATAAGGCTACGTGTGAACCATGTATATATATATACACATTAGTGCAGCAGAAGTATATATGGAGGAATGTAAACTCCAAGTGGAACCCAAAATAGTTTAAAACAAGCAGCAGTATTACCTTTCTTAAATGTCATTTTCAAGTGAACTATCCGTGAAGCACAAGCTTTAGTGGGCTACTGCAGATTTAGTCAGCTGTGCTACTACAAGCTGTGTAGGCCACAGGAAATCTGAAAGTAGGAATAATGTCGGAGCAGAGGAGGACTTTTGGTGAAAGATTGGAGGGAAAGGCAATGAGGCAGTGTGAAGTTATTTTTATTCCTGACTAGTTTTCCTCATTTAAGTATTTTCATGGTCCACAAAATCATTCGCAGCATTAAAACGTTGGCTCTTCCCCCACCCCATTTCCCTTGATGTGCATGTCAATATGCGTAGATACTAAAAAAAAGCAGGGAAAGACCAGGAAAGTCCCTCATAGAGTAAGTCTATGAAGAAACCTAATTTCCACTACTAAAACATGCTGGCAGCTAATTTTAAATTCTTCTCCCACTGGCCACATTAGATATTTGGTATGTATCTGCTAACATCTCAAATTCCACAAGGGCAAACGCAGGGTCTGATTTACCGTTCACCGAATCCAAAGGGAAGCTCCATATATTTCTCCTGGCTTTGATTCACTTCTTGAATTACAAAACCCGTGTCACACAAAGCCTTTCTATCTGCCATCAGAATGTGGCATTTGGAGTATGGAGAGCCTTTCCTTAAGAAAAGATTGCACATTCTTTCAGAACAGAAGATATTTATCGCAGTTGCATGGTTTCTCTTGTAAACCAGCTATAAAAAGTTCAGAAAGGATTATTGCTTAAAAACACAGCACAATCTATTGATTGACCGCTCTATTTCTAAGTGTATTGTAGACATTAAATATCAGTAGTCAATACTGCACTAATGAATTTGTGACCTGAATCTTTAAGGCATTGTAATCTTTGTACTTTTCCATTGCTCAAGACAGCAGACAGATTCATTATATATTTTTATAAACCCTGTCTTTCTGCCAGTGTTAATACCTTTTAAGCTATGGCCTTGAATTGCAATGTTCAGCTTAGTGACTCATGCGGCAGAATGGAGTACTTGAATTCTGATCTGTACGTGCACTGTTTAAATATCCCACCCCATTATCCTGTCTGCATGGTCAGTGAGTGGGGGGAAACAAATAGAGTAAGTATGTCTTATTTTAGTAAGTTAGTCTTAATGTTAAGTAAATATTATTTTTTTCATCTAAAATTTCTTATTGGACTCTCCAGCAGTTAATCAGGAAGCAGAAGTTTCCCTCTGGAATGACAAGAGTAATTACTTTGCATTCTGCTTTGCTTTTAGGCCCGTCTGTTTTAATGGATGCCATAGTCTTTTGAAGATGCTTTGAGGTGCGTCTAGCTTTGGAGCTGTTACGCATTGCATCATGTCAATCTGTAGCACTGTGGATATTGTTTTGTATGAGTATTATGCATTGTACATCAATGCATCATGCCCGTCTGCTGTACTATTGATTGCTATGATATACCATAACACACAAAATGACATACGCAGTCACTGAGTGGAAACTGTAGCCAGGTTTTAACCTGAATTTTTAACAGGATTATGAAATGCACCTCTGCCTTCAGAACGGGTAGTAAATATACCCACTACCTGCACGGAAACAGCAAAGAAACCCACCTTTCATATATGCAGCTGGTCATCTCAAAAATCTTACAAGATAATGTTTCTTGTACCGCTGCTGTATAGACAGGGACTGGTGCACCAACCAGCCTGGATCCTTATACTGGACCTAAAGCATTTTAAGAATACCCTAATCTTGTACAAAGTTAAACAGCAAATCAAATTACAACATTTTACTGTTGCATTTCAGGAAGCTTTAGAAATGTACTTTTTTTCCTTTTCTTTTTCCTTTTTTTCTTCTATTTTTCCTTTTCACGAACAGTGTATTATGACTTTCTTTGCCTCAATTCTGTATGTTGGCTGTTGTCTTGTGTAACACCTGTCTAAATGTTGAGGATTTGGTATTTTCATTACATGTATATATATTTACTTGAAGACTACGGTTTCTGAAAGAGCTGCACTTCTTTCTGCTTTAAAGAAGTTGTATTCTCAGTTGCCCTTGCTTTAGTCTGCCAGGAAAACTGCATCATCCCTTTTAGATAATTCTGCTGCTTGGCATGAATTAAACAAACTGTTGTCTTTGTCCTACAGAGATTTTTCTAATACACTTTGTGTGCATGTGCACTTTGGCTGAAAAGATCGTGATCAATGTTATCTAGCGTGTGGAAATGACCAATTTTAAAAGCTCCCATCTCTTTTTCTCCCTAGTATTTGCTCTCATGTGAATATCGAGTCTTTCTGCCACATGTCTTGCCAGCGAGTTTATTCCAAGGTGACTATGTTTTATAGAGAAACTAATTTTGATGCCCTCTATTGTGTTGACTTTAGTCCCAGGTGGAGGAATACAAACAGTTGAAGGACACACTCAACAAAATACCAAGCTTCCGACAGCCTGAGAAGTTGGAACGACCAAATGATCAACCAGAGGTGGTCCAAGCACCATCTCCCAGCAGTGACCTCCCAAGGCACGGTGAAGCTGAGGCTGAAAAGCAGAAGGAGGTATAAAGCACTGACTGGCTACTGACCCTATAGGAAGTGGTTCTTATTCAGCAAAATACTAGCTATGTGCTTAGCTGCTGTTAGAGACTTATATTTAATTGTACAAATTAGTCAGTTCCTGAGTGAAGTAGTAAGGAACAGTTTAACCTTAATGAGTGAGAGAAAAATACATTCATGATGTTTTCTCACATGGCTGTAAATGCACTTAAAACTGGCTTATGTAGCTGTTTTAAGTTGCTAAAAGTCTTAATTTATTGAATAAGCGGTCTGCAAGACTTCAGCTCTCTCATGTTACAGAAGAGCTTTAACAAGTTCTGAAGAAATTGACTTTGTGAGTTCTGTGAAGTGTCAGTGGCACGCTTAAAGTCATTATATTTAAAATGGGCACATTGTCAACTGTTCAAAAAGATAAACAGCAAAGTTGTGGGTAAAGTCTAAAAGTTACCAAATCAGTTGTGGTTTTGTTTTACAAGAGTTCTTGGCCAGAAGAACCTGTAGGAAACAAAAATACAAAGTTTCCCTTGTAGACACAGAATTGTTAAGAAGTTTTGTTCCACTTCAGATAAAAGGAGGCTTGACCTACTTTATGGTGCAGTTGTGCAACACCTTGCGTAGCTGTGCAGAGCCTAGCTGTGCAGAGCCAAGAATAGCATGAGGCAGGATGGGTAGCTTGTTCCAAAGCAGGCATTCAGCTATCTGAAGACAGGTTTGCTACCGCAATCTGGAATAAAGGCATCCCTATCTGGTCCTTGGCTCTCTTGAAAATATGAAATCCATATTCTATGCACACATAATCTTGTGTATGTTTTACAGAATGAGAAGCCACAAGAGAGAGAAGAAATAAATACCCAGGAAAAAGATGACAGAGCTGAGCCTTTTCATCTGCAAAGAAGGCCTAATGAGGGCCAACATGCCAAAGAGCTAAATACTCAGGAGCAACAAGAAGCTGGAGAGGATGATGAGCAACATGTTGATCAAGTTGAAGAGGAACGCAAAAAAGAACTTGAAGAAGAAGAAATGGAGCAGGCAGGTCAACCAGAGCACTTAGGGGAGGAACAGGATCAGGCTCCAGAAGAGCATGAATGGAAAAAACAGGAACAGAAAGAAGAGGAAACTAACATGTTGGGTGATCATGTTCATTCAGAGGTATGGAGCTCTTGGATTAGACTTGCTGTTTAAATGGAGGCATCTCTTATGATTGCTGGCGCCCTGTATTGCAGTTGCCTATTTCTAGGTAAAATCAGTGTCGTATTTACAGAAAGTTTGGGATTCAGAGCGCATCTTGGTTTTTAGATAAAATTGTCATATTTGTAGAAAATTTGGGATTCAAAGCACTTGTATGCATAGGATTCAGGCTCAACTTCAGCACACGTGTACTGCAGGGCTGTCCAAGTGCAGCTTAATGCACATTAATTCTGCTGATAAAAAGTAACAGATGGAAAAAAAAAAAAGAACAGTCAGGTTGAATTCTGTCTCCTCCTTTAAGTTTGAGGCCTGTAATAGCTGATGAGAAGACTTAACTTCATCACTTTGATAGAGAGCTGTCCTGCCTTACTAATTTGATGCATCTTGGCAAATTGCAACTTGTTTTCCTTGTCAGATATACCTACCTTCTGTAAATACCTTTCTATCTAAATGTTTGTTGTTGTTTGATGGAAAGTTTTAACTGCAAGGTGAACATGACGAAAATAGCCAGGGGAAGTCAGTGCGCAGCGGTGACAAGTCTTGCTTTATGCAGCTCTAAATAAAGCTAGCAAATCCTGGATTTACATTGCAGATGCATCTCCAGTGGAAAATATATTTTACTGATCTCACCTTAGGCTTTGTTAATACTTACCTAGCAGAATAATGCCAAACGTATCCTGGGCTGCATCAAGAGGAGCGTGACCAGCAGGTCGAGGGAGATGATCTTGCCCCTCTCCTCTGCTCTCGTGAGAGTATTGTGTGCAGTTCTGGTGTCCTCACCATAAAAAGGACAGAGAACTGTTAGAACAAGTCCAGAGGAGGGCCACGAGGACGATCAGGGGCCTGGAGCAGCTCCCGTATGAAAACAGGCTGAGAAAGTTGGGGCTGTTCAGCCTGGAGAAGAGAAGGCTGCGTGGAGACCTCAGAGCAGCCTTCCAGTATCTGAAGAGGGGCTACAGGGATGCTGGGGAGGGACTCTTCATTAGGGACTGTAGTGAGAGGACAAAGGGTAACGGGTTCAAACTTAAACAGGGGAAGCTTAGATTGGATATGAGGAAGAAGTTCTTTGCTGTAAGGGTGGTGAGGCCCTGGAATGGGTGCCCAGGGAAGTTGTGAATGCTTTATCCCTGGTGGTGTTCAAGGCCGGGTTGGACAGAGCCTCAGGTGGCATGGTTTAGTTGGAGATGTCCCTGCCCATGGCAAGGGGGTTGGAACTAGATGATCTTAAGGTCCTTTCCAACCCTAACTATTCTATGATTCTATGATTCTAAGAGGTGCAGTGGATTAGAACACTCACAAGTTAAGCTGTGAGACTGGAGTTAAAGTTACTGCTGACTGTAAAAAATGTGCAGTGCCTCGCTTAAGGCTCAGAGAAACCCCATTTGCTGTCTTAATTGCCAGCCATCAAAACTTACTGGCAATATGTTGGGCTAGTTATTAGTATTGATGTGTAAGAAAAGCCTGGCTGCCCCAGCCCACTATCTCCTCTTCCTTCCCCATATCCTCCACAAATACCCCAGCACTTTCTGCTTATGTTCAAAAAACCTAATTAATCTTTAAGCAGTGACAAGAAAACTTAAAATAACTTTGATGTAATTTTGCCTATTGCATGTTACATCTTGGTATTTTTTCCCTCTTGACAGGCTTCTGCATGCTTGTTTCTGATCAGTGAAATTATGATTAATCTATGACTAACATGTCTCTTTGACAGGTAACATCAGTGAAAACTGTAACAAATAGACATAAGCCAGCTTATGAACAACAGCGTCTTGCAGCTGAGAGAGCCAAGGAGGCCAGTGAGCTACCAGAATATCAAGAATCACTACACCAGCAAAGACTGCGAGGACAGCTGTTACAGCATCAACAGCTTCAAGAGAGAGAACTTCAGCTGCAAAAACAGGCAGAACAAGGAGAGAAACTCTATAAAAGCCGTCTAAGGTTAAATTCTTTTACATGAGTTTGTCATGGTCTGTGCTCTAGGTTTTATGACATCCACCATACCACCTTTGAAGAGAGTGTGGTTTAATGCTATAAACCTAGACTGCCCAGAAATTAAGTTCAGTGAGCCTCATCTCCTTTCCAAGGATAAATCTGATCGCTATTCTAAGGTTTTTCCTTCCTGTTTTCTTCCTTCCACTGTGGAAGCCTGTGAAGTCTGGAGTTCATATTGCCCTGCACATCCTTGGGAGAGGTTAGGAGCTTCTGGCTTACAATGCCCCTCGTCTTAAAGCTTGCTTTAGATTAGTAATTATTTTCCACTAAGCAGCAATTATGATCTTGTAGTACTGAGGAGCTCCAATATCAGGTATTCGTTTACCTAAGCTAAAGTTCCTCTTAAACGTGAGATGCTGTTTTTAAGTAATTCCACTAGGACTTTTTGGACAAGAGTGACTAATATTATTTGCATTGTAAAGACAGAAGCATGATTTCAGGAGAAACCAGCGCTCTGTTAGCGTCAAAGTTACTGTGATCGCAGTTACATTCATTATATTATATCTTCTGCATGCCTTTCACCCTCTATGTCATGCTTCCTTATGCTTCTGCTTATTTTAAAATTGTTAGTGACAATTTTTTGTCTTTTTGAATCTTAAGCCCATTTTCTTTGCTGAAACACTGAAACATTAACTTGACCTGTGTTCTAAAAGGATTTTGGTATGAGAAAGCCTTTTGTAAATTGATAGTCGAAATATTCAGTCCTGCAAGAACAATCACACAAGTAAATCCCTTTCAAGATGAAAGCTAAAACTGCTTATTCAGCAAAGTAACCAATTTTGTAGTCTATCTTTCAGACCCTTTATCTGAGGGGTGTCCAGTTCATAGTACTGATACTTTAATTATGGAGTATACTACCTTAGGAGTTTTACAAACACAGGGCAGATCCCATCAATCTATAGAATTACAGAATAGTTTGAGTTGGGAGGGACCTTTAAAGCTCATCTAGTCCAATCCCCTGCAGTGAGCATGGGCATCTTCAACTGGATCGGGTTGCTCAGAGCTCTGTCCAGCGTGGCCTCGAATGTTTCCAGGGATGGGGCATCTACCACCTCTCTGGGCCATCTGTGCCAGTGTTTTCACCACCCTCATCATAAAAAAAAATTCTTTATATCTGGTCTGAATATCCCCTCAGTGTAAAACCATTACCCCCTGTCATAGCACAGCAGGCCCTGATAAAAAGTTGTGCCCATCTTTCTTGTAAGCCCCCTTTAAGTACTGAAAGGCCACAATAAGGTCTTCATGGTACCCATTCTGGCAGGAGTTGGGAAAGACAGAGATTCAGTAGGATGGTTTGTTTATTAAAGCAGAAACACACATTTGGAACTGAAATGCTGTATTGGTATTGAATTTTCTCAGCCCACAAGCTCATTATGATAACGTGGACCACGATATTGTACAGGGGGAAGAAGAGCAAGGTATTCAGGAAGAGGAAGGAGGTAAGATAAAACTTATGCCCCTACCATATTCAGATGCTCCCTGTGTACTGTCTTTCATGCAAGATTTTAATACTCATTTCATGTCCAGTTTGGATTCGGGTGAAATACAAACATGCAACTTAAAACCAGTAGCTCATATAACACTGGCTGAGCTGACTGAGTGAAGTACAGGAATTACTAAAGATCATATCCATATTCCTGAAAGCAGAAGTGTCCTTTTGATTGAGCTAGGATTGGGCTGTGTGGTTACATTCCTTGCTCTGCCTGTGATTTTTGTTTGATCCCTTCAAATTATGTAATCTTTTAGTGTCAAGTTTCCTACTAGCAGTAAAGCAATTGTGTTAGTATTACATGTTTAGGTAAACTTTGTAGGTAAAAGCTACCTACTCCTAAAAGCACATGTGGAAATTGGTATATAGGAGGCTTTTAGAAAGGCTAACCAGAAACTGCTGTAACACAATAATAACATAAAAAATTTGTCAGCTTATGAACGTGACAACCAGCACCGGGATGAAGGTGAAGATGATGATCAAAATAATGCAAATGAACAGCAAGAACCAGAACATCAAGTAGAAAATCAGCAGGCTGATCAGTCAGTGAGTATAAATTAATATGCTATGGGTTGCAGTCGTTACTGGAGTGAAAACCCAGAAGTCTCATTTAACATAATTGTGCATTGCAGAAATAAAATGAAGCAGAGATCCGGTAGGAAGACATCTAAGGTTATTTAAAGTTGTCCTTATTGATTTGGGCAGAAATTTAAAAAAAAAAAGAAAACAAAGTGCTTCCTTGTTTGAAGCAAGTTGCTTTTTTTTTCTACATGCCTTTGATCTCCATCGCTGGCAGTGTTCAAGGCCAGGTTGGACAGAGCCTTGGGTGGCATGGTTTAGTGGGAGGTGTCCCTGGTCATGGCAGGGGGGTTGGAACTAGATGATCTTGAGGTCCTTTCCAACCCTAACTATTCTATGTTTCTATGATCTGTACTTTATGTGGAATAGAGGATTTGGACTTAGCTGGGACTAGTACAGCTGAACTTAAAAGGAGTGGTCAGTCAGAGTAGTGCTGGTGTTCTTCATGCTATCATTACTTGCCAAGCTAAGAGCCAGTTCAGTAGCCACTGAAACCAGCTGGAGTCAGTACTGAAGAAGTGCAAGATGTTGCAAGAAGACATACCTCAGCGCTGGTCACAGCTGTCATACCAACTGCACAGAGATCTGAATGCAGAAGATTGCAGTCCTGTATCATGCCACAAGTTCTACCTTATCTGGTGGTGTGGAACATGAAGCATATCATCTTTATTCCCCCCCTCCTCAGCAAATTAAATTGTATAGTATTTCTAAGACATCTTTTACTTGTCAGCTATAAAGATATCAAAACTACTTTTACTGAATGGTAAGCAGAAAAAAAACAAAACAAAACAAAACAACGTATTTTCTGAAGGGCAGCATATGATGAAAAGCGAGTGTTGCTTTCTCTTGTTTTATTACAGACATAGGCAAGGTCAATATTGCAGGGCAGGCTGGTACTGAAAGATCACATCAGCTCTTTTGAGACTCTTATCTTTTTTCAACTCTTATCAACTATTATCTTTTTTCACCTGCTCTTATCAGGCATTGTCAATTGTCAGATAGTCAGTAAACAAAAGTAGCTTAACAGCATCTGTGAAATAAGTCATCAGATTCAATTAGGGGTTTAGCAGACACATACCCATGCTGCAGTTCTGTCTGTGTTCCGTGCTGAGGTACCTTTCTTTTCAGGAGCTGACACTTCTGTATTGGCTGTGGCTTAATCTAGTGAACCCTGATGCCTGTAGGATTCCAGGTGGTTTCAGTGGCCATGGATTTGGAGGTGTCCCTGCCCATGGCAGGGGGGTTGGAACTAGATGATCTTAAGGTCCTTTCCAACCCTAACTACTCTATGATTCTATGCTAAGGTAGCTTTTATGTGAAATGGAATTTGACTGTGAGGTGAAAATGCATATTTAATATTAATTTCTGAAAATTACAGAAGGCAGCCATGGAAGATGTGAATCCTGCTGATGACCCCAACAATCAGGGAGAAGATGAATTTGAAGAAGCTGAGCAAGAGAGAGAAGAAAATGTACTAAATGAAAACGAAGAGCACAAGCAAACCAGTCAGAAACAAGAACATCCAGGAATGGAAGAGCACCTGGTGGTCAGTAAAGGGAAAGGACCCCTGTATTTACCTTCACCCAAGCCGCTGCGAGAACACTCATTCATACAATTGTCGTGTTTTTGCACAAATCCTTTGTACACTACTTCCATGCCATCACACTCAATCAACTGTAAGCAGTGATGCCACTTTTCTTCTATGGCCATTCCAGTGAACGCTGCGCATTTCAACTGCATTTAAACTGTAAACTCCTCTAGGCAGAGATAATCTGTATTTTTATGCCATTGGTCTTTAGTTGCGTGAATATTTCATTGTCTTCCTGCTTAATATGGAAAGTCTTGCTTTATTCTGTGAAGTGATTTCTATTATAATCATTCTTCTGTCTACTTTTTCATTTAGGGCAGTTCTAAATCATGTAACTGGGCTGTCATTAATGTTAATGAATGCACTATAACTTCTTACACTATTATTGTTACTTTAGCTTTACATAAAGCTTTATTTCCAGAACAAGAAGCTTTAACCTTCAGTATTCTAAAAGTTAATGGGCATGCACAGAGAACTCAATTTTTATATGATCTTTCTGCAGATGGCAGGAAATCCTGACCAGCAGGAAGATAATGTGGATGAGCAATATCAGGAGGAGGGAGAAGAGGAGGTAAGAAAACAGACATAAAGTATATGTGGATTCAGGTCAGAGCACATCTCCATTAACATTCAACACTGGTATCTTTTATAACTGCAAGATGAATCCAAATCGCTTTGTCTGACTAAGAAACCTGGGAAGTCTTTGCCATTACTTTGCTGACCACTTCTGGACACATTTAGTGTTACTCATTCTTATATGCTACAATCCATTAGTCTTCCATGCAACACGGTATTAATTGTGCAATAATTAATAAGATGAAGCCATTCACAGCGCAAGGTGAAATTGCTGAAAACTTCAAGCCCTCTGTGAATGAAGGTCACTGAAACCTCATTAAATTTGCATCTCTAGTCACACACTGTTGTTCTGGGCAAACTACTTCCTTGGCCAGTTACTCTTTAGCTCTGGCTTTGATTTATCTGTGCTCCTCCCAAGCAATCGAATTTATGTAAGCCCCCACTGTTCATAGGGTGGGTAGGGAGGCTGTCAGCACTGTTGCTTGAACTGGAGGAGAAAAGGAAAGGACTTTTTCCTTGGTATGTTGAATGGCATGCCCGTTATGCATGCATTAGCATACGCTGCCCTGCAGTGCTTCAGTACATACTTAATTGCTATTTCTTTTAAAGAAAGTTAAAAGTACCCAGGTTATTCCTATGCATTGTAGATTCAGGAAGATTTGACTGAAGAGAAGAAAAGAGAACTGGAACGCAATGCTGAAGAGCCATATGGTGAAAACGACGAAAATGTAAGTACTCTGTAAATCCCCAAACTCTGTTACATGACTAAACACTTATCATAACTGTGATCATCTCACAGTGACATTATATAGTAATCATTGCAGCTTGCTTTAGATCATAAACTTTAATATTTCATGCTGTCCCAACTTCCTTTTGCTCATCCTTCCACCCGCACATCTGTTCTTGCTGCCTGGAAGCCTTTGAAAATCTTTTCCTCTTTCTGTCCATCAGCTCTGACAACTCCACTGACAGTCATTTCTCCCTTTCCTGAACTTCATCTGATTGTCCTAAAATACATTGTAAGGAACTATAAGGCAGTAGCACTGAATCTGTGGTTTGGGGTTGTTTGTTTGTTTGTTCCTGTCCCACCCAATCAGGCAGATGAAAAGAATAACAGAGGGGCAGATCAAGAGCAAGAAATCCAAGAAAACAACCCGAAAGAAGTTCATGAAGAAAATTATGAGGAGGAAGAGGAAGAGGAGGAGGAAGGCAGAGCTGTTGCAGCAAAAACTCACAGACGAGGGGAGATGTAGTCTCCCTTTTTTCAGCTTTCAAAGTCCTGGTTTTGTTGTTTTGGTTTTTAAAACCCAACAACTTTTTTAGGATATTTAATTTCCCAACAAAGTTTGTTTTACATTTTTTACTTTTCTGTTAGATGCTTTCATACGTTTATATGAATATGGTATTTTGATACTCTAGATTAGGATTTCTTTTCTATTAAAGCTGTACAGAAACAGCCATCATATAGGTTTAATTCTTGTAATTCTGGGCATGTTCTATAAAGGCCATTTTGGAATACACTTTCACCTTGTCCAAGCCTGAGACATTTCGTCTCATTTCAGACGCATTCAGCACCTGAGGGAATATCTCTAGTGCCTACACCCAGTTGCCATTAGTCATTCCAGCTCTCCCTGTCTTCCATGACACAACTTCTGTGCTAACAGCTGGGACACCTCCCACCTAAAGCACAATCTGTGGTGCTTGCAGGGGCTCTGGGGTACTTCCGTTCATTAGAATCTCATGAGATTCTTCAAATCATTGAAGATAAGCACATGCCTAGCTCATTAAGAACCAGGCCTTTTATAGGTGCAGAACACTTACAAAATATGCAAGTTCTACAAACCTTCAAAATACAGCCAGGTTAACGGCTGTTAATTTTGACAGCTGTTTATATGCAGATAAGTTATGCATTTATTTTAATGAGCATACCTAGGTACTGCAATTACATGCACTACATAGCAGATAATGCAAGTGGTGGTATGCTGAGATGTGAGCTAGAAGCCAATTTAAACTTGAAGAGCCATTATGCCAAATCAAAACACTACAGTTGTCACATGAATGAAGATTTACAGAAGGAACAATTTTGTTCTCCTAGTTAATGTATTAAAATATTTGACCAGAGAAATATAATTGCATTGCCTTGGTGACATGCCTTCTGGAGACTGGAAAGAAGGTTAAGGTGTGTTGACCAAATTGCTGTGATTGGTGCAAGATGTTGAACTAAGGCCTTTAGCTCCTTTTACTTATTTATTTTTAAGTCTTTGCTGGAGGGATTTCTGCATCTCCGAGCGTGAAAATAGCTGAGAGACAAATACCATGGAATCTTTTTGAACAGTGAACATCTCTAGTACCACATGCCAAAATGTAGGGGTGGGGGGAATGATGCAAAACCTGTGCCTTGGTAGGCTACTATAAATATAATCACAGTGCACGAGTAGATACAATGTTTGTGTTGGTACAAACCCTTGTTATTTAATGTATGTTAAAATGAGATTGGGAATCTGTATCTCCCAGGCTCTGCCCCATTGCTGGAAATGAGGCGCATGGTAGCTTCCCATCAAAGTGTGTGATAATATATAAAAGAAGAGGGTTTAGGATTTTCCCTTGTTTAATAATGATGCATAGCAATGGTTTTAGTTTAACTTCTCATATGAATGTAATTTAATTCATTTTTCTACTAACTGAATTATATTATGTTTTATAATTGGTTTCCATTCTTTGCAATTTCCCTAAATGTCCCAGACACAGTGCTTACATTTCATGGGAAGGTTTTTGTCAGCAAGTATTTTGGGGTTTTAAGCTACCATAAATCAAATTTATCTTATGTATAAAAAAAGTTTACATGATACTGTAAAATGTATAATATGTACATAATCTTCAGAATACAACTATTTTGGTAAATTGGCCTGTATTTTTAATGTCATGGTTGCAGTATTTAATTATTTGAGGCATAATAAAACTTGACTGCAGTCAAACTAGAATGTAGTTACTGATCTTTCACACGTGTGATGATTTGGTTTAGTGTTAACAAAGCCCAGCAGAGAAATGGGAGGGAGCCGCAATGGCATTTTTGGCAAGGAGGGGCAGGGTTGGGACCTACAGTAATGGCAGCTTTTGTCTTCTGTAGATGTGCACTTTCAGTAGTCATCGCAACTGAAATTGTGCTTCAGCTAGAGCAGTAAAGCTTCTTGGCCTTTTGCATCAAGCAGATCTGTAAGAAAGGTGGAGGGACTGAAGGAAGGAGAGCCCAAGCCCATTTCCACACATGGTTTTCCCCCCTAACAGGACCACTTATGCTCCCTGCTGCCTCCTCCATGGTGTGGGAAGCCATGCATGCTGTCTAGGTAGAGCTCAGTGGATGCAGGAAGACAGCTCTTCTTCCCTGGCAGAGGGAGGAGACAGCCACTGAAGGTGTGGGCACGTGCCACAGTACTGCCTTGTCGCAGTACCTTGCACTTGGAACAAGCTCTGTACTGCAAGCACTTTCATTAGTGGGTACAGTATTGCTTGTGCAGATGTGGGGAACAGACTGCCTTCTACCACAATTACCGTGCAGAAAAAGCCACTTCCAAAGTCACCTACAGGGACAAAGTTACCTACCAGCACAGGTTCTTCACACCAAAATAAGCTCCTCCTTTTCTGCAATTGTTTCAACAATTCACTGGCTACTGGTGCCCCTGAGGTGCGCACGTGTCCTGCCCAATATCCCTGGGCACACAGCATGTTTATTAATCAGCTTTGATGATGTCCTTTTGTTTATTGTGAGGCTGCAGGTCTTTGCTTGGCTAACTTGCTGCTCCAGCAAGAGTCCAGACTGACAAACTGCTGCCAAAATAGGAAGATGCAGAATAAGGCTCCTATTGTGTATTGTGTGAGCCAGTATTCACAGCGGATGCTGTGTTTACTATAGCAAGCATAATAAGTTCACATCTAATGTGATTAGGCCAAGAAAGTCCTAACAAAATCCTGTTCCGTCTTTAGCCAAGGGCTTGTTCACTTCAGACAAGAGTTAGTTGACTGAAGATCAGCTTTCCGAGTAAGGCTTCAGCTGTGGTTGACAACAGCCATGTGTAATCTTAGTAACACGCCTCAGCAACCACTCGAGCAGCAGCTAATCTACTAAAATCTACTAAATGCCAGTGGGCTAAGTTAAGACTGGCTCTAGCCCAAGCTGAAAAGGGAGTTGGATAGCTCTGCTTTAAAGTGAACATTAGGAAAATCGCTTCTATTAGGAATGAACGCAGAGATACACTTGTCATTGAAGTACAAACTAGTTTCTGACAAATTTTATCCACTTTTGCCACAGGTTTTCATGGCAAAGGAGGCGCAATGCAGTCATTGATAAAAATGACCTTCACTCGGCTTCTCAAGGTTGAGCACATAAAATGTGTTTACTCTGTGTGTGCACGGAACTTCTTACTCTGCTCCATGCTGGGAAAATATATTGTTACAGCTAAAATACTAGCAGGGTAAAAGGAATGAGAAACCCAAAGCTGCATATCCAGAGCAAGAAAAAAGTTATCTTCAGTACACTTGACACATCATCAGCCTTCAAACAGGTTTCCTTTCTCTTCCATAGCTCTTGGAACAGTTTTTTGCTGGTTCAAATGCAAAATTATTCACCATTTTATAGACTCATGGAATGGTTTATGTTGGAAGAGACCTTAAAGATCATCTATTTCCAGCCCCCCTGCCACAGGCAGGGACACCTTCCACTAGACCAGGTTGCTCAAAGCCCCATCCAGCCTGGCCTTGAACACTGCTAGGGATGGGGCAGCTGCAGCCACATCTGTTCCAGTGCCTCACCACCCTTGCAGGGAAGAACTTCTTCCTTATCTCTAATCTAAATCTACCCTCTGTCATCTTGAAACTATTCCCCCTTGTCCTACCACTACATGCCCTTGTATTTTCTTATCACCATCACTTCTAAGAGGTCATCATGGCCAATTTGGGAGAGACACAAGCCAAAGAGACAGATAACACAACTGCCAAGGGCTATTGTGAACCATGTGCACCACCACCTGCCATCCATAATCCCGGTCAAGGTCTGACTCAAGCCACATTTCTGTAGATGGGATGCACACATGACTAGGAGTCAGACATCTTACTCCATAAAAAGTGGACAGCCCCCAGGGCCTGTGCAGCCCTCCTGCACGCCAGAATCTCCCCTTGAGTAGGGTTTCATCACTAATAAGTTCACACAGTTTCTTCTCTGAAAGAGAGATTCTCACAAATTTTACGTTTGTCCAGGAGGTGCAGTTCAGGCTTTAACTATGAATTGAAGTAGATAAAAAAGGTGAGCTTCAATGCGAGCTTAAACTGCAGGGGGAATCTTATACACTGCCTTATGTAAAGGGAATAAAAAGTCCTAGATGACATTTTGGAAAAGGCAGCATCCCTAATCAATGAAGGAATGGTATCATTAGCTGTTCATCAGAACGAAGTAGCCAAAATTGTGTAAAAATGAGATTATGAAATTAGTTTAGAGACTATTTGGGGTCAATTATTCCACTGGTATCAGAGAGAACTGCAAGACCTGCAGTTTCTCCCTGACCTATAGAAAAAACAAGCTCAATTTTTCCTAGCAGGAGCTGCAAAGTACCTTTCTAAAGTAGTAATTTCGGCAAATAACCCAGGTCAGCCAGTGCAAGATACTCCTGATCATAGAAGCCCTGACCTGTTTGTGTACAGGAGATACTGCAAGTTGAAGGCAAACAGCCCTCTCACATCACAGGGAGCCAATGTTCTGGTCATTTATTGTGACAGGTGAGGAATGCAATAGCTCCTGTTAAGCTGAGATGGTTTACAATACTAAACAGTGTCCTCACACACAAACAAATGCTGCTTGGATTTGGCTTTATTAGTACTTCCATACTGCACTGCCAAAAATTAAAATCAGTATCTGGGAAGACATAGAAGGAATCAGAGTATTCATTTAAAAGTTGGAGCAGAGCACAAATGGGAGGTGGAATATAGCCAGCCACCTCGGTACACCTCAGAATGACCTCTTAAAAGCAATAGTGGTGCCAATGAAAATGGCTGTATTTAAGTCAGGGCCTGTGCCAGTAAAATGGTATTAAAGAAAGATTAAAGGACTTTTCTATTTCACTGCATGAATAACCAACAGGTATTAGAAACGAACACGAGCAAATGCCCACCGCAGCAGCTACACTTCTGACAGCTTAAGAGTGACCTCATGGCAAGTACTGGACATCACAGATGTTTTATCAGCCTCAAAGGACAAGCTTAATTCAGCACCAGCCATCGTGCTGGAGCACTGCTGGGAACCAGGGGATATGAATGGGACTGCAGGAGGTGGGCAGAAGCTGAATAACTGGGGACATAGCCAGGGTTACTGTGCCAGAAAAGGCATAGGGAGCAAGGACATAAAACCACTTGGCAACAGATTTCATTTGCTCTCATGTGTGTGGAGCAATTTGTGTCACCTTGAAATTCTACATGTGTGTAAAAACAGTAGACAGGTATACAGAAATGTGTGTTGCATTCAGAAATAGTTTATGGTGAACCTGAACCTTGGCCAAAAACCTCCTGTAGATGATCTCAGTTCTGAGTTTCCAGCTGCTGCCTTTCTCCTACAACCTGAGTTAGACCTTTGTCAATATCTACATCCTACTGGCCTCTTTCACTGAAAAGCAGTAATGTTATGTGGCACAGAAGAGATAACAGCACTCCCTTACACTCTGTGGGCTTCCAAGTGCTCTAGAAAACACAGAAATGGTTCCACTCCTTGTTTTACTGCTATGCCAGATGGCCATGTTACCAGATCGATTTGCTTGTAAAATAGGGGGATGTGGTACAGTAACAAAAAATGTTGAGGTGTTTCCAATCTCAAGATCAATATTTTGATGGGGTTTAAAATAAATTTGTTGAAAATAACCCTGTAATTGAAGTCTTATATTTTACAGCAATAAATGCGCAAAGCCACAAACCATGTTATTACCAAAGAGACATTGAGATTTATTCTGGAGAAAAGTTATTTAAAATTAGGATATTGGACAACCTCATTCACTTCTGCAGTTTGAAAGTAATAGAAAAGTTATTTAGAAAGTGGTTTCACATTGCTGGTTTTGTACAGAGGTTCATAAACCCTACCAGGAAACATACCCAGTTCTGCTAGCACAGAAACCAAAAAACCTGAAGAGATCGTGCAAGTTACTTGATGTTTCTGTTACAAAGCAAGGTGACTCAGTGCAAGTATGAGAAAAGAATGTGTCATAGCTTCTAGCCTTGCTTCGATTTTCCATATTGATTTTGACTATAATGTAATTAGTAGTTCAGCAGGTTACTCTGCATGGTGGTTCCACACTGTCAGACATTCCCCTTAGCGCTTCTCCTTACAGAAGGCATCATTAAACTTGCAATTTACCTTAGTGCTTGCTACATCCCCCATCCAGACAAAACTTAGTGTCATATTGCTTCAGTTAACATAAAGAACTCTTGGCCTACTATATGATACGGAGCATTGTTTTCCTATACTTTCTTACCCTGTTTTTATTTATACTGTTTCTATACTGCTTTTATACTTCATGAAAACCGACACAAATGGCTCTGCTACATCAGGTCTTCCCCTTATGCTCTAAACTGCTTTACTGAACCTCATGGATTCAAGCCTTTTGCAGATAATATCACCATTGAATCAACCTAAACTCAAAATTTGAGTTGCACATATCTAATCCATGTTGTTAGTGGACCATCTGCATTATAGGAATCATAATCAGCACTGTAAGGAGTGAAGGAAAAGAGGGGGCATTTTCATCTTGTTAGTAAAGGATTCACATCTTGTAAATTATTACATGTTATAGTAAGGAAAAGAAAAGGAATTTGGAATTCTATCCTAGGAAACTGCTGAAGATTCATGAATATTTCAAAGAGCCCCAGCTTTCTAGAAGAGTTCCTTGGTTCTCTTGGGTGTGCTACAGATGGGGATTTTTTCATACCAAGTACAGCACCACAGGCGCATCGATTAAGATCCAGCGTGGGTTGATTATATTTAAACCATCAGGGGAAAACACAAAAATTAAAATCGAGATTGTTCTCTCTATAGGACAATCCCAGGCCGTGCTCGGTTGGTTCACGTGAACACAGAACAACTGCGTTTTCACAGAGCGCTAATTCCTTTTGAGATTAACATTTTCTATAGTCAAGTTCACATTTGCACAGAAGCTGTTCTGTACAATTTGCTCATCCTACATAGTCTTTTACTCTGTTCACAGCCAGCTGAATGTTGTTACTACAAGCCTCTTCATAGAAAGTAGCATTCAACTGGAGTAAAAGTACAGAGTCATGTTCCAGTTTTCAGAAGTTTTTGTTTCCTTGCCTCCATGAAATGGTGCTTTCTCTTCTGATGCTGTTTTCTTGGGACAGTTGTGCCCAGAAGCCAAGGCAGCTGCCACATCAGTTTTCCAGGTCACCCTACAGAGGCTCCTTGTCTGTTCCTGTTTACTGATCACTCAACCACCATTTAGCACCCCGTCTGTAGAGCCACCAAACTTCACAGCACCTTACCATTGCAAGCCTGGTGAGAGGAATGGGATTTGTAGTATGACTGAATTCAGCCCCAGCTCTCTGCCTCTGAAACCCACGAATTTCATTACAGTGAACACACACAACAGAAACACAGAGAAACAAAGAAACAAGGTTTTTTAAGCCGTCCCAGGAGGGGCCTGATTTGCTCAGTTCCTTAAAATTACACAGGGAGGTTAAAGGCTTTCCACATTTCATATTACCATGCCCATATTAAAATAAAACGTTGCCACCAGTGAGCAAACTGTGCTCATCCCCTGCAAGACAGGACATCCATTTTCTGTCTCTGACAGTTAAAATGTTAAACTTTGATTATTTTTTTCCCATTCCTCACAAGATTTGGACCCATACGGATATCACCTCTTGCACTGTACAGATGCAAATCGATTGCTGTATCAGCCCTTTTTATACAAGCCATTTAAACATTCCCAAAAAATGACAGGTCATTTCATTACTTGCTCTTACCAACAAGTAGCAAACATTCTAGCAGCCAAAGTAATACAATACCTAATAAGAGGATTAACTAGAGAGAGTTTCTATTTAATATTGCATTAGCAATAGCAGATACCTTCCCTGCCCATTCTGACAGTCTCACAGGATACAATGTCCATGCTTGTAAGGGAAGCTTATTGACATCTGATCAGTCAATAAATCCATTTGTTTTTTTTAATGACCCCAAGAGTTGTTTCCACATGCTCACATGATCTTAGCAACAATTTACCCTCATAAATTAATAATTGCTTTTAGTGCCTTTTGAACCCTAGAACCTGATTTAGCTCCTTTGCAACAATTCTCTTCCAATTATAAATCAAGACTCAGCACAGAGCAGGATTAAGTCTCACCAAGCCAAAGAGAACAGCACATAAATAACCAAGAGAGAGACAAGACTCTTTCTGTGCACAATCAACTCTGACACCTACAAACAGTAGCAAAAAACCTTCTCTAAGGAAAAAGAATAATCCCGGAGTTAGAATGCTAGATTTGGAATAAGTGGGATTCAGTCTTTGTTGCTAAAGTCTGCATACGACATTTGCAATTACTTTTTCTTCTGTATCTCAGTTTTGTCTGCGGAAACGGGGAGGCCAGCACATTGTTAGCATGCAAGGACTTCATCAATAAGAACATATGAAACATACATATGTAAGTGCATTAAAGCACCCATGCTATGCTAATGTCTCCCATTAAAATACTATAAAAAGCTCAGTGGGCTCTTGACTGAACCACTGAGTGAATGATAGACAAATCAGAAATGTCCAGAAGAAAGCAGAATTCCATTCTCCTATGAAACACCAAGCAACTCCTATAAAAAACAATGGGACTGCATAGTAGTAAATTACTTGACTATATGAGCTTTATTTCATGGCTCATAAGTAAAAAATGAATCTCTTAACCACCTGCTAGTTTGCCTCTGGAAAGAACTGGCTTCTTGGGCATTGCTGCCGCCACGGCCTCCACTCCCTGGACCTGCTCCTTTAGGCAGCAGCTCCCCTCCCACCACAGCTGCCCCCATGCACAATCAGCCCTATCCTTTCACAAGGAAACACAGGCTGGAGCATTAGCCACAGACAGGGATATGCCCGTATGATGTCTGGTCTCTGAAACACTGCAAGATGTAAGAAAGCCTCTCAAGCTTCACACAGCTCACCCCACAAAAAGCTGCAGTAAGGGAGATGCTGGAGTGAAGGAAGCATCAGTCAGCCAAGCTGTGCAAACACCTCTTTAAACTACGGGGTTTATTTTATGTGCTCTGCTCTCTGCCTAACAATCTTATGCTTCAAACGAGATTTTCTAATAATGCTATTGCTCCACTTTAAAGAAGGTGGCACCAAGAGAGAAAGCAGTCTGCCTGAAAGCAAACAGAAAAATCCATAACAAGACTACAACATTAAACAGGAGCAGGGCTCCCACATGCTTTGAAATCTGTGTCCTGGTCCAGAGTCTAACCAAAGCAGGAAGATGCAGTGTTAGCTAGCTGTTTTTATGTCAGGAAAATTGTTAACACATGGCAGACACCAACCAAGATTGGCAGGGACTGTGGTGCTACAAAATACATTATAAGAGAAAAAGACGGCATAGACTTGGGTGACTGTGCTGTGCTCACCGAACTCGTAAGATTGTTGAATTTGAGGAAAATGCATATTAATATGCAAGATGTCCTGCAAACATGAGTAGCTTTGCTGCTCCCTTAGCTTGCTGGCAGAACATTCACCTACTCTTGCATGCCAGAAACCTAACATGTGCCAATAAATTATCTCTTTTTGGATTACCATACAAATTACTTGTTTTGATGCTGTTAATTCACTTAGGGAGCATAGTGCCATCCTCCAGATAAAACAATAAAAGCCAATAGGGGTCTACATAACTCGGCATTTTGTAGCACTATCTAGAAATAAAAGTTTAGGGGAATAATAAATAAAAATCAAATAAACCACATAAATCCCTGAGGTTTGGGGGCGGACGAGACCAAAGAAAAAAAAAATAGCCTCAGATTTAATCATTGCCCCTTACTTCTTCACATAAGGACATTAGCCTTTCTATCTGGCAGTGAAAAGTATGAACTTCTGAAACCTCGAGATGGCAAGCCAGCCTAAACCAGAATGCATTTTCCCTCAAGCCTAGTTCTTCACCTCATCTTCTCCCCAGATATTGCATTTGCCTTCAGCCTCCACCTTCCAGCTGCCAACCTTGCACACCCCATGTCAGGCAGGCGCTTCCATCTCTCTCTGCTTAAGCTTTCAACTATTTTCCATAGAGTTTTATTATTTCGCCTATTTCTTTTTTCCTGATAATGATTTCTTATTACCCACCAAAAGGCATTTGAATCTGTTTTACCAGCTCATACAGCAGAACAAATTATCAAGAGTTAAATTAGGTATCAAAGAGCTAATAGACTTGTTCCTTCAAGGGCTAAATTAGTTTTATCAAACTTAATCTGGAAAGCGGAAGGTTTAAAAATGTACTCTGCCCACAGTTTTGCTCCTCATTACATATACTGAAGCCTATCTTCAAACAGCCACTCGGGGGACCAAGAAAGTCTGCTGTTCAGCACAGATGGCCTTGAACTAAAGGTCAAAGAATAGAGTGTGAAAAACATGGAAATACTTTAAAACAATTCTTGCAGACAGCAGTTGCTGGCTGTATAGGCTTTCACTGTCTTTCTGTGTAGGCTTCACTGTCTTTGAAATGCCTTCTCAGTTTCACTGCATTCAATGTAAATTTAGAGGAACATTTTTTGGCTCAGCTTTGCTTTGTGTTTTCAGTGGGATTTCTGTTATCTCTCAAGCAAAGAAAAAATATTTGCTACATTGTGAAAGGATTAAGAAATACGACAGCTTAATTAGCTGAGATATTATATAACATTAAAGCAGCCTGGACTTCCTATTAAATAACAAAAACCTGATGACAAAAGCCTCAAAACCAGATTACAAGAACTATTTTCCCCCACATATAACACCCTAATCCACACTGGCAGCAGAGCAGATGGAAAAACTATACTGGACATTATTAAATCTAAGACAAACACAGGGTAAATACCTATTTGTCTGAAGTCCCTTTCATCTTGCAAAAAGCGAAATAGAGTACATCATTCTTTTGACATTATGGCTTAGATACTGCTCTCAAATCACAGCTTAGTGCTGCACTGTGTAGTTGATTTCAAACACACTCAATACAGAGATCATATGAAGACAGAGATCCCTGGTATAATTAGTACTAAATCCCAAACACTAGTAAAACAAATCAGTTTGCACTACCAATCTGGGCAAAAAAGCCTTTTGGGTACAGGATTTTCCCTTACCTGAACAAGGCCAGACCAGAGGAGTCCCAGATGGGTCCATTCCAGCCCAAACTATGCTGCAGCATGATCTTCATCATGACCTTTGTAACGCAGACGTTAGCACTGAGTTACCTTCTCCTGACCACTATGGTGTACTCCAGCAACAAGATACACCTGTGAGGCCCGCAATCAAACCCAGCTGCCTTTTGCAAGGGAAAAAAAAAAGATGCTTAATTACAGGACAAGTGCAAACATGCAGCAACAGTGACTGTTCCCTAACACCCCCCTAACCTGAGGAGTGGAAATATTGCTATTTCCACTTCATTTGAAAGTGGAAATTAGTGGAGGGAAACTTAAATTTCACCATCTTGTAGGAAGAAATGGTTAAACAATGTACAATGGAAACAGTTTGTGGTTGCACATGGGTGCTTTGAGGAGCTGAAAGCACTCAGCCCTACAGTATTTTTCGGGAGTTGAATATTTCTGCACAGAAATGACATCTATGAGTCTAAAGAGAGACCTTTATAGTGAGCATCTACTTAATTTGAAAAAGCACCATAATAAAGGGATTTTATTCTTTTGGGAATCCTATGAAACAGAATTTTTTGAGATCTGCAGGAAGCCTTGGAGAATAATTTGCACAACCTAAAAAATCACGCAAAGAGGGAAAAAAAGCACTTTACGTCCAAGACCTAACACCAGCTACCTCAGCTAGGCTCTTTCAGGCATGCTGGACATGACAGCCTACACTTTCAGCAAAAACTCAGCAACCAAGAGACCCAGAATAACTTTAGGATGAAAGAGCGGCAAATTGTAGCTGATTATTATGGTCAAAAAGTTCAGTATTTCTCTTTGAAATTTGTTCCTTTTGGCTGTAGTTAATTCCACTGGAAAAAGAAAAATCTGTATATTTGTAATTAATTTTAACTTTTGGCAGTTGCACTGCAGTTTATTGGCTTGGTGCCTGCTCTGCTCTCTACAGTTCTTATTGTTCAGGTCATATTATTTCACCCAAGACAATATTAATCGCTGTGACAGTTCTCAGTGCTTATACAGACATCTAGCTAGTAGATAAGCCCCTAATCCTGTGAATATCTATTCTTCCAATCAATGGGCTTTGTTAAAACAGGATTATACATTGAAATGAATAAAAGGAGATTCTATGGTGAGTAGCTAAAATCAGTACTAAGGCAGTTACAATGCCCCATGCTTCAGGAATTAACCATGCATGGGCTGGTGAGTCAGACTTGCCCTTCACCTGTCTAGAAAAAAGACAAGAGATAAACATATCTGAAAAACCCCATTCATTTTCTTTGAAACTGTGCAGCTTGGCTTTACTGCAAATAGCATATCAAGTGTTTAGCCCTACCTCAAATTAAAGGATGCGTCTGCAAATGAATTAGGAAAACAATATGTTTTATGAGACAGAAAAAAAGTACAACTTAATTAAAACAAATAAGAAGTCTGGAGAAGAAAGGAAGAATTCAGACCAGTCCTAAGGGAGCTCCAGTCCTTGCAGCACATTGAAAGCAGACATTCGGGTACCATACATCATCAGCACAAGAATTTCCATTAGTTATTTCCAGGAGGCATGACTCTCCTCAGGTAGATGGCTTCACAAATACACCTCTTTACCACGGCATACTTCCCAAGCACAGAAATCACTCATTACAAAGTCAGTTTGTATTTGAGCACAAAAAGGAAAGAGAGACTGAACAGGAACAGAGCACCAGTCTGTTTCTGAAAGACTTAAAGTTGCAGCAGATAGAACAAAAAACATGTCATTTGCATAGCCATAAAATGCACCCATAACTTACAGTGAAGTAGCCAAAGGTGTTTCAGCATGCTGTCCCGTGTAGGAAAGCAAGCAGTACTCTTGGAAATTAGATAAATGCAAGGAGCATGTTAAACTTCAGCAATACATAGTCTTTCAAGAAGCTAGTTTACCAGCTGCTTTCCTTCAGCAAAGTCACATTCAGTAATTAATAATCCAAGCTTTATGGCCTACGAAAAAATGTGCAATAATTAGCTTACCTTGTTTAGCAGCATATTGCCTCCTTATTTGTTTCCACTTGTAAGTTGCTAGTTGTCCTCAGACTATTAGGAAGAACTGAGGCTTCAGCAAACCTGCTGAGGCTGGAGAAGCAGATCACAGTAAGTCCTGTGAAGCAAGCACTTACACAAAACAAATTCACTCTCAGTGATCTCCCCCTTCCCCACCACTCCATGCACCCTTTAGACCTGCATCTACTCTTTCTTCAGAGACTCCAAAGCTCAGTTCACCAAGTTTTACCTTGCTAGGACAGATCCCTGTACCTGGCTATGCTTCTTATCTGGGCTTTATTTATATGCCTTTCACTCATTTTGCTTTGTAGGAGACTGTTGACCTCTGTCTTCAGCTTCCCAGAAATCCTAACAAAAACCCTTCCCATGTTAGGAGGGCTACGCTGTATCTGGAGATAGCCGCATGGGCCCCAGGCCTGGAGGGCAGCAGGCTTTTTAATTTACAGGCAGGGGAAAGAGGAGAGGGAGTAACAGGAAGACCAGTAGCAACTGGAATATGAGCACATCAGGAGTCCCCCTCACTTCATGATAGACGTTACAACATCCATACTGGATTCCTGCCATTCAGAGGAATTGGGCACATGGAGGAGATATGCTTATAGAGGGAGAAATGGCTTTCATTTAAACACAGATGTTTACAATTTGAATCAGAAACTGAGATGTTTGTTTTCTCCTAATATTGTCATGTAATACCTTTCACTGTACCTAATTTTTAGAAATACCTAGTTTCTTTCAGAGATGACTATTCACACACATTTACTAAACAAACAACGCCACCACCCCCCAACCCGGCCTTCTCTTGCACTGTGCACTGCCCTGTCTAGCTTGCCCTGTCTAACTTGACAGTTGTCTAACTTGAAGTTGCTTGACATTTAATACACACACACATTTATTATGTCACATTATATTTTGCCATGAATGTAGATGATTGAGATATCTGGGGCTTTTATTATTCATCCGGACTTTTTACATTGATAAGGACAACAGACATTACCTTTCCATCCATGTTTATAGTTCTAAATTTGAAGATAACCACACTGCATCACTCACAACGAAGGCACCGCAATACATCTGCTAGACCAGCAAGGCATTATCTTGTGAAACTCCTGCTGACATGTGTCTCTTTCGCTTTGTTGTAACAATGCATTTTCAGCCCTTGCCCTGGCTGAGTCCTCTCTTCCATATCTATGCAGTCCTTGACCAGAGACATGAGCAAGGAGACAACAGTTTGGCCTGGGAGGTAATCATAGAATCATAGAATAGTAAGGGTTGGAAAGGACCTCAAGATCATCGAGTTCCAACCCCCCTGCCATGGGCAGGGACACCTCCCACTAAACCATGCTATCCAAGGCTATGTCCCACCCCACCTTGAACGCCGCCAGGGATGAAAGGCTTGAAGCAGCCTGAGTGCCCAGAGACAGCCTGGGCTGCAGCTTTAGGCTCATGGGAAATATTAGCCCAACATGGTGAAGGTCTTTGTGGCCACAGAGTGTGACTGAGCTAACACAGAGAAAGGAGCAAGGTAAAATCCAGGAAAGTAAAGCTCAAAGATGCATAACTCTGAGAAAAGGTGAGAGCTAAGTACTGGCTTAAAAGAGATTGGAGACCTGAGCACAGATGCAGTATCTTGTTTGATTTTCCTTGGATTCAGAAAAAATGGAACTTTTACATTTTACACAGAAAATTAAAATTGCATCAAAGGAACATCTGACTTCATCATTCATGCCTCTTAATGGGAGCATCCTTAAACTGGTTCAGTGCTCAGGTTGCAAAGAGTAATTATAGCAATCTATTCAAAAGAAAATAGACTGTAATTAGAATAAGAATGGGAAGTATGTTAACACATATAAAAATTAAATGATCAGTGTAAAAAAAAATAAATATGGCTTGGATTTCACTCCCCAAGTCCGGCTGCACCACTTCCTGTAGCTTGACTATTCCTGAACTTTCTGGTCGTTCCCAATTCGTTACTGTCCATGCTTATCTTGTCTTTGTTATGGTCATTGCATTTATTTTTATAGCTGCTTTTGTCCAAAGCATATGATGTCAATGGCCTTCTTTCTTTATCTTCACTGTTTTCAGTTACATAATGTAGCATGGTACCCAGCAATTCCAAAGAAAATGTATCTTGGATGAGAGATTACAAACAAAAAATGAACGTTAATAGCTTATTTCCAGCCATGCTTCCTTCCAGTGCTTCTCTGTGTGTCTCATACATGTATCCAAATAGATCAAAACATCAGTGAGTATATCCACTAAATTAATTTTTTCTTTCAGTGCTGATAGCAAGGGAATCATAAAAAAATGGTGAAGGTTCTTTATTGAACGGCAAAACTTCAGTGGCAGTGATCAAAAGCTGCCTTACACAGACCAGAAAGTATTTGATTTTAACAGTCAGGAAGGAAATGGTAAAACAAATGAATATACTCTGATCTTCACAAAGAGGTTCTCCAGGGAAAGGGGAAAGTGTTCTGCTTCTCAAAGGTTAACAGCCTCAATAGTGCCCTTCTTGGTAACCTGATCCATGATTTGTGGATAGTTTCCTTCCTTCCACACAGAAGCATAAAACTGTGCTTCTGCAGCTTTGAAGGCACTCTAAGTTTTGGTGTTAAAGAAGGAAAGACTTCGGTAGCCACTTGTGCTTGGTGAGGGAATAAGCAAGCACCAAAAGCTCTGCTGTCCTGGCATCCTGACATAAACACCATGGAAAGTAGCTAAGGCAACAAAAGAAAACTAGCTCCCTTCCTGGCCACAGGAAGATACAAGTTGGCCCATGGAGGAAGAGCTAGACCATCTTCAGCAGCAGCAAAAGCAGAGCTTGCAGCAAAGTGAGAGGCCAGAAACCATTTTGAGCACTGCCCTTTGCACCAACTCTTTCATGGCCTATGGTGCGGCAGCAAGCACCATGACCTACTGCGTCACCCAGATCCTTTCCCATATTTCAGTTTGTGCCAGGCAAATTTCTTACAGATACAGCCACCTGAGAGTTGACAAGGACCTCAAGCAGTCACCTGTCCTCTAGCACTACCAGGCTAACCTCTAAGGAATCACTGACGAGTGATTTCTCCATCTAGGTGTATAAATTTGGGCTTAAGGCATTTGCTTTAGCATTCGTGATGATGAATTACAGCTGAACTGAACAGCTCTGATTTGCCTCTGCTGCACTCTCTTAGCTTCTGAGGTTGTGTAAGGAATTAAAAGACATTTTTTTCAAGGTCTCCTTTTTCAAGGAAAGCCACCACTTTCCTCTTCACTGTATTCACATCTAATGCGAGTGCTGCAATATACAGGCCCAGAGAAGGATATTGGCTCAAAGTCTTTATTTCCTAGGTATTCTAAACAATTTGGACCAACATGAACGCATGGTGTTTCTGCTTCATATTCTACAATGTTAATGCGTATATGAGCAAACAGCCTTTGAAATGCTCATCAGTAGCTGATGATTTCTCTTCTGTTACAGTTTTCTTTGCTCCCCTGACCCATGTGCTGTAAAAAAAGGATGTTTTAAAACCTTGCTCTGGAATTCCTGGTGTCATAATAAATAGATTAAATGAGAAGTCTTGTTTTTTATCTGTTCATTTAAGGTATTTGTCTTTTGATTTGATATTGTTCACCTTGTATTTTATATTGAGAGATTTAGATATAATAAGAAATTAAAAGATGGATAAAATGAGACTTGGGAACTCAGTTCTGAGCTTTATCAGCCCGGGAACTGTCCCATGATATTAGGCAAGACTTTGGGAACTCTTTGCTAAATTCTCATGAAATATCAGGTTTGAGGGATTCTTTGTGAGTAATTGGTAACTGATGTCATGATACTTTGATACTGAGTTCGCAGCTGGTAGCTATTATTTTTGATTTCAGAGTGCAATCACAATAGATGAAATCTCAAAAGCTCCATTCCTTCCAGATTTACTTGAAGTCATAGATTAAGTTTAGATTAGACCATTTCATAACCTAAATGTCGAAAAGTAAGGGAGTAAAACTTCAGAGTAATTTGCTGCAGGCCCATTTTTTCTGGATTGAATGTAAGTATATGTTCGGCAGGAAAATAAAGTTAGATAGTAATAATCTAATTTAGAACCCAAAATGCGTAATAATTTATGCCTGGTTTGGCATGAGCTTGAGGCCAGTTTAAAAAGGCTCCTGCTGCTGGGGTTTCTAGTTGACCGGTAATGTTGCAGTGTATCCAGTGTGCTTCCTCTGTCTTATGTTTGTTGTCCTAGCTGGAACCTAATTGCTCTTTTTCCTGGTTTCCCATGCGATACTGCTAACAGTGAACATCTACAAAGGTGATGGGTGATAGTAATGGGTTCTCCTAAGAGTATACTTTGGCCTCTTTGGGGATCTGCTTGGTAGAGTTCCATGGGATAAAGCCCTGGAAGGAAGAAGGGTCCAAGAAAGCAGGTTAATATTCAAGGATCATCTTCTCCAAGGTCAGGAGTGATGTATCCCAACAAAGAGGAAGTCAGGCAAAAATGCCAGGATGTCTGCATGGATGAATAAGGAGCTCCTGCACAAATTCAAACACAGAAATAAAGCCTAAAGAGAGTGGAAAAAAGGACAAGTATCCCGGGAGGAATACAGAGAAATTATCTGAGCAGTCATGGACCAGGTTAAGAAAGCCAAAGTCCTCACAGAATTAAATCTGGCCAGGAACATCAAGGGCAACACAATTTCTACAGGTACGGCAGTGATAAAAGGAAGACTAGACAAAATGTGGGGGCCCTCTCTGGAAGGAAACAGGAGACCTGGTTACCTGAGACATGGAGAAAGCTGAGGTAATCAATGACTTATTTGCCTCAGTCTTCACCGGGAAGTGCTCCAGCCACATTGCCCAAGACACAGAAGGCTAAGGCAGGGACTGGGAGAAAGAACTGCCTACTGTGGGAGAAGATCAGGTTCAAGAACATCTAAGGAACCTGAAGGTGCACAATATGAGAAGGACGTGGACCTGCTAGAGCAAGTCCAGAGGAGGCCACAGAGATGATCAGAGTGCTGGAGCACCTCTCCTATGGAGACAGGCTGAGAGAAATGGGCTTGCTCAGCCTGCAGAAGAGATGGCTCCAGGGAGACCTTAGAGCAGCTTCCAGTACTGAAAGGGGCCTTACAAGAAATCTGAAGAGGCACTTTAAATTAGGGCACAGAACAAGGGGGAAAGGCTTTAAACAGATGAATGGAAGATTCAGATGAGATACTAGGAAGTAGGTCTTCACTGTGGGGCTAGTGAGGCACTGGAACAGTTTGCCCAGAGAAGCTGTGGATGCCTTATCCCTAGCAGGGTTCAAGGCTAGGCTGGATGGAACTTCAAGCAACCTGGTGTAGTGGAAGGTGTCCCTGCCCACAGCAGAGGGGTTTGAAGTAGATATGCTTTAAAATCCCTTCCAACCCAATGATTTTATGATTCTATGATCTCATTTAAATCTCACGGCAGCAAAGTGACTCAAACATAGCCAGTACATTCTTGCTCCTGGAGGTACTTTAAACAAAATCAGAACACTCCCCAGCTATTACCTTGTATTTCTCTGGGATTCCAAAGCCAGAGGATTAAAATAATGAAAGGCAAATATATGACAGCGGAACCAACTTGCTGTCCGGAAAGAATAAATCGTTGTCTGTGCCTCTTTCTTGTGACTGACCCATGACTCAGATCTTAAGAGCAAAGCCTCTGACCATGTTCTCAGGAGAGATTCAACCAGCTCCTAATTATATGTGCAAGAAGTGGGTGGTAACTTCACTAGGAGCTTGTGACTGAAAGGACTACCCACGAGACTGAAGTAATTTCCCATCTCAGCCTCAGTTTCTAATGCTGAATTCTGGGAAGAGAGCCTAGTCCTCAAGTGCTTTTTGCTGTGATTTGACTGTCGCTGATATGAATGCTCCTTTGTGTCTGATACCTTATGGAAGTACTGTTTGCCTTTCCCATCTCCAGATGCACAGCCTCACAGCAATGAATATTCAGCTGATCACTGCAGTCTGTCTCTGGCTTGGTCAGTAAGCATAGTCCTTCAGGCTCTGCTCCCTGTCTGCTTTAGCTCCCTGCCTTGCTTCTGAGAAGATGGTGTTTTCTCACATATATCCTCAGCTGAGAAGAATTTATTTAATACTTTGTTTTGACTCTTTCCATTCCCAAACACAACAGTGGGGTTTTTATGTTGGTTACTGTATTATACTATATCTGGATTAAATTCTAGATCTGAGGTAGACTGCTAGCCTCACTCTTTAGAAAGCTTTTATATTTTTTGTTCTTATCCTTCCCATTTCAATTCTTCCAGACCAATTTGCCATGCATGATGTACAGCACACAATGTTCTGCTTTTCCTGTTTCAAAGATCTTGTTGCCTTGTTGTTGCTGTGTAAACCACATCATCTCTCTGAATCTGTGAAAGCGTGTTGCCATGTATCATTGAATTGTACCCTACTGATTCTGTAACATGTTTATGGAGGAGTTTGTCATGGCGTGGTCTGTTCCCATTACGGAGTGGACTACGGTGGCTGGATCTAGTTATCAAACCCTGTGAACACGTAAATACTGGAAAGGAATTGGCCAGTTTCTATGAATTGCAACACCTCTCTGAACCTGACACCTCTCTGCAGTGGTCCATTAGCTTTTTCCTTTCGCAGCTTTAAAAAAACACTGAGCTAGATACTGTTATACATGCAAAATCTGGTGATCTAGTTCATGCAATATTTTGATCAACTTTTCTGAATACTAGGCTGAGGGAGAGGTAAGGACAGTCTTAAATGAGAGCCTGGAAACTTTTCAAGCTGATCGTTTCTCCTGCCTAGATCCAGCACAGACATTATACAGAGCTGCTGCGACCTTTCCACTGTCATTGCTCTGCAGAGTTCTAGAGGCCTGAACAGTCATTACTCCTCCCTGTGTAACTGAACCAAAGCATGCCTGCAGCCAATACACAGCAGAGAATTTATTGATTGTCTCTGGAATTAGGCAATTCTGTTAATTCTCTTAATTTTCCAGGACTCTGTCATTCTTTTCTTGAACCGTTAGTGGCACAGTTATTTGTGTGTCAGCATGAGCTGCCTGGAAAAAAGCTAGAATTGAACAGCAAATCAATCAAAGACAAGGACAGATACCTCTCAAAGATAACTACATTCAGATATCCTGGGGAGCCCTTAAAATCCTTTTTCAGTTTCCACAGCTGTTTTCCCTCATTGTGGCTTTGGTTTGAGGAACCTATACTGAGCAATAAGACATTCCTAACAATGCCAGCAATGTGTCAAAAGACTTCTTACCTGTTTCATGATTTACCTCCCCTCTGCTCTCTAACCATATCAGACTTCCAAGCAAGAACTTTTTTCATTATTTTTATTTTATTTAATCTTTGATTTCCAAGGGTCAAATGGTTGGGGTGGCTCTGCCTTTCCCATCTACAAAGCACATTAAAGAGCACTAGGATGCTGGTGAGACATGAAGAAGGAAGTTGGTTTTGTTTTTTTTTTCTTTTCTTTGCTGCCTGGATATTAATCCCTGTACCATTTCCTGTAATGAACATGAACTTCATGGTACATTATGGTCTGAACTTGGACATGCTTTAAGTAAATGCAATGGGAGTCAGTAACAGTGAGTTGCTGTCTACATAGATTTCCTAGATTAGAATGTCATCCAATATTTTTAATACACCAAACTCATTACACTCAGTATACATACTATGTCTTATTTACTCATAATTTATCCATACTTACTTGAAGTATGTGGTACCACAAACACATTACAAAAATGCATGTTTCTGCTTCATTACTTCTTTCATCAGAAAAAAAGAGTAACTTCCAAACACAGGGTTTGTTGTACCTTTTAAATGAGGTGTTTCTAGCACAGTTTTAATCCTACAAAAACACAGTGCTAGAGTATAGTACACATTTTGAAAAAACCCCTGATACCGGGGGATGAACAGTCCTCTGGCAGTTTTGGGATACCATCCAGCATTTTCAGATTTGGCAAACTGGAGAACACACTTAAAGAGAGACAAAAGAAAAACAGAAATTGAGATAAATAATCTTGGGAAATATTTAGAACAAAATAGACACTGATAAATAACGAATTGTGGATTCCAACATATGCAAAATAGATTTGTATTACTGGAAACCTTGATTTTTCACTTGTTGCAGAATTTATCTGATAAACAGCTAATTTAAAGTTTTTGGGTTTTGTTCTGTTGCATGAGATTTATATCCTCAGGCTCAATAAAGCACTGCAAATATCTGCATTTTTAACAGAGAAGAACCAAACTAGTTGTCTAATGCAAAAGAGAGGACACAGTGTTAGCCTAGACTGAATTTCCTAGACTTCTGAAAAGCAAAGATTTAGACTGCAAGAAGTGCAACTTTTATCCTTCTGTGACAGAGAAAGCAGGCTCTCTGCAAACCTTTTGCGCTCCTGTTTCTCCCAAAGAAAAGTCCTTGTTTTGTGGGCATGATGCCAAACTGAAACAAATGGCTCCACCTCCTGATATACTGTCCCTTTTAGACAGCGCATCAGTATCTCTAACCTCAGTCTTGGAGACTGCTGTTTTCCCCTTCAGAGGAGTGTAGTGGCTCCAGGGCCCCTCCACAAGCATGGCAAAGGCTGTCAACCCACATGCTGTGGTGTTTGCTTCTGTGCCTTTTAAGGTATGTGTGGACTCCAGCACTCAATCTCAGCATGCATTTATCATCAGGGCTTTGTCTGTGCTTGAAACCGATTCATTCTGTCTTCCTACACTCGCAATGAAAGTAATACCAGAGTAATACCAGTGTTTAATTGCCTTAAGAATAGGTAGGATTTGGAGCAGAAACATAATTAGTAATTGTTAAGAGGTGCTTTTAAGCTTTTGTTCTCCTGGACCTTTGATGCGCAAATAAAACGTGAAATCTATAATTTTAAATTTACTTTTTAGCTTTTACTTTGCTATCTGCCTGTCTAACTTTAGACAGCACAAGCATCACCATCACACTGTCAAAGGGATGCCTCTAGACTGAAGGAAAAACCATACCGGAAACTGAGAAAGGTTTTTATTAAACGCTTTCTTTCAAATGTCTCCTTTTTTTCCCCGCTCTCAGAAAGAGATGACTTCTTAGACACATGCTGCAAGGTTGACCTCAAAAAATCAACAATGCCTTCTGTAGATGGCTGAATCGACTCTGCGTAGTGTGAAAAACATGCAACCATGCTTATTTCTGAGGAGTTCAGAAGGAACACGCTTTATTCCCCTTCCCCACCCATGCACAATTATTTCCTGGCAGCAGTTTTTTGGAGTCAAAGCAACTGGGGAAGAATGGAATTGGAGTATGAGTGTCAAAACACTCGTGAGACAGTATAAATTATCTTCCCCTGAATTCTCTACTCTATCTTGGATTTGAATGTTCATTTCCAGTGCCTGAGGCAGGTCTATTAAGTTCACACTACACTACACTGCCTGCAACATACACCTATGCCAAATAGGGTTTCCAAGGCAGTGCAACTTCCACAGTGCTGCCACAGAGAATGGAGAGAATCCAGAAAAATCAAGTTAAGGTAACTTAGTTTTCTTTTGCTTTAGCTCCCATTTTTCACCACATGCTTCTGATTCTGTCTCTAAGATGTAATGCAATTTAGACTCCTTTCAGAATACACAAGAGATGCAATGAGAGTGAAGAGAGTTTGAGTAATAGGTAGTTTCTATTAATAAAAGGGAATCTAATTTATATGCCCTACTCACTGTCTCCAAATATGAGCCATGGACTTATCTCAGAGTTCAAGAACTGCCAGTCATGTGAGTAGAAAGCTTCCTAGGCACCTTCTTAATATTTCGTGAGTATTATCAGAAACTGGCCCACCAGCCCATGTTTCTGGAGCATTTATGATAGTTAAGACTATGGGAAAATAAAAAGATTGCTAGGGAGAGCTTGTTGTATTTGAGATCATATCCTTCAGAACTCTCTCACAAACACTTCTTTGTGTCGATCAACCAGCCATGAGACAGTAAGACTTACAGTTGTCTGTATCTTTCTTGAAACTCACACGGATTCCTCTTGAGTACAAGGGATTCAAGTGGAGTATGTCTGAAATCTGATATTCCACTTAGTGTCATAATGTTATTTTCAGCAAGTGATAAGTGCTGAATCTGAGGTACCCTTGGCAGCTGTTTGAAGGATGTAAAGTGGTTTTTATTGACATTTAGTTCTCTGCATCTGTGAAGCATAAAATGTAAGACATCACTAATCACACCTGTAGTATTATATACCTGTAAGTCAAAACAGGACATAGTAGTCAATGTCCTGGCAACTTAGAGCTTCCAATACAAGAATTGGATTCCTTGGGATCTGCTTTCACACTAGTTTTACATTAGTGCTATTTTTGCCTACCCATGGACCGCAAAATCAGACCCTTACACTTCATATTCTCAGCTTTCTTTATATTGTACAATGGATAGATCATTATTCTTGTTCTCAATATTATAACTTTCCATGAGCCTAGACATATGACAACATAGTAGCAATAGATGGATTATAAAAACCCTTTTTGCCTGGGTTATATTGCAGGATCCCTTCAGTGTTCAGAAACTTTCCTTTTCAGCATAAATATCACTGACCTTAAAGAGATTCATCAATTATTTGCCAGGAATAAAGGGGACATCATCTGACATCCTTGCTGAATATTTGCAACTTGGGAATGACATGAACTCAGAATATCAATACAATGATGGATTCTCGATATAATACCCAAAAATGTCATATTTTGGCAGTCCTAAAGAGGCTGCTCCAGTTATTACTTAAGTAAACATAATTTTGATTTCTATGATATTGCGTAAAAAGAGAAACAGGACATTTTGTCTACCTTGGCAACCTTATGGCACTTAGGTCTGTTAAAGAATTGTCCACCAGCCAAAGTTTTTCCACCCGGATTAATCTTTGGAGAATCCTTTTGAAGTTTCCCACCTGGCAAAGATCACCCAGGTCCTGAAATGAAAGGTTCAGCTCCTGGGAAGGGAAAAACAAGCAAAATAATTCACTTTTTTTTTTTTTTTCCTTGCTTTCTAATAACTATATAATTAAATCTTTGGAATGTCAGAATTATTTAAAAGGTGAACCTATTTTATTATGCTGTTCTTATAACAATTGGTGCTGCCAGTTGCCAAATTCACCTTAGAATCATAGTGATACTCTGCATAATCCTTTGAAAGGAAAGAAGAAAGAAATCATCTCTTAAGCATGTGTATCTTACTGTCCAGCCTCTCCTCCCTCTTTGAGTGGGGTTGCCAGTGTGTGTGTGCTTTGGGTGGAGAAAGCAGGACTAAGTGATCATGGCTTATTGGTTTGGCTTCTAAACTCATCTGAAATACAAAATGCCGCGGCTCAGTCAGATACCAGTATTCCCTGGTCTACGTCAGATGTTTATGCAGAGGGAGAGGTGTGATTCAGAGTACTGGATCTCACTGTTAGATTACTACCTGGCTTTCTCCTTCATTTTACAGAGGTCATAACGT
The DNA here is from genome assembly GCA_039720435.1 of Amazona ochrocephala. Classification (NCBI taxonomy): domain Eukaryota; kingdom Metazoa; phylum Chordata; class Aves; order Psittaciformes; family Psittacidae; genus Amazona; species Amazona ochrocephala. The sequence goes on along the minus strand of CM077884.1, from coordinate 40,601,322 downwards.
GCTGCTGATCAGAACCAGCAATAATGTAGTACCTCCAGCCAAAAGAGCTGCTCAGGCTGCTATAAGGAGAGAGTGAAAGAGCTGAAATGAAACTAATCCATTCTCTGACCATTCATTTATCATCAATTTTTGAAGAAGGCACTAAGCAGGCAAAAAATGTCACTTGTTCTCACATGCCCAAGCACAAATGAAGCCCAGTCACAACACAGAGGTTTACTCTTTTGGGCCACAACGCAAGTAATAGAGTATTCCAGTGTTTCTTCCTTTTACAATGTCATGGTGCCAACCAGAGCTTTAAAACTGCTAACTGCAGCAAGCAGCCAGCACATTATTATTTGGCTTATTTACTACAGTACAAAATACTAATGAGAAAGTTTTACAGCACAGTCTTCCCAGTTCTCTTGCAGTCTCTTTCGCCACTTCTCTGTGTCAGTTGTTTGTTTTCCTTTTTTCAAAGTATGTTCTCCTCTGAAAAACAGTTCTTCTTCTGAGGGCCCTGGTCAGAAAAAAACACCCATTTAAAATAGTGGACCTGATAGTGAACTGGCAGTTAGTTGCTTGCTCAAAGATTATATATATGTAGCTTAGAAGATATCCAAAATGATGAAATATATATAATATTATAGGTGTGTGGGTTCCCAGGCTTCTACAATGTAAATTAAAATGAAGATTTTTCTATAATTTCTCGGCTTATAATTCAGCAAGCAATATAAGGCCATGATGATTTCATATATGGTTACTAAATGACATTTCTTCTGCAGCTAAGAATAAAAGCTTTTCTTAAATGGTTGAGCACAAACACCTGAGTCCTAAAATACTGTTTCACATGCTATGAGTTTATACAGTGGTTATGTACTTATCCTTTAATTTTCCCAAGAAACGGGTATGTTTGCAAATTCCAGACTACTGATAACAACTGCAACTGGGATCAACAGCCATATTCGAAACCTCAGTTATATTAAGAACAACACACACTGAAGGCTTAAAATCTTGAGGTCTACTGAAATGTTTAGAGCTATGGACATCTTCAAGTTCCTAACAAAGGCAAGTACAGTGTGGACTTTTTCCATTGTTTAGTCCCAAACATGCAAACACTAGATATTAAAATCCACCTTTCATTCTCTGTTCTTGAGTGTCCCTATAGTTTGTAATTGGGCCAATTCAGTCCTAAAATAAAATACATAAAACAGTGGTTTGCAGGACTGGATTTCATTCTTGGTTTCTTGTTTGGCAAAAGACTATTGCATTCTCAACAGTATTTAAATACTAATGAACTTTTGAGGGAAGTAAACAGCACCACATTAAAACTAAAAATTTTCACATTACAGCCTTTGCTTTAATTTCACATTTTCAAAATTATGAAGGGCATTTTTCTAGTGACTAAAAAAATCAAACATGTACAATATGGGATGAAATCCTACCCCTTTTCAAAACAATGGCAAGCTCCATAACTTAAGTTCATAACATTTAAGGATGTACTGTTTGAGTAAATAGAGTCGAGGCTTGAACATGAATACATCTTTTGATCTTTACCTTCTCTCACTCGGGGACAACGAAGTAAATTTCCTTGAACATCATGTTCTTCTATGTCACACCAGCTGACATACTTGAAGCAATCAGAAGGAAGCTTAAAAAAAAACAAAATAAAGGTATGAAAGAATCAGTTAAGATTTTCCAGTTTCTCACATTGTATGTTTTCATATTTCTTTCCCTGTTACAGTAAAAATAATATTCATACATGTTTGCAATGTCTTTTGTCTTAATGCCATCTGGTGAACAGAAAAATTCTGTATGGAAGTAAGGAGACAATGGCACACATTTGTATATATATATATGTACAAAAATTTCTGGACAAGCTTACATACAATATATCCTGGATGCAACTGGGGAACTAAATGTAAAAATAGAAAACCTCCATTGCATTCAAGAATACAAGGTTTATGCCCATTTTGCTTTTCCACTAAAACATGTTCTGTAATTTCCAGGTCATCAGTCTCCCATGAAGGAGCAAGGAACAAAGCCTAACCCTGTCTGTAGTGTATAGAGCAGGTGTGATTTGTGCCATGCCTAACAGATATAACACGATGATTGCCTATAATGGGAGAATCTCTCAGGGCAATGCAGTTTGGCATTTGCTTGAATTTCCAGCATTTCTGTCACTGGAGACCATAATGCTGGACCTGAGGTGGGAAGAGAGGTGGAGCGCGCACCTCTGACTCAACCCCACCAGTTAAAGCCACATACAGAAGCTGGTAAATACAGTGAAAATCCACAGTTTAGGTGTAGCTTGCCACAGTCCATCCTGGTTTACTTCTATGAATTGGCTCAAATACTGGAGAGAGATCTTCTCACACCAGCACTCATGGTTATGACATTTTATAGCCTCTTGAGAACTTACTATATATTTACCCATTGCACCCAGTTCTGTGCATAGTGCTCAAAGGCTGAGTCAAATCCCTTGCCACTGTTGTCACCATATCATATAATCTTATTTGTAATCTGACCTAGCTTTGAAAGATAGAAGTAGGTAAACCATAATCAGCTTCAAAGCTGAGGAAGAGATTTCTGCTTTAGTTATTCTTTGTCAGTTTCTCTCATCTATAAACTCATAATCAGATTGGTATGACAAGCACTTACTGGGGAAGGTAGTCCAGAATCACAGTTCTGCCTGTTGATTCCTCTGTTTTGTGATAGAACCAGAGGAACAGTGCGTGTATCACTTAGGATGGAGCAGCAGGATGAATACGATTCACAGAACTTTTGACTGCTTGTAGTCAGACCTGAGGAACTAGAGGGGAGATGTTAAACCTGTAATTGTTTCTGTTCAGGGAAATGCAAGCTATTTTATAACAATAGAAAATACAGAGTAGTAAGGGGTTGGACTTACCATCAGACAATAGCCACACAATCTTGAGGTCAAACCACAGGTAATCCACTCTAGTCCCTTAATTTCACCTCTCACCTAAGGACCCCTTCTTTATATGTACAAGGCTTTCACATGTATGTCCAAACATTTGAAAGAGGAACTTACTGGCAGTTTGTTAGAAAAACTCAGTCTTGGAGAAAATGAAGAACTGAGCTTGTTCAATAGCATGATACTGCCCCCTTATATCCTGTGTAGCCCTGCTTTTGTGGATCCAGGTTGTATGAAAAGATACCTTAACTGCATATTTATTTTAATCGCTTGAGTATATTTAGGTAGAATATCAAGGCTCCAGAGAAAAGTTGAACTTTGTTCAATAGAGTCTTGAAGTCATGTGCTTCGATGTTTTGCCAGTTCATTGCCTCAGAACACTTTCCAGTGTACATTTTATATATACTAGATGATGCAATTTCTCCAATTGTGATTCAGAGACATTGAATAATTTGCAGACTGGCAGCTGGAATTTAGAAATTTACCATGGAATACTACAAAAAAAAAAATAAATTAATTTACTAAGTGTGTGCATGCAGCACTATAATTTGACTTTTACTGTAGAAGCTCGGTGAGAGCTTGCCAGAAAGTATCAGCTGTCAGTAAGCATCATTAAAACAATTATAGTCAGGAGCACTAATGGAGAATAAAAATGCAGCTTTAAAACGGTCTAGGGAGGATGGTAATGAAAATTTCCTGTTGAGTGTAACAGACAAGCTAAACAGAACATCAGTTAAAACTTACAATTAAAGATTACTGGCAAATAATCATGAAGTGATGTGTACTGTTGACTTTACTAAGATTGTTTTGCCTTTTTTAAACATTGGTAAAAAACAATATTATGTTTCCTGGCTTTTGCCTTAAAGTGAACACAGACTGTGCGTAACAGTACTGACATAAAGAACTACTACTCCCTTCATGCTTTATGGGCTTTGTTTTGTTTTATTTTGCTTTATTTTTTTAAATGGAATCAAACCATCCACAACAAACTGCAGGCAACTTAAAAGAGGCTGAGCAAGCTCAGCATTTCTGAAAATATCATCTAATTACGTAGGCATTTTTAGAGTTCATCTTGAGGCAAACAGACCATTTTCATGTACCTGTGCTGATACAGATCAGCAGGCTTTCACACACAAGAAAAAAACAATTGCTGAGATCTTTTGCTTAGCCCTATCTTGATATTTCTTTTGCTTCTGGTTTCTTGCATGTTCAATGAGGTTGCACCAGGTAAACATGTAAATATTCTTTAATATTTAAGAAACAGGTATGTTACACTCAGTTTTGCAAGCGAGGAAATACGTCTGTTTGCGTGTAAACAAATGACTATTTATAAATGCAAGACTTTTCAAAACCTGCCTTTCTCTCTGCTAGATATTACATGAATATACAGTCCTAGTCCCTTGAGATGTGGGATGAAATATTTTAGCTGAGCCATTTAACACAGTATCTATTCTGATCTTTTGGCAGAAACCTACTCACAAAATTCTGTATTGTTGATAGAAAATAAAACATAAAATTCCAGAATCGATATGTGATAGATAAGACTTCTCCAATCTGGTGAGTAGTGAGATTTCTATTGGAAAGAGTGACAGAAGGAAATATTTTCCATCTCAAAACTGCCTGAGTTTAATAAGCACCAGCTGGACCCTAACATGGTGTCACAGATCTTTCTGAAGGAGCAAGTGCAACACTGCTTTTCTCTTCCTTTCTTTGTTTTCCTTACTATTTTGCTGCAAAATTAATGCAAAAGAAATTTCAATGAATGAGGCAGGATGCAATTTCAAACAATTACAGATCACACAATACATGAAAGTAACAACATTTTCTGCCTTGATTGTGAGGCCCTTTGGCTGGATATGAATCTCCAATGACACCTCTGGGAGCAGCACACTAGATTATGTCAAGCATTAGGGGGAAAAAATTAGATTCATGATGTCTGTCCAGGCTGAGTCATTTCCTCTCACTTTGCCTGCAGTGAGAAATTGGTTGTTATCATAAATCACAGACCTAAATTCTTATGAGAGAGGAATTAATTTCACTAATGGAAACCCTCTGTGGCAATTTCATTCCTCCATTCTCTCTTTTGTGGCAGGGTATCTGTAATGTCTTTGAAGCAAAGATACTTGACTATATTTTAAGAATCTTATAAAAGAGGATCAGAAAGGAAACTTAAAATGGTAAGGCAGAAAAAAGTTGTGTGTGAACAACTTCTAAGCCTGACCCTCAGTCTAGGTGTTCATATCATGGCTACAATTTTGCCACTAATATCAAATCCATGTACAAAAATTCAGAATACTCAAGCCAGTGTTAAACATCTAAATCTTCCATCTGGTTGAAGAATGATTTCTCCCACTCAACTGGAGTTGCCAGACTGCAAAACCAGGCTTCACAAATTTTCTTGGCTCCCTCTACAAGTGGAGAGAAGTGGCTATGTGCAGACACCCAGCCTCGATGTCTATTATTCTTATCTGGAACGAACCACAGTCTGCACTGTCTACATAACTAGCCCACAGGCTTTCCTGAGACTGAACACCGCCTCAGGGCATCTGAAGTTTGGTGAGGAGGATAGGATCTCACTTTAAGTGCCCAAACGGTACTTTGAAATAGCAGGGCGATGGGGGTAAGCAAAATTACTCATGATTAACCCAATATATTTTATAAATTTTCCTCAGTGGAAGTCCCAGTGGGGAATTAAGTGGCTGAAATATTTTGTAAGCTGGAAAAAATGAGTACAGAACAGCTACTGCATTTTTCAAAACATGATTTATGAGGTATCAGGGCATATCTTGGAAAATCATGCACTCTTATAGAATTCACTGATTAAAGCCACACTTTATCAAGATGTCAGTGTCAGTCGTGTGTCTGTGAAATGGGTCTGTTTCTCCTCCCACTGACATCTTGGCAAAATTTTCGTAGGCAACAAAATGCTGTAAATTTCCTAACTGCAGTGCAAGCACATTTGAGTCCAGCCAACTTTAAGGGTAGAATATATTAAAAGTACACTAAATACTTTGAAGAGCTATAACTGAGCTGCTTCTGAAACTACACCACTGAAAGATATTTTGTGTGGGAAACATTACTCCTATGTATCATTTTAGATACTTGCCTGTTAAGAAAGGTCTGTCATTCAAAAGACTCTTTTCTCCTGATATAACTGGCAGACTTGATCTCAAACTACAGCACAGGTTCAGCTTTGCCTTACAGAAAATGGCAAATGAAAAGCTCAGTGGAAGAGCAAGCAAACTTGCAGTTTGGGATTTAAAAGGTTTTGCCCCAGTGTTCTGAGCAGTTTTGGGGTCTGGCCTACCTTCCAGTATTTTTATCCCCAGCTACTCTTCATGAATGAGCAGCCTCAAGAAGGCTTAGCTTTCACTGAACCGTGGCTGCTTTTCCCATAGATCTGAAATGCCCTTGATAAAAGATTTGGGAACAAATAGTAGGGCTATTAATACTGCCTCTTCACTCATTCATAATCAGAACTCCTTTGCTGCTTGCTGCAGCTTCACATCTCACCAAATCACAGAACATGTATGATGGACATGCTGAAGCAAATCCAGAGGAGGGTATAAGATGCTCAGAGGGCTGGCGCACCTCACCTATGGAGACAGGCTGATAGAGCTGGGGTTGTTCAGCCTGGAGAAGAGAAAGCTCCAGGGAAGCATTAGACCAGCCTTCCAGTACCTACAGGGGTCAACAAGAAAGCTGAAAGACTTTTTACAAGGAAGGGCATGTAGAGATAGGAAGAAGAGGAATGGCTTTAAACTGAAAGAGGCAGATTTAGATTAGACATTAGGAGGAATTTTTTTACTACGAGGGTGATGAAGCACAGGAACAGGTTTTCCAGAGAAGCTGCGGCTGCCCCACCCGCAACAGTGTTCAAGACTAGGTTGGACAGGGCTTAGGGCAACCCAGTCTAGCGGAACGTGTTCCTGCCCATGGGGGGGGAGTTGGACCTAGATGATCTTTAAGGTCCCTGCCAACACAACCCATTCTATGATTCTGTGATTCTACGATTTTATGATTTTATTATTTTAAGATACAGAAAGGCCCCTGCTTCCCTGCAGTTGATCTCAGTGGAACTCTGGTGAGACAGCAAAGGTCTCCAAGCTCTTTCAGTCCTGCTACTACACAAGTGAAAAAATGGATCATTCTAAAAGATCCAAATCTAATGTGTTTTAACATTATCTTTAAAAAAAAGTAAACAAACAAACCTAAAGCAGAGTTCTTGTATCTAGGTTAGAACTGCTGAATTTTCCATAGGCTCTATGAGATTATAGGAGATCTGTTTATGGACCTGTCCAAACCACTTGCACAAATAGCTGTTTGCTTACATGATACAAACACCCCATTATTTATGTTGTCTCAGACAATTGAACATGCCAAAGTCAGTCAGCATAAATGAACTGCAGGATTGAATTATACACCCAATTTGTATAGGTATTTAAAAGACAGCAAACTTAGAAATCAGGCTGTGCTTTGCTCAAAATTCACACAATTTACTGCTATGTTGCAGCTGTTGCTTGTACACAAATACTTGTGATAAGAACTCTGAACTCAGAATAGTAGAGGACTTGGACATAGCGTTTCTATGCTCTATTACCTTTCAATTATTTTGTAAAGAGTTCTATGAGACATCTTGAAACAGTTCTTTTGAGTGTAACTCAGTGACAAACACGCCTGTAAGTTATGGCTACAATGTATACTTGCTGTTAGCTTTATCGTCAATTATCTTGCTTTATGCACCATAAAATTGACCCCCCAAAAGACATAATTAACATAATTAGGTCTTATCACCGTAATTATACATTCCTAGCATATTCCTAACATTCCATGCAGCTCTTCATGGATCTAACTTGCAAGGATACAAATTCCACATCTCAATCAATGTGCCTTTCACACATTTTTACAACAAATTACACATTTTTGTTGAGACACCTACGGTTTTTCAGTAATCAGCTAATGACACCAAGAGAAAAAACATTTTTCTTCCTGATTTCTGCACAACCATCTCCATCGGCAATACAGGTTGGTATATTTTAAAAAGATATTCAATCCTGTAACACTATCTTTGCTGTCAAAGCTTGTCAAGCCAGCTGTGCAATGACTACAGTCACTTCTCTTCTTTCACCCTCCTACCTTTCAGACATGTCTTGCTGTTGCATAAAATCCTCACATCTTGCATAAGGCTACTTGTCTACGGTCAAAGCTTATCTTCCCATCTTTGCCCCTGCACAGGGCAGTAGTTCTACATCCTGTGAAGAAATGTAACCTGCAAGGATCCTGGCTGGGGCTGTATGGATTCACTGTCTCCAAGGAAACACTGTCACCTCGCAACGCAGTCACGTTAGGAGCTATTGTTACCAGTCTCTTAAGCACATCAAACAAATTCTTGCGCTGATCTAGTTGGTATCAATGAACTGTCTTTCCAGAAAGTGGCTAAATATAGGCTGGTGATACCTGTAGCAAGGCACATGATCAGTCAGATGAATCTCTGGTGCGTTCACTCCAGAGACTTCACTTTTCTGAATTGCTTTCACATTTTTGCCCACTTGAAGTTCATATTTTCCCAGCTTAAAATATGCCCTGCTTCATTAATGGCTGTTAAATACCTTATTAGTTTATCCAAGAACTTTGAATGAAAAGAGATATTTAGAGTCTCATATTTTGTGTAGCCTTCGTGGAAGTTCTTCAAGAGCATCTCTTCACACTGTTGAATAACCTTGACTCACTTGAACATGCTCAGCCATTTTATGAACAGCCTCCCAGGCTTTGTTCTTCAAGTTTCCATCTAAGAATGAAAACAAGAGACTTTTCTCTTGGTGGGAACTGACAGGTCAGTTTTGGGTGTCTATTTTTGTAATATCTGTTTCTTAAAACACTAAAGCCGTAAGTTTAGAGAATAAGTCTGGTGAAGCTGTTCACTTCAAAATGCATTTGATATAATGTTTGTTTGGTTCACTCAAAGTGTAGACACTGGCAGTGTGCCACTGATGGAACTGCAACAGCCCAATATTGTTACCTGCATTGACTGGTCCCTGCTGAAATTTACAGATGGCTTTTAAATTCTAACAGTAGTTATGGGAACCAAGTTTCAGTGCTTGCTGTGTAAAGTTGTAATAGAGCGATCAATCATGCCCTATTGATCTGCACCTCCCACAAACAGGCACAGTTCCTTCTTCACTTGAGCTCTTAAGCTTCATACAGAAAGAAGATGGAAAAAATAAATTAAGATCAATACAGAAGAAAGTAAACAGTAAACCCTTCTGCCCAGGAATACGCAACTGGAAATTCCCTATAGTCACAAATCTCTGTGGTTCAGGCTTCCTACCTTTCAATTTCTTCACAGAAAAATTATTCCCTATCCTCGCTTTCCTTCTGATTTCTCTTTTCTCGGTTGTTATAAAGGCTGATCATTATAAAATCTTTCTCTATAGAAAGGCATATGCTTTTCCCAACATTGACTGAAGTCTCCAAAATATTCTCTTAAAAATTCTGCTGGCAAACTTGACTGTGCCAGTAAAACACCGGAACATAATGTTTATCTGAAAATTTGAGGGGTTTTGTGGTTCCAAATACTGAATTGTCAGATCATTATCTGAAATTTAACAAAGTCATCATTCCACTTTAGGTGGTACAAAGTCAGTTTATTACAGGGTGGGCAGAGGATGGGGTATTAAGAGTTTTTTAGGTCACTTGAGCTTATCTTTATCCCCTAAGAAAAGTATTTCTAAATTAAACGAGACTGTAATTTGGGGGCTTTCTACTTTGCTCTTTTCCTTGGTATATAAAATGAGAGGTATTGGCCCACATTACAGTCTAATGGGCTTCAGATCTTCTATGTCAAATGCATTGCTCATAAAGCACATGAAAAACTACCTATATGCTATTTCAGTGAAATGCCATATTTAAGATGGCATTGGCCTTTCTGTTATAAACACAGTTTTTTCAGATCTTTACAACCTGCCCATAAAAATGTGTTTCTGCTAAGAAATTCTGCAGCAAGCCCCATGCCTGCAAGAAAGAAATATTTTTCTCACACTTCATCCAATTTTGAACACTAATTTTGTCTTTGAAATGCCTGAGCAGGACAAATACAGGGTCAGCATCAGTCTCAACCATGTGTCTCTCCCATCTACATTCAACTGATTGGATGCTTCCCTGCAAGTCCTACAGTTACATGAAATATGTATCAACTGGGCAGAATATATCTCATCCTGAGATCTGATTAATAATGGAAACAATTCAAATTATTATGACTGCTGTAGTCCACAAGAGGCCCTGTTGTTCTGGGCACCATAGAAAGCAGGTAAAATAGAGTTTGCTCCAGAAAGTTTGTAATCTAATTGAACAGAGCAGTCAGACAAAAAATAAGGGAAAGGAAATAATATAATCCCTCCTCCTTTTATACAGAAATAAGTGAAATACTTGTACCATGAAATGCTGGCACTGTGGCAGTAAACAGCAAAAATTCCAATAATATGAATATCATCATTCATACAGGATTCATATAGAGACTGACTCCCTTAAGATCAGACTAGATGAACAATCTGGCTTTAAAGTCAATGCATTCAAATGGCTGAGTTTTTCTGATCTGACATTATAGGAATCATCTTTAAAGAGTACTTAGTTTACACTTCTCTATTACAACATTTTTCTGATTAAGGGATACAGGAGCTTGTAAAAATCAGCTTGTAGATGTAAATTTCATGTTCCTTATGCAAAATTCTTACTTTACTTAGTGTTAGCTTGACACTTATTGGTGGTATCACACCACTGGGTTGATGCCATCAGTAAAATAAGATCTAAAAACTTAACAACATTAGAGCAACAGCAGAAAGTTAATTACCTGGTTTGACTATATCCAAGAATCCATGGCATTTGTGTTGGATGAATCAGTTAGAGAAAATTTCTTTGAATATTTCATTAGGATAATCTGCATGCATACTCATATGAAGTACTACAAAAGGAACATAGTATTAAATGCATATATGCTCTGTGCTTCAGCAGATGAGCAGGCACACATACATAAACTAACTGGTTATTTTGCTGAGTTACCTAGGCAACAAACTTCTTTCTGTCCTGCCCATTCATGATTCTAGTAAACTATTCGACTTCCAGTGCCAGGACTTGGAGAGTATGAAGAGGGAAAAGCCAAGTTCAGCAGAATAAACCCTTGGATAGAAGAAGAACAGAGTTAGTGAAACATGTCATCAGGGTTACCAGGCAAAAAAGAGTCTACAACTAGCTGCATAAATAATTGAAGTGAAAACTGGTCTGGTTTTCTAAGGTGTTATAAACCTATGAATTACAGAAGGGTTGAAATGGCTGTAACCAAGCAACAATTACTGAAACTTGGTTCTCTTTTCTGGAAGAACAATGGGCTTGCAAGTCATAATGACAATATCTGGCACTGAAGATTGAGTCTGTCCACAGATCTTACGGTCTTTGGAATCAAGCCAATAAAACAGATGTTTATGGAGTGAAGAATGGCATTTTTATTTGGCTTAGGAGAGACTTCTTATTTCAGTATCAAATTTGACTTTTCTACTAAAATGTAGGTCAACAATTTCTGGATGTAGACTTTTTCTGACAGTAAAGAAAGATCACAAATAAGTTATGTTTTGAGAATTATTTTCCTGAAAGTTTCTTCCTTCTCTTTTTTTTTTTTTTTTTTTTTTTTTAACTTTCCTTCTTTCACATTTGGCAACACACTTGTGAATGTATGAAAGAGAAAACAAAATCGTATCCCAGGTGAAGTCAGTGGTATGCAGCACTCCTCTTGATTGATGTGCAATAGTGATTTCTCCCATTATATGTCCGAGAAGAGATATGGTTCCCTTTTCACCTTAAAACACGGCTTTTTATATTGAATAAAATTACTGCATCCCTACTCCACAGATGCACATAAGCTGATGCTTATCCTTTTAGCCCTTAAAAGTAATGCCACTGAATTTGACTGGAGCAGAATCAAACTTGTATGTACATATAGAAAAAAAAAAGAACAAAATTTATATGCCAGATACCTGCCAGATTTTTCACAAGAGATTGAACCAAGCATTCTTTTACAGAGGTCGCCGTTTAGAGCTCATCGAAATTGACAAGCAAACTGCCATCCATTTTAATGAGCTTTCTGTCACTCTTCACTTGTCCAAATGCCATTTCTGTCTAATTCTCAAAATTTTAAGTATGTGATCCAAAGCTGCCAAAACAAACAAGAACAGGCATTTGATAAAGCCACTGAGAGACAAAAACTCTGGAATGAGGGCACTCTCATTTTCCTCCATCCACATCTTTATTATGAATCTCATGTTTCATCTTTTCATATGTTATTTGTTAATAATTCCTGATGGAACACAACATTCATTAAGTACTTCCTAATTTATTGAACATATATCTCATCAGGTAATTTTAATCATATGAAAATCATTTTTAATTCATTTTGGTAAACAATTTCCTGTTGCAGTCCTGGAAACTTCCTTTAAACTGTGTCACTTGAAGCAGAATCTCTAGTTATTCTCCTGTCTAACTTTCGTCATTGCAGACGCCACCATATTTCCATAAATTATTGTTTATTTATGTAACTGCTGCCAACTGCTAGAGTTATGTTTCCGTCTTTGTGAAGAATTGATTACCTGAGTTATACTGCAAAAATTATTTCACGATTTATTTTCACTAATTATTTTTATCAAACCCCTGCCTTCTTGAAACTCAGATCTAGCAAATATGGGAACACTTAGGAGTCACTAGAACACTCCTTTATTAAACTGGCTTTATGAAGTTGTCATATGCTAGATACGTAAGATAAATAGGCATAATCTCTTTATGTGTGGAATGTGAAAACTCCTCATAATACATTGGACTAATTCAGTCTCATTATCAATACCAGCAGTTCTCAAATTTTTTATACTGGGCAGCCTTTTCTTTTGGCTGAAATACCTTTCACTTTTCCCTCCCTTTCTCCCCAGTACCTTCCTTCATCAGATATGCATGTGTTTCATTTGTATTCTGAATTATGTTTAGTTGTATGCATGCACACACAACATACCAAACTCCACCTGCACAACAAACCCATTTTATGTGCATATTTATAGCTATGCATATCTGTTCATGTATATATATTTGGGTGTGGATGTGTGTGTGCATGTTTACGCACACATACATACACATATGTAACTAATGTGCAAAGACAGGCAGGGAAACAGAGTGTAGGTATTCTTATGCAGATGAAAATTTTATGGAAGACCATTGAATTTCACTACAAATGTGCTTTAAAACTTACCTACTCTCTTTCAAACATCTATCCATTCTTACTTTTGCTTCAATAATACAATATATATTTTAGTGAACAGCAGTTTGATTGTTCTGGTTGATGCTACTTCATTGCTGGGCCAACACGATAAAAACTACCCAGCTCTACATATGCTAAGAAAGTAGTGAAAGAACAGGAAAGCATGCAAACGCAATACAGTTCCATGACAAACTTAATTTAGTTTTTTAAAATTCAGATACCCCTGCCCCCACTGGAACCAAAGAAGGAACTGAGGACTATGGATGCGCATTTACAGGCAGAACTTGTTACTGACATCTCTGATTTTTAATCTCTATTCCTTTCCTGAGTCTTATTGCCAAAAAAAAAAAAAAAAAAAAAAGTAGTCAAATGAATGTCTTATTATTCACTGTCTGCAATGATAATAAAGATGCTCCCTAGCTGAAAACATAAAGCAGGGCCTCCTACGATCATGGGGAAAAGAAGAAAGAAACATTATGAGAAGAACCATCTATTCTTATTAAAGGTGTTGTGTTCATGCAGTTTTTGTCAGGAAATCCAAATAATTCACTCCCACTTGCTTTCAGTTAAAAAAAGCCTGGCAGTCTTGTGTTGCAAGAAAGGAGAAACGGTCTTGTTTCTCTCCACTGCCTCTTTTATAGAAAGGAGACAGATGCACTATAGCTGTCTACAATTCCTGCATTTAAAGTCAGACACTGGCATGCCCTGCCAAAAGAAATTAAATGCAATGAAAATGTGTTTCTGGTCAAAGTCAGAGGCTGCATTTGCTGTATCACAGTATATTCATCCTGCGGGTTACACAACATTCTCCTTCCAGAAGTACTGAGGGTATTTGCAATTCTTGGAACTGATGTTCCCTTGTGAAGCATTTGTACCTGCTGCTAAGCAAGTGAGTGCTAGCATCACCAAAAGGGGATTTCTGAGTAACAAACATTTTGCATTCACAAGGCATGATAGAAATACTTATTTTAATTCAGATCTACTGACTTCAGTAGAGAAGGGATTCTTGATTCACACATATTCTAAACACAGAAAGAGTATAAAGTATCTTCAGCCAGATGATGCACCTTCCTCTTGCTCTCCACAACGCTGTCTTTCCAAACAAGTTCTGATACTGTAGGACACTGAATCTGTTCGTGGGTCTTCCCAGAGCATCTTTTTGTAATCACTGATAAGGGTGATTACCCTCAATATGCATTAATCTTTCCTGCCAACTGATTAGTTTTAATCAGAGTCCAGTAAAGGCAATCTGCTGGCTTGAAGCAGAACGACTTCATCCACTGCCTCCTTCTGCTTTAGGTGTTTTCATCCAAAATCCCTTCTGAAGACAAACCTATATTTTTCATAGGTTTGTTCCCCCCTACTCCCATTTCCACATTTGTGCTTTAACAGAGATGAGGTGATGGGAGCAGCAGCTTTTCTGCAAGAAAAAAGAACAAAACTAAAGCCCATACTATTCCATCCTGATCTTTGGACTTCAAAGAAGCTAAGTCCACTGCTGGTGTAAAGGGGGGCTATGAAGGTGTTGTTAAATTACTTCATATTACTATATTCTCCAGTCACAGACCTGCCAGGCCACTGAATTAGTCTCAGACGTAAATGATACCCATCTTTCAGCTGCTCCCCTTTGTCTTGCTCTGCCAGTTCAATGTTGCATTCCAGCGGTTGGGAAATACATATTTTCTTTTATCCTTGGCTCTCACTAGGGGAAGAAGGGGGCCCTGTCTTCAGCAGGGAACATTATGTGTTGTTGTTGCTTCTTCAGGTGAACAAAACTTATTAAAAATCCAGGTGTAATTCTCTTGATTAAGGTTAATAATTCTGCTGATACTTGTACTTCAATGTCTCCCCTTAAACCTCATAGCTTTTATAGTCGAACTGTGAAAGACCAGCAGCTGAGCTTCATCAGTATTCTTCTTCATTTTGCATGCTGCCTTTGCTGTTTTGTAGGGCTACTGAATACAAAATGAAGCTGCAAGTGCTTGTTTGCTCTACACCTAGCAAGGCATGAAGTAGTTCTTTCTACAGCTGTGGATTACATCCAGAATAATCACAACAGTGTCGCAGAAATGATTTAGTGTATGACATTTAATGTGCTATTGTATGACACCAGATGATTAATGCTCACAGCAAAACACAGGCTGTTTTAAATAAAATTAAATATATTTTTATGATTATAGAAATCATGTGTTACATCTTTGAGGGAACATAAGCTGCTGCTCCCAAATGCTTCATACTGCTTGGCTTGTTTTTAAACGCTTTGATTGTTCACTGGATTTTCTTATCACATAAATCCGTTGATACTTTGGCCCAACAAGGTGACTCAGTGATTTGGACAGTAGCTTGGGACATGGTGCATAGCTGTACATCGGCCTCCATCTTGTTTTATGATCACCAGTTTACAACATCATATTGTTCCAATTTTCAGTCTCAGAAAGACATCACAGCAGTTTAAAAGGACAGGGAACTTAATTCAGTGCCAAACTAGCAGGTTCTTCCTTCTCTGCTGCAATAGCATTAGGCCAATTGTACTTGTTGGTCACCCAGCATAAGGGTCTCTTTCTCTGCCCCAGCAACGTTATTTTCTGTGGAACTAATCACTTGGTCTACAGTCAAATAGGTGAACCAGAGACCAGTTCCGAGTCCAGTGCATGTGTTGGCAGTGCCTCAACTGCACACTGGAACAAAACCAGGTGATTCAAACCACCATCCCCTGCACCTTCCCCTCCATGGAAAGGAGTAACAGGCATGCAAACCACTGGACTGTACTACATTGCAGGCACAGGAGAGAGGGGAAGCTGAAAGGAGTACCAGCCTCACAGAAGAGGCAGAGCCGCCGTCTCTCTCCAGATCTCAGATCTGAGCCAACAAGCCAGTCAAATAGCATTTTCCTGAGATTTCTGAGATTGAGGAGAGGAGCAAAGTTTGTGATTTTATACTGTGTTGAGGAAAAACTAAGTCCTGGTTGCTGTGTCTGTGCAGGTTTAGACAGCATTACAGCAGCTGAAGTCACCAGCAGCATTATTGCTGTTCTTACTCAAGACACACAAAAGCACTCGACTGTCACAGATTCCCCTTAATTTATTAGGGTCTTCCCTATGTCTGTGCTGAATGCAAACACACCCGAAAAAATTAATAATCTCCAAGTTCCATTAATTAAAAAAAAAAAAGTCTCTATACAGAAAGTCTATAAAATAAGCAGGGCTTTAGAGCGCCAAAGGAGATACAAATATAAAACATGTTTTCCACTTGAAAATCCTTGCCTATGGAGTCATCAGGATGCATTTCCTGGGGAAACAGCAAAGACATTGATCTGCCTTTTTGCTTGAATGCTGTTCAGAATATCATGCTTACCCTGAAGGGTGGAAAATGGGCTGCCAGATGGATGGTTAATGGCCCTTCCGAAAAAATAGCCTTCCACATTGCTTTGTGGAAGTCACTTGTAATGGAACTATCACAACATAATGCCTGTACTCTTGCCGTTCATAGAAGGAAGCAGATTTTAAGCAGGCGTTATCAAGGCTAAGAGAGCCTGAATTAACTTGTCTTAAAGATACTTCTTAGTGCACTGCCAATAAATCTATCAAGTTGTGGTATCTAAGAATAATATGCAAATACAGAGGCAGCATGTAAAGGAATGAGTTCTGCCATCTCCTCAAACGTGGGTCATAGCTCCTTTTCAGGACCGCTAAGCTGAAGGGCTGGATGGTTGGTGAGTTTGGCCACTGCCCACTGTGTTAAGACCTGATATCCCTTTATTTCCCCAGGATTCTCTGCCTTCATCCATCTACTGATTCTTACCTTATGAATTCTCTGTGCAATGTTATAGGCAGAGGAATATGTTGCCAGTCGTCTCAAGAGCCCTGAATTAATCTCATTTAACTTTAGGAACCTAAAGACAAGAAGCTAACCAAGCTAGCTACTGAGAAGGTGAGAGGGGCAAACAACCTTTTTATTCCATTATAGGCATCCTGTACTGAGGAAAAGCCCTCCAGCCTCTAAACCAAGAGACAAACAGTGGCTTTATTATTTTGTACTGTGTCATCTTACGGTTTCATGCCAAGATTGGGTTGGGTTTTGCTTACTTATTATAACACAATAGTAAAATAGTAACAACATTTGTCATTCTCATATCATGTCCACAGTTAAATGGAGTGAATACACACATGCAAACACAAAAAACACCTAATCATTTTACATCTTACATGAATATAGTAGTTTTTGTTTTGATTTGTTTTTGTAGAGACACTGTGATTAGAACTCCAGTGATTAGAACATAAGGTAAGTGGCCAGAACATATTTTTGCAAATAGCGCAAAAAAAATGAGTTATTGCTAATCAGAAAAAATCACAGGTATGTCAGTTCCTACTCAGTACTCATGCTGCAGGGCATAACCTGACAGAAATCTGCACTTGGTCCAAACTGACTGAATCTAAGGGCAACAGGCTCCAAATGACTCTGATCAAATTCAGCTTTTTCTGATGATGGTCTTTGCTATGGGTGTTTGGACACTACTTGATTGTTTGCTTGATTTAAACATCTAAGGTTCTGGAACTAGACATCACCTAAATCCTGCTCAGAAGTAACAGCACTTTCTCCCTTAGGATGGCTTATATCTACCTTGTTGCACTCAGCGAAGGACTGGCCATGTAGACCAGTCAGTCTCACCTCTGTGCCTGGCAAAATCTTGGAGCAGATTCTCCTGGAAGGCATGCTGGGGCACATGAAAAACAACAAGGTGCTTGGTGACAACCAGCATGGCTTCACTAAGGGGAAATCCTGCTTGACCAATCTGGTGGCCTCCTATGATGGGGCTACGGAACTGACGGACAGGGGTAGAGCAGTTGA
This sequence comes from Amazona ochrocephala, assembly GCA_039720435.1. Classification (NCBI taxonomy): domain Eukaryota; kingdom Metazoa; phylum Chordata; class Aves; order Psittaciformes; family Psittacidae; genus Amazona; species Amazona ochrocephala. The sequence goes on along the minus strand of CM077884.1, from coordinate 40,583,272 downwards.
TGTCGTCTACCTGGACTTGTGTAAAGCGTTTGACACTGTCTCACATGACATCCTTCTCTCTAAATTGGAGAGACATCAATGTGATAGGTGGACCACTCAGTGGATAAAGAACTGGCTGGATGGCCACACGCAAAGAGTTGTGCTCAATGGCTCAGTGTCCAGCTGGAGACCAGTAACAAGTAATGTCCCTCAGGGATCAGTGTTGGGACCAGTCTTGTTCAACATCTTTGTCAGTGACATAGACAGTGGGATTGAGTGCGCCCGCAGCAAGTTTGCCGATGACACCAAGCTGTGTGGTTTGGTTGATAAGTTGGGGGAAAGGAGTGCCATCCAGAGGGACCTTGACACGGTTGTGAGGTGGACTGGTGCCAACCTAAAGAAGTTTAACCATGCCAAGTGCAAGGTCCTGTACCTGGGTTGGAGCAATCTCAGGCACAGCTACAGGTTGGGCAGAGAAGAGATTCAGAGCAGCCCTGCAGAGAAGGACTTGGGGGTGTTGGTCGATGAGAAAATGAACATGAGCCGGCAGCGTGCGCTTGCAGCCTAGAAAGCCAACTGTATCCTGGGCTGCATCAAAAGGAGTGTGACCAGCAGGTCAAGGGAGGTGATCCTGCCCCTCTACTCTGCTCTCATGAGACCTCACTTGGAGTATTGTGTGCAGTTCTGGTGTCCTCAACATAAAAAGGACATGGAACTGTTAGAACAAGTGCAGAGGAGGGCCACGAGGATGATCAGGGGACTGGAGCACCTCCTGTATGAAGATAGGCTGAGAAAGTTGGGGCTGTTCAGCCTGGAGAAGAGAAGGCTGTGTGGGGAACTCATAGCAGCCTTCCAGTATCTGAAGGGGGCCTGTAGGGATGCTGGAGATGGACTCTTCATTAGTGACTACAGTGATAGGACAAGGGGTAACGGGTTCAAACTTACACAGGAGAAGTTTAGACTGGATATGAGGAAGAAATTCTTTACTGTAATGGTGGTGAGGCACTGGAACAGGTTGTCCAGGGAAGTTGTGAATGCTCCATCCCTGGCACTGTTCAAGGCCGGGATGGACGGAGCCTTGAGTGACATGGTTTAGTGTGAGGCACCCCTGCCCATGGCAGGGGGGGTTGGAACTAGATGATCTTAAGGTCCTTTCCAACCTTAACTATTCTATGATTCTATGTCCTCAGCTTTTGTAAGTGCTTTCTTCAAGGCAAGCTATTTTACCCACAGTTCCAAGCTCTCCATCCCACATGTGCTATGATTCGAAAGATCAGTAATCAAGAAATCACCTCAGATCACTCTTACATAGAGGTTTACACTTCAAATTTGGATCAGCATTGGAAAATTAATGAATTAAAAGCACTCAAGTTTAGCTGGTTCAAACTGCATCCTATGAAACTGTATCGCTACAACTAACTCCAAAATACTGTGACAATACACAGTATATTGATTTAAAAAGCAGAGGAAGCTCATCACAGGTTTCCAGTCCTTCAAGGGTAGCTACAAGGAGGGCAGAGGCTCTCTCTTAAGCTGGTTCCAGTCCCCCTGCCAGGGGCAGGGACAACTCCTACTAGAGCAGGTCACTCCAAGCCCTGTCCAACCTGGCCATGAGCACAGCCAGGGATGGGGCAGTCACAACATCTCTGGGCAACCTGCGCCAGTGCCTCGCCACCTTCACAGGGGATAACTTCTGCCTAATGCCTAATCTAAATTCCCCCAGAGGCAGGCCCCAGAGTAGAAAAAGAAGTATGCGATATCATGGAAGTCTTGGGTGTTCCTCCAGTTGAGCGGGGTTCCCACATCTCTACGCTATCGTCTATAAATTCCAATTTAAACTGCATTTTCTCCCATGACTTTTGTCTATCTTCATTCAGTTTGCCTAATGCCTAGAACAACTGGTCCATGACTCAGGCTTCTAATTAATGCTGTGAAATGAAAAACATTCATGTAAATGTTATTGTAAGAGTAGTACTATATAAACAGAACATCATTTGAGAAGCCCTCATAGATGGGGTAACAGAGATGTAGTGCTGTTGAGTTTAAATTATCAAATATGCTTGTGTATTGCAAATAGTTTCTCATATGCAACTTTGGTTTATAGTCTTTAACCAAGGCCAGCTGGAAGCAAGACAAGCTTCTGAACCAATTAACAAAGGTCCCCAGGCAGCAGGCAAAATCTTCATTCTGTCTGTACCCTTGCAACTACTGCAGCTTGATCAAAAATTCTTGGGAATTGCAGACAGTTTTACAAGCTAAATTAATCTACGATTTCTCATCAACTGTGTCAGTAGATACAGAGTAGTTCACACAGGAAGTCAACTTGCTTCTTGCTGGTATTATTTAAGTTACTAAGGTATTATTTCCTCCTCCCTGGCACTGAGGTTTGGTGATAAATTATCTATCTTCAATCCATATATTTCCATTTTCCACTGTAAGGACAAAGCAAAGATTGCCCATTAAAAGGGACACAAACAACTCAAGAATCCACTTGTAAACACCATTTTTGGAGTATGCCTTGTCTTTTTTAGAAAATTCCCTAAAGTAACAATATCGCCTCCTCCCCAGGGAGAGAGTAGAACACTGACAGTGGCGTAACCTCAATGTACAAGGGCAGAACACACTGGGAATCTGCTCCTGCAGAAATTCTAGTGAGTGTATACAAGGCGGCAAGGGAGAGGGGAAATAAAGAGGTAAGCAAAAAGAGAACAACAGAATATCATATCAAGGATTTTAACCCCAGTTACTTCTCTCTTGTAGTCAAAAAAATGTCTCCTATTGCAGAACTGACTTTCTGAAGTAACCACAGTACAGCTCTACTGCTGTCCATGGAGATGGATTGAAAGAACAGGCCTTTTATTTTATTTCACCCCCCACCAAGTACACAATGCAATCACGCAGGCTATGAACTGGACAAAAAAAAGTCCCCTATGAGCAACAAACTTAATCCATCAATCTGTTTTCAAGAATCAGAGAAAAGTCTGCAACACAATGCAAGTATTTTAGGGGTTTGTTCCCCCTACTCCCTATTATTAATCTCAGACATCTAGGTCTAATTATGTTCTCAAACTCAAGCAACTCTCATTAATTTTACCAAAACCTAAACACACTTGAGTCCCATTCAGGATATTCAGCTTTTCAACACTTCCATAGGATTACTGCCAATGGGAAAGTACTTCTCAACTTCTTGGGATAGAGTGACATCTTGTGGTTTCTTCTTTTGTCCAGCATTGAAAAACAAAAATTAGCCATAAAAGCTTTAACTATTTTCTGTTGTTGCTGTTGTTTGTTTCTGGTATAGCACTAAGATCTTATTTTTTAGAAATATACACCTGATTCAGAGAAATGGATACAACAGTTTACGTTGCCACCATCAAGGCTTGTGAAAGGACAGTGAAAATTAGTGCTTGGAACAGCACCAAAACATTCTAATTTATGCACGACATTTTTTTTCTTAGAATGCAGCACTAATATAGAAAACATGGTGTTCAAGGTCATGTACAAATGGGATCTTATTTAATAAGTCAGTCTCCAGTGGCAGCACTGTTACTGAAGGGATTCATACAAAACCTACTCTTTCCAACTGCAGCTCTGAAAAGCATTTCCACCTAGACTCCAGTACATGTACGCAAGAAAGAAAGAAGACAATGACAGCATTAGGCCACTGCATTTCATGCTTTAACTCCATCTGCATCACAGAAGGATCTCAGTAGACAGTGTCACATCATGGGTCACTTACACAGCACAACTATAGAAGTTTCAGTAATTTATTTTCTGATATAGCTTCCAACACAAAATACAATTCTTAAATCTTTTTGTAAGACTACACACCTAAGAGCTACTATTGACAAATTCCCCTTACAAAATATCAAACACAAAAAGACAAAATTATTTTGCTGTTTTTGTCTTGAAAAGCAATAGAGTCTTTGAAAGGAACATTACACAAAATCCAGATGAAAACCCACAATGGAATAGTATTCATGTACCTCAATAAATTGGTAACAATACTTAAGACACTATCGCTAACAAAAACCAGTATTGAGAGCTGTTCTAGTTGTGGTCCACAACTAACATCTTCGCATAATTTGCTAATAAATCAAGTCATGCTGTTGAAAACCAGGTAATTTTCAAGAAAACATGAAATGGCCTTTTTGCATCTGTAAAGACTAGGAGAGTATGAAGCAAAATAACTAGTGCTTGTATTTCTGTTTCTGCTGGTTTTCCTATATTCCCATTTAGGCAATTCTCAAAATCAGATTTGGAATATGCAATTTTGCATTACTCCACTTATAACTATGCTCAGCCTAAGAGCTAGGGAAGTCTGCACACTTGCCTGATACCCTCTATAAATCTGACTGGCAGCTGTCCTTCCATAATTCCATAGCTTTAGTTCCAATCTATCTTCAGTCCTTCCCTTGGTGAGAAACATCTATGCTGCAAGGAACTAATGCAAAGAAAACACAAAATTGGTCAGGAAGCACCTTCTATGAACTGAAAATAACATGAGTGAGGGTTGTCATCTTTTTCATTTCTTTCCAAATCAGAGTGAAAATCTCAAAAACTAGCCTAAAAAAATGCAACAGCTTAAAAATAAGTCTCCCATAAGGTTAAAATCACAAGAGATCCTTAGCACATGGGTTACTTTCACATATGGTAGGTGATGTTCACAGAGTCATTTAAAGATGAAGACCCAACCCTTGTGTCAAGGGAGCTGGTTTTACCTTCAGGGAGACTAGTCCTACATGTTGATAAAATTACTCCCTGCTCCCTTTTAGAAGCACTCTCTTGTTTTCCCTCCCAAGCATAACATTTCTAGCTATACAGAATAAAAATTACATTTCTTTTGTCTAAATTTGAATACAAAAACTGTCTCATCACATCCAAACTATAATACACAAAGGGTAATAAGCAGCACCAATACACTAAGGAGCTTCATTTTTCCTTCTGTGCAACAGAACGAAACAATCCCAGGAGGGAAGGCTAGAAATGTGTTCAAATGTCCTTTCTGAGGGAGTGTAACCAGCCATCATGGAGAACATCCATCACTTTGCAGTTTGACCTGCATGATTGCCACCAGCATTACAAAACAAAGAAAAAAAAAAATAAAAAAATTGAAAATTGTGTCAGATTTTGGAAGCTCTCCTTACATGAATAAGTTTGGCAGCAATATCTATGCTGTTCTGAAGTGAATGTATGCCACAGAAGCCTGTAACTAAAGTTCAGCCAATACACACTTGTTCCCATAGAATTCAAAAGAGAAAACTCCAGTTGACTGAGAAGAAACCCACTTATTATCCAAAAGTTTATATTTATGATCACTTTCAAAGCAGCTCCTCCCTTCTTTTCTCCTATTCTCTCTTACCTTTTTAATAGCTTCTGCTCACTTTATATTTTCACATTGAGGGATGAATAATTAAATGCTTTTCTGGTGACAACTGGTACTTCTTTTGTGAATGGAAACAACTAATTCCCCTGCTAGTATTTACTTGTGCTACGTGTCACTCTCCTCTCTGTCACTTTGTTCGCAATAAAAAGTTAGGGAACAGAAGGATTATGTTGTTCCTTTAGATATTTATTTATGAATAGAACATTTTTAGACACTTAAAATTTAGGGTTTTCTTGTTTTACTTTGAAGAAAGTTCATTCTAGATCTCTGAAGTGAGATACTGCAAAGCTTAGGTTAAAGCAGAACAAGAACTTCTGGGGAGAAAAGTACATTCACATGAATGACATTACTATTCAAGTATTTTACTTCAGTCACATACATAGCTATTCCACACTGACTAGTCTCAAATATTCATGCAATCAAATTTTATTGGCATCAACAGTTACGGAAGGTCAACTGCAGAGTAACATGCAGGAGCATTCATAAAAGCAACATTTCAGAATCACACGTGATAGAGTTTACACAAAGTCTACCACAGGTTATGTTAAAGAGTAAAATTGACTAGGCTTAAGTTGTTCCATTTACTTAGATGAGATAGTGTATTGCAGTCTGTTTACTACTTTTACAGGAACAGGAAGAGATTACATTTTCCAGATGTAGCTCTTCAGCACTATATATTATCATCAAGGTTTGCCATTTGCCTTATTCAAAGCTGCACACATTCCACTCCTGTCTCATTGATCAAGTCAGTCTTTGGACTGTAAAAAAATTACCAATAATGGATTTGAATTTTTTTGCTTTACAATTCACTAGAACAAGAAACAGTTGTTGACATGTACACAATTTTATTTTAAGGACACGACAATCACAATGACAGAAACAGAAGCATTACTGTAATACTGTAAGCTTTCCTCTGGAAATTGACTTGCACAGTTAGATCTGAAAGCATTTTAAACAATATCTTGTGGGAAAACACAGAAAACCTTAAATATATTAACTTCAAACTTTATGTGCTTATCTCCTCTTTTGGTAGCTGGTGGCAGTTAAAGCTTTTCAAAGTCATGGCCACTTGCATTCATTGCTTCAGGGTGCATTACCCTTCCCATGAATAACACTGTACCTTTGGAAAGGGAGGAAGGAAGGGAAAATGTCAGAACCAAAAGGAAAAGTTGAGGCTGTAAGATGATTACTGATAATAAGTTAGAGAGCATGTGATGCACAATTTTTATAGGAATATACGCCTTGGAAGACTTGGTAGCCATGAAAAGCAGTGGATCAATATCCCTAAAGAGGACCTTTTTGTATTCAGAACTGATACAGGACAGACAACAATATGGAAGTCTTCTGCATTTCAGTGCCCCTCTGCTTACTCTAAAGGCTTGATTGAAAACCCACCACAAATCAACACAAATGTTCACTTTCATTTCAATGGTTCTGATAAGTGCCTATGAAGTAATGTCCCTGACGTCTTAGTGGTTATGACACAATAGGCTGGGGTGCTCCAAAGGTGGCAGCTAACCCTAACTGAAATGTGAATACCTAACCAGAGTAACCTTACTGACCACTTCTGATCCTCACATGCCTGCTGGACAACATTCCGCACAGAATTAAAAGTGAGCCCCAGAAACTCCACACCAATCAGTTAACGATTAATAGATAGATACTTCATGTTCACAGATTTACTCCACATTAGAGCATGCAATCCACAACAAGGAACTCGTATATAAATACTGCTCCTTTACACTGTTTAATCACCATTTACATCTTTCCTATTTTACACATTTCTAACCTATTTAAACACAGTAATCAACCATGAACACTTAGGGTATTCTTGAGAAGAGTAAGCATCACAGATTGTTTTTTCACAAGGTTTCTCATCTTAGATGTCTAAATTAGTAAAAGGCTTTCAGGATTTAACTACAGTTGGTAATTCCTCTTTCTGCATGCAACAGCAACCCCCATGAACATTAAGAACTGAATAAAAACTACCAAGCTCTACTCTGTTCTGATTTAAACTTTTCTTTTTGAGAATTTTGTATAGTGAGTAGGGAAAAGAACATATCTCCTCCTTCAGAAACATTTTTTGCTTAATTCTGTCAACAGCAGTGATCCTCAACTTTGATTTGGTTAAAAACACTTTCAGAGCTGGTAGCATTCCTTGTACGCAAATGACTCTCCCGATTAGGCTGTAAGTATTACTGCAATCTAAATGGATTAACATACATTGATATTTATGATAGGGATCTCAAATATAGGAAAAAAGCCCTTCTAACTGAACCTACTGGTTTGTTTATAGAAAATGCAAAATACTGGAACACACATATGATTGTTGGTGGGTGCATAGCAATCCTTTGTCATCCCGTCACATGCACATCATTAAAACAAATTACAAATATGAAACTAAGGAATTCCTTAATCATTGCCCATTTTGCTCGTGAGTGCTGGTCTATTCCCTTGCTTGCCACAGAACGCTTCAAGAGCACAACAGAGTTATTCATACCTGAAATATCTGTCTATTATGCAAATAATTTAGTACCAGGAACATATCTCACTGGTCTTACTACAGCCAAGCTCTCACAGAATGCATGATTATGGATATTCAGGGCAATAACATTGTGTTCTTTGAGGAAAAAAGTGAATTTTTCTTCTCTGGGGTTTTTAACCACATAGTTGTGAATATTTTCCAAGATTATGTCAGATTTTGGTGTCTTACTTGGAAAAGCATTAAGGAGACATAGAAAAGGTGAATCTTTCTATATAGGGTTTTTTAAGGCAAATTAAGGAAAATTCATTAGGCCAGTTCACTGATCAAAATATGTGATTTTCTTTTGTATACTTGATGATGTATTGTGAAAAATGTGGAAGAGTCTGCATTATTCTCACCTGTTCTTCTGTTTCTGATCAAAAAGAAAAACGGATGGTCAACTATAACTTGGGGATACAGTACTGCCATTCTGCTAATGGCAATCATTCCTAAAGGAAGAAGCATATAGACAACTTGTTAAATATCACTGCACATTCTCCTGCTCCTCATGAGAGATACTTGTGAAGCTCATGAGCAGACACTGAAGTCCCACACTCAGCACTAAGCAACACCACGAAATATGAAAAATCTAACTGAAAACAGAAGAGCTCTATAGACTAATTGCATGCCTATTTATGCTTTAAGAATGATTAACAATAGAGTGGCACAATTTCCCAGGCTGAGGGAGCAGCTTATAAACTTTAAGATCCAGAACTCTAAGAGGAGTTATGAGTCCTGCTTACTTGTAGAAAGAAAACGCATTATGTTAGACAGCACTGCTGATCTGTTTTAAACAGCTCCAAGCCTGCAGTTGATAGTAAAAGCTAACCCTTAATAACTACGGAATATGACAACTAAATGGGCAGATCTTGAAGCTTTGTGCTTGATTTTTTAAATAATACAGAGTTATTTACTTTAAATAATGCAGAAAGCAAAATTAACTGGAAATCAGGCAGAATTTGGCTCTTCGTTATTTTTATTTGGAGATGCATGGATTCCTCCATGACATTATTATTAGTTCCCAGTGTTTCATTTACTTTATGTTTTCGCTGCAATGTTCATAAAGATTCATGCATGCTCGTAATCTCTGTCCATATTAATGTTACAATTTAACCCAGTTACTGACATTCATAACCACGGAAGTAATTCTTCCTTTCTTCAAAGACTGGTACAAGTAGAGGCAATTAGAAATCACATCACAATATATATTGGCAACTAATGTAACTTATTTTCAGGAAAAGCATACGATAACCAAGTAAACCAACCCCCTGGCCTCCTAGCATGACTAAGGGCCAGCTTTGTTTCTGCGCTTCGAACCTTAGATCTCTGTGTACAAGCTTATAGAAGTGAAATTGCCACAACTCTTATTCTCCTCTTAACTATTCTGGATCAAAAGACTCTGGCCATCTCAATTACTAGATAAAAAATTATGAATGCAGAAGTTCCGTAAAGAAAACACAAGCTTCAGTTTGCACCCTCCTGACAATCAGGAGCAAAGTAAGGAAGATTTTAATCTTTCCACAGAAAAGAAACATTGCACAACAAGCCTTGTTAAAAAAAAAAAAAAATGCTAACACTTTCAATTTCCAGAATTCTCTTCTGAAAAGCAGCATAATAGCTATGCTGTGTCTTCATGCTACATGCTATTTAGCTCTCCTGCCTGTACAGCAGGTCAGTTTTGAAAAAGTAACTAACACAAGATAACCAAACATTAGATTTAGTTCTGCTTTTCAGCCAGGTACCTGAGGCAGCAGCAGCTTCTGATCCCTCCTCATTAACTTCTAGAAATGCCTTGTGAAATGCCTTTGCAAGGTAAAGTTCCTTGTTATCTGGAGAGGAAAAGGAAACATATTTCAAGTGGCTCAACAGTAAGACTGAAGTATTCAAAAAAACCCCCCAAACACTGCCAAAACCCCCCAAACTATTACCCACCTTCTGTCCAAGTAGGCAAGTATAAGAGCTTTGTACATAGCAGTTACATTAAAATAACTTCTGCCAGTATTATTTATTATACTATAAAAATAGCACCATTTACCTCACTTAAATTTGTAGCCCTCTCCTACACTATGGTATTAAAATAGCTTGGCACTGTCTAGAGTACCAGCATACCAGACAGAGTAGAAGACAATCCTTTAACAGAAGATTTTAAACGCAACTATTGGGAAAAAGGATTATAACATTATACAGCAAATGCTTATAACAAACAATTTTATTCCTGCATTAGGTGCAATATAAACATCCTCCAGCAAAATTAGGTATTTTCTTTCTTGTAATTATATTTAAAAGAAGCTGAAGATAAATATTTAATGCAAAAACTGCCACGGAACTAGGCATCTTTCTTCGTCAGTATTTTGTAGGCATCCTTCTTTGTCAGTATTTTGTTTTCGGTCCAGGCCTACTCCTGCTTAATTCTGTGGATGTTTCACTACTTTTCTTTAGTGGCTAAATGATCTATTGCAATCCTCAGGAACTTGCAGGAAGCAAGACACGTAACACCATTTGATCTGTTTGACTAAGTTTCATCAGTAAGACATAATAAGGGTTAGATATATATTTATCATACCTACATAAAATCCACAGCAATGACAGAGCACAACTAGCAGTTAAGAAAGGAATAAAGGCTTTCTCAATAGGGAGATACACAACCATGAAAATCTAATCTAATCACCCCAGTGAGACAGCTGTACCACTGTGTATTTCTGATCCTTCACAAAACGTTCAAAACTAGCAGAAGGCTGACTAAGAAAGCAAAGCTTGGGATGATTCATGTAATTGTTACCCATTTATTTTGGCTCTCAATGACAACCACTAGTTCTAACACTAATGCAAGCTAAAACCATAAGAGACAACAGTTTAATATGTCTCCCCCCAGCAGATCTCATTACTCCTGCATACACTCTTAAGCCTCCCAGCTCTGCTGTTTAACTTCAATCTCACCAGCAAAAGCCCCAAGTCATTCCCTCTGGGATTGTGTGTAGTAAAATGTCCTAGAATCCTAAAAACTGTAGTTCTAGGTTTCAGTTCTAAACCTTCAGTAATGCTGTCTTGAATGCTAGGATAAAGTTCCAACTGCATTACTTTAAAACAAAGGATTTGCAGCATCTACTTATCTTGAACACTTGACACAATTCTCACAGCTTTTGTCTCTCTAACTTAACAGAAAGGCCACCTGACAACACAACTTGGTTGCATTCCAACACTAACACCACCTTTAAAACTCAAGTATTACCTGTGAAAAATAGATGGCAACCTAAGTAAATAGTACAATCAGGTGTTCAATAGTCATCCCCTAAAGCTTCCATTCCATTATGGACCCATTAAGACTCAAGTCTTCAAAAACTGCTTTAGAACAAACACTGGATGTGCAAGACTACTTATCTAATAACATATAGATACCCAAGGCAAAAAGGGCAACAGATCCACAAAAATCAGTAATTCCTGCTGTGCATGTCTCATGCTATGAGAGTGTTGCCTTTGAAAACATATCGGTTACCAGGATTCTTTGTGAGTTTACTGGTCATTTCTACATATTTCACTTTCTATCAAGCTATATTTTGCTATGCTTGCGTGAGTCCATTTTAAAGCTCTATTAAGCATCTGAGCTATACTGCACATACCAAAAGAAAAAAATAACTTTGCAGCCTCTATAGAAGAATACTGGTTTGGAGTTCCTTGTCTTAAACTTAAACAAAATTTTGTGTTTAATAACAGTGAAAGAACTACCCACTCTGCTTAATCATGTATTTTGATCACCTTTTCGATAACAGCACTTAGCGCTGCTCTTGTGACCTGTAATATTCACAACAATACTCTGAATCTTATTCCTGAATGCTGTATTTTGCATAGTGTGGTGGTGGTTACAGTACTCCAAGGTATATTTCTGGTCAGAACCCTTAGCACCTCAGAATTGTGGTCTCCATCTGACAAGTTTATAGACAGCATAAACATTGCTAATATTTACCACCAGATAAAACAGTAGGCTTACTTGTAAATATATCTGGGTATTAATAAATTAAAAAGAAAAAAAACCACAAACCCCACAAAACCAACAACAAACGAAACCAAACCCACAAAAAACAAATCACCAACATTTTGCTAAGATTATAGGAATACAAGAGGTGCCACTGCAGAAGAAGCCAGTATGTCCAACCAGCTTAGCACACTGTGCCAGTGGTAGCATTATTGTGGTTTCACAACAAGGTTCAAGAAGCCCTATAGACAAAAACTACAGCACAACTTAGAAAAACATCCTCTCACCCAGCACATGCCTTATACCCTAACCCAAGTTTCAAATCCACTGAATATACAGAATGCCTTTCTTCAGTGTAGAATAATGGTTTTGATTGCTCTGAAGCATTTTTGTTTTTAAAAACCCACCAATCTCATGACCTCAAGGAATACCAAGTAACGGTCGCTGTGGTTATGGTTTTATATAACAGAAACACTTTCTATTTGGTTATAATTTGTTGACTTTCACTTCATTGGGTATCTTTGTTCTTGGATGGTGAAAGGAATAATCCCACAGCCCACTTAATTTTCTCTAGATTAGGGATGATGTCCAGGAAGCTAGGGAGCAGGTTAGGAAAGCTAAGGCCCAGTTAGAATTAAACTTGGCTAGGGATGTTAAAGATAACAGGAAGAGATTCTATAGGTACATAGTGAATAAAAGACAGACTAGGGACAACATAGGCCCCCTCCGGAAGCTATCAGGAGAACTGGCTACCCTGTATTTGGAGAAGGCTGAGGTTCTTCATGACTTCTTTGCCTCAGGCTTCACTGGCAGCTGTTCTGACCACATCACCCAAGTCTTGGAAGGCAGACGCAGGGACTGTGAGAATGAAGACCCTGGGCCCTCTGGTAAGAGAGGATCTGGTTCGAGACCATCTTAGGAACCTGAACGTATATGAGTCCATGGGACCTGATGAAACCCATCCGTGGGTCCTGAAGGAGCTAGCAAATGAAGTTGCTAAGCCACTGTCCATCATATTTGAAAAATCCTGGCAGTCAGGTGAAGTTCCCGATGACTGGAAAAAGGGAAATATAACCCCCATTTTCAAGGGGAAAATGGATGAGCCGGGGAATTACAGACCAGTCAGTCTCACCTCTGTGCCTGGCAAAATCTTGGAGCAGATTCTCCTGGAAGGCATGCTAAGGAACATGAATAACAAGGTGCTTGGTGACAGCCAGCATGGCTTCATAAGGGGAAATCCTGCCTGACCAATTTGGTGGCTTTTATGATGGGGCTATGGAACTGATGGACAGGGGTAGAGCAGTTGGCGTCATCTACCTGGACTTGTGCAAGGCATTCGACAGTTTCACACAACATCCTTGCCTCTAAATTGGAGAGACATCAATTTGATAGCTGGACCACTCAGTGGATAAAGAACTGGCTGGATGGCCACATGCAAAGACTTGTGCTCAATAGCTCAATGTCCAGCTGGAGACCAGTAACGAGTGGTGTCCCCCAGGGATCAGTGTTGGGACCAGTCTTGTTCAACATCTTTGTCAGTGACATGGACAGTGGGATTGAGTGCGCCCTCAGCAAGTTTGCCCATGATAACAAGCTGTGTGGTTCAGGTGATAAGTTGGAGGGAAGGAATGCCATCCAGAGGGACCTTGACACGGTTGTGAGGTGGGCGGGTGCCAACCTGATGAAGTTTAACCATGCCAAGTGCAAGGTCCTACACCTGGGTCGGAGCAATCCCAGGCACAGCCACAGGTTGGGCAGAGAAGAGATTGAGAGCAGCCCTGTGGAGAAGGACTTGGGGGTGTTGGTCGATGAGAAAATGAATATGAGCCGGCAGCGTGCGCTTGCAGCCCAGAAAGCCAACCGTATCCTGGGCTGCATCAAAAGGAGTGTGACCAGCAGGTCGAAGGAGGTGCTCCTGCCCCTTTACTCTGCTCTCGTGAGACCTCACTTGGAGTATTGTGTGCAGTTCTGGTGTCCTCAACATAAAAAGGACATGGAACTGTTGGAACAAGTCCAAAGGAGGGCCACGAGGATGATCAGGGGACTGGAGCACCTCCCGTATGAAGATAGGCTGAGAAAGTTGGGGCTGTTCAGCCTGGAGAAGAGAAGGCTGCATGGAGACCTCATAACAGCTTTCCAGCACCTGAAGGGGGCCTATAGGGATACTGGGGAGGGACTCTTCACGAGGGACTGTAGTGAGAGGACAAGGGGTAACGGGTTCAAACTTAAACAGGGGAAGTTTAGATTGGATATAAGGAAGAAATTCTTTACTGTAAGGGTGGTGAGGCCCTGGAATGGGTTGCCCAGGGATGTTGTGGATGCTCCATCCCTGGTGGCATTCAAGGCTGGGTTGGACAGAGCCTCGGGTGGCATGGTTTACTTGGAGATGTCCCTGCCCATGGCAGGGGGGTTGGAACTAGATGATCTTAAGGTCCTTTCCAACCCTAACTATTCTATGATTCCAGATTCTTCCCTTTATATTGTCACTATCTCATCCTTCTTATTCATCTCTCCGTAAAGTGAATGATTCTATTTTCCCATGAAAGCATAATGTCATCACTGAGTATTCAGGTAGTTTTCTCTTTGTTCTGTTTTATGATTGTCAAATCACTGACTGAAATACCTCAATATCATATCCATCTTGTCATTATGACACATCTTTTTGTTATGGCTTTTGCTGGATAAGGTGAGGCTTACCTGAGTATCTACTATCACATCATTTTTCTCTAGTAGCTTCTTTGAATCTGGATTTTCATAAGAACCAATATGATTTGATTGTTACCATCTCAGAAAAGTCTTTTAGAGATTAAGCATCAAAGTTTAAGCTTTCTGCAGGACCACAGCTTAGATAGCCATTAACGTGTGGGAGTAATCCGAAGCTTACTTCTAATGTACATGACTTTGTTAGGATCACACTTCATTTGTCATTACACTCCATATGCTTGCAAACTCCTACTCACAGCTGCCAACTGGTTGCTCTCAAGTCTCATTTTAAAAAAGAATGCAGGTTTATTGGCTTTTCTAGCTTAGGCTGTCCCAGAAAAAATTATATGTATGTCAGTCAAGACTTCAAAGAGCTATATACTGATGCTCTTCTAATTATTTTACATTACGAAAGCAACTCATTAATATCACTTTGCTGCTCACAGAAATTCAGGTCACCTCGAGGTTAAAGGCGGTTGCCATTTAAGGCATTATACAACAATAAGAAATACTATAAGCATTTGAAAGAGAAGGGGAATTTCAGTATTTAAATTAGCTCAAGGGAAGTTGCAAGTGGTGTCAAAATACTCACATAGCAAGTTTCCATGCTGTGTAAATTATAAATTCCCAAATACTAGAAGTTGTTTCAAGATTATTTTGTACACCTGATGGAATTAGAGATGCAAGCAAAACCTGTTAAAGTCTTTTGCTGCAAGTGAGAGTCAGAATACATGAATTAGACAGCCAACTAGGAATGTCCTCCTACTCACCTGTGTTAATTGACAATTTCTGCAAGAGGGTAATATTTAAAATGTGCATCTGGATTAATACTTTCTCTTTGGCTGCTCCCAATCTAGACTTCATGGGAGGCAAAGCTGACTTGTCTATTTCCATTTTTTCAGACTGAATGCAAAAAGCAAAAAATTCTAAATATTGAAAAATAAGTCTGTAATCCTGCAATTTGATTTATATCCACTAAACCCACATAGAATTTCACTGAAGTCAACAATCTGTGCCTGGATCTGATTGTATGATTAGGGCTGTTGCTGAAACTGCAGGCAGCTTTCCTTGACAATAATCCAAAAGCAAGAGCAATGGGAAGGGAAGGAAAAGTATTCTAAAAAGCATCAGAATTTCTCAAAAATCTCCTCAGATTTTTTTTTTATGATTTGCTTTCTTCCTACATTAAGTGTCCAGACAAACACTTTGTTCAAAATGTAAACCTTGCATTGAAGGTTTAATGAAGTGCCATGAAGTTTCCAGAAGGCTGACACTGAGATGCATGTAAACTACCGGCTTCAAACTTCCCTGTTAACTGACATACTATTCACGTATTTGTAAAAGCAAGTTTTCAACATTTTTATTCACATTTTTCCCCCTTCCTCCTCCTTCCCCATTTTACATTGTGAAAACTAGAAATAGGATAATTATTCTGTATTTTAATTGCTTTAACATCGATAGCTTCAACACTAAGGTTTTCATTAAAGACATTACTTCAAAAATATGTTCTTATTCTCAATTAATGAATGACCTTTTCGTCACCTGACAGCACCTCCCCTTTTAAGTGAAAAGCAAGAAAGTTACAGTACCACTCAAGAATTCTCTCTATACACTGCTTTACATTGCTTAACAAACAAGCTAATCTTTAAATGGCAGAGGCGTTAACTCAGTCATGCAAAACATGATATTTTGATTTTGTACAGAACAATTGTCAAAAATGTAAAACATGAAACAAATCAGTCACATGGATTAAAATACAAGCACATTCCAATCTTTCTGCTAGCCTCTCCACCACAGAATTAGTCCCCTATATAGAGATGAATTTTACATGACATTTTATATAAGAGACAAACACTGACTTGGTGGTTCAGTCTCCATGTGTATTCTCCATTCTCTATAGTATTTTTCCTCCAGTAGCTACTTTTTCATATATAGATCGGAATTTATTGAAAAGCTTCCTTTTATTTGTGGTGGCAGAGAAATGGAAGGTTTTTTTTCTTCAGAAAAATGGTATTTCTTTAAAGGAGGTTTTTTCATTTATTGAAATTCTTTGTGTATTGTCTAACTCTAGCTTTTCCCACAATTCCACTAGAAAAGTGAAAGCGGCAAAATAGTGTAATAAACTACATGATACACCATATACAATATTTCAAATTTAGCAAAAGTAAAAAGGATATGAAAATCACAAACATTTCTGCTGTAGATTTTAAAGGAACATCTGCCTTCATTACCACTATCTTGAATAAACCACCCAGCTGTGTTTGCTTCCAGAGACAGGCAATTAAGAACAGGTATTTCCCATCAGCTAAGGGTCTATCTGGCCAATTAGGCAATAACCCATAGAGCACCATACAGGGAGCAGTATATTACAAGAACATATTACAAGCACATATTACAAGAACAATTACAGCAATCTCACACAGGCACATGCTTCAAGACAGAAAACAACTGGGTTTACAAAAATTTGGGTCTAGACAGATCATGTTAAATACACTGCCTGTTGGCTACTTTTGTTACACAAAAAGTAAAACCACTTCTCAGGCAAAGATTACTTAATTACCTTTTGTGCCACTTCAGTAACTTTTAGGAGGTATTAAAAGCATAAATATCTCATTTCCACCTGGATTTCTAAATGTACTGAATAGTTTAAATTTTGAAAATAAAGCGTTGTCAACATATGTGACTAAATTGCTTTTATCAGAACCCTTTCTTTCCTGTGATGCTTCCATAAAGCAGGTATCTGGGGAGATGACTAACTGTACAACAGCTTAATGCTCCTCAGGCTACGAACAAACAGACTCTGGAGATAAAAGATGACAAGCCCCTTGTGTGAACCCCATTTGCCATCAAGACACTTGAAGACATATATTGCTCCAATGTGGATCTGCCTCTGGCATCATATTATGCTTTCGCTACATTTCTAATGAGATTCAATTCTGAAATACTCTAAGTGAACTTTCCCAGGTCAAAAATCTCACACCTCAAATACACCCCCCTGATGGAGTTATCCTCTGTCTCAATTGCTCCTACAGCTAGCACACTCTTACATCATATAAAAATAATGAAGGATCTGAAAACTGCTAGCAGGTTTTGGTTTGAGCTTGTTGGTTATCTTTAGGTGATTTCAGTACCTCCTCATATACTCTTGGAGACAATACAAGAACCTCTTTCTTACCAGACATTGCAGTGAGGTCAGCACTACTGCTGAACAGCTCTGTAATTCCGAGACCTCTCCAGACATCCTTCAGATCAATTTCCTGTTCTACTGTGAACCTGGAGAATTTAATAGAAAATTACAAAAATCCCAGACATAAGCAGAGCTTGTTGTTATGACAATAACAATAGTGAGGTAATGACAACTGAAACACTGAGATAAATAATGTAAAGTAGGAGATTCAGCACTAGTACTACAGTGACACACCTTCTATAAAAACACTTCAATTTAATTTGCTCCCATGGCTCAATTCTTTTTTTCCTAATGCAGAAGCAAAAATATGCTAAGGTTATGTACAGCCCCTGACCATAAAAATGCAGTGCAAAATTACAAAGTAGCTAATGTAAATGCTTACTTTGTATACAACAGGTTTATTATAAAAACTGAATTCACCTGTACACACACTAGAATAGAATATCGGGTAATGCAAAGGACAGCACAAATTCATAAAAAAGCTGTTGGCAAAGGAGTAGGAAAGTAAGAAGGATACTCTTTTTGCTTAGACAGTATAAGCAAAGACCAGCAGTTATGAGTGAACATGAATATAAAGCATTTCTGACTCAGCATCTAATTACTCTTGTGGCAAAACTTTAATTAGGTTTTGATTGTGAATAAAGAACAGCGAAAACAAATAGTTAATGCAAACACACATGTGAGTATAAGCTGGCAGGATTTCAGGGTTATCTTGCAAAGCCATGTTCTAGGCTATGTTAATGTGCGAGAAGGACAAATTGAGATTTATCCTGAGGGCAAGATTTTGGTCAAAAGCTTGTTCCATTTACAAAGAGTGCTCTTCAAAACTGTAAGTTATGCCTACTGTCAGTAAGACAAAAAAAAAAGACTCAAGTCCTTTGTGCGTGGCCAGAAACAGACTGGAGAGCTGGAGAAACAAAGAAACATGTCAGAATTATACTAAAAAGAAGAATGGCAGCCCCAACCAGAAAATACTAGAAGTCTACAAACACAAAAGACTAATTATAAATGTTTGTTACGGGTGAGTTATGGATTCTCTGTAGAATTATCAAATTAGTAGTGATTTGCATTTGCTGACAGTGACTGGTTATAACTACACAACACAAAATATAGTCCATCAGGTGTTGTTACAGATTCTCCAGTGAGCCATTCAGTCAGAAGCAATTCTGCAGTTACACTGGAGTCCTTGCTAACAGGTCTTACCTGTGCTAGAACCAAATAAATTAATAGGTGCTTCTGTGCAATTTCCTTTTCCAGGATTAAGCTTCCTCAACTACAAGGAAGAACATATTCTTTTCAGGAGAAAATACAGCCAGAACTCTGAGCAGAGAACAGCTGATGAAAAGCTGCGTGACACCTTGGCATGTACAAACCTTGGCAGCTTGAAAAAGAATAATCTGGACATCAAAAGGCAACTGGATAAGAGCCAAGTGGATCTTCCTCACAACATTTGCACAGAATAAGAAAAATCTAATACAGAATCTACATTTGTAATGAACTTAGAAATGCCATTAGAAGCCAAATATCTATGATGGAATAGATGTTAGTCATTACCCAGAGAAGAATTTTATGCACGTTAAATAAGATCTGGAGATAGTTCAGGATCGATAAATCACTGGTGGCATCGCAAGTCTTTGTGTACCCAGTCCATATGAATTCCAGGATATGCCCGGAATAAAACCAGAAGGACTAATTCTGGTGGTTTTACTCTTTTGGCAGCTCTCAAAAGAATCAGAAGAGACCAACAATGATTTATGCACTAAAGGAAGCTTCTCATGGTGTTCTGGCATATTTTGCATCAGTGCGGCAGCATTTGTTTTAAAAAACACAACAACCAAAAAAAAACCCCAAAAAACAAACCCAAGAAGACATTACCTTAATGAATGAGATGTAGGTACTCACATGAGATGACCTGAAAACACCCAATAGGATTTTAGAAAATGGGGATGTGCCCTGTTAGATTTCTTCTCTTAGAAAGCTCTGGACACACACACTACTGGTCAAAAACTATGCTCTCAAGATGTTATCCATGATTTTAGATTCAAGAGACAAATCTACAAGTTGCTCGTTCTTTCAAATTTCCCTGGCTTCTAGGTTCCAAAGCCACGGACCAGTTTTAACTCTCACTACACACTTGTCAGGTATGCCCAGATCTATTTTAAAGACTTAAGTAAAACCCCTAAGATAGAAGAATTGAGATTCGATTCCCAATGCTAGCTAGAATTAACCAGTACAGAGGTCCTGACTGTGCACACTGAATAAATCCAGAGTGAATAAATCCAGAAATATTTCCTTCTACATTAAAACTGTACTATAACATTTTGAAAAACACATCCAATTGTACCTACCTTATAAACAGAACAGAAAAATGCATGTTAAAATATATTTTAGAAAAACTTCACAGTGGTATATTTTTCCTTTTTTGGCTTTTATTTCACCACAGTTAGTATTAAATGCATTAAGATAAGCAAAGCTCTCTACAATATCTATGCAAGTGAGTTTCTACCTTTTATGCAAATAAAGGACACCAAAAATATCACATCAGCTGTATAAATACCAAAAAAAAAAATTAATATAAGTAATATTGATATTTAATTATATTTAATTTATAATTAGTAATATCTATTTACAAAAATAAAACTAATTACTTCCCTTCTCCCCTTTTGTTTTTGTCATATGGTAAACCCCCCACTCTGAACCACTATTTAAACCAGTATCTCCCTCCTTTCTCACATGCTATGAAGCTCAGCTAGAGTTACGGGTAAGGTATTAACAACATCTCAAATGTTTTAGCTGACATCAGAACTATCCTCTTTTGAACAATAATAATGCTGCTTTACACTTTGAAATTTAATTTCAGGCTATGCAATCTGACGTAAAAATTTGGTATGAGTTATCCTCCAGTCATATTTGGATTTCTTTGCATTCCTTACAGAGAGCAATGTAGGTATTCAAAATCAAATCTGACAACCTAGAACACATAAGAGACATTCAAGCTCATTTCCCTAGCCAGACATTCACTGTACCTCAGACTTTGGAAATGCCAAGCTACATGATACTAGCCCTGACACATGATTACTTGCAGAGTTTGTTGCATACAATAAACCAGCTGGTCATATGTTTTTTGACAAACAAGGTGCTTCTGATTTTAAAAATGCTTTATAGAAAAAAAGTTTCAATACCAGAAGTCATGGAATAGTTGCAACCGGGAGCATTAGAAACTACAAAGGGAATTCTGACAAACAGACACTGAGGAAAAGATGAGATATTTTCACCATAGGACCAGAACAGAATGACTGGTCTGTTGAGTCCAGAGGAGATGTTCTATACTTAAGCAGTTCTAGAAGGTTCATTAACATACATGTTCATTGATGTATGCTTCAACAGACAAGAAAGGAATTCATAAAGGACAGTAACTCTGCTTACCAGGTTTTACCCAAAGTCAAGGAGAAGTGAACATGGGAGTTAGCTGCATATTTATTTTTTCACTGTTCATTTGTAAAGTCTCTCTACTTCCTACATGTAAAATGAAGTCCAAACAGCTTAACAAAAATACTTCCCTTGTTTTCCACCATCTTTGGATCTCTCCCATATGAAACAAAGAACAGAATGAGATGCTTAGGAAGCAGAACTAGAGTGAGAAAGTAAGAGTTTAGCACAGAATTATGGTGTTTTCATGAAATTAAAAACTTAAAACATTAGATTAAAATGATGCATTTTTGTCATTGACAGTCTCCTTAGTAATGTATCTGAACCTTTAGGTTTTGTATAGGGCATTATCATTTCAACATCATCTAAGGCATTTATATGGTATTTTAAATGTAAAAAAAAAAAAAGCAAGGTAATCATTATGGAGAGGCGGGCATACTGTAGCAATCCTTAAGATATCTGCAGACTTTAGCACGGTTATTAGATACTAGTTTATCCTATGCTCTTCAAATAATTTTTTGTTAGAAAGACAGCTTTGTAAATTAGATTCATGGTCTGTTTCACTCCTATGCAAAAAGTGGATTAAAATGTTGATCACTTTAATCTGGGTTAAGCTGGAAACAATGATTTGAAAACGAAAATGAGAAAGTATAATTTAACAATTCTGTACAAATCTCTCCTTTGCTATTAAGAGGAATAATACACAATTTCATTTGCACACAGATAAAGCAGACAGAAATTGGAAAGTTGTGATTAACTCTGCTTTGGCTAGTCATTCAGGTCCTATTACAAATGTTTAAGTTTAAAAAATGTTCACTTTATAATTGGATAGCAACTTTCAGGATATAAAAATTTAATTTTATTCCACTGCTGCTCTCAATTTCTCAGTGGACACAGCCTGCAGGCCACATTTCATAACATGCCTTTCTGAGTCAGAATATTAAATATTTATGAAGTTTTTATTTAGAGGATTGATAAAATCCTGTAGATTACCTCTGAATCCCTAACAGAAATCCCAACACATTATGAACATGCAATTAATGTTTGGATTTTTTTGCAAGGGAACTGCAGCTTTACTATACGGAATTTCAAGCTCATGATAGTCATCGTTTATAATCTGAAAACACTGACAGTAATCAGCACCTGCTTGTAAGTTTTTTGCCTTTGCATAGCCCTAATTCAGAAATGCTTACCAAATTTTTTGAGATTCTTAGGTAAGAGTGACAGACTAGCATGTGGATGAAATAAATAAGGACATTTTATGACCACACAAAACCTAGGCCTCGAACTCATGTCTGAGAACCCGGCTACAGAGAATTCTGGAGCCTCTGCTTTTGGTTAAAAACAAATAAACCCCCAAACTACCTCTACAAATTTAATTCATGATATAAACATAAATAACATGTTTTCACTTACATTCATGTATTTAACTTTGGATGCCTGAGCTTGTTGAATTTGGAAGCTAGTTTTTATGTATTCCCTATATAATCCATGCAGAGAGACTTCTGTTGTGAATATTGCACACCAGAAATTCTTTGAGAGATGCCCAACTTCAGCACCTGATGCACAGGCTGCGATACGCTCCAATTATAAAAGGAAAGCTTAAGGGATGGAAGAACCCTCATATTTTACCTCTCATTAACACCTATTAAGGTTTGCCCAAGCCTGCAGGAGAAACGCCCTTTCCCTGCATCTTAGTGGACTGTTAATACGACAAGTTCCTGGGACCTGAAGCTCCAAGAGAAAAACAAATGAAAATCACAGGAACAGTGCACAGTCTGTATAAAACCTGCAGTGCAGCTCTTTGCTGCTCTCCCCGCTTCTTCAAAGTAAATGCTGCTTAAAAAAGAAAGGAACTCTTACAGTCATCACTGGGGACAGTCAAAACCAGCCTCAAAATGCTGCTGCTCCCTTGCCACCCTGACACAGCGTAAGAGCCTAAAAGAGAACTCAAATTCCATCTTGAACTGGAATTGGAGCATGCTTCAGTGGAGTCCATCTCAACCTAATTTATCCTGGCTAGCCTTGTTTTATTGTGCTCAGCTGCAGTTAGCTTCTTGAAAGTGGTCTGAAGTCCTTTCAACCCTGCAAGTAACCTGGCAACAAAAAACTATTTTAGTGATTAAAAGAACTCACTTAAAACTTGGGTTTTTTTGGGGTTTTCTTTTTGATTTTTGTTTGTTTTGGTTTTTTGGGGTTTGGTTTTTTTTTTTTTTTTTTTTTTAGAAAACAACCTTAACCTAAGAAAACATTATTTCAACATCATTTAAAGTAATTTTCAGTGCTGCCATGTACTCACTGTACAGTGCTAAAAAAGTAGAACAAATAGAAGTGATCCAAATCAAACTCATGCCATATTGTTATACAAACACTTTAATGAAATCACTATGAATCACTTGAAAGGACATCATGATCCAACTATACACTAGTGATGTTTAGTAGTAAACAACTCCGTTACTAAGTCAAGTGTGCGGCAAGCATGAAAAATACCTGAAGGCAGATGAAACCGTATTTTGGGCAAGATAACTAAGAGACAGATGTGAGCACATAAGTTACGGAGCATACACAACTTATGGCTACAAATAAACTGACAGAAGTTGCATCCCTTCTGGTAGCAACATCTTGCTATTCTATTGCTCCTCTAAGAAAAGAGAAAGCATCGGTTATTACAACTAAGAAAACAGACAAAAGACAAATTGATTGCAATTACTTCTCAACACTCAACCATTTGTATCTACATAGACACACACCATTAGAACTTTTTAGATTAGCAGCATATAGAAATCTAATTAGGAACTAAATGAAACACTTTACCTTTTGTTAATTCAGACCTGCAATATTTCTATGGCTCCTGTCTAAATGGAACTTGGCCATAATGAGTTCTGCAATACTCTGAACATCATTCGGAATGGCTATATTCCTGACAATGAAATTTTCCTTTCTAGAACTCATATATGAAAGGGATGCAAACACACAGTGCTCATCTGTTGCTCAAACAACCATCACCTGGTACTGCACACCCCCCGGTCTTTATTGTCAAAGCAACTTTCATGTGGCCACTACCTAACTGCAGGCTTGATCAAGGTGTTCAAGTTTTACCTACCCTGCTACTCCGATCAATTTGAAGGCAGTCTTTCCCCTCGTATTGACATGGGAGCATATTCTCACCTTGGTAAATATACTTCCACTTTTTGCTTCTTTACAGAATGAGCCCATTCATTAATCAGTGAGGCTTTAACCAGTGGTTCCAACGAGACCAGTGGAACTTCCTGTCTGGAAAGAACGATCATCATACTAATCTCATCTCCCTCATATGGTATTTCCAGAACTTGATAGATACCGCCTGCTTCATTGGATCCATCACTGAACTCTCCTACAAGAGAAAAACAACAACGACAAAAGCTAGTAGAAGCATTTTCTTTTGTTTTTACTGGAGATAGGGAAAAAAATAGAAGGCTAATACTAGGCAGTATTTACTAGGTACAGAACCAAAAGTGACCCTCTTTTTTCTGTATGAAATTTATATTGGTGCCTTCATCATAAGATTTGAGGCTTACATCTGCTTTCTTACAGAAACAAGCAATCAAACAGTTTGTAAATAATCACATTTCTGAACCTATCACCTAACTTTCATTGGTTAGAGAGAAGTATGAAAGTTGTTAAGGCTGCCAAGACTTTCATGGAAACAGGCAGAGGTTTTCTGTTCTAAAGATTTTTTTCAATGATGAGACTGAGCAAAATACTGCAGTGTGAGACACTATAGAACTCACTTGGGGTTCAAGCCCAAGACAAAAATTATCCTTAGTTCTGCTGTTCAAAGAACCCCCATTTCACCTCCCTAACAATATAACAGTAATAAGCAAACATTTGTTCAAATATTTAGCACAGAACAAGAAAAATATTTTAGCAAGAAGCAAGACTAGCTCAAGAATTGTAAAGAGGTTAGATTTAATGGATAAACATTCTGAAATCCACCATGTGGCATCACACACATACCTAAGAAGTAATCAAGAAAGAGCTCTTTATAGATGCTGCTATCTAGTTATAACACACAAGAACACACACTACAAAAAGACGTCAAAACCAGAGATATTTCACTGGACAAACATCACATTTAAAGTTCTAGGTGCAAGAACAGACAACACCACAAATGACTACCACTGCAACATATCTATTCAGGAAAGATTTATTAGCTTTAAAACTGCTAAAGCTCCAACTCACCATAGTAAAACTCTCCCTGCTGGTACATCATTGGAATCTGCACTTCACTTTCATCATCTTTCGTGAAAGAAAAAGTTCTAGTATTTTCAGGTCTGAACTGCGATTTCCAATTGCCTTTAAAGTAGATTGCATTGATGAGAGCCAAATGAGTTGGAGAACCAAAATCTCCTGAAGACACAAAATCCTTGATCATATCTAAGAAGAAAACCAACTGTCAGTCTGCATATCAAATTGAGCATTAAATGAAAACTTTAGACAGCTTGAAAAATGCAAAAAGAAAAAAAAAAGCTGTGCTACCATGTAATTTCCAATTCAGATGTTTCATTAAATCTCAAGTTAAACTGCCAGTGTTTTGTAAACCTAAATCACAGTGTAGGTGTGTAAACCCTTCCATTAAGTACATGTTAAGTCAACTGTTTCTTGATCACTACTTAAATATACACACAATGGAACCAAGTGGAAAAGGGGTCACATAAGGAATGTTTGCACTGGTGCTATAATACAGTTCAGCACTACTGTTTTAACATCAAAACTTCTACAAACTCTGGCTCCATTCCAAAGAAGCACTTAAAACATATGCTTTATTTAAAGTGCATAAGCATACCCATTGGAACCTTAACCAATTTTGAAGGAAGTATTCACTTTCAGCAATGTCCTACTGACTTCTAAGTAAGGAATAATTATAAACCCCCCATAAATTCATAGCATTTGCTCTGCTGACATTAGCTGTTGAAAAGCAAAAAACCCCAACCATTTAGCATCTGGTCTATTCATGGGAGGTATATCAGCTGAGCATGGCAGCTGTTTTGCTCCTAACTCCCAAGTCATTTACAACAGAATACAGTCTGTTACCTGCTTTAGTTCACCTTAAATGGCTTGCTTTTAAGCAGAATAATTTAGACTCGGTTAAATTTGGTGCACTGTCCGATTTGTCACTATTCCTAAAGAATTACAGCTTACTTCCTTCTGATGGCTTTCTTGCTCATTTCTATTTTTAACTGATATTGCAATGCAAGGTGTTAAAATAAACACATTTCTCAGATTATCACTTCTTAATCCATGGTTTAAAATACAAACTAATTCTGCTTTCTGGAGCATATGACACTAACTGCCATGAAATTTATGTATCAAAGGGCAGTATTTCTTCAGGGTTGCTATTTGTACTTCATTTTAGCTAGAGCATTCTTAGAAATGAGATGTGACCAATACTGCTACACTCATTCTCTGTGACTGGGAAAGAAAACACGAAAACAAAAAACAATGACCAAAAAAAAAAAAAAAAAGATTAAGAAGGAACACACTTCCAATTTTTCTATTTATATTTAATACATCATATTCCCTTATATTTCCAGTCACATCTTGTTAATACACTAATGTAACGCTAAGAATTCTCCTGGCCAGAAAAACCTTTGACAGTTATATTTTCTGCTCTGAGCCTCCCATCATGCTTAACACACTGGAATTCAAAACCTGCCCGTCTTTTACCCTTTTTATAAGGAGAAAATGAGCCTCTACCGCATGAGCTGGCAGGCAGGAGAGAATGAGATCTAGTGGTCAGAGACCAGGCTGAGGGACTGTTACTATCGCAACCTACCCCTAAGAGACCCATAGCTGCCTTTGTTAGCTCTACATAGCTCCTTCCAGGGCAATGGTTACGAACTCGGTCAGCACATGGCAGGTGTTAAGTGGGAGAACTCTTGCTGTTCCTTCTAAAAGAAAGAATTCCACTTTTTCTTCAGATAGACATCATGTTTCTCTGAAAACACTCTGCAATCTGCTGCATTGCTTACATTCCCTCTATTTCTGTAATTTCAGATAAAGGGCAGAATTTATTATGAATATAGTAGCTGCTATTTTTCCTTGGAAAAAACAGATAACATTCAAAATGAAATAAAATCAATAATACATTTCCATCAAGCATTGTGGACTCTTAAATGTTCAGACTAAATGGTGATGTGTTAAGCTCCATCGCTGGCGGTGTTCAAGGCCAGGTTGGACAGAGCCTTGAGTGACATGGTTTAGTGGGAGGTGTCCCTGCCCATGGCAGGGGGGTTGGAACTAGATGATCTTAAGGTTCTTTCCAACCCTAACTATTCTATGATTCTATGATTATAGAGGATTCCAGTATCTTCCCATTTACAAGGGTATAACTGATGTTAAAGTGAGACCCCTGTTGAATTACACTGAAAATATCAACCTCCAGAGCATGTCAGATGAAGTAGAATGCGATAATGCTTTGATCCCCACAAGGGACTAACCTCACTCCCATACCTTGAGAGTCTGCATGTATTCAGAAAATGTCACTTATTTGGGATTCCACAGGCGAAGCAAGTCCTAAATCATGCAGATCTGAATATGCATATTTACAACAGTAATTCTGCATTTACTCCCCTGCTGCAAATTTTTGTTGTGAAGCCCTGTTGGCAGTTCCTCGCATTGGAAAAGATTACATTACAGGGTCTGATTTTGTGGTTTAAAATTATCTTCTGTATTCCTTTGTATTCTGTTCTTACTACCTTGCAACTGAGTTTCTCAGAGATCTACTCCAGCCATTCAAAGCATATGCCAATAACCCCTTTGTAGACAATTTGTCTGCAGTTAGTAATAGTACTTACCAATTTTTTTGTAATTTAATGCCAAAATCAGTATTAAAATACTATTAAAAAGCCTACCATTAAAACATTCTCCTTCAGTAAATGTTACAGGTGCTTTAAGATAGTAGACAGGTGAAAAAAATATTCAGATACTACTACATGATTAGCCATGGCTAATATTACTTAAAAGAGATCTTTCCTGTACGGCAAAAAAAAAATATAATTTCACAAAGAACTGATACCAGAATTCTTTTTATGCAAGGAGATACTGTAGTCTCCAATGGAACAGATAAAAGCCAAGGCAACAATTCAACATCACTGTAATACTTCAGAAACACAAACACTTACTGCAGGAAGTATACAAAAGAACCACATGGACTTACTATTTGTATGATTCTCCACCCATTTATTGATTTGGGTAGCTACAGCTGCACTTTGGCTGAAATCTACATTCTCTACTTCAGCTCTAAAGTATTTTTTCACCAGCTGCAGAAATTTGTCACTGATATGAAATCCATTTTGCACATAGAGTGAATTAGCAACATTCAGAACATAATGACTTTCTTCAGTAGCTGCCATATCAGAAAGGTCCTTTAAGAAGGTAAACTCTTCACCTGAGGAAAGAAAAACAGATTTTCTGTTCCAGAAAAGGAAGGTTTTTTTTCTGCTGAAGTTCACAGTCTATTTTCCAAACATCTTGAGATCTGAAAGAACAATCTACAGGGTAGAACATGTTATTTAGAGCTTATTTTTTTCTATTATCTATAATTAGCATAATTAAGGAGACATTTGAATCCCATCACAGACAAAGTTATCAACGGTAATTCTTTCAACATCAAAAGAGGAATTAAAAAAAAAAGATAAAAAATCATTCTTACAAGTCACACTTGTATCTCTTGTGCTGAGGGATAATTTATCAATGTTTTAGAGACACACCGTGGAACCGAATACATGCTGTAGTCTCTCTCCATAGAGAGACATCATCTGTGCAGTGGCACTGTTGAACACATCTTGAACACTGTAGTCAGAAATTCCTCCCCAGGATCCTTTATCAAAGACTTAGAAGTCCAGCACATTATGTGAACAAGACTTACCATTCAGGTTTCCAACCAATTACTTCTATATCAAAATTAATAGAAATTGCCTCTTTCAAGCATTTTTTTTGCCATTCACTGATATTCTCCATTTGCACTCACATTACAGTCATGTGCACTAACAGTTGAAACTAACATTCAGCACTACATCCAGGTCCATGAATTATCTCATCCCATACTACAAATGGGACAGCATGGCAGTAATGTTCTCTGCTGAAGAACTGAATCCTGCTTCTCAGAAAGGCTGATGGAACACATGCCATACTGTACTGAAATAGCCACAATGCTTGTATTTCCCGATTAGCTTGTGTATCTGTATGGGACATTATACAATGCAGAAAGAACGTTAGTGACACAGAATAAGGGCAAAGAACCTACAGGTTCTACCTACAAGAACCAAACAATTTGTGTAGAAGTAAGAGAGATTTTCAGTCAAATTACTGTGCTTTTCATATTTTCTTAGAAGCAATATTGCTGGAACTACTACTTTCCTTTTCCAGCTTTGTTATAATCAGAGGTTCCTAAAAATCTTCTTATACAGAATCACAGAATCACAGAATAGTAAGGGCTGGAAAGGACCTCAAGATCATCGAGTTCCAACCCCCCCGCCATGGGCAGGGACACCTCCCACTAAACCATGCCATCCAAGGCTATGTCCAACCCCACCTTGAACGCCGCCAGGGATGAAGCATTCACAACTTCCCTGGGCAACCCATTCCAGGGCCCCACCACCCTCACAGTATAGAACTTCTTCCTCAGATCCAATCTAAACCTCCCCTGTTTAAGTTTAAACCCATTACCCCTTGTCCTCTCACCACAGTCCCTAATGAAGAGTCCCTCCCCAGCATCCCTATAGGCCCCCTTCAGGTATTGGAAGGCTGCTATGAGGTCTCCACGCAGCCTTCTCTTCTCCAGGCTGAACAACCCCAATTTTCTCAGCCTATCTTCATACGAGAGGTGCTCCAGTCCCCTGATCATCTTCGTGGCCCTCCTCTGGACTTGTTCTAACAGTTCCATGTCCTTTTGATGTTGAGGACACCAGAACCTCTCAAGGCAAAGGCAAGCTTATTTCGCAAACGGAAGTCAAGATCAATAGTCACCTGTAACTGGTTCAGGTTGCTCAACTGCAAATTCAGGTGTCCATGCCAAGCACCTGATGTTCTCATCTCTCAGCTTATGCAGAACCCACTAAAGGATGCTTCAGCATGCTAAGGCCAACAAATAGGATGCCAAGAAGCCTACTGATTAATAACCCATGGACATGACTGGGCCACTTCCATCATTGTTCAGGCATTGCCATCTGTTTCTTTCAGATAAAAAGCTCCACAGTAAAACATTATTAAAAGGACTTACCAATTTTTAAGCTGTCAAAACCCAAGGAATGTCGAATTTCTTTCAGAGTGGTTCCATGGGCTCCAAGCTCTACCATTCCCATGGCTATTGCGATGCTCAGAGGAGAGAAAAGAATATTCTCATCTTCTCTTGCAGCTCGGAGCTGATTGTAAACATTCACAGAAAGCTCAGCAATGGTTTCATCAGGAAAATTTATCTTGAAGGCTTTGCTTTGCAAAGCAAGCAAAGACAACAGTCCAAGGAAATACATGTCTTGAGATTCTAAGATCTGCAAGATAAATTTTAGAGAAAATAAGTTAATCTTGTTTAATTAATAATACATTCAACTTGAGAAAAAAAAATAGTAAACTTTTTAGTCTTAAATCTGTGGGGAAAAAAAACCTAATTGGAGTTCAGTGCATGATCCAGTTATTTGGAAGCAACACTAACAGACATACTGTTCAAACAGAAGTAAAAATCTATTTACATAGAAAGACAGACTACTTCATTATGGACCTAAAAGTTTTGCAAGTCTTTCAGCCACAGATTAACAAAACATGGCCTGTACAGAAAAAGACCTCAAAGACATCGCAACAATTTCTACTTTTTAATTCTGTTGTTGTAATTGTTAAGCAATGCTGATCTGGAATCTGCATGTGTTCCTGTACTTCTTCACCAGGGAGACCTACGAATCCACATTACTTTCATTTGACCTTCCAGTAAGATACAATTTATTCATTTACGTCACTCAAAGCCCCAGATGCTAATTCCTATTTCAAGCGCCGTAAGAGAGATGTACCGTGATGTTGCTCAGTTGCAAAAGACATGACAAGCAGCCAAAAATTCTTTGGAAGAAAAATCTTGCCTTAGGTACCAATGGAATCCCTTTTGTTAGTAAATGATGGTGAAAAGTTAGGTAGTTATGCTAGCTAAGAGACAATACCCCCTCAGAGATCTTTAGAGGATAAAGTTACTGTACACATCAGTGAGAAACATCTATCACGGAAACAAGAAAGTAAACAAAATAGCAAAAAGGGGCTAGCATTAATGCTTCTGACTAATCCATCCTCTAAGCTTTGCTAAAATGCTTCAGTAAGCAACAGTTCTCACCCTACCACAGTTCAGCTCATCACACAACTACTGATATTAAACCTCCAGCTGCTGGAGCAGTGTACATCTATTTCCATCCTTCCATTTTTTCGTTTAAACTTTAGGCTACCTTGGCATCTGACCCGCTACTGCCATGTGTCTTGGGTCAGAAATACCAAGCCAACAGAGCTTGCATTTCAATTCCTTCTCTTCACCACTTACTCCCTAACACACACAAAGCAAAGATTTCCAAAGGAGAAAGTTAGACAGTAAAAGACTAAAAGCTTTAGTCCAGAAATGCCTACATGTTGTTGTGCCAGTCTGCAGGTCTTGTCAGCATGGGACAAATTTGCATGAATGTGTTATGCTGTTGCTCGACTGAAGTCCATATGCATGTAGCCAACCTCAGTGCCTCTGCCTTATGCTTCCCAGCTCTCTTGGGCCTGCACTTACTATGCGCTTCCAAATACCTGATGGAAACTCTTAGAAAGCTGTATACAACACTTACATTACACATTTAATCTTCAAAGGCCTATGTAGCATTATCTGATTAACTCACACAACACTGAACAATACGTAATTTAAGCATTATTACTCATATTTTATAGCTGAGAAAACATAAAAAGCAACAGAGTACACATACATGCCTTGGCAGCAGCTTATGCAGTCAGTAGTTAAGGTATTTCCTATCCCCTATCCATAGAGCAGCCTTTTGTTTATTTTTGCACTGAAAAAATTAAATAGGTGAACTGGTGAGGCAATCACTCATGCTTTAGGGGAAGGACAGAATCCTAGGGCGACATGGCTGCTAGAGCTTTGCTTCTCCCCTACCCCACATCTCCTTTCTGACAATTGCTTCTATATGTGTAAGAAATACGCCCCTTTTCTCAATTTCTAATAAGCCCTCCTCTATGCTGGCATCACTTCATCTCTCTGGACTACCTGATTAATCTTTCTCTCATTCTTAGCAAGATATCAAAAATCTTCACCAAAGGCTCTTATTCCATTTAAGAATGGCACCATAAGTCATATAAGCCTGAAGCACCAGCTTCGTATTGTGCTTATTACTTGATGACTACATATTTCAGTACACTTATAAAACTACCCCGCACTTCACTGACGTCCAATGGAAAACAGTTCAATCAGAGCCATGACCACTGCTATTTATTTCATAAAGACTGAGGCAGTTCTATTATTGTCCAAAACATCAACATCCCACAAACTTTCCCAATAACTGCTTTTCTTGCACCAGTTAAATTTTTTTAACCTGCGCATTTATTAATTATTGACTTTAGGTTATTGGTGTTTCTGTCACAGGAAATAACTGGATTTGTTTTACTTCTGATCAAAGGCTTTCTAGATATCTTTACTAAAAAAAAAAAAAAAAAAAAGGCAGAGCATGGCACTCTCCCAGTGTATTATATGTATAATACAAGACCTCATTCAGCACATCACTGTGATAGACTGAGCCCAGGTATTAGTCTCACATCCTAAACACTGGTTTATAAAGTTATGGCACACAGGAGGTCAAAACCAGTAGCAGTGTCAAAACTAATACTCTAAAAATAGACAAGCAGAAGCTCATCTTTCTTTTGTTGAGGATGAACCTAAAGCATCATCATGGCTTTTAAATTGGCCTGCAAGTCTGGGGAACCTCACATCCTAAGATGAAGGAAGGGCCCTGCCCAGGGAACGCGCTGGGAGCGGCAGGGAGCTGGGCCGGCGGCAGTGGGAAGTGAGCGGGGGGAAGGAGAGCAGTAGTGTCGGCGCTGCGGAGGACACGGAGTCGCAGGTAGGGCTGCGTGGGAAGGAGGGGATGTGAGGACCAGTGGGTGCCACCATCAGCTGGGAGCGCTGGAGGAAGGATCACTGCTGAACCCAGGACACGTCCAGGGAAAACGAAGAGAGCCAGAGAGACAGGAATGAACATCCAGTTACAGGCAGAGGATGTGACCAGATCTTTTGCTGGCAGTATTCTCAAGATATTTGTGAAAAATATGGCTCACAATGTATGACTAAAAGAAGAATGGCAAGGGAAGATGCTTTAAAGCAAACTGAAGATCTGTGCGTTATAGGGGGGAGAAAGCTGTAAAGCAGGACAGACATCTGAACAGTCCTTGCCAGCCAATGTGAAAACAGGCTAATCTCATCCATCTAATTTGAGATGTCTGTGGTGAATTCTTCAGTTTAATTCTTCTTGCATTTCTGGTACAAACATACACTGCTGTACTGACAACAGGGACTCCAGCTCTTAATTATCATTCCAGTCATAACAGTTACTGCTTCTCTGATTCTGCCTTTACTTTAGGCTGTATTACTTCTGTTTTATGCTTCCTCATGCCTCTTCACGAGCAGGCCTTGATCCAAAAAACCAGCTGAGCACTCACTATGGTGCAGCATGTTCTCAACATCTCTCCTCACAGCGGAGGGCACTGTTTTGTTTCCGCAGCAGTATGGAAAGCATTTCTAAAATTGACTGTACCCTAATTCACAAATATACTCCAAGTGAAGGAAATGACGCTGAATATTATGTAGTGTATGTCCAGGAACTTAAACAATTCCTATAAGTATCTTAAAACTTTTTAGTCTTTTTAGACTCTTCCTCAGAGCATTCACCAGTACAGCATGTCACTGCTTTCTGCATCAATGAAATCTAGCTAATAATATTGGATCAGCTGAAAAGGAGTCAAAATTCACACTGAACAATGTTAAAAAAATCAAGAACTACCAAT
Source organism: Amazona ochrocephala (assembly GCA_039720435.1). Lineage (NCBI taxonomy): Eukaryota > Metazoa > Chordata > Aves > Psittaciformes > Psittacidae > Amazona > Amazona ochrocephala. Next base: position 40,549,032 of record CM077884.1, on the reverse strand, counting down.
TTCAGATATTACTGCACACACTTTGCATTTATTGGCTATCTATATGAACACAAAAAAAGCTATCTGAATTACTTCGACTTCTCTATTATGCAGATGTTAAGTCCAAAGATACAAATTTCTTGTTTGAGGGCCAGTCCCAGGCAGAATCTACTTTTTGCTTTATCTTAATGGATGCATGAACACCACTTTCCCCTACAAGGCAATCGATGAATTAGTGCAAAAAGACAAACACTCTCCTTGCAATAGCCTCTTCTTGAAAAACAATTGCGTATCACAAACCATTGCTGGCTAGACAGTTCTGTCAGAGCATTAGTTTTGTCCTTTCTTACAACTGTTCACAGGGGGGGAAAGCAGTAACAGGACACTAAATAATGCTTCAAACATCTGAGAAACAACTATACCTCCAGATGACACCTTATTGCACAGTTATACTTGATGTTACCAGGCAACTTGTACCGCAACGTCAATGTAAATTGGCTTCTCCAACATAAACACACTTCTTTACTTGAATACTAATTCTACTCAGTTTGATATTCCTGTGTGGTTCTTCTAGTGGTTCTGCTCCGGGCACAGCGACATGCCTGTTTTGTCTGAGGGCTTCTTTTGCCTTTGGACACTGTACTGTGTGGTGTTTGAGAGTTTCTTTGAGACAACATAACTGAAAGACATCTTTGATTTTTTCCTCATTTTTTTTCCACTTCCCTCACACATTACTTAAAGCAATAAAAAAGAGACTCCAGGTGTATCACATTAGGTAGGTACTGACAGAGAGGTCATGACTAGCTGAATTCCCAGGAAACTTTTGCATTCGAAGTTTCAGAAACCTTCTGTAAAGGTTTCATCAGTCCTGAAATCCAGCCTACCACTTTTCTGCAACAGCTCACAGCCAGCTCAGTTTAAGGGCAGTGTTCCTGTTTGCCCTGTGGCCACCATAGATGTAATCCTGTGTGCAGGCAGAGGGAACACCCGTTTAACATTTGAAGAAAAACATTGACAGACTAGAATTCAGGACTGATTAACTATAGCTCTTGCCTTTCCCTAAGCATAAGGCTGGAATGACTAAGAGGAAGTAGAACAACATCACCCCCTCACACCCACAAACTCTGAACTATTCAATTTACCACATATGCTTTCAGAAAAATGCAAAAGGGGCAAGCATCCTCTCTAAGCCAAGATATTTTGAGAGATAGCATAGAATGGTTTGGCTTGGAAGGAACCTTAAAGACTGTTAAGTTTCAACCCCCCTGCTGTGGGCCAGAATGCTCAAAGCCCCATCCAACCCGGCCCTGAACACTGCCAGGGATGAGGCAGCCCCAGCTTCTCTGAGCAACCTGCACCAGCGTCTTAGCACCCTCACAGGAAAGAATTTCTTCCTAATATCATATCAACAAACTCAAACTGAGTTCACAGACATGAAGTACTATGAATTGTGGAACAGAGAGAATTGAACTCCATGTAGGAAAGTACCAAAATTCAATCAAGGGTTGAATTCCTGTACCTTGTACATGTCAGACAGGTTGAAAAACACAGGTTTACAATTTGTCTTTTACACCTTTACAGACTGTGGGTTTTATAGAGAAACTCACAGCTTTAAAAACCTACAAAGTAAAGGTGCGATATATTGCCTTAGTTTCTCAGTAAACAGACTTAAATTAAGATTAGTTGCCTCAAAGATTACTCTTGGCCAAATGCAAGCTAAACACCAAGGGTTTGGGAAGCACAAATGAGAAAAGCTGCTGATTTGTTCCTATCAGCATATAAAAGAAAAGCTTGGGGAGAAAAGCAAGTATGGTAACAGGGCTGATTTAATTCTCTTCTGGAAAGAAGAGCATCTGCAGGAACAGACAGAAGTCTGGCAGACCAATTTTATAATGTGAGAAATGAATTTAATTAGGGAGGAGGCCCTGCTGATCAGAGCTAAAAAAACCCCTATGTATCTAGGTAGGAGTTGGGTGCTTCCTCCTTTCCCTCATACCTAAACAGAATTGTGTCATGTTTATGACAGATTAATCATGAAAAGATGCAAGATGGTTAAATTCAGTCCCTACTGCTCAGCCAGCTAGTAAACATAGTAATTGCCACAGGCACTTTTAGTCTCCATGATTTCTGGTTGGCAATGATACCAAACAAAATATCAAAGAGGGAGGGACTCCCTAACTAGAACAATAATTTAGAAAATCAATTAACACTCCCTGCAAGAAGCAGGCAGCGATCACCAGCTGAGCTGGAGTAGTTAGCAAGATCATCAGCTGCTCACCAGAATCAGGCGGTGGTTGTCATGGCTACCCCCATGGATGCGCCAAGGTAGTGCACAGCCATAGGAAGAGCTCTCAGACTAGTTCAGGCTTGCCTCGAGCACACTGCCCTGCAACAACAGGGGAACGTGGCCACTACCACGAATCTCAATATTCTTACAAATCCACTTGAGCAGTTTGTACTGCAGAACAATGTAATAATCGTGTTTTTTTTTTTTGTTTGTTTGTTTTTTTAATCCCTCCTGCTTCGTGCAGGTATCCAAGATTTCAAATTTTTATTTAAAGATCAGGCAAAAACTGCATCTCCTGCCAGCATTACTGGAGCAAAAGTATCCTCCCACCTACAGCATCGTGGTTTTACCTCTAGAAAATCCCACAGAACTAATGTGTCACTTCCTCCCATCAGGTGCTTACTTTGTTCATCATCCTTTTCTTCCCAATCATTCAGCCACTCTCTCTCTCTCCATCACGGGGAATGATAGCCAGTGTACTGTGAAACAAAGCTATAACCTGAGTTGACTGAATCTGAAAAATAGTTTTTTACATAACAACTGAAAACAGGCAGGTATGCAGGCAACAGCAGTGCAAAGGCTAGCTGCTGTAATCAAGCATCTAAATGGGAAACCTATGTCCTACCAAGCTCTATAAGGGTCTCCTTGCACAACCCACTAGGGCATGCTTAAGTGTGCAGCTGAGATACAGGAAAGCCTGCCTGAAGGTGATAGAAGGTAAATGAAAGTACCAATTCTCAGAGCAACAGATATGCAATTCATGAGATATTACTGCTTATAGCCAGAAGAATATACCCAAGGAAATTACAGAATAACTAGATGTCCATAAAACAGTTTAAGTTATGGCTATCGTGGATAATGCAAGAAGTACATGAGGGTATCTACAAAGTACTTTGGTAATTAGAAGAAGTTCGGTTACTGGAAGTGGTGACAATCATGTGAAACTACACACACCTTTTGCTACCAGGCGGGCACATAAATACAAGCTACATGTGTTAAATTTAGCTACCAAGTCAATGCCTTCATATTACGGTATTTACATTTCTGTGTAGCAAAAAATGTTTATCCCTGAAAAATGTTTTATCTTCAGCTTATGTGAACACATGACCTTGTCAGAGATTCTACACACACATCTAGAATCATTAAGCTTGTCTGAATCTGTTTCAGAGATGTGCAACGATGTCCATATTTCAATCTGCACAAACACTAGCAATAAAGTAATGGGATTTTATCACCATCTGTCAATTATGGAGTCATTGCCTTCTGGAAAAGAAAACCTTGAGGTCAATTTCATTAGCAAGCAGCACAGTAACCATATATAAAATACTGGGGTATGTAAACCTCTAGCATATAGTGACTACAACAAAGAAGAGTCTTCGGACCGTACCAGAACTCTGCTTTCCAATATATAGCAAGGCATGCCCCTCAGGAGTCTTCTTTTGTATCTTTTAAAATGACCCCACAATGCCAGCAGCTTTGAGAAAACCTTCATATTGACAATTTCTACCATTGAGTCCCAAATGTTTTTAAACTTTCATTGCGTTTGGCATGGAGTCACTAACCTCCTGAGGTAATTATGCAAGCCAAAGTTGTCTTAATTGAGCTTCCTCGAGCATAATCCCTCAACTCCAATTAAAATATAAAAAGAGATGCCAAGAAGCCATGTCCAAAATACTTAAATTTGAATAGCCTAAAGCAAACATTTAAAATCATGCCTAGACAATTAAGAAAAGGTGGTCTTATTTCAAAAAACTACTACTAAAAAGCCTGCAATTATGAGGACCCACATAAACTATTTGTTTCTTCGAATCATAGAACGGTTTGGAGTGGAAGGGACCTTAAAGATCACCTAGTTCCAACCTTCCTGCCACAGGCAGAGACACCTTCCACCAGACCAGATTGCTCAAGGTCCCACCCAACCTGGCCTTGAACACTTCCAAGTGCAGGGCAGTCAAAACTTCTCTGGACAACCTGTTCCAGTGCCTCAGTACCCTCATTGTGAAGAATTTTTTTCTAACATATAATCTGAATCTCCCCTCTGTCAGCTTAAAGCCATTACATGTGTTATGGTCACATGTCCTAGGGACTCTGTGCTCCCTGCAGCAATGCCAGCAGAAAGGGGGCCAGCTAAAAGTACAATATATCCAGTTCGTGCTTGGAGGTCAGATGGGGCTTACTGCTCCTCACCAACTGCTAGACAGACATGGCAATCTGTAAAGTTGGACAGCTGCTCAGACTACATCTTGTTTTATAAACAGAATTAAAAGAAGACAGAAATTCTGGGACAAATCCTATGAAAAATCACTGACCATGAACTTTATTGACACAAATTTTTCATGGTTAAAAAAAAAAAAAAAAGAGAAATATATATATAAAGATATATATATACATACTCCAGGGTGCTGCCTTCCTACCCCATGCTGTAGTTTTCAAGGAAAAGGCACACAAATGAGACGGCTCTGAAGGCCACTGTAGTTGCTACTCCTTCGCAGCATTACAAAGTGGTGGTTTAACTCCTCAGGATGGTCAGTCTAACATTTTTGGCAAATGCTGAATTTCCCTTAAGTATATTAGCGTGTTATTATTCCTGTGAACCTCTGAATAGCCTTGTTGCAGCAAATCTTGTAAATTCAATTTTGACAGATTAGTATTTAGATGTTTTCTTCTGTCTAGAAGAAGAAATTATAGAAATTGTTTGGCAGAGTATTTTTATTTGTGACAGCTACAATGTGCCCCACAAAGCAAAAGCTATAAATAAGAAAACACAAGCCAAACAAGCTTTGCAAAGGAGAAAATTTTAAGTACTACAGAATTTGGAGTAAAGGGATACACGTAGCCCTTCTGAGAAAGTTGACAAAGCCTGACTAGGGAGACCTTCTAGGCTAGAGATTGAAATATCTTCAGCAGATCAAAAGGGAGGTCTACCTGTGAAGTTCCATATAAGCAGCTCAATCTGACATAGACCGTTGTTGTTTTGTTGGCTCGTTGGTTGTCAGTCCTGTACACAACTCAATGAGGTCACTTTCATGCATGTTAGTCATGTGGCAAAGACGTTGACCTGATTTTACCATGGAAGGAAAATGCGTAGACACAGAAGGTGAAGTTTGGTCTTAGGAGCTCACAAGAACCAATTCTGACAAGCCCTACTTTTGGATTTAATTTTTTAATTTTCAGTGAAAAGGCCAACACAGTACTCCACTCACAGTGCAACCATGTAGTGAAGATACCCTAAATGCGACAGTAGCCATTATTTTTCCTCCCTCAGATTTCCTCAGAGTTTGGGAAAGGAAGGGTGTGATCCAATTCTGTAGAAGTCATTTTCTATCAGAAGCAGCAGAGTTGTCACAATGCAATCAGTTACTTTAGATGCAAGAATAACTTCTTGCCTGCTCATGCATGTACTGCAAATTCTCTTGCTTACAATAAGTCACATTTCTGTTAGCTTACAGTGAAATTTAGTTGATCAGCAAGCTCCCAAGTATAATTTAATTAAAAGAGCAGTAGCTAAGTTTCACCATATGCAACTGCCAGATGCAATCACTGGAGTCTAAGTCTAAAGGCGATGTTACTGCATGTACTGAAGCATAGTTTTATAAGTGATGAAAGCTGTCACTTATGTCACAGATATTGCTGTAAGGCATTATACTGCAGTTTCAGCAGAACCAAAAAAATATTAATAATACATTTTGTGAAAGCATTTACAGCAAATGAGTTTGGAACAACATTTTAAGTGCCATACACTTTCTTGCAACTCCATATTTATCATGAAGTCACTTGAGACATGAAACATTGGACTATATAGTTTGTTTGGCATTATACAAGCTCTTACAGCCAATTTTAAATCTTCAAAAGTTGAAGGATCAAAGGATGCAACTACTTAGGGATAAACAAAACCAGGAGCCCTTTACTATTCAGTGATTCGCAGGAATCAGGAATACTGCATCAAAAGTAACTTAAAATAGTGTCTCTTTGGAAGAGACTTGCTGAATGCATTTCAAAAGCCTACCAACCAGCTCAGGAAAATTTTTAAATGTCTTTAACAAAATGCAGTGAAGAATGACAGGTTTTAAATAATCCCAGAATAACTAAATAGACAAGGTATATCTTAGCTGTGAAACAGTATTTCCATAGTTAAAAGCAGAAGTTAAATTTTTCAATCCGTTGTTCAGCTTCCTTTGCAAGGACTTCAGAAGAAAAAATATGATCAGGCTATAGTTCACGTATGTCAAGAAGATGAAGAAAGTCAATTAAAATGTATCAGGATTTCAGAAAAGGAGTCTATCACTTCATAAACTGAATGCAAGTGTAATATACGAAACAGCTTGCTTTCCTACAAAACAATATTGGCTTCAGAGCTGCAATTGACAGTGAGCTGCATTTACATTTGGGGATTGTCAGTACTGCCAGGAGAGCTATTATTCACTTACACTAACACTACTTGGATCAGAATTAGTTTCTTACAGTACAGTGATAAGATATACAGATTACTTTAGAAAAAGAAATAACAACTAACTCCAGCATTTAAAGTAGATATCATACCCTGATTAATTGCAAATGGCAATTTATCATTGCAAGGTTTGTTATTTGTGATACACAGACCTTGTTTCGCTACCACTTTTCAGCTTCATAGTCCATTTCTACACAGAAGATGCAAGACTGCAGCAGCTGCAGCTATTGGTGAGCTTCCAGGCAGCTACAATTACTCTCAAAAGTAACTGAACATATCAGACAAACTGTCATGACAGCCATAGTCCTGACAGCCAGCAACAGAACGATATTAAACGCTGGCCCACACCAGCTCCCGAGCACAACAGTGTGCCAGCAGAGCTCCTCAGCCGCCCAGGCAGCCCTGGCACCTTCCGCACTGGCAGCTGCCCTGGAGCTGGCCAGGGTACCATGCTGGCAGAGCTGGCCAGGCCATTACCAGCAGTTAATAGAGCTGTCCTGGCACAGCAGCTGATGCTGGACAGGACTGATGAAAGATTCATTTTGACACCAGTTGAAAGAGCTGTTTTGGCAAGTGTGCTTAGCCTGACCAACAAAGCCACAGTTGACGCAAAAATCAAAATGAAAACAGCCTGTAAAGCTGGTCTTCCACAAAACCTTCAGAGACAAAAGGATGAGAAAGAAGACTCAGTATTTAGTCCTGAACCAGCAAAATGGAGTCAATATGCAAGTATATTTCATCAAAATCTGTATCAGAGAAAAATTTAGCACTGATTACAGACACCAATACAGGCAACTGATCAGCTCACACCATGTCTGCACAGGAGGAAAATTCAGCTAGTGTGACATAGTGTACAGGATTGACATCGAAATCCTCACATTTTCTCCACATCATCATTCAAGTCCTTCTTCCTCCTTGCTTCTTCATAAGCATCCATCAACTTGGCAGCTTACGGCAAAAAAAAAAAAGGGAAACAGTAGTAGCCTCATACTGTTCAAACTGGATGAGCCAGCAGAGTAGAAAGACAAAAAACAACCTCAGCTCCTTGCGTGTGCTAGTGAAATTGTTCAGAGAGAATATTTGGAACAGCAGCAGTTTCAAGGGATAAATGGGAAAGTTGGAAAAAGGCAGAGAGGGAAAAAAAAAAAACAAACCCTGCTGTACAGGTATTTTATCTACAACAGAAGATACGCAACAACCAAAGAAATATAGCTTCCTCAGAGAAAAAAAAAAAAACCAAGACTCATGTCGGTTATAACGAATATTCACATTTTCATTCTAATACTTTTTTTTATTGTCACCTCAGAGACCTGTAGCTGTTGATATATCCCTCTTGGCTCACCATGGACAAAACAGCTCAGTTCAGAGTCCAGTATTCAAGCTGTGCCTAGAAGGTGGAATCTGGGCTTGAAGCACACTTCGCAGATCACTGTTCAAGCTTCACTGGTTTGTGTTTATAAGAAATGATGCTGTTTCAAGTATCCACTCAATGATGAGCCATTAAGACACCACATGTAGGGAGCTGAATTTGTCATAATCTTGCTTATTCTCCCACACAGAGAAGTCCGTATCGTGTTAGATCTGATTCTAAAAACTAAAGCAATTCACATGAACAGGAGCAATCATGAAGCACCAAAGAAACAGTCCACTTCCATTGGTCACTGTCTCACATCTACAAAATCCCCCTGTGGCTGGATGAACACATTTGTGGTATGTTGTACAGAGGGGGGACAGGTTTGTTTTTGTTTTTGTTTTTGTTTTTTTTTTTTGGTTGGTTTTGGTTTTGTGGGGGCTTGGTTTTGGCTTGGTTTTCTTTTAAAATTTTTGAACAGGTTTTTATCATTCAAAAACTCCCAATACCTTACAGAAAGTAATTAAGTCATTTCCCACAACCAGCATGAAAAATGAGGGTTGAAACTTCATTGTGCCCCCCCAAAAAAGAGACCGTTTTCCAGTAAGTCTTAGGTGTTTCCTCTATAATTTCCTGCAGTAAGTTAATATTAATTCTACCTTTTGTTACCAATACTACTACTCCCATTTTTCGTATTATAAGTTATGAGTCATGCGCTTCTAAGATTTTACACCGCTGGGTAATATACACATTCTTATTGAAAATTGGGTTAATCTTTTTAATAAGCGTAGCTTTGAAAACCAAATAAGCTAACCTGAATTCCTGTGCCTAAGATCCTAGTTTTCAAGCTCTCCACAGGTTATCCAATTGTTACATCTAAATTAAGTTGATAAATAAGCAAGATGAACAGCTGTACCTCACAGCAAGGAATTTAGACCAAGTTTGTGCTAACCAGGTCCATTAACACAGCCACAGCAGGAAAGATTTTCAATCAGTATATCTCAGCAGCTAACTCATTAGCCAACAATCAACCAGGATTCTTGCCTCATTCAGATCTCCTAAAGCTGGTGTAGCTGTATGAGAAATGTTGACCAAAACATACACATCTTTTTAGTTATTCACAGCAGAACACTATCCCAATGTGTGAACAGGCAAATGCTGATCTCTAATTGCATGTTAATCCTTGAAGGAGCACAATGAGATCAACTGTACACCTTGCAGAAACTAGACTGTGTACTGCAGACACCTCTTTGTCTCATAATAGGGAAATTTATCACTGTGATACATGAGATATTGTTTAAAATTATGGTTAGCCCAGCTCTTAGAGGGAGAAAAGTAGGCATGGTGGTAGAATTTAAATGGAAAACATCACTTAAAGTATTAAATTATCCATCTGAAGTTCTTTTCAAGCATGCTTATTTGTTCAAAGTCAGTCAAGGCAGACTATACAGGCTTTCTTTAACTGAAGAGTAATGCTCACAGACTTGTTTGAAACTGCCTGTGCACAGGTATAAGCAGCTCAATTGTATCAAGTACACAATACTCACTTGCAAGTATTACTCACTTGGTGTCCTCAACATAAAAAGGACATGGAACTGTTAGAACAAGTCCAAAGGAGGGCCACGAGGACGATCAGGGGACTGGAGCACCTCCCATATGAAATAGGCTGAGAAAGTTGGGGCTGTTCAGCCTAGAGAAGAGAAGGCTGCGTGGAGACCACACAGCAGCCTTCCAATACCTGAAGGGGGCCTACAGGGATGCTGGGGAGGGACTCTTTATTAGGGACTGCAGTGAGAAGACAAGGGGTAACAGCTTCAAACTTAAACAGGGGAAGTTTAGAGTGGATGTAAGGAAGTTCTTTACTGTAAGGGTGGTGAGGCACTGGAATGGGTTGCCCATGGAAGTTGTGAGTGCTCCATCCCTGGCAGTGTTCAAGGCCAGGTTGGACAGACACGGTTTACTTGGAGATGTCCCTGCCCATGGCAGGGGGGTTGGAACTAGATGATCTTAAGGTCCTTTCCAACCCTAACTATTCTATGATTCTGTAAGTGTCCAATCCTGTTTGACATTCAATAGCATGGATTTCTGCATGAGTTAAAGAGCAAACTAATCAGCTGAGACATCAGCTTCATCCTTGTTTTCATAAAAATATAGGGAAGCCAACTGCAGCAAACATTGAAAGTTAAACATGGGACATGCCTTTTCTAGCTTCCAAAGTCTGCAGCAACCAAGACTATTAATGATAATGGGCTACAAGTTCACTACATCTTTTTTGCCCCAATGACACATTAAAAAGCTAGACTTTAAATATTCCAGTTGTACAGAGTTGTAATATTGGATTGCATACTGCACCTACTACAGCATTAATGACATAACCACACACCTGCCTTGGTAAGAATTAAATTTATGTCTCTACAACACCAGAAATTAATAGACTAACATTTGTTTTTCCATGATTCATGGGGTTTCAGGAATTGTTACAATGTACTAGGACGGACAAAGAAAGGCCTAGTAAAATAAAGGATTAAGAAAACTCTCAGTACAGCAAGACCTGAAAACACACTTATCACAGCTGTAATTACAAGCCTGAATGACCACAGCTGATCCCTAACCTCTTACACCTCCCTAACACTGCTTACAATCCCATTCAGTGAGCCTGCATTGGGAAAAATTTATTTACTGTGTCCTTATTAAACAAACATTTCCTTGTACCTGTTTTAGGGGCTCTATGAGTTTAACCTGTTCCTAAGGAGTCACACCATGACATTACCAAATTATAGCACTAATTACCTTGAAATCCTCAGGTTGTTCAGATTTTCATAGTTTTCACCACCATCTTTTTGCTGAATTGTTTCTGGAAGAGAACAGCAACTATATTCACCTGCTATTTGACATAAGTAACTGGCCACTCCAACAATTGCTGGGAGTCCTTTATCCAAGAATGCATACCAGAAATTTTTCCCTGTAATGACCTAATCAAATGGTGGATGTCTCAGTATCTTTGAGATTATGAGGTTGCTAATGAATTGTCAAAGAGGTCAAGCTGGTTACTGTGAAATAAAAGCTTATGTTCTCAAACAGCACCTTTCAAAAACCATAAGTATTTTCTATCTAAGTAATCATCTCCTAAGCTTGACTGTGACACCAGTCCAGCTACGAATTCTTTAATCAGATGCCTAATTTTTAACAAGAATAACAATGATGACAGTTGAAGAAGCCACATATGAAAGCAATGCGGATTTGAAAGCTCAAATTTTGCCAGTTGGGGGATGTTTTATTTCAGTCTCCATCTTAGATATCAGTGATGCAGGGAGAATGAAGAAATTAAAATACTATTCCAATTGTGCACACATAGTGGATGAGACAAGAAAAGTCTTGAATTGTAGTGACAAAATGTCAGGCTGGACTTCTAGTTACAGCATTTTGCTGGCAAACACAATGAAGCTCTGGAACAAGCTACTTGGGGAGGTCTCTAGATCGACCCGTATCCGCTACATTGCTTTGGGAAGCTTAGAAAAGCACGTCAGCAGTCAGGAGAGTGCTGACTATAACATGGGAAAGTAGATAAACTAGAGGAGTGAGTTTCAAAGTTCCTCATATGCAGCACATATTTTCTCCACTCTCCACATTCTGAAAAACAGAACATGACATACAGGTATGTATGTTAAACATATACATGCAGGTATACATACACACATACATCTCCACCCATACACATTTTATGGCCCAATTTTAAGAGCCATGAAACTATGTACCTTTAAATACTGAAAAAAAGTACTGAGAAGGACTTCAGGCAACCGTATCCTGGCCTGAATCAAAATGAGCATGACCAGCAGGTCGAGGGAGGTGATCCTGCCCCTCTACTCTGCTCTTGTGAGACCTCACTTGGAGTATTGTGTGCAGTTCTGGTGTCCTCAACATAAAAAGGACACAGAACTGCTGGAACAGGTCCAAAGGAGGGCCATGAGGACGATCAGGGGACTGGAGCACCTCCCATATGAAGATAGGATGAGAAAGTTGGGGCTGTTCAGTCTGGAGAAGAGAAGGCTGTGTGGAGAATAGTTAGGGCTGGAAACGACCTTAAGATCATCTAGTTCCAACCCCCCTGCCATGGGCAGAGACAACTCCCACTAAGCCATGCCACCCAAGGCTCAGTCCAACCCAGCCTTGAATACTGCCAGCGACGGAGCATTCACAGCTTCCCTGGGCAACCCATTCCAGGGCCTCACCACCCTCACAGTAAAGAATTTCTTCCTTATATCCAATCTAAACTTCCCCTGTTTAAGTTTGAACCCGTTACCCCTTGTCCTCTCACTACAGTCCCTCATGAAGAGTCCATTCCAAGCATCCTTATAGGCCCGCTTCAGATATTGGAAGGCTGCTATGAGGTCTCCATGCAGCCTTCTCTTCTCCAGGCTGAACAGCCCCAACTTTCTCATCCTGTCTTCATATGGGAGGTGCTCCAGCCTCCTGACTATCCTCGTGGCCCTCCTCTGCACTTGTTGCAACAGTTCCATGTCCTTTTTATGTTGAGGACACCTGAACTGCACACAATACTCCAAGTGAGGTCTCACGAGAGCAGAGTAGAGGGGCAGGATCACCTCCTTCAACCTGTTGGTCACACTGCTTTTGATGCAGCCCAGGATATGGTTGGCTTTCTGGGCTGCAAGTGCACACTGCCAGCTCATATTCATTTTCTCATCGACCAACACCCCCAAGTCCTTCTCCACAGGGCTGCTCTGAATCTCTTCTCTGCCCAACCTGTAGCTGTGCCTGGGATTGCTCCGACCCAGGTGGAGGACCTTGCACTTGTCATGGTTAAACTTCATCAGGTTGGCATCAGCCCACCTCACAAGTGTGTCAAGGTCCCTCTGGATGGCATCCCTTCCCTCCAACGTATCAACCGAACCACACAGCTTGGTGTCATCAGCAAACTTGCTGAGGGCGCACTCAATCCCACTGTCCATGTCACCCACAAAGACGTTGAACAAGACCGGTCCCAACACCGATCCCTGAGGGACATCACTCGTTACTGGCCTCCAGCTGGACATTGAGCCATTGACCACAAGTCTTTGCATGTGGCCATCCACCCAGTTCTTTATCCACCAAGTGGTCCAGCTATCAAATTGATATCTCTCCAATTTAGAGACAAGCATTTCGTGTGAGACAGTGTCAAACGCTTTGCACAAGTCCAGGTAGATGACATCAACTGCTCTACCCCTGTCCATCAGTTTCGTAGCCCCTTCATAGGAGGCCACCATATCGGACAGGCAGGATTTCCCCTTAGTGAAGCCATGCTGGCTGTCACCAAGCACCTTGTTATTCATGTTCCTTAGCATGCCTTCCAGGAGAATCTGCTCCAAGATTTTGCCAGCCACAGAGGTGAGACTGACTGGTCTGTAGCTCCCTGGCCCATCCATTTTCCCCTTCTTGAAAATGGGGGTTATATTTCCCTTTTTCCAGCTGTCAGGAACTTCACCTGACTGCCATGATTTTTCAAATATGATGGACAGTGGCTTAGCAACTTCATTTGCCAGCTCCTTCAGGACCCATGTATGGATTTCATCAGGTCCCATGGACCCATATACGTTCAGGTTCCTAAGATGGTCTCGAGCCAGATCCTCTCCTACAGTGGGCCGAGGGTCTTCATTCTCACAGTCCCTGCGTCTGCCTTCCAAGACTTGGGTGGTGTGGTCAAAGCAGTTGCCAGTGAAGGCCAAGGCAAAGAAGTCATGAAGAACCTCAGCCTTCTCCAAATTCAGGGTAGCCAGTTCTCCTGATAGCTTGCGGAAGGGGCCTATGTTGTCCCTAGTCTGTCTTTTATTCACTATGTACCTATAGAATCCCTTCCTGTTATCTTTAACATCACTAGCCAAGTTTAATTCTAACTGGGCCTTAGCTTTCCTGACCTGGTCCCTAGCTTCCTGGGCAACATCCCTGTATTCTTCCCAGGATGCCTGTTCTTACTTCCACCTTTTATAAGCCTCTTTCTTCCTTCAAATTTTCCTCAGCAGCTCCATATCCATCTAAGGAAGTCTCCTGGCCCCCCTGCAGCACTTCCTTCTAGTTGGGATGCTTATTTACTGTGAACATGTTCTCTCTTTGTTCCTATATAGAATGTCAAAATTTAGGGCTGGATTTCTGGAAGTGCAGTGCAGCAGGGCTCAGCAGACAGCAAACAAGCATGTAAGACAAAAGAGGCCCCTATTTTTGTGCCTGAATGGGAGGCAAATATTCCAGGGTAAAAAAACCCAAACAAACAAAAAATTCCCCAAGAAATATACACCCCAAAACGAAACAAAAAACCAACAAAAAAACCCAACACAAAGAAAAAACACCACAAGAAAAAAAATCCAAGCAAACAACAACAAAAACAGCCTCAAACAAAAACATTAAGAAAAACTCCAGTACAAACACCTAAACCAATAAATTAAAACCCAAACCTCAAAAGACATACAAAAAATCCAACCCACCCACCCCACCAAAAACAGACAAAAAAGTACCCTTGCTTGTTTTCGGAACTGTTAAATTTTAAACACTATGTGTAGAAGTGGTCCACTTTGCATTTGAGTCACTGAACACAGAATTAAGTACTTAAGAAGTTTCCACTGCGGAACAGAGGACATCACAGTACAATGTACTTATAGTCCAAAACCCATTAAGGTAAATAGAAAGGCTTTAATTCTGTCTTATTTTGCATACACGAAATCTGCACGCATGCATATTAGCCCAAGATTAAGTGTTAAAATTACATATTTTTTCAGAATGAAAATATTCTGATTTTTACTCAAAACCAAGAAAAAAAAAAATCACATTACCACAGAAACAGTTAATCTCAGGTGATTCCCTTTCACAGCCAGAACCAAACACTAATCAGGCGTAGAAATATACTAAAACTACTTGGGAGAAAAAAAAAAAAAAAAAAGAAAAGATGTTCTAACAAGAAAAATGCGTGATTTCCCTAAGCATTTCCACTGCCTGCATAAAGACACCAATTACCATTGCTTGTCTTCTAAAGTAACAACTCATGCAAGTTGGCCAGCTGAACATTATACTTTGACTTTAGGGAGAAAGCATAGCATTACTTAATTAGCTATATTTTGTATAATCTAGAAGATAGTCAGAAAAAAAGAAAATTATTTCACTAGTCAACCAGGTAAAATTTAAGAAAATAAAACTACTAACAATTTAAATATGCAAAAAAGTCTACAGTAATCTCCATAATCAATATTTAAAGTGAACGAGCAAGAGCACATTGACTCAAGTGAGCTCTGCAAAGTAGTTCCAAATTGCTGTTTTTGTTGAGCAGTCGGACTTCAGACCTACTCCCTTTAAGCACAAAAATACTGTATTGAAATATTCACAAAAAAAAAAAGGGAAGTCTTTGATAAATGTTACCGCTTACCCTTAAAGCAACATGAATGATCCAATATGTCTGAGAGTCTATACCAAGCTGCTCCAGAATAGTACAGACTGCCATGCCTGATGAATGATGTGACCACCTAGTTACTTATATGGCTTACACACAATACATCAAGGTTGTTAAAAGTATTAATCACATTCAAATAGACCTTCACCTTTTAATAAACTAATAGCCAGATGACACACACCACTGGATTTTATTTTACGAGTAGGAAGAGTCTGATGAAAAAACATGGGTTAAGTATAGACTAAATGACTTGTCCACTACCAAAGGATCTAAAACCAAGTAAGGTTTTTTCTTTTTTCTTTAAAACTGTTTTATTCATTGGTGTTACCCTCTCTGAGCTCCCAAGACAATCCTAGAGTTTTTGAAAGCAAAAATTAATTATGTCCTTGTTTCTTAGTGCTTTGGCAATATTACTAGGGATTCTCCTAAAGCCTTACAATTCTAAGAACTAAGTAATAATTCAAAGATATGCTATTTACATAGATAAGGATTAGGAAAGGATGGTGAATATCAATTCGACTCTAGCCATCCTGAAATGACAAATTGTGGGAACTCATATTATCATACATGTGCTTCCACATGTTTTTTTTATTACAGGTGAAGATGACACTGTTTAAGACCAAGCTCCTTTTAACAATTTTTATATGCAGACTTGAATACATGTTGCTTTCTTCTACTTCCAAAGACAATACATCCAAGTGTTGTCATTGAGAAATATGCCTCCGTCACTTCAAGAACTGTGACTAAGTGAAGGCTTCAGCTCTTGAAGCTGAAGGCTATTTTGCTGTCACTTCATATATGCAGACCTACTATCAGTTATTTCAAATTCACAAAGGTACTAAGTTCTGATATTGTATGTATATTTTCCTCCCTTGCATTCATATATGAAAAATTACCAATGGCATTTTTTCACATCATGCATATCATCCCCTCAAAGTATATCTACTTTCAGTCAGTTTCTTACTTCCATAGACATCATCTGTGTATGCCCTGCCGCTCTATATTCCCCATAATTAGACATTCCTGCTTACTTGTTTTTTTGATATTTTTCTTGGTATCTACTTGTAAATCTAATATCCTGCTTTCTTTCAACACATGCACAGTACGGAGAGCAGATGAAACTGCCAGCTACAGATGACCCAAGTAGCTTTTGTGAAGTGGAGACTCCAAAAAGCTCTAAAATCCACACAGATTTTTGTGATACTATGGCATTTGTTATGCCTCAGAAATGCTGGGCAGAACTAACCAAAGCCACTCTCCTACAGCAAATTGAGAGCAAGTATAGTTGTTTCATGCAATGATCACATAGGTGAGAGTGAATTGAGGACCTGCATTCAGGCATGCATGGCACGTGACACTTCAGAACCTGTTCCCAGGAAGAACCACAACAGTTAGAGCTACAAAGCACCACAAACATTGTTTCAGGCTGCTTAATCTCCTATCTGGCATCACCCTTCTATTAGGAATGTTACCTCAGGTCTTGTGGAATTCCCAATAGCTATTTAGACATGCTCTTTATACACCTGACCCACCTGAGTTTGTCACATGACAGGCAGGGGGAAATGAGGGAAGAAGTTATATATTAGCCATTCTCTTGTCTCTGGCTTAAAACAAGCAATCAATCAAACAAATCTCCAAAAAACCCAACCCAAACAACAACATAAAAAACCTACCAAACCACAAAACCAAACGCAAACCACTTCTGCTCAAGTTCATGTGGGGTGGGATATTTCACAGACTACTGTTATGTTCTGTTTGATCTGGTAGCAACAGAACTATGGCTTACTTCAAAACAGAAAGCCACAATTGTTACTTCTCACAGTTCTACTTCCTTGGAATGGCATATTCAGATGGCAGAAGTAAGGAGGTAGGCAATGTCGCCTGCAGATTAAAAGAAGCAAAGATCCATATATACACACTGCAGGAGCACATGGCACCATAGGCACAGCAGAGCACGGGCAAGAAGACCTTATGCGGAGGGCTGGGCACTGAGGGAGACAGATAAAAAAAGTGAGCAAATGAAGAGGGAAGGCCCAGTTCCGATACAGATGAATAACCTAAGGCAAAGGCAAAACATCTTTTTCACTACTATGGGTTATGGACAACATGTATTCCCCACCTGTGATACTTAGAAGTCAATATTACTGCAGGATGAAAATGAGACCATAGACCTTCACTAAGAGCTTCTTTGGATAGAAAGAACTGGGAGAACAAACATGTTTGTGCATTCTGTGACTAGACTAATCATAGCCAGAGTCACAGGACAAGGGAAAAAGATGGTTCCATAGCGCATGCAGTCGTGAAGCAACATCTTATTTTTCACACTAGACTGTGGAGGTGTAGCAAGCACATTAAGTTTTAAACTAAAAGTCTCTTCTGTCACCTTCAACTAGAACATCAAGTTTATCAAATATTATCTAAACTTTTATTTCAGAAGTGTGGAGTCAGCTTTGATTTTTTATTATGAAAAACATCCGCTGCCTTTAACGTGACTGTGAACAAACAATGTTACTTTAATGAAGAGGTTTTTATTCACCATATGTAAGTGCACATGCTTTTAAAGACAAAATAGAACTACTACAGTGTTTTAAAAGTCCATATTCAGTTTAATAAGAGACTAGTTTATTCCTCTTTAGTACTTGTGAGAATCATTAGACATCTTTCCACTCCCACTAATTACTTTGTTTTTGGCAGACATTACTGTTTCCTCCTCCTGCTTTTCTGAATAAATCTGAAATTTCAAGTCAATAAACTGACATATTTACAGTAAAAATAACTTGGCTTCCCTCTCTTTTTCCTCCCACTTCTTATATTTCTCTTTGCAGATGAAAAGGTTATCGTTCACTTACGGACTTTACATATACTTACAGAAATTTGGGTATGTACCTAGGCATTTTTCCTTACATCAACCGGATCTCAAGTTGAAAACCTGATGCTACAATAAGCTGTTCGTGTTGTCTTAGGTTTTGATTAATAGCTTTAAATACATACAGAAACCAGAACAAATGCTTTTTTTGGAAAAAGATACCCAAGAAACAAAACATGAGTTGCTTCAGTGAACTCAAATTGCTATGTGAAGTACACAATAATTAAGTTCTCCAAGAAGTGCTTAAATTTAACTGTGGAAAGAAAAGCAATTCAAAAAGTCAGTATTAGTGTACCAAATGAAAAGAAATAAAAAGAAGTCAAAAATCTTTTAACCTATTTTCTTTCTAGTCACAACTTACATAACTGAGATGTATGGGGAAAACCTGGGGCAGCGAATGTTACCACAGACATAGTTACAGTGACTGGAAAACGACATTTTGCTGTACTGTCAAGGAAGGAGACAATCTCCACTGCCTAAGTCATTACAAAGAGTTCAGACAGGCTGTCTTTGATGAAGTATCCATGCTCCTAACATTACCTTGCCATGACAAGATCAGTTAAAAACCATGCTGAAAAGTAGATGTTCAAGTTCTCCAGCTTACTCCAAACATCTACAGAAGAACCAAGAGCTGGAATCACATTGTTGCTCAAAAAGTACCAGATCCAAAATGCAACTAGTGCAATTCGGACGTATTACCTTATTGAAAAGGCAGCTAAAAGCATTCGTTTTCCTGTGATATCTGAGCAAAATTCTCAGAATTCAGTCAGAAATCCAAAAGCAAAACAAAGCCTTAAATACGTTGTTCAAAAAAAGTTAGAAAGGTAATTACAGTTCTCCCTTTGGAGATGAGGAAGTCATAGAACAGTTAAGCTTAGAAAGGACCTTAAGATCATCTAGATCTAACCCCCGTGACATGGACAGGGACCCCTCATACTAGACCAGGCCGCTCAAAGCCCTATCCCAACTGGCCTTAAACACTGCCAGGGATGAAGCATTCCCAGCTTCCTTGGACAACCTGCTCCAATGCCTCACCACTCTCACAGTAAAGAATTTCTTCCTTATATCTAACATAAACTTCCCCTGTTTAAATTTGAAGCCATTACCCCTTGTCCTGTTGCTACAGTCCCTGATGAAGCATCCCCCTCCATCCAGGTAGGCCCCCTTCAGATACTGGAAGGCTGCTAGAAGGTCTCTGTAAAGCCTTCTTTTTTTTCCAGGCTGAACAGCCCCAATTATCTTAGCCTGTCTTTATCCCCAAGCCCACTGCTCATACAGAAACATGGATGACAAAAATAGATGAAAACAGAAAAGCATGGGAACTGAAGGTCTTCCAAGGTTTCGAGAAATCACTCCTAGCTAACAAGTACCTGTTTTTGTGTATTTAAGAAATCCCACTGCGCACATAGTACAATTTCAGTTTCAATTCTGACAGAATTAATCTTCCTAGAAGCAGCAAGTGTCCATAAGCTTCATTAAGTCATCACAGGTTTAGAATTGTCAGACACACAGCACATTAGAAATTGTTTACATTATTAAGCAATTATTTGTTTAGATATAATGGCAACGGTGAAAGACTGCAGGGCTGAATTACATTAATCAGTGGAAAACTATTTCAATTAATAGGCTAGTTATTTGGTTAAAACTGAACACAGCCACATGGTTTTAACTTTCTTCTTTTAGACAGTATGTCACTTGCTATTAATGATTCTTCCTGAAAGAATAGTCTCAAGGTCTATAAAAGTATTTCTCAAAAATTATAATATTTAAACACTCAACTAAACAAAAAATCATTTGCAACACAGGAGGTCAAATCTTATTAACCTAAAGCCAGATGCATATTTAACTCATTAGCTTGTATCACTAGGAAATTTTCTCTTCTCCCATCTCATAGCTACAGCTGCTTTGCAATGACTCTAAAAGACCAAAAAGAACGCAGATAACTCACGCAGCTTTTATCACATTAGCCACAGTCTGCAGTTTGCATAATCATTCACTTTGAAGCATACTAACCAAAGCTGAACATGACCTTACAGTTGGTATTTTAATCATACCACATAAGACCAATTCTTTATCATGCATACATTAAGGCCACCAAACGATACTATTCAGCACTACTCAAAACACCAAAAAGCAGAACAGAACGGTACTGTTGCACACCCAAGTGAGGCCAGGCAGTGACCATGCTACATGGAGGGTTTGTGCTTCCAAATGCAATGTTACCAGACAACTTCCAGCACAAATCTGATTTTGGATAGGCTGAAGCATGAACAGAAGCTAAGTGTGTGCTTGTGTACAAGACTAATAGAAAAAAAAAAAAAAAGAAATTGAAGCTTTTGGTTTTAAAATTATAATGTTGTGTAGCTTTATCGATTAGCAAACACACAGATTATCTTATCTACATTTATATTTAGTGCAATATGCAATTATGTTTTTAGAGATAGTATTTAGGGGAGGGAAAGTGATGAGAGACGATACGTCGTTCTACAGTGAAGTCACGAAACTTAAGGTATTTCATGTAGAAATTCATCCTACTTGAATTCTTACAGTATGGCGGTGTTAAGAGATCTTCTCCAACACAGACCCCCTTACTAATGACTGTATCAAGGTATTTACACTATATATAAAAAAAAAATATTCCTCCCATGACTGATGCAAGTTACTTACATCCCTGTCATTTTGTACTGCTTTAAATATCAAGAGAAGTGGGAAATTAAGTCCAAAACTTTACAGTTATTATTGAATTGTAGGATTATCTTTTTTTGCCATGAAATAGCTAGCTTCATTATATCCACCACAATTTTACAAGGACATTTAAAGAAAAAGAGGTTCTGTCAAGTCAGTGATGCACAATTCAGCAAGTATTTCCTCTCTCCTACAGGAATACATTACATTATATCTTCCCCCCACCAAGTTCCAACACCTTTTGTCGTCCAGTTCACAAGACAGCCAGTACTCAGACGACAGGACTTAAACTCAAGAATTTAAAAGATGTTTCCAAATTTAACTTTCCTCCAATGGTCTTTAATTTATTTGAATAAAAATACAGAGTTCTCACTATTCACAATTGACTATACAGATGTCTTTCCCTACCATCTGTCCATTATACTGATATGCAACCAGATATACTGATATGCAAGTACATAAAAAGAAAACCAGACATTTTAAAGCCATGTTTAAACACCAATTTTTAACATTATTTTTGAACAAGAAATATTAATTAAGATGAGGACAGCCTAAAGACTCGGTATAAGGCAGATGCACCCTATATTAATTTGCATTCAGCTTGTGTTTTACAAAGATAGAATAAGGTACTGCCTACACAGAACGTGGATTGTCAGATATTATTTTAAAAGGTATTCAGCCATGACAAAAAAATGTGTCTTCATGGATGACAAGCAACCAAAAACCAAATTTGAAATTTTGAAGTGGAAAAAGGAAAAAAAAATAGATATGTTAGTTGAAAAGGTCTTTAGTGAGTTAAGAGTAGCTAGATCTTGATGTGAAGAATCCCATCAGCACTAATCCTTGTCCACTACCACATTTTGAAACAGGCAAGATTAGAAGACAAATTAAACTGTGCATAAACATGACATTTACATCTACAGAACAAATTTCAAGAGCTGCTACAATAATGTAGTGTTCCTAGAACTCTGCTAGACTACATATGTATGTATACACATTCTTCCATATGACAGAAGAGATGAGAAGAGGTAACGAGACACAAGTCTTATGAACACAAAACCACACCAGCATGCTCCCAGAGAAAGCAAATCACTTAGCAGCTCAGAAATGCATTAATCTCAGTCCATTTTTGAATCAACTGGAGACAGCAGCACTGTAGCTAAGGCATTCAGGAGGCAGAGAGACACAGCGTATTGTGTGATTTCATCAATGAATATCAAAGTAGATGACTGACAACTTCACGAATACTTTCACATACATGTGAGCAAATCATTTATTGAAAACAGTAAATAGGGAGATATAGTCAAAGCTAATTTGAAAACCCAAACTAAAAATCAATTTGAGAATGTGAACATGCAGGATAAGACAGTCTTGTGAAGTCAAGTTTTGGAATTCATGACTGCCTTTAACAGCAAGCTTAACATTGCCATAAGCCTTCACCTTGTACTACTTCTTCAGTTGCCCTGTGTAATCCTGTAGACAACCCATACCTTAAAGAAAGGTCAATCATTCCTACTTCCTCTCTTCTTTCCTTGGCCATTATTCCTCACCACACCAAGCCAAGCCACAATTCTCAAAAACACAATGGTCATAAAATAGGAAAATATGAATCTGGTCTGATTTAAGAAAAAATTAAAAAAAGACCAACCAACCAAAAAGAACTCCACAAATCCTCCGAAAATTCCCCGAAGCAAACAACTCCCCCTCCCCCCCAAAAAACAAACAAAAAAACCCCAAACAAAAAAAAAAAAAAAAACACCCCCAGAAAACCACAAGACACAATCTGAGAGAATATCACAAGATTGAAGGGGAATAACAGACTATTTAAATTTTAGCACCTGCAGGACTGCAGCTTTGTAGATCTATGCTAAAACAAACTAATTTCACTGAAAGGATAAAATACCTTAGATATGTTTGACTCAGTCTATGCTATAAATTTTGGTAAATATCTCTTACCGAAGCAGAATGGCATCATTTTCCGCTAGACTAAAGCACCGATCACATCAAAAACAACAGGAAATGGGAAATCTGAGACTGTAAAAGATTAATACACAATTCATACACACCATGCAGGTTTTAAGTAGCCCTTTAATGCTAAAAGGTGTGGAGTTATCTGAGATCACACATGGACCTGATTAAAACAAAACAAGGTGTTGCGGGGAGGAGAAAATTCAGCGCACATAATAAAGCGTAACAACGCAGATGCTTTTTATTTTCCTTCTTTCTTCGTAGCCGAAGTTCTTGCTCACCTAAGTGAGGTAACATATACGGATAAGTGCACAAGATCTGTCCCCACAGACGTCAGTCTTCTTCCCACTTTGCCACTGCAGCACTGCGGGAAGTTACAGCCAACATTTGGTTAGTTTAACACTTCTGCTTTTCATTCACGTGTTCGCATTGGAATTTGTGCGTCTTAAGTTTAGGTAGTACTTTTCAGTATTTCAAAAAAGAAGCGAGTTTTACCACAGATACAAATCCAAAATGAGTTAACACTAACAACTGAACTAATTTAAAACATAATTTAAAACTTTAAACCTGAAAGCTCACCGGTAACACAATTACCTCAAAAATTAAGTAAACACAAGTTCATTTTTTGAACACCCGAAAGAGCAAACGCTCCGGACACGCATGCATCCTGCAGGTCGCCGAGCAAGCTGGCAGACAAGCGTGCCACACGCGAGAGAAACCCCACAGAATCACGGCCGCGAGCAGAAAGGGAGCAGAAAAGCCACGAAGAGCTGCCCAGCACCCCCCGTTCACCATTGCCGGGTTTCAGGAACTCCCACTACAACACTCACCACAGACTAGCTCGAAAACCGAGCGCTCCCGCTCAGGCGCGGCCGCCGGCGAGTGGGGCTGGGGGCGCCGCGGCTCCGCGCTGGCGGCACCCGCCTCCGCCCCGCCGCTGCCGGCAGACAGAAAAAGGAGACGACGGATGACGGAGCACCTGCAGCTGTTCCGAGCTCTGTTTCGCCTGCTCCGAAGTTCTCCCACCGGCGGGAAGGCACCTCGGTTCCCAAATGCCCCCACTCCCAGCCGTAGCGGACGAAGCCGTGCTCTCCTCCGGCGCTAACAGAACACCGCCGCGGCGGCCCCCGCGCGGCGCGAACCTGGCCCGGGCCACCGTTAACGGCCAACAGCCCCCTCACGCTCCAGCACAGTAGCTCCTCCGCGCAGGTGCCACCTCCAGCCCGACACGCGCGCCGAAACAGAGCAGCAGAAAGCTGCACTCAAGTAGCTAATCAGAACCGCCACCACCCAGCACATACAGCCCCAGCGGCGGAGGAACGCGCTCACTCACCAGCCGAATAAGTCACCAGACCCCCGCCCACTGCCCCACCACAGCACCGGCCGCTCCGCGATCCGCCGCGGGTCTGCTGCCGCTGCCGCTGCCGCTGCCACCGCCCGGGTAGTCTCTACACCCCGCACAGGCCCCGCCTCCCCCCGCCCGCTTCCCCCTCGCCTGCCTCACGGTCCGATTGGCAGACTCCATCGCCTTCTCCCCGCCTGTCCCCGGCTCCACCTCCGCCCCGCGGCCCGGTGCCGCGTAGCATTGTGGGACTTGTGGTCTCAGGGGGTGGACTACACAGCCCAGGGGCCCGCGCGGCTGCCGGTTGTTTCCGGACAACGCCTGGTGTGTGGTAACAGCCGGGGACGCTTCCTCCTCGCGGGTGCTTCCGGTGCGGCGGTGGAGCTCACTCGACAGCTTCGAGGGCTCTGTGGGCTGGGGGGAGGTGAGGTGCTGCACTGTGCCTCGCCACTGTCCTTCCGCTCTTGGAGCGGGCCCGCGGGGCAGCAAGTGCGTTTGGGGGGTGGTGGGTCTGCGGGTGTGTGCGTGAGGGGCCTGGCTCGCGCTTTAGGGCTGCGCCGCGTTAGAATCATTAAAACTCTTCCCAGTAGCTGGGCCAGGCTTAGGGAGGTCGGCGGAGGACAGCGGGGGCTGGAGGCCGCCGGTAGGTCCCGCTGCAGGTGAGTGCGGCCTCGGCCCTCGCCGTGTGCAGACGACGTGGGAGGGAGTGCCCCTTTCTCGCCCTCGCATGGAGCGGGTCCGGCCCTGCCGGGTGTGCGACCCGTTTCCTCTGGCCCCAGGGCGGGACAGAATGGGGTGAGGGCTTGTCCTTGTCCCTGCCCTTCTCGCAGCCCTCCTTTCCCCAGCGCCACGGGTGCTTTTCGGTTTTCTTCTTTACGGGATATGGGGGAGTTGGCCGGGTTGAGCCTCCTCGGCCTGGCCGTCCCGCGCTGCCTGGCGGGTCTCAAGAGGGCGGCCGGGGGCGACGCCTGGGCCCGGACGGCGTAGGCCCGGATGTGTATTATTTTTAGCTCGTTCTCACGCCGGAGCGGAGCGATGTCAGGTGGCTGCGGCAAGTGCCAGCGGCGCGGTTGGTGCCTCCTCAGGTGGGGGAGAGAAAAAGGCATCGCAGGTCATTCCCGCAAACTTGGGTGGCTCCAGGGCCGCCGCGCTCCGCAGCAGAAAGCGAAATTACTGGGCAGGGACAGCAGGTATTTTGGGCTCTTCCTCCAGGTAACCGAACAGTCTGGGGAGACTTAAGTCCTATTAAGTTGCTAACTTGTGAGTTGGGTCGGTTCCTTTTACGTAGATTACATATATACTGGGGCACAGGTGGATGGCTGAAACCTTGGGCTAGGTTTCTGCTGATTCACTTATCAGAGGAGCTAATTGTTCTCTGGTGTTTGTTTACTTGTTGGGATGTATTTTTATGTTTGAAACTGTGGCTTTATCAAAACTGTTAGTGTTTGGTGGAGTGATAGCTTTACTTTCACAGTCCCAAAAAGGAAGAAAACCAAACAGGGATATATTGTGTGAAGATATATGCAAAGAGCCATAACCTGTTTCAGTTATACGATGTCATAGTTGGAATGTAGCTTCCCAGTGTAGTTGGGGCACAATCCAGGAGGCGATAATTTCTCATGTGGTAGGCAGACCCAAAAGCTGGGTGTTATTAGGATAGGCTAAATAACTTCAAAATAAAAGTTCAACATAGCAAAAAAGCATGAACTAATTTTAAGTCTGACTTCAGAGTAGGCTTGGATTTTGGTGTTTGTTTTTTTTTGTTTGTTTGTTTGTTTGGTTTTTTTTTAGTTAACATGATTCTAAAAATAGGCATCTTGGGTTTATTGCAAGCTCGTGTGATTTTTGAATTAGTCATACAAATTGTTCTTACAATAATAAAATGCATTAGCAGTTATGCTTTGTGAGAGTGAACTCGACTGTAAGTGGCTGTTATGTGTGTGGAGGTGTTTGAAAACTGCATATCTCTAATCTAGCAAGATACGTTTAAAACTTCAATGATATTTTTCTGACAACATTCTTTTTATTAACTCTTCAGTGAAACTGCTGGGTGTGCTAGTAGAGTATGGGATCAGAGTAGTAGCGTACTTTAAGAAAAAAAGTTTCATGTTACTGATTTTAAAATGCTGAGGTTGTTATTGTAACAGTTGATCTATGTGCCAATTCAAATCAATTCAACTATCCTGGCATGAAGTCACTTCAGTTTTAAAAAGGAGCATAGTTCTGTATATGAAACACAAAGACTTTAAGCTTCGTACTGTAAAGTTATGCAATGGGAAATAATTGCAAACTATAATTGAAATACAGTGCTGGCAGATAAGTTACTGTCTGACAAGGAAAAGGAGTGTGGTGGTTTTTAAATTTTTTTTAAGTGACCGTGAATAAGGGAAACTCAGTTACCAAGCTATGCATAAGGTGGGACAGAGATAAAACAGCATACTTTGCAACTACTTTTCTTCTGAAAAATTTGCAGCTGCAATTAGTAAATTACCTAAACTCCCTCCTGCCATGCACATTGGCCTAAAAAATGGAGCCAAGCTCTTTGATTCTGAATTCAGGATAGAATTCATGCTGCTGTTTCCCTTCCCCTGCTCTTTCCTCCTCAAATTAGTTTTTTCTGGTAACTTGGGTCTCAGATCAGGTTAAAGGTAAAACCTCTTTTTGAATCCTCAGTGGAAAAAAGAGCAAAACTTCTTGGCAGGAAGGATAACGTTTTCTAGCAGGAATAGAGCTGTAGTTTTTGCTAGAAGCCAGCCATTTAAAAAAACATTCTGGTAGATCATTGCCTTGGGCCTTGTTCCTCTTAAGTACTTTTCTAAAAAAGTGTAGTAATGTCTACATTCTGAAAGTTTTCCAGATCTAAGGTGAAGCCTGGAGAAGGGAGTAGAAACAACATCAGTGCAAAGGTAGATCAGCTGATGACATAACTAAAGATTGAAATCCTGCCAATTGATACCCAATGTGTGTGATATTTTAAAACTCTTAAGAAGTTGTAATCATGAGACTCTGCTCTCTTTAAACACTGTTTAAAAAAACAGTGTTAAATAAACACATTTCTTTGATGGATAACTTGCTTGTTTTCACACTGGCCAATGAGCACATGTGTCTCTGGGGAAGATTATTGCACTCTGTAGTCATACTATGCTGGTTATATTCTTACTAAGTAGTTCTGCAGTTCTGCTACTTGATGCAGACCAAAAGTCTGCCAGTAAATGACACAGATTAGAGAAAGCAAATTGCTATCTTAAATACTGATAACAGTAGTTGTATGTTTTGGCAAGCATGGTGTTTTTTGCTGTTTACCTTTTTTGGCTTACAGGAAGCTTAATGTAGGGTTTTTTCCTTGTAAAGTTCAGTTGAATGCAATAAGATGTCATTGGGTGGATATGGGGGAATTGGTCTATCACAGAATCCTTCCAAACTAATTCCTCATCTAAAGTGTACCAGTTGGTGTTTGCTGAATAGCTGGGGTAATGTTCTAGTACTGGAGCTTAAGGGATAGAATGTAAGATTTACACTGACAGTGAGAATGAATTCTCCATGTTAGTACATCTCTTGGAATGCAGCTTGATGCGTTTGGTGGTTTAAGACTGAGCAGCCAGGGTTTTGTTAACTGGCACCTTAGCATAGTTTTCTAATTTAGATGCACTTTAAATTCTCTGTACCTGCTGTACATGCTCTCCGATGGTTGATTTCATCTGATGTAGCATGAAGCATGATTTTAATTGCGCATACACAGATTTGAATGTATGGGATCATTGTAACAAAAAAAGATAGGCTTGCATGCAGATTAACATTTAGCAGTATCCTCCTACCTTATGATTTGAAGAATCTCCTTGTCTCACTTGTCTTCCCTCTTACCCCCCACCAATTAACAAGTTTACCAGTAGAATAACACCTTTTGCATCTTATATCATTTTGCCAGGATTTTCTGAACAGCATGATAATGTTGTGCTGTTCTAATAAATCACGTTTTCATGGAATCTTCTTCCATCTTTTTTTGAGAATGTTGAAAAAAAACAACCAAAACCCCAATTGTCAGATGAAAGGGTGGTAAACTCATAGCAAATGAAAGATACTTTTGAGGTTATAGTGAACTGAAGTTAAGCTTTTAGAAGGCAATGTTGTCATAAAGTTTGGCAGCTATGCAGCTGACTGCTTTTGTTCACATACCAAAAGAAATATCGAAATCTTCTAGTTGCTGCATGATAATGCATATTAAACTTTGGCTTTAGTTAGGCCATTCTGAAGGCTAGTGGACTTATGATAATTGATATAATCTATCTAAATAATAGAATGGAAACTTCAGTTTTCATGGGGATTGGATCCATAATCAGTATTGAGACCTTCTTCAAAGGTGCATGCATGTGATTTAGTGCAGCTGTGTCAAACTCTTTCTGTAATGCAAATAAATGGGTTTGGGATTTGCTTTTTTATTATTTATTTTTAGCTTGATTTTTTAAGGTTATTATTCCTGCTGTTTAGCACTAGCAAAGATGGCAGTGTGTCTAAGTTACATCTAGCTGCAAAGACAAATAGTGTGGCAATGTTAATAGTCACATACTTGCATGACACCATGACGCTACCTAGTGTATCTTCTTGAAAATGGGAAGATTTCTGGAATAATGAACAACCAGTATGATATATTGAGTATATTTGTATATGCTGGGATCAAAAGTATTTGATGCTCTTATGTATTTCTGTGTGCATATATATTTAAATCTACCTACTCAGTCGCAATACTTGTATCCTTTGTGTTAATATTAATCCAAGGTTTTGCATTTTGTTTGAAGAGTGTCAGTGTCTGCTAAAGAGGTAATATATGGTGTATAATTGTTTTTATATGGGGGGGAGTTAACTGTACCATGGATTAGTAACAATAGCCTATGGCTCTTCAGGAGAAAATGAGCTCTTCATGGTAGTCCACAGTGTAATAGGTTCTCATCATCATCATCATAAAAATCCATCATTTCACTTAGTGTTTGCTTTTCTTTGTGGATACTGCTAAACCATAAAAACAAAAGTAATTCTATCTAATGATTGTTTTGTCCTTTTTTGCCCTTCCTCCTGTGATAAAAAATCTTTTGGGTAGACTAGAACAATGTTCAGTGATCTCTTAACTATTTAAAAAACTTATTCCGAGATTGCAGTTCTCTAGATAAAAACATGCAGTAAATTAAATCTGTGAATGCAGTCATCAGTGGTGTTTGTTAGTGTAGTATCTTGAATAAGTATATATTTTTACTGAACTTCCAGAAATGCAGAATTAAACAGTAAAACAAACAGCTCTTCTTCCACCCTGCCCCTTACATGCCAGAGTATTAAGAGAATGTGCATGTATAGTAAATGGGACAGCTTGTACTTGCAGTTGTGAGTAAAAACTTGTTGAGACAAGTTACCCCTCCCCCCACAATGTGAGTAGACCTTGCGTGAATTTATGTAAGTCTGAAACACATGCTTCAGAGATACTCAGCTTTTTGAGGAATTATGTATAGTCTTTTTTAATCTTCCATGTTCTTGACAGCCATAAAATATCTGCGGTAGCTGATGGAAATTGGAGAGTGCTAATTTTTGCAAATCCATCCATGTGGGCATGTTTTATCTTTTTAAAATCTTGGTAATAGTGTTCTGTGGCTATAGGAATCTGCTTATGTACGTCAAGTTGAAAGGTTGGAACAGTAAGAGAAACAAAAATGAGATTTTGCAATAAACAGTCCATGTCAGAAGACTTTTTTATAAACAGCTACTGCTTGTAACTATAGTCACGTTAAATTTAACTTCAGATCATGTTTTAAGTGTTGGCTGTTTCTGTTATGTGACCAGTTCTTCACTTGATTTCTCACCTTTGGGTATATTCATGCTGCCTAATCACATGCTGTGATGACACATGCAGGATATTTGTAGTCATCCAAGTTCTTCTCCGTGCTTACTGTGATCAATAACAAATTTCACTTGTATAATTGTAGCTAAACTGGTATATATACCTGCCTTGGGCAAAGAAGATTACCAATTATTCTGTTTAAACAACCTGAAGACTTTTAGCCAGTGCAGAGCATAATGAGGAATGTAGCTTGAAGAGGCAATCTTGGCATTTTTTAACTTCTTCAAACTACTGGGAAGTTATATTGATCACTGTGGTAGCTTCTGCTGCTTTTTAGAAATGTCACTTTTTTCACTTCTTACTAAAATATCAATAAAATCAATACGTGAACATACAAATGCCTGATGTCTGAAGCTTGTTTAGCTAGAAAAAAACCCAAACTTATCTAGTCCATTAAATACTCCCAAGAAATATAATCTTTATTCCTACCTTGGACTTCAGGTCTTTAAACTCAATTATGTTGTATGAAACATTTTAAAAGAATCTTATGAATGGAAAATGTAGGCTGTAACAAGCATTTCTTATGAACTGTAGGGTGACCTTTTTGCTTTTCCAAATAATTTCTGGGCCTGAGCAATGATCGCTCCATGTTGGATATGGTGACCTGGGCTGGGTGGAGAACTTCTAAAACCTAGGTTCGGTTACTGGAATAATAATTTTCCATGGAGTTAATACAGCTGTCGATACAACCTCAGTGGAAACATGACTGAAGACTTTTGCTTGTATAAAACCAAAGAAGCAGTATTCAGAATTTAAATGGGTAGGAAGTAGGCACTGATCCCCAGCAGGATCGCAGCTTGTATATGCAAAAATATGGAGTACGTACAGGTAGTATTCATGTTAATCGTCGTAATGCATCTGTATGTGGTTTGGGTTTACAGTGCGTAATGCTTTTCAAGCTTTTTCTATATGTGAGTTGTTATGAATCTGATGCTGCTGCTCATGAGTGGTGGCAAGATTTTTGTAATACATATCAAATAAAATTGCTTGTTTCAGGAAAATTAATTCCATAAGAACTTGAAGATGGTACCTCTTTAAAATACCTGTTCACTTAATAGATTTAAATTAGGGTTTTGAAGTTACATGAAGTAGTCATTCCGTATTAACTCATGTCATAAGTAATTCCTAGTTTTGGGGCAGTAACAAACTAATGCTGTTCTGTTCTTGTTCATTTTTAGAACCTGTCAGTCATGAGCATTCATAATTGTGTTTGTTTTTTTTTCTTGCACAACCGAAGGACAATTTATTTTTCAAGTTCTTCAACTATTCTGGCACAACGAGGAGAAAGAAGAAACATTTCAGTGAATGAGGAGTTTTTTGCTTCTGTAGTGTTTTCCTTGAGAAGTGGGTCTTTGAATGAGGATGACAATGGAAGAGATGAAGAATGAAGCAGAGACCACTTCTATGGTTTCCATGCCTCTCTATGCTGTTATGTACCCTGTCTTTAATGAGGTAAGATACACTTTGCTTTAGAGTGTAAGAATCCCCTTCATGCTGGGAAATGTGATCACAATACTGGGTTGCTCATCTTGAGTGGGAAAGCTTTATCTAACACCATCTTCATGTGCATTGTTTGGCCCGATCTTTTTTTCTTACCTTTTACAGAGGATTGTCACAAAAATGCTAGGTCTGGTGTTCTATGGGGGGAAGTAACATGCAGTTGAACATGTACCTGTAAACAGCTTAATACATTTTAATTTTACTGCTAACTTAGTTAGGATATTTGGATTTTTGTGAGTATCAAAGGTTGTCAAGATGTTCTCAAAAGCTTCTGTCAGACTTCTGCTGTAGGCTGAATAAATGCAAAACACTCCCAGTGATGTGTTTGGGTTTTGGTTTATTTAGGGGGAATTCTATTATTTGGGATTAATTTTATAATATCTCTCCCTCAAATGAGACCAGTAATTTGAATGCTTGTCAGTTCCCTTTTTCATTATGATATGTAAGGCAAGACATGAATACTTGATTTATTTCGTTCTGATAACAATAGAGTTGATAATAACTCTAAACTTTTATTGCAGCTAGAAAGAGTAAATCTATCTGCAGCTCAGACACTGAGAGCAGCTTTTATTAAGGTGAGAAGTAACTTGTATTGAAGAATGATTGTTTAAAAAGTAAACCACATATGATGAAGCTACATATTTCAGCTGTCTTGTTTCCTTGTGTCTTTGTGTTTGAAGGCTGTATCCTTGATGCAGTAGCTGTAAAAACAAAGTGAACAGTTGCATGGACTGTAAGTTTTGGAATGTCTGCAGATGTTACAAGTAAAAATCTGGATGATACAAACACTGAGTATCTTTAAACAAACAAAAACCTGTCTTTTCCATGTAGTATAGAGACTTAAATGTGGAATTAAAGATAATAAACTTAGTCCAAATGTAAGATTATGCAGAATAGATAAGTGCTTTGAGAAATAGGCATGTAGCAGATCTTGAAGATGGTTTACAAAGTGATTGGTAATGGGTTTGTTTATTTTTTTGTGGATAAAGATATATTCAATGTATTTGCATCCAGCAGTAAATGGAAAAAAGGTTCTTCTAGCTTTTATGTTATATTCCTAGAGAATAAAACCACAGATACTCCTTTATATTGCTTTATTGAAGTAGTGATCTTTTGAAAATCTTTAAACAAGAATAATTGTAGACATGACATACCTTAACATGGGACCTGTGCAACTAAGTAACATTTTCCTGTTTCTCCACTTAGGTTTAAGTCTGCCTAGACAGTCTTTAGTCTCAATGAGAGCTCATAAAAGTTAAATGCTTTTACAGCAGGTGGTAGGGAGCTGTACTGAATGCAAATACTTTAAAAACTGAGATGTTGGTAGAAATGGTAGCAGTGGCTGAAAAAAACCTCACACCCTCATTCAACACAACAGTGTTTTTTTGATAGCAGCACAGGTAGTCTAGGTTAGCTTTACTTCGCTATACTGTCAGTCAGAAGGTTGGGGATTTTTTTGTTTGGTTGATAAAAAGTCCCCAAGCAATTCCAAGATGATGTTTGAGCATATGATGTGATTCATAAGCAGCACATTTATAAAACATCATGTGGGAGATGGGGGAGTAGCACCTGTGTTTGAATTAAATCCCAGTGGATACTATATCTTTGTCTCAAAGTTTAGTGTTTATGAAAATAAAATAGAATACAGAATTCCATGAAAAACTTTATTACCCAAATTGAAATGAGTGGAAAGGCTTATTGGAAAAGTTGTTTATACAAAATCACTGATGTAATCAAAGAAAATAGATGTAGTGAAAAAATGGTTTTCAATACTTTTTGCTAGTCTAAAGCCATTAGGAAAGTTTTTAGCAAACTCTTGCAGTATAGGAAGCAAGTTACATGAAAATCTTCCTTTGTGCTTGCAATATTCTGGTATTGCATATTTAAGAATAAAAATTTTCTTTGCCGCACAGGCTGAAAAAGAAAATCCAGGTCTTACACAAGACATCATTATGAAAATCTTGGAGAAAAAAAGTGTGGATGTGAACTTCACAGAGTCTCTTCTGCGTATGGCAGCTGATGATGTAGAAGGTAATATCTCTTATGTTGAATTAAGTGTATTTTTAATTACACTGTTAATAAGGAACATGCATTTCTCTATGCCTATTTTCAGAAGAGGTTATTTGTTTCTTAATGGAATTTATTTCAGCATGGTAGTAGAATATTTGTATTTTCTGAATAACTCTTTTGGAGAAGCTTAATCTCCTTAAAAAACATACGTGACTAATAAGAAAAAGAAGGAAGACAAATATTTGGAACTATATGTATGTGGGTGCATAATTAACCTTTGCAATATTAACAACCAGAAAAAAAACTTATGGGGAGTTTAATATTCACTTTCCTTTGCTTCATATTAAAAGCGGTAGTTACACTGTCAGAGAAGGGGAGTATACAATAGGCTGTAGTAAGTTACTGTAATACTACATTTGATTAGTGTCTTCAGTGTCTCAGTTAAAATAAGGTGGACTCTCTTTCCAACTTCAATAATAAAGATTATTGTTGCACTGTGTTTCTCTTGATGCAGTGTGTATTCACTGCAGTTTACTGGTCATGGCGCTTTCTGAGATGTTCACCTTCAAATGTAACTTGGCAATACTGCTGCATTTTGTGAAGTGGTGTTTCTAGTGTCACTCGGTACTTGAGGCAGAATAATAGTCTTTTTAATATGTTGTTCTTGTTAGAGTATATGATTGAAAGACCAGAACCAGAATTCCAAGATCTTAATGAAAAGGCACGAGCACTTAAACAGATTCTTAGTAAGATTCCTGATGAGATCAATGACAGAGTGAGGTTTCTTCAGACAATCAAGTAAGTACCATGTTACATATTTTTCTGCAGATAGTGGGGTAAATTTTTTCATTTGGGTTTGAATATGCAAATGCCGTAAGAGATGCTAGCCACGCTGCTCCCATTGGAAAAGAGCATGATCCTCGCTTATAAAGCAAGGATGAAGAGAGAGCTGAGGATTTTTGATGGGAGCTCCACATTACTAGACTGAATTTCATTTGCTGATTCCTAGTTTGAATTCCTGTTTCACTGGTCTAGGTCTTTGCATTTGATCTTGCTACATCCTGTCTGACTCTTATTTTGTAGAGACTTCTAAAAAGTATTTGAGTATTAGAAGGAGATTAAATTCTGACATTTAAATAGGATAGCTTAAGAATATTACAACTATCTTTTTATTGCCAAATAGGGACATCGCGAGTGCGATAAAGGAACTTCTTGACACAGTAAATAATGTCTTCAAGAAATACCAATACCAGAACCGGCGGGTATGTGCAGTAACTCCTTTTACGCAGTATTTTTAATTGTATAAGAAGTATTCTTTCGGTTACAGGATGGATAGGAGAGCTTAAATGGTAAATGGCATAACAATCCTGTTAAAGTATTGTATGATAGGTCCTTGCAGTTTAATAGTAAAAGGATAATTTCTCTGCATGTTTTTAGTAAGAAAATAGAATTTCTATACCTAGCATAATGTTAGCCAATTTTCTTGCCAGTTTAACCTCGAGATTCTCACTGTACTGCACAGTATGTGAACTAAGACTGCTCCTCGTGTTTCTGTTTTCTTAGGCACTTGAGCACCAAAAGAAAGAGTTTGTAAAATACTCCAAAAGTTTCAGTGATACTCTGAAAACATATTTTAAAGATGGAAAGTAAGTATGCTTTTGTACTAATGTTTTATATAATTAAAAGCCTTGTTGACTAACGGGAAAATAGGACGATCTGTGGGGCGTAAGCTGCTTTCTGAAGAACCTGCCTAATTTTTTTCTCACCTGTGTCCACAGACTGTCATGTCTGGTTTAAAAGACTTTTATTCCTTTTGTAATGCCTTTAAGGAAAGGGAAGTTTGTTGAACGCACCACCATACAACACCCATTTTCAGTATTAGCTTTGAACTTGAATATATGAAGTTAAATTTCATGGCCCTGTATGGTTTCTCTGTGTATATATAAGGACAAAATCTTTTGTATTGAATTACTGAAAAACTATTTTTTTGAAATACCATTTGCAAGAACTAAATATCTGTGCAGTGTTTTCCTTAATTTACATTTGTATTGTCCTGTATAGCTCATTATAGTGCTTCACAGTATTTGGAATTAGTTGATTATTAGAATCATAGAATCATAGAATAGTAAGGGTTGGAAAGGACCTCAAGATCATCGAGTTCCAACCCCCCCGCCATGGGCAGGGACACCTCCCACTAAACCATGCCATCCAAGGCTATGTCCAACCCCACCTTGAACGCCGCCAGGGATGAAGTATTCACAACTTCCCTGGGCAACCCATTCCAGGGCCCCACCACCCTCACAGTAAAGAATTTCTTCCTCAGATCCAATCTAAACCTCCCCTGTTTAAGTTTAAACCCATTACCCCTTGTCCTCTCACCACAGTCCTTCATGAAGAGTCCCTCCCCAGCATCCCTATAGGCCCCCTTCAGGTATTGGAAGGCTGCTATGAGGTCTCCATGCAGCCTTCTCTTCTCCAGGCTGAACAGACCCAATTTTCTCAGCCTGTCTTCATACGAGAGGTGCTCCAGTCCCCTGATCATCTTCGTGGCCCTCCTCTGCACTTGTTCCAACAGTTCCATGTCCTTTTTATGTTGAGGACACCAGAACTGCACACAATACTCCAAGTGAGGTCTCACGAGAGCAGAGTAAAGGGGCAGGAGCACCTCCCTCGACCTGCTGGTCACACTCCTTTTGATGCAGCCCAGAATACGGTTGGCCTTCTGGGCTGCAAGCGCACACTGCCGGCTCATTTCATTTGAACATTTTAGCTTTCAAACTGAGGCTCTTTTCAGGTCTTCCCCCCTGAGTTTTGAAGCCGCTGTTCTTGTGTGTTTCAGTGTAGTGTCTGTTAGGATGAGTGTATCCCCCCAAAGATTTTTATAGTACCAAAGTGTTCTATGTGCTGCTGTTTTAAAGATCGTAGATGCATAGAATGGTTTGGGTTGGACTGACTTTCATGTTCGGTCTTGTTGAGCTTGGCTAAGAGCACCCAGGAATGGTGCATTACTGAAGGAGAGAGAAGTCTTGAGACCAGCTGTGAACACTACCTTGCTCCTATCAGAGCATTCTTTTTTTTTTTTTTTTTTTTTTTTTTTTTCTTTTTTTCTTAATGAAATCAGGGCTGAATTTGAGTTTATGATAACAAGGTCTAAATTTCTTTTTGGTAGCTTTATGATTACCAAATAGATGTATAGGTAAGTTTACACATGAACTAGGTCTAAACAATCTCAGTTGATTAGTAAACTATTTGACTGAAAAAATGGAGAAAGAGATGGATGTGTTGTGCTTGTACCCTAGCCATACTGAGAGAGACCAGCTTTATTTAGCCCTA
The DNA here is from genome assembly GCA_039720435.1 of Amazona ochrocephala. Lineage (NCBI taxonomy): Eukaryota > Metazoa > Chordata > Aves > Psittaciformes > Psittacidae > Amazona > Amazona ochrocephala. Next base: position 40,511,954 of record CM077884.1, on the reverse strand, counting down.
TGTGAATTGAATGCTGTGCTGTGCACTGTAGGCATAAGCTTAAAGTATTAGGTGTTATCAATATTGCAAGAAATCCCAGGGTAGGGCTTGTATTTCATATCCTTGTGGAATCAGAAGCAATTTAAATCTGAACTGCACATTGAAGTTGCTCTGCTCCCACCAGAAGATACCAGCACTAAATAAAAGTCATGCTCACAGATGTCATTACTGAGCTGAAAAAGTGACTCCACACCTCTTTATTAACAAAAAATATCTAAAAGAGTATGATGCTTCCATATGCATGCATGCTTTCTTGAGGGAAGAGTTGCAAATTCTGAAATTACTTGGGGATGAAGTGTTCAGCTTTGAAAGAACAGGTGTTTAACGATCATCTGCTCCACTCTTAGCTAAAACCCCAGAATTAAATGATTGAGATGTCAGTGATGGTTGAGAGCCAAAGTCTTTTGGTTCTAGCCAATAAACACAGTCTTTCTAGGATTAACAATGAGCGTAAGTCTGCCACCAGTAAGCTTTAGGTTGATCATGATATGCTAAAACATCAGTGTGCTTCCTATTTGCAGAGTCTAGATGCCAGTATATTTATTTGCCCAAATTTAATGATGCATTTATTGAATGAGATGTTTATAAAAATGTCTGAAGCAATGTCTTTCTCTTTTAACAGGGCAATAAATGTGTTCGTAAGTGCCAACCGACTAATTCATCAAACCAACATGATACTCCAGACCTTCAAAACTGTGGCCTGAAAACTGTATATGTTTAGAGTTGTACTTTTAAATGGTGGATAGGGTACCTTTATATGTAAATTTTAAAGTTTTGACTGTATAAATTATCAGCCCCTCTTGAGGGGCCTAATGCAGGATTTTGAATGGGATTATTGCCATCTTACACCATATTTTTGTAAAACATTGTAGCTTAATCATAATCTCACAATGAAGATTTTGCATCACTTTTTGCTATTATCATTCTTTTCAGAATTATAAGCCAAAAGAATTTACGCCTTAATGTGTCATTATGTAACATTCCTTATAAGAATTGTAAATATTTGGTGTTCTGTTTCTGACATTTTAACTTGAAAGCAGAAAACTGCAAGATTATGTATTTAACAACATTGGTGGCAAATATTCAATAAATAGTTTACATCTGTTAGACTGTCTTTTTGTATGTGAACGAAGATGCATAACTCATCTTTTTGAAACTGCAGAACATTCATTAAATGGAAAAATGAAAATTACTCTGGTGCTTAAAGGTACTGGCAGTTCAAATAAGTATAGAATGAGGGATTTTCCTTAAAACTGAGATTTTTGACCTAATACTAGACCAAAATACCAGATTCCATTAGTGTCTTTGACAAAATAATAAAATACTCCAGAAGTGAGATATGCTTTTGGTTTTGATGGAAACCAAACCTCGCTTCTTTATTAATTTTTTGTTGATGATGAGTTAATGGGTTTTTACTCCTAGACTATTCAAAGGTTTTGAGCAGAGGATAACTTAAATATATGCAGCAGAAGGTGAATTTATTAAAAATATTATAATAATTGTTTTATATTGGTACCCTTTTGGGAGGGAGGAGGAGAGAAGATAGAACTCTTCCAGGCAGCACTAGCGATGTCTATACTATGCATGCCGTACGGCAACTTTTTTTTCAGGGAATGAAATCATCTGAGACCTAGATTGACAAAACTTCCCAGTGTAGATGGTTAAGAACTGCTGATGGGCAGATTAAAATTTTATTATTGTGATTTCATGGTAATATTTCACAAGTTCTAATGAGTTTCTTGCATGCCCCTTTGAAGTGCACCTTGAGTTTATTTTTCATAGGATCTTTGTTAGAGTAGACTTCTGAAAGCTTTCAAAATATTTATACGGCCATAACTAGTAAGTTTAGGGAAGAAAGTGAAGCAGCTCATAAAAGCTGCACAAGCTGTTGCAAGAAGGCGACTTCAGACTGAAAGAGCACAATTGTCACAGAAGTATTCCTTGTTTAGGTATAAATGATGAAGAAAATTTACACCCATACTTTTTTCACGCACCTGTCTGGTGCTTTATGGCTTGTTCGGGTCAAGTGCCTTGTCCAGAGTACAACAGATGGGTCTTTGAATTTAGTTATCTGCTTAAATGATCCAGAAGGGGAAAACATGATCTGCAGCCCTCCAGAATGGCACTGGTTATTCTTCTGTATATCTGTGCATGGAAGTGTTTCCTTGATGAAAGCATGAGTGTAGTAAAGTAACAATGTGAAGAAGAAAATTATGTAAAAGTGAGTTCTTGGGAATGTATGTTGTGGATTTCTCAGTTACACAAAGCTGTAAACAGGGCATGGTCCTTAAAGCTTGCTGTTGAGGCCGTTTCTGTTTTGACAGTGGTTTCTTGTGTTTACTAGCAGACTGGGCTTAGTAACATGACAAAGGGATGCATATACAATATATGGCTAAAGCTTTGTTATTTATTAAAGCTTGTCATGCTAAACTCATTTCTTGGAAAGTGGAAGAGAAGCAATGTTAGCTACTAAGGAGGTAGTCTGACTATGTTTGAGCAATATTTAGTTTTCATCGTTGAATTCTGTAAGTGAAAAGGTTGAGTAGTCTTCCTTGCAGATGATGTTAAATCATAGCAGCCAAGGGCTTCATGAAAACTAATTACTCATGCAGAAGAAAGGGAAAGGCACCTGGAATTTCTGAGACTTCATTTGTCTTGAAAAGAGTGCGGGGAAGGCTGTAAGGCGAAGACATGATATCTTGGATTATACTTTGTGAGTTGGACTTAATTCCAGTGTAATTTGGAGGTTTTACTATCTTCATGGATTGGGAGAGTCAGTATCTAGTGTTGGGAATCACTAGTTGAATGATACTATGTTTATGTCTGCGAGTATAGTAAAAAAATAAATGAAAAAAAGCCCTTTATGAGTTGGGTCCCAAGAAAGGTGCTGTGTTATGTCCTAGTAATTGATCCTTGAAGTTAAAGAGGCTATCAAGAAATGAACTGTTGCTGTTCATCAGTTCTTCCTAAAACCTTTATTGGGCAAAAGGTACCAAGTACAGGGCTAAGCTTCAGGTAGTCTGGCCAATATGTTTTGTTTTATTTGTAACCTTATTGTGCTTTGGTTTTGTTGCCCTTAAGAGCAATGGAAAATAACTCATTGTAATCAATGTCTGGTAATGGGAAAACTTGAAAACTGATGTCTTCAGGTCACATTCTTGTGTGCAGTGAATCCATATCTACTGGTCTTACAAACTTTATTTTCCACGGAGTATGAGCTGGGTATATGTCTGTCAAATTTTATTGTGGTTTTGCACTTTATTCAAGTTACCTTACTAGCAAAAGATGAGTTTCTCTTAAGGATTTCTAGTACAGCAGTTAGTGTTGCAAAATGCTATTAGAAAATTTCTGCTGTGAATGTGGTTTATAATTGATACAATAATGTTAACATACAGAAAACCAATCTAATCAAATAAAAGTTTGTATATTTGTTAATGAAGCAACGAAATGTCTTAATCGCTTGTTTTGATCTTTCTCAGCCTATAAAGAAATGAAGAAAAGTTGGATTTCTGGTTAGAAGCTTCTTGTTTTAATCCCGATAAAAAATTCTGTTTAGAAGTCTGTAAGAAGTGCCAGGTGCCCAGCACAATATAAGCTTTATATTGAGTTGACATAAAGTGGTAAGTATGAAATTTCATGGTGGTCTGGTGTCAGAACTTCCATTTGTGAATGGAAGATGAGATAGTATAAGTCTTGATTAAGCATTATCTTTGCATGTGATTGCCACTGAAGTGGTACTTAATTTTCTTTTCAGTTTTTTTGCTGTATGTCAAGTGAAGGTGTGCCTTGTTTATTCTGCAGGTAGTATCTGCTCTATTTTACAAAAACAGTGTGTATGCTTCTCTGAATTAGGTGGGAAATGAAAAGAAGGTTATCTAGACAAATTTGCCACAAATACAAGTTATTACTCTGTTATGAAAGGGAGATAAATGTAAGTTAATGTATGCAATACTAATAACTGGATTTGGTACAGGAGTGATTATCACCTTTGGAGCAGGCACTGGCTATTCTTGGTTGTTCTGCCAGGCTTATCTTCCCGCAAGACTACACTGTGCCTTTTGAAAAAGGTACTGCAGGCAGTTTCTACTGATGAGGCATGGAAACTCTTTGAGCTTTGCATACTTGTAGAATCCTTGAACAGTTTGGGTTGGAAGGTACCTTAAAAGCTCATCCAGTTCCAGCCCCCTGCCATGGGCAGGGATACCTTCCACTAGATTACGTTGCTAAAAGCCCTGTCCAACCTGGCCTTGAACACTGCCAGGGATTGGGGTATCCATGTCTCTGGGAAACCTGCTCCAGTGCCTCATCACCCTCACAGTAAAGAACTTCTTCCTAACATCTAATCCAAATCTCATCTCTTTCAGTTTAAAGCCATTCTCCCATGTCCTAATAATGGTACATTTACTCACATTGTCATTTTTTACTCCACTGTTTTGGTTTTCTTCATACTCCTCTAGGCAGATGGTACTTTCAAAAGAGACTGTTGGAAATGTGCTTCAGCAACAGAGCCACTTCCTAGCAGCAAACTTACTGCTAAAAATTAGGACTGAAAGATGCTTCTGGGCCATCAAGTTTGGTTTCCTGTTGCCGAGGTTAAAATGTACCATATAGTGTTGGTCATAAATCTGTCAAATTCTATTTTAAAGCCAGCTTTTGTCCTCATTCTTCCTGTCATTTTTAAATTGTCTGAAAGAAAAAATATTTAATATTTTCAAATATTTAAATTTTTAATTCAAATATTTAATTTTAATATGCAGTGTAAATGTAATTTATGATGGAAGAATTCACTAACCTTGTCCACAATCAATTGTTCTATTTCTCTCTTCTTCACTCAGTCTTGGGATGACTTATATGCCACCTTGTGCTTCATTTCTGACATACGCACAATCCCAAGTTTTTGATTCTTTCTGAAATGCACAGAGGTATTAGGCAATGCTAAACTTGCTCCTTCAAGGCTGGGAGAAAACAGTGTGCCCTCATACTTGTAACACAAGTTTAAATTTTTGCAACAACATTCACGGTTGTGTCTCTGAAGCAGAGGCGGAGGGTTTGCCTCATCTAGAGATTTCTGTGGAGGTGATAGCCCTTAGATTCTCTGTCCTTGTCTCCTGCCTCAGCTTGGTTACGATTTTGTATACATAGTGCTTGACTTCTGAGACAATGCAAAATGCTTCTGACTAGCTACGATGCATGGCAATTGTTTGCCGGATGGCATAGCATCTTTTCTATAACTTACTATTTTTGCACATAGTCATCCTTCAGCCCCATCCCACTGGGGATGCTGTAACAGCTCAGGAAGCAGAACCCACATGCTGTGGGGTCTGTAGCCAGCACCTTGTCATGCCAAGGACTCATAACTGGGAGGGAAAAGTTCTTCAATAGGTACCTAGACCAGGGTTGATTCCTGGGTGATTGTGTGTGATTCTCCTCTCTACTTTAGCATCTATTGCATGCTGTCTTCACAACTATTTTTGCAAAATCTGTGCAAGTACATGGCTTTTTTAATGCCCATTGTAAGGATGAGGAGTGCAGCTTGGTCATGTTCAAGGAGCAAGAATTGTACCCATCCATTGCAGTCACTGTGAAAAGCTTGGACTGTGATAGCAATATCTGGACACTATCGGAGTATGTGAATAAAGAGTTTAATATCTTCCCCTTTTCTGCCATCTTGCAGTGCTTCTTATCACAGATCAAACTATATTAAGGTCAGCATGCCTTTACCTGCAGCATATGCAGTAAGAGTTTGCAATTTAGGAGTCTACACATTCCAGAAAATCTGCATTGAGTAAAGATTGGTTTGGTCACAAAATTTCAGTTGAAAGTTTGTCTTTGGTTAGACTTCGCTATTTCTATTCCTTTGAAATTTCTTTTGTGCTATTAAAGATGCATAGCATTTCTTTTTTGAAGCAGCTACCAAAAGCAGCTGTGGAGGGAGGCTTAGCTGTTGTTGTAGAGAACTGTAACACTTGTGAGCACCAAGAGGAAGAGAAGCAAAAGACTGAGCGCTGTGAACGTTAAACTCTTCTCACCCTAGAGACAAAAGTGTTCTGCTTGCTAAATGTGTTCAAGAAGGAAATATGTTTCTCAGTGCTGTAATTCCATTACTGGTGACAAAGTAAACAAAATAGATTTTCAACTGCTGATTTATAATGCAGACTCAGATATGCTGTATAAATGCTTGTGAATTTATATTTGGTATCACAGTCAAAGGGGTTGTTGTACCTCATGGATATAATGATTTTAGAGAATATATTTTAGTATTTCACTAAGCTAGGAAGCTTAAAACCATATGTGTAAATTAGGTATCTTTGACATTTTACTATTTTGTGATTGTAACTACTAGATTTTTCACAGACAGTAGGTAATTGCTTTTTTTCCCCAAAGCTGCAGTAGCCTCCAAGGACAAGTGATGGGTAAAATAGAAGCCTGAGTGCCTGAACTTTTAAAGTAAAGAGAATAAAATATGAGCTACAAGTATGATTCTCTCAAACTCCCTTTTTGCTGCTGGGCATGTAATCTCTGATAGAACCATAGTGAAAAATGCTGTGGAAGAATTTGTAAGGAGACTGATTTACAACCTTTAAGAGTGCAGAAACTTTCATGGTAAGTGAATTTTCTAATTAAAATGTTAATTGGAAGGACTTTGCATTGCTTACTGAGGAAAATATGGTAACCGTTTTTCACTGCTGTTTGCATAGCCTTGTGGTATTAAAAATTTTGTGTGGTTTTCTACATCTGATTGAGTGACAAACAGACTTCTCTTAAGTGGTTTGGACTGGGAGATCAGAAATTCCTATCAAGGATGTAATGCAGTAAGAATAATAAATATTGCCTAGGAAGGTTAAGGTTAAACAAAACTCAATCCTAGCTGCAATCTTCTTCTGAATTAGGCAGTCTCTGCAATAGCTACATCTAAGTAAAATTCCCATGCCTGTGATAAGTTGCAGACCAACTGATCATTTAACCCTCAGCAGTAGTATTCAGGCAACCATGCTACGGACTGGATTCTTGTCAAACTCAAATTTAATGCCAGTTTCTCTGAAGCCTAACAAAGAGTCTTGGCTGCTTCAGGTAATAGGAGAAAAAAGCCCCTACCTATTTCTATTCAATAATTACCAAGTTTAAGGGGCAAAGGAAAACATAATTGGAGCTGAATTTTACCTGAATTTTTTACATGACTTTAAATATAAAAACCAAACCACGCATTTAACAGTAAAGCCTTGTTCAAGTTGGTATTTTCTATCAGAAATACCTGAATAAGTACTGAGCTGTTCTTTTCAAAGAGAAAACAAATGTCTGCATTATCAAGACATAAAAGCTAAGTATGTTTTTATTTTATTTTGTTTCCTTCCAGCATCAGGTCAGACTTTTTTTTATCATGAAATACAAGCGGTAGCTACTGCTGATGATGCCAAAGTAAGTGAAGTTCAACCTGTTGACCTCTTTCTGTCTGGAGCTTTTTCTCATGAACGTGCAATAATGATCTGTGATTCTCTGCCAAGGAAGCAACTTGAATTAGTAGAGCAATGCATAAGAAAAATAGGGCTGAGGTGCAAAAAAAACCCTGTTGTAATCATGTCTGTTAGACACAAATTAAGCAGCAAGGCTGATACACTGGAATAATCAGAGATCAAAACTGTCATTTGGCCAATTCTTATTTACTGAGGTGTCAAGAGTGATGTGTAACCTTGTACTGCTGCTTCCCCAGCAAGGACACTGAGCCCAGTGGGACATGCTTGCTGTTCTTGTGCTGACTTTACTGGGGGAGGAAACCAACAGCCCCCCCCCAGGCCGAGCTGACACTCATTTGTTTACCCAATTCTCAAAACAGTCAGTTACCAGCTACCGCATTTTGCTTCACACCATGTACACTGCAATTCTAAAATGCAAGAAGAAACAAGTACAAACCCTCCTGTTTGTTTTTTCTTTATCTCTACAGGCTGCGAATTTGACTCTCAATGTGGCTCTCGGGTTTAGGGCAAGCCCCTGTGGTTGCTGGGTCAGGGGTTGAGGGCAGATGGACTAGAGAATGCACTTCAGTGCTCTGCCCAAAGCCATTCTGTGCAAGACCACAACAGTCTTAGCTCAGGGCCATAACTTTCAGCACAGACTTTATTTTTCCAGACTCTTATGCTCCTGTAGCCTTTGAGGCTGTTTAAAATGGATGGAGTTCATTTGTACAAGTTACGCCTACACACTGCCATTTATTTTCATAGCAACAGTCATTGGGCTTCATTTCATGTGTTCAGACTGTGAGCTCCAATTTCAGTTCTTCTCTGAGCTATTAGTCACTGTCCTTTAAGCCTAATAAAGACTGAATTTTTCCTCACAAAAGGTGTGAGGAACATGATCCCCGAGAGCTGCCTTTGTCACTATTAAATGATTTCCAGAGTTGGAAGCCCATTTCTGTAGGACAGTGTTGGTGTGTAGGGAAATCTGCACCGGCCTTAGCATGAGTGTAACTTCTTCTTCACAACCCCATGATTGCTTCCTAGTTTAAGCGTAGTCTAGGTATGTCTGTAGCTAATAGCACTATTTGGTTTGCAAACACACTATGTAACTGCATATCCAAGCTTTATCAACTTTTTCTCAATGTGTAGAACATCACTCAATAGATAACTCTTAAGTTGAAAAGAGAAATCAAATCCAGTATCATTTGTGGGTGCGGAGAGGATTCAGTTTCCTTTTTCCATCAATCACTGTTGTTAGAGGGCCCATTTGCTTGTTGTGAAGAATCCGTCCTTTGTGCTGCAGTATTCAATGCCTAAGCCAGAATTACCATCAGCATGGCACTGCATTTGTCTTATTTTTCTCATTTCTGCTTATGGCTGGCATAAGTGGTCCCTTTTTCTTAAAAGCGGTGGATCAGTTGTTCTGTCTCTGGTTTCAGTGCAGTTTTGGCACTACAGCAAGGGCTGTCAGAGAAGGGTGGCCTGGTCTCAAACAGCTGCTGTGTTCCAGTGATCCTGACCTTTGTCTGACCTCAATCAGTGTGCTTAATTTCTCTGTACCTCAGTCTCCCGTTCATTATTTGAGAAGTACACACAATGAGGCCCTGATTTCAGCTACATTGCTCTAATAATAATAAAATTTTCCAAGCATAAAAGAAAAATTTGCAAGCCAATGAGTCTCATATTTTAGACTGCTGCATAGTCTTTAGAATGAGAAATATTTTAATGTGAGCAAAGGCAAATCACCATTCACAAGCTAGATGGTATCATCTAAATATTTTAGAGTTGAGGTAAAATAAACAAGTCAGTATCTTTCAGCTAAAGAGCTCAGCTAATTTTCTGCATGGATTATACTGCCAGAAGAAAATCAGAGAAGCAAATATTGGGAGAGAATAGTCATAGTTTGTAGAAAATGGTTGGAAGGTGGAAATCTTTACTATCTCATTAAACTGTCTACTGCAGGTTTTCTTACTGGAGTGGGAAGATGCTAAGGTATCTTAAATTGCTTGTTCCTCACTGCAGTGCTTGCAGAGGTGCCAGGTGGAACCGACCTGCAGTTCCCTGCAGCTCTGTGCTGCAGTGTGGACTGTGATGTTATTTGGACATTTTGCGGTCACCTATTGCCACTGCCTGTGTGCCCTTCCTCTCCTGGCTTCAAGTAGTGGCATCACATATGTCCTTCTCCAAGATGCTATTGGTTGAGATGTCTGCTCTGTTCCAGATGAAGGTTTCTGGTGCTGCTGTATAATGTGCTAGCTCCCTTGTGACAAAGAGAGAAATGGGAAGCAACAAGTGGAGGAGCGGGGGGGGGGAGGCGATGGGTGGTGTATGTCTTACCCACAATTTCATGTGGTTAAATAGCTTTTATTTATGTCACAGATAGAATTTCTGAGCTTCATCTTTTTTTCTAGAGATCAAGAGCTTGAACAAAATTTCATCTTTAGCAACTTTCCTATTTCAAGAATACAGTCAGGGTACTTAATCTTTATGAAAAATTATTCTTAGGTGATCTCTATTTCAAACTTATTTCAGAAATACAGTGTTATTTATTGTAATAGTTGTCAGTTCATGCCCTTCATTTGTGAAGAGATACAAGGCAAATTAAGGTGAAAGATCTTGGAGTTTAAAACAGTATGACTCACAGAATAAGAAAGGAAGGAGTTTTGACAAAGATCACTGGCATAATCTAAGTAGAAACCAGGTTTCTTTTGTCCAAAGTTGAATTATGTCACTTCTTTAGAGACCAACCTGCCTCTGTAAGCGGAAAAAGTCATATCTTATTTCAATGCTGAAGACAGTTTGGGAAGAGGTCACAGAGAAATCAGACAAAAGTAGTATAACTTGCAGTATCGCATTTAATGATAATAATAATAATAATTCCTTTGATGTAAGGTGTTGGTGGGAAAAAGAATGAGCTTTGACTTCAAGCTGCAGTGTGGTCATATACTCCACCTCTTCCTAATCCTTGGCTAGCATTACATGCTGGTACCAGGCTGAAAACAGTGGAGAGCAAGGCAAATTGGCTGTGTGAGAACAACTTGCCTAATCTTTTGCTTCAGAGGTTATTTGCAGGAGATGGCAGCAATTCTGTGTGGCAGCAAAATTTTATTTTAAAATTACATTTTATAATAGAGAAAAGTTGACCAAAGAAGTATGGTATGGAAAAAGAGGAAAGTGAGAGGAAGATGGTGTCAGAAGGGATAGAAGAAAATCTTTTTACCTTAAACACCCTTGTAGGTCAGATGGACAGACCCAGCTCTGAAGATGTTTTGGCACCTCCTCTCTTTGTGGTTAAATGTGTGCTTACAGTATACCAAATTGTTTGGTTTTGCTTAATCAAGGCTTAAATACTGTATCTATTGAAAATAAAAAATGAAACTGTGGCACCTACCTTGGAAAATCATTGCCCTTATACTTTCTTGAAGTGGTATGCGTGTGGTAGCTAACAATTATTCTTTGTCTTTACTACAGAGTAATACTTCAAAGCAGCCTGACCACCAGTAGACCTGAAGATGATATTTTGAGAGTCCTATGCTGGAAAAGAGGCAGAAAATTTTTTCGTATCTCAGTGAATCCAGACAGATTGGTTGCACACAGAATATCTTGGGTATATTCTGATTGAAGAATGACTGTGGGCACCAGTGAAAGTCATGAGAAAGCATCCCAATATTATTCTCCTGAAAAAGAGTGGATGAAGTATCCCCAGTGCTTTTAGAATCAGGGAAGTATTTTATAATTATAATGGACAGTGATAGGTTGACTTGGAAAAGTGGATGCATGGTTCTGGCTACCTCTGGTCAGAAAGACTGCCTTGAAGGGGAATAGAACCAGAGTAGTGCAGTTAAGATCAAGGGAGTTGAGTAATCTTTTAGTGAAGAGAGATAAAGGGTTTGGTTTGTTCAAAATTAATCAAGGTCAGAAGAAAGATTACGAATCTCTACTTAAGTATTTGGGATAGATAAAAAGAGAATTGCTTCAGCTAGAAGCTGATATGATTGTATGATCGAACTATGACAGTATGACAACTACAGTTGTGTTAGCTACTAAGTGGGTCCTTTTCCTTATTTGAGGAAGAATTTGTGTGTTTTTCGGAACACCTTGTAAGCACAAAGAAGCTAAATGCCCTTAAGATGGAGTTTAAGTTCTTGCAAGACATTGTGTAAGAGCGGGAGAGTCTGGGGACAGGAAATTAGAAAAAGTCTGTAAATACCTGAGGCTTATCTTACACCTCAGGGAAGAGGGTTAAAGGCTACTGAGTAACTGCTTCCCACATAAATATTTGCACTGTACCCATTGCATGCTGTTACTGGTTAGGGCCAGGAAATCACTTCTCCCTATCCTTGAATAGTGTAGGGGGTTTATTTATTTTTGGTATGTGTGTATGTAGCAGGGAGATATTTGGGCATTTCATACTTCCTAAGTGAATAACTTGCTTGCAGCTATCTAGAGACAGACAGTGCTGGTGGTTCTACTGGCATAAATGCTTAAGCACCTGGGTAGGTGAACTCATTTTGTATGTGTATATGATGTACTACAGGGGCATAAGAAAATGGCAATTCCCTTTATCGTTCTAAAGAGGTTTTGTAAACTGCTTGGAAGAGAGCTGTGACCTGGAGTGTGTGATGAGATATTGAATGTATATACTGAAGCTCCATTCTCATGTAAAGCTAAGTGAGCTTCTTTGAACACAAAATTCTTTTGGAGTAAAATGTGTCACTTTGGATTGATTGAAAACTAGCTGTAAAAATGGATCCCAGTTTGTACTTAACTAGCAAAATGAAAGTGTGTATATTATTTAAAAGGAGTAAACCTTGCTTTTGCAAGTGTTAAGCTAAGTCATCTTGCTTTTTTTTTTAATGTTATATTAAAACTTTAATTTTTAGGCATAAACTTCTTTTTGAAATCTGAATTAAGACATTTCTAGTAGAAGAAAACTCATGATTTGGGTTGAAGAGTTTTTATACATCATGATGAGAAAAATGATTTTGTTTTGCTTCCTTTTGAAGGTTTCAGCCACCAAGACACAATGTGAATTATTCTGTCTGCTCTTACTGTCCCACTGGCATAGCATTTAGTGTGGATTGCTAAACACCTTAGAAAATCAGTGTATATTTACATTTCTTAAAGCAGAGAATCCTTATTCTCATCACTGAAAGAATTTATTCTTCAAATACATAATTTGCAGTTTAGACTATCATGATAATGTAAAATATTACTTTCTCATTTTTATTTCTCATAAAAGTGAAAGTTAGCATTTACTAGTATAAACAGGAATTCATCATGAAGAGGCGGGATTGTATTCCTAACTTAATTCTCCACCGCCATCCTCTTGCCCCTTGCCCAAAGTACGTACCTCATGCTAGTAAAGTATAACTGAAGAAATAAAGGTAAAGCGTGTGCTGTAGGATAAACTAATAAGATACAGAAGCTTTGAGCCAATTTTCACCAGATCGTATTGAGCTCAGCAACCAATAGTCATTACCATCTGACAGCTGTTCAGTAGATCATCTGAAATAAGTTTGTGATCTCAGGTGTCCAAAGCTCAAACACATGTCTACCCCTCAATTAGAATTTGTGTTAATTCACACCTGGTAGTGTTTCAGCAGAATGACTGTCCCACAGAGAAGGCAATGCCACTGTAAGTTCCCCATGGAATTGAAAAGTATTGGAATTGTTTTTTGTTTGTTTGTTTTTTAGCTAAATAGAATGTATGAAATTCACTCTTGCAATTACTGCTGTAGATTATAGTAAGTAGTTGAATATTTACAGTGGAATAAACTCATCCCCAAAGGTCAGAGAAGGCTCCAGAACACTCAAGTCTGTCTGAAGTTTAAAATATGTATGTGCTTCATTTTTGTTCAAATACTGATCTTGCTGCATCATCATTACATATTGGCACAGACTTTCACTATTTAAGGTGAGAGATCAGGACTGGTCTTAGGAGTCTGAACAATTTCATGTCAGCTTCAGAGCTCTCTGTATATATTTAAAAACAAGGATGACAAGAATTATCATTTGAATGTGTTGGTTTGGTTTTTGGTTGTTGAGAGGTTTTTTTTGTGCTCATAATTAAAAACTACAGTGGGTTATTTAAGATATGATAACTGTCAATATATTTTGGGATCTTTAAAGAACTGGTGGCATGGATACAACACTGACTAAAGCTGGTTTGGCTCCTTGGTAAATACAGTCTTAGATTTGAGAGAAACAGCAGACATACTTGTTACTGGTCTGCAGCTGGACATTGAGCCATTGAGCACAACTCTTTGCATGCGGCCATCCAGCCAGTTCTTTATCCATTGAGTGGTCCATCTATCAAATTGATGTCTCTCCAATTTAGAGACAAGGATGTTGTGCGGGACAGTGTCAAACACTTTGCACAAGTCCGGGTAGATGACATCAACTGCTCTACCCCTGTCCATCAGTTCCGTAGCCCCATCATAGAAGGCCACCAGATTGGTCAGGCAGGATTTCCCCTTAGTGAAGCCATGCTGGCTGTCACCAACCACCTTGTTGTTTTTCATGTGCCTTAGCATGCCTTAGCATGCCTTCCAGGAGAATCTGCTCCAAGATTTTGCCAGGCACAGAGGTGAGACTGAATGGTCTGTAGTTCCCCGGCTCATCCATTTTCCCCTTCTTGAAAATGGGGGTTGTATTTCCCTTTTTCCAGTCATCGGGAACTTCACCTGACTGCCATGATTTTTCAAATATGATGAATAGTGGCTTAACAGCTTCATTTGCCAGCTCCTTCAGGACCCTCGGATGGATTTCATCAAGTCCCGTGGACTTGTGCACATAAACCCGGAGGTAACTCTTGTAAACCTTTGAGGCTGAGAGAGGTTGTGATGGCATTCAAAGGTATTTTAGGGTAGTAAGGGGTGTGGAAAAATTATAATCAGGTAAAAAGCCAGTACTGGCACAAGAACATACATCAGTTGGCCTTGAATGACTTACATGTGCAATTATCATTAGGGCAGATAGTTTCAGTACAGCTGTCCAGTGGGAACTGTAAGAAGAAAATATAAACTATCAAACAGCAAGAAAATAGCCAATTGGTATTACTGCATTTAAGTGAGAGGTTATTAAATTTCTGAAAAGGCTGTATAATGCATTGCTCACAGGATCAGAGTTTTCAACCCACTGGCTTAGGAAGTTTGTTCTAGTACTGTACCTATGCATGACCTGAATGAAATGCAAAGGTAGGAAGGAAATATATCACTGAATCATAAGATGATGGAAATTACAGGAGGGGAAAAAATCCTCTCATGTCATTTAGTCCATTCCCTTGGCAACACAGAACATGAATTCAGTCTCACTGTTAGAGCTTTTTGTAATATTCAGGATAAATTAACCCTCATCGTTGCTGCATAACATTCCTCACGTTTATAATCATTGTACTATACTAAACAGGTTTTTTCCTATTTATGTTGGTTGCCTTCAATGAATCTCACATTTCGTCACCCCCTTATTTGTCATGTACCCAAGTTGTACGCATTTAGGTTTTTCAGTCCCTTGTAAGACAACCCTCTTCTGTCTCATTAAGGAAAATAGCCACAACAATGATATTAAAATGTAAAGACCTGCCAGATAGGGGTTGTTAGTAAGACAGGATCTCCCTGCTGCATTTGGTGCAGGTACCTTGATAAATGTCTTGATTTGAAATGTCAAGGTTGACTGAACCTTTCTCCCACCTCCCCCAAAGTTAGGCCTTTGGCAGGTATGAGTTATTTCAGCTCAGTCTTCTTAAGAAGGCAGCTGCAAATTTCCTTTTTTTTTTCTTGAATATGCAAATGATCTTTCCCCTCAGTATATCCCATTACTGCAGTGAGTAGTTATGATTGCCAGAGTACACGCAGATTCAATCCTTCACTTAGGACCTGAGAATTGGTTTTCATCTTGCTTATAATAAGATAACTGTAAGGGCCATGTCTCTGTGCAATGAAGCTCTCAAACCACGGCAGCTGTGTTGGAGTGTACCTGACGGGGGTCTGCTCCTTGGTAAAGATGTTGCTGAGTAGCTGGATGTGGCTGAAAATCAGTTTCTAAGAGTGAAGCTAGTCATTGTCAAACAGATGAAAATCAAATGCTGTGCTTTTAAAAAGAGATAGCATTGCAGTTTTTGAGCACTACCATAAAGAAATTCATTCCGTCTCAGCCTGCTCCTTTTCCCCAGTTTTCTCCTCTATGAAGTTTTTAATGCGTTGCATAGTTTGGTGTCATGGAAATTACTTTAACATCACCTTTTATTCAAGCATTCCCTGAGGAGCATGACTTACAATACAATTTAGTCAGAAACGAGTTTATGTCTTTGTAACAAACTGAAAATTACCAAGCTTGTGAAACACAACTTCTCATAAATGCCACTTACAACCTTGCAGATTTAAGTCCTGAAGCAATAATCATGCTTTTAAACTCCCTCATTTGTCTTTCTGTATGGACTGCAGAACAAAATTTAAAAATGTATTTGGGTTTTAACTAGAAAGAAGTAACACAGGAATTCCTCAGGTAGTTACATATTTTCATAGACTCATGGAATCAACTAGGTTTTTTGATCCCATCATCATCTATAGAGTAGCTGTGGATTTGTTCAAGAATAATTTGTGTCTATTGTAAACATCAGATGCCAGTTTTGCTTTGAGTGAAGAATAACCTAGTAGCATGGACAAAATTGAAGTCATTTATAAGAAATCACTTCAGAGCTGTATTTAGAAAGAAATAGCAATGGTTTAGAAGCAGTGTCTCACAATCACTCTTTCGATATGAATACTAACTATGTAAGCTATATACACACACTACATAGCAATGCAGTGTGTTTCACCACAGGGGATTCCTTTTCTTGGTCCATTCTGAAACAAAGAATCTCCTACAACTTCGGGCCTGTACGGACTGATGCCACTGAGTACCTCACAGGATTAAATGTATGTTATCCAGCACACTGTCAAGTACATGTCCTTGCTCTCTGTAGGGTCATCTAATACATGCCAAGAATACTGGTGGGTTCTCCAGAAACACAATAAAGTGTGTGAGCCATCTTGAATTGAAGCACAAGTGCTGGGGACCTTGCAGGATCCAACATCTCTGGGACTTACACAAATTAAATGCAGCTCACCATAATGTGGGTTCTAAATGGGGAGCTTCTGGACAGTCTTGCTGTCAGCCTGCAGGTGAAATTTAATGTATTTCTTAATTATATGCCTAGTTCCATATGAATCAATTTCTTGATTTTAATTTTTTTTTTCATCGTTGCATATAAGTCTTCATTAAATGCCTTTAATTCAAGTGCAACCAGTGTTATTAATATACTAGTGCTGGTGTAGAGAGAGAGAGAACCTTACAACTCAGTTTATGCTCTTGCTTTTCACTCTACTCATCTTACTTGTTATACTACAATTTTTAAAATTAATTATCTTTAATAATTTACCATGATTAACTATGATGGCTATGATTGCATATTTTACCAGTATTTCTTTTACCTGTATGCATGTTACCCGTCAGACTGAATTATCAGTTAAATGGTGGCTGTGATTTCAAAAGACAAATCAACTTGCAAAAAGAAAAGATTCAGTTTGAAAAAAAAGTTTGGTGAGAATTTGGGTAATTGAAGATAGAATTAAAAGAAAAAAAACATTATTTATGATTACTACCATAACAAATGTTTAGATTTTAAGATAATATATCGAGGATGTCACTCACCTATTTTCTGAGAAATGGGATAGTTCATTAACTAAAATCTCTGTCTGTTCTGGATGGCCTCTTGCAGAGAGGGATCCAAGGAAAATGCTTGGCAAACTCTGTTTTGAAGGAGCCTGCATGTTGATTACCTGTCTGCATTTAGTTACTGATTATCTTGCAGCTATATGTTTTCAGGAATGCTAGAAAGAATAGACCTAAATCGTCCCTGCAGAACAGGCGATTTCCTATGGTCTGCAGCAGTTGCTGCCATAGGCTTATTAAAAGCCCTCTACAACATACCAAATAAATGTTGGTTTAGAAATTGCCTGTTCATTTATGTGCACAACAGACCGTGATATTTCAGTCTAAGCCGCTAGTCTCTTGCATCAGCCCCTATAGGATTCCATAGGAGATTTTTACCATATTGCTTCCTAACTGGCTTTATTGGCTGCAGAACTCATGTATTATTTCCAGGTCTTCGGAGACCCTTAAAAAACATAGGTCTATCAGTGCTGATGTTAGCTTTTCTCTGATAATTCTAATTTCTTTCTGTGTGCAAGAGCAAAAGGTTTTAAAGGTAATGGCTTTGCTTCCTCTCATTTGCCTGATTATAAACCAAATACATTTCAGTGCGGACACATCAAATGCAAAAGGCACAAACTTTGGAAAAGAAAATGAGCGTGATTGATTAGCTGAGACATTGTATTGAGATCAGAAACAGGACTGATGCCCAACAGTGTTTTTATCTTCTTTGTGACCTTGGTTAAACTACCTGTTGGCTTTTTTCCACCCTCATTTGAGCACAGGCTACATAAGCCTGAATAGGCAAAGACTGTCTGGAGAATAGATGGGCTAACTGGGATCATTGGAATGATTGCCAGGAAATTACAGGCACTTCTGCTCTAGGTGTTTTGTTTCAGGTGTCCCCACCTACCTCACAACCATGCATATGGCAAGTCACACCTCTCTGCAGCTCTACACATCAAATAGAGCATATTTTGTAAAGGAATGTGAAAGCCTCAAAATGTAACATGCTGGAGTAGGAACAGGATATTGCTTCAATATGTTGTGTGTTCATGGAACGAATAATAGTGCAACAGGGCTCTGGCTATTTATACAAAACAAATAATAATGGAAAATGGTGGTTGACAACTCTTTATAAAGCAAACCAAAATGTGTTCAGCAGCAAATGAGGAAAATAACAAGCAAAGCAAACTTATTGCTGTGTGAGCTATTAATTTCTGAATCCTACTCAAACAAGGGCTGGAGATAATTGGTGATTTCTCTATTATGTTCACAGGTGTTGAGGATCTGGGGCATTCAGTATCAGCTGCATATCCAGAAGATTTCTGGCTTCTTCCCAGACATCTGAAATCCTATTCTGCGGCGGGAGAACATGGACAACGCAGCAACGACCAATGTGATCGAACGTTGACAATTTATTAAACGCAAGCATCAGCTTTTATAGAAAAGTTACACAGTACTGGAACAGTCGTTATCTGATTGGTTAACTTATGAAACGTCCATAGCGACAGGCTCCTGCCTTGCAAGCAAGGCCTGCTCCGTGGTAACCTGATCTGGCGCCGACATCCTGCTCAGTGCCTTTGTGGCAACCTGAATCGGGTGCTCAGTGCCTTTGTGGAAACCTGAATGCAGGTGCTCAGTGCCTGATTGCGGTGCTCAGTGCCTTTGTGGTAAGCCTGCTCAGTGCCCCCCCAAGGCAACGTCCTCTTCATGTCGGCACGTAGGCATCCTGTGTTGACCCTTTCAGTAGCCTGTGAAGCCCTCAGCTCACTACTCGAGTGAGGCTAAGTCAGAGGCTGGATTGCTCACAACAAGAAACTCTGCAACAATTCCCTCTTTTTGTTTTTGAGCAATCCAAACGTGTTGCATAGCTTCAGATAATGACCTTTTAACACAACTAAATATAATTCTACACATAATCAACATGACAATCACAATAACAAAAATTTTTGATTCATACAACACATTCCTTCAAAGTCAGTACAACCATGACCCTGTGCTACCAGCAAAAATCAATGGCTGCACAACTTTGCAGCAAGGCATGTCAGAAAAGCTAAAACATCAAAGAGCAGAATTCCCAACAAACAAGTTTTAAAGGGATCTGTGGCTGGCTGCATGACAAGGCAAAATGCATCTTTGCCAGTTTCATTTTGCCCAAGTGATCCACTGATTTACTTGCAGATTTATTCCATGCATCAAACTTGTTATAACATTAACAAAATTTAACAAGATTAACCCAACAAACTTAGTCAGACTCGTCATGATCCATTACAGCATCCACAGTGGGTGGCATCTTCCACAGACGAGTCCAACGGGCAGGTACCCAATGAATCCCTTTATCTGTAAGTAAACACATATATCCTCTGCCTGCTAATTTAACCTCTGCAGGACCTTTCCATAGTCCAGTATTTAAATCTTTGTACTGAACTAGGATTTTCTCAGTTTTATTATCTGTTACTCCTGACTGCATGGCTAGTCCATGAATGACCATAGGCGGTTCATTCCTATCCCCTGCTAATCGCAAAAAATTCAATACATACAATGCTTTGGCCAGTCTCTCTGCAGGTGGGAGTACCTCTCCCCCTTTTTGTTTTAAAAGAAGAGATTTTAGGGTTTGGTGTGCCCGTTCCACTATAGCTTGTCCAGTAGGGGAATGAGCAATGCCTGTAATATGTTTAATTCCCTATGTTGTGCAAAGCTGTAGAAATCGTCGTGATGTATAAGCAGGACCATTATCTGTTTTAATACTTTGTGGAACTCCAAGCACTGCAAAAGACACATAAAGATGGCGTTGTACGTGTTTAACTGTTTCACCTGTCTGAGCAGTTGCCCACAGTGCCATAGAAAAGGTATCAATACAAACATGAACATATTTAAGTCGACCGAATTCTGGAAAATGGGTAACATCCATTTGCCACAGTTGCAGTGGTTGCAAGCCTCTAGGATTAACTCCAATTCCTAGACCGAATCAAATTTTTTGACAGGATGGACAAGATTTCACAATGCCTTGTGCATCACTTAGAGGAATGGCAAACTGCCGTGCAAGCATTTTTGCAGATTGATGCAAAAAGGAATGTGATTCACGGGCTTGTGCAAAACTATTAATGGGCAGTCCAGCCCAAGCAGGAGAAACTAATATATCAGCCTTATTATTACCTATGGCTAATCCATAGTTTGATTGGTGGCTGCGAAGATGGGTAATAAAATAGGGAAATTCACGATTCTGCAATAAACGCAACAACATTAGTAACAATTGATATAACCAGTTGCTTTTGACTTCTTTTAGAAGTGATCCTTCAATTCTGTGTACAACTCCAACAACGTACAATGAATCAGAGACAATGTTAAGTGGTGTATCATTCCAGTTTTCAAAGGCCCAAATAACCACGTCTGCAAGGAGTCATCAATAGTACCATTAATCAAATGTCTCTCCCACTGCTGGTTGTTTTGCCAAACACAAGCAGCTAATTTAGAACGCTTGCCAGTGTCTGTAAAAACAGTAGTACCTGACACAGGCGTTTCTGAATGCTTTGGAAATGTTACAAACTTCTGATTACTCAACATTGGCAACAGTTTATATGAAGGATAGACATTGCTTATTTCACCTTCAAAGTCTGCTAAAGCACTTTGTAGGGACAGAGAAGTGTGTAACAACCACTCTAAATATTCTTGAACAACAGGGATAACAATTTTTTGAGGATTTTTCCTAGATATTTCCAATGCTCGACTACGTCCTTTCATAATTAACTGAGACAAAATTTCTGGTTTTGTGGTGATGGTTTTCTTTGGTGTGACAGGAGTAAATATCCATTCTAATATTCTAAGGCTACAGGCAACACTACTATCCCATTGCATAATAAGTGCAAAAGGGTATGTGCGCTGATTGTCAATATTAATAATCATTAGAATTATGGGAAGTGATAACACAATTCGCTGAGCATGATTATGACAAATTTTCTCACTGATAATGTCAAGAGCATTTTGTTGTTCAGGGCCTAAAGACCGGGACCCATCAGCTTTTGTAGAGGTTCCTAACAATTGTATCAAAGGTTTCAAATCATCATTAGTAATGCCAGAAATATTTCTGACCCATTGAATATCCCCAACCAGTTTTTGCACATCATTAAGTGTTCTAACTGTGGAGGTAATTTTTATCTTCTGAGGTTGAATTGCACTGTGGGTAATAACCCAACCCAGATATTTCCATGGTGTAGAATCCTGAATTTTTTCAGGGGCAATTCTCAGACCTCTTGATTCTAAGTCAGATTTTAAGATGGTCAAAATCTTATGCTTTTCTAGTGTTTTTCCACAAATTAATATATCATCCATATAATGACAAATAATCAACTGTGGAAACTTTTGCCGAAAAGGTTTCAAGGCCCAAGCAACAAACTGTTGACATATCGTTGGTGAGTTTTTCATGCCTTGTGGCAACACAACCCAATGATATTGTTTTGCCGGTTCAGACTTATTGATTGAGGGAACAGAAAAGGCAAACTTTTCCATATCCTCTGGATGCAATGCAATTGTAAATAAACAGTCCTTTAAATCAATAATTAGAATTTCCCAGTTTTCAGGCAACATGACAGGTGAGGGCAGACCAGGTTGCAAAGTTCCCATACCTTCCTCTTTATCTTGGTACGTGTGCTCGTGTTCGTCGGTGCGGGCGCGCAGCGGCAGCCACAGGAGGAGCAGCAGGAGCAGCGCGGGGGCTGCGCACAGCTGCAGCCCGGGCGCCGCCATCTCGGCCCTTGGGGTCCGCGCACACGCAGCAGGCTCCCCCCCGGAGCCAGCCCGCGCAGCCAACACCTTGAGGAGCCGCGCCGCCCTGCGCCTGTGCGCCTGGCCGGCTCCTCCGCCCGCTCCTCCGGTGCCCCCCCTCCGGGGGAGGGTGGAAGCGCCCCGACCGCCGAGCTGGCGGCCCCCGGCGGCCCCGCGCGCGGCGAGCGGCGGCGGGGGGCAGGTGCCGGGGGCAGCCGCCGCCGCGGGGCCGCGCTTCGCCCGCGCCGGCCTTAACCGGGCCGGGGCCGCCGCCGGCTCTGGCCGGTCCTGTCGGCCCCTGCGTCGGGACTTACCCCGCGCCCCGCCGCCTGTTTCCATAGACAAAGTACAACCTGGACCAGATCCCTCTCTTGGCCCAAAAGTATTCAGCTTCTCAATTACCTCCTGTAACAAAACTTTCGTCTGATCGTCCTCCTTGGGCTCTCTGGGGGTTTTTCCCCCCGGGGTGGTTGCAACAGAAGTTTTAAGGGAGGACTCAGACGATGAAAACGAAAAACAAACAGGTTCCCTTGGCTGGCAGCAATCTGCGTCCTGTGGGCTAGCCAGTTCTTTTTCAGCGTTACTACTGATAGCTCCGATAACATCTTTACTCCTCTTTTCATTCTTTCCTTTGTCTTGCGGTGGGTTGTGAAAGGCACTCTTTGCAGTTTTAGTTAATTTTCGAGGCCCCGGGGCAGCAAGACAGTGCTCAAAGGGATTCGCGGCAGCAACGGCAGGCAGCGCTAAAGGCTCATTTTCCCACTGGGGTATAGGAGGTGAAAGAGCACTTGCGGCAGATGCTACTGCAGCTCGCTCTGATTTCATTGTCCGTAAAGTCTCACGAATAAGCTTCCATAATGTGGAACACTTCTGTGCTTCCTCTCCAGCCTTGCCGCCATCGCTAACAGTGTCCCATAGCTGCACCACTTTGGCCTCCAAAGTAGAGAGTTCAAGAGCAGTGCCTACACCATCTAGTAACCCTTCATCTTTACTCCATTGTAACAACACCCTCAGGGTGTCCTCTTCATATTTAATCCCTCTCTTAGAAAGGATATGTTTGAGGAGCTTAACTACTGCCTCTTCTTCCTTTGAGAGTGTAGACCCCATCTCCTCTCCGACCGCTCACCTGATCAGGGTGAGATTCCGTCACAGCGCGCTTCCAGCCTCTTTCAGCTCAGCAAGACTCCACTTCTTGCAGGGGCAGCAAGGAATTCACTTCTTACTGCTTCTTCTTCTTGCCGGGGCAGCAAGGATATCCGGCCGGCTTTCCCGCTCCCCTCCTATTCCAGCCGTCTTCAAAGCTCCGGAAAGCGACGACAAGAGGGTCCCTGTTCGGGCGCCACTTGCGGCGGGAGAACATGGACAACGCAGCAACGACCAATGTGATCGAACGTTGACAATTTATTAAACGCAAGCATCAGCTTTTATAGAAAAGTTACACAGTACTGGAACAGTCGTTATCTGATTGGTTAACTTATGAAACGTCCATAGCGACAGGCTCCTGCCTTGCAAGCAAGGCCTGCTCCGTGGTAACCTGATCTGGCGCCGACATCCTGCTCAGTGCCTTTGTGGCAACCTGAATCGGGTGCTCAGTGCCTTTGTGGAAACCTGAATGCAGGTGCTCAGTGCCTGATTGCGGTGCTCAGTGCCTTTGTGGTAAGCCTGCTCAGTGCCCCCCCAAGGCAACGTCCTCTTCATGTCGGCACGTAGGCATCCTGTGTTGACCCTTTCAGTAGCCTGTGAAGCCCTCAGCTCACTACTCGAGTGAGGCTAAGTCAGAGGCTGGATTGCTCACAACAAGAAACTCTGCAACACTATTCTCTCTGTTTTAATGAAGCTCAGAGATGCTCCTTTATCTCACTTAATAATGAACTGATATTACTGGAAATGTAGGAGGAAACTAGTAAAAGGGTCAGATGCAGTGGAAAAGCTGTTAGTTGTGTCCTGTGTGATTCAGTCTTGAAGCAGGTAAAGGAAAAAGACAAACTGAGCTTTCTGTGTTCCCCTAAAAAAAAGTTTTGAAGTGTGTCCTTGGAAAAGATTTCAGAAAGTTTAGAGGGATGAAATGAAACAACTCTGTATTTTGGAAAGGAAATTCTCTCATACTGATGTAGCCTAATTGTGATCTTTTGTGACACTCCCTGGAGAAAAATAGGGGTCGTCTGCTTCTCCAGAATTCTAGTGGAACTGACACGCCACCTGAAGTCCTCCAGCCTTTCGTACTTGAAAGGGGTTTAGTTTCTGATGAATGTTCGGTGTTTCAAAGAGATACAAAATCTTCATGTGTCCTGTGCTTCAGTGAAACAACATAATAGAAATAGAACTCTAATCTGAGATGTTCTAGGGTTGTCTCTTAGGAAAGCTAGTCATCATGTGGCTGCCAATTGCAAATGAACTTTTTTATAAAACTCCTCTTTATTGCCACCTTTCCATATCCCTGAGGTTACTTCTGAAATATGCATGAAATGTAATTAGTGCAGATCCATTTCTGCCAGCACGTTTTACACAAGTGGCTCACAGTGGCAGGCTTGGATGTATTCACACTAAAATGATTCCGTTAAATGTAATGCCACTTGGTATGCAGCATGAGTGTTGTTTGTCTTCACAATACTTTAATGATGCACTGCAGTCTTTGGTATCGAAGCACTACCTGCATCTCAATGAAGAGCCATGGTTGCTATAGAGGGGAATGCCTCTGATAATGTTTCCTTGACCTCAGCCCAAACAGCATCTTTTATCTGCTGCTTGAGGTGTGAACCTTAGAGCATACTGTGGTCTGATATGGGGTATAATGACTTTTCAGCACTTTGGTGTAAATGAATGTTTATAGCATGGCAGCAGTTCTACAATCTGATTTTGTAGAGTTTGTCATATTCAATATCACCCATTGATATACACAGAATTATACTCCATACTAGTTCATTTCTTATAATACTGAAACAGCACTACCACATGTGTAGGGTCAGGCAAAGCTGGGCAGTGTGCTCTGTTTCCACCAGCATGTATTACAAAGATGGAGTTATTCAGTTAGGTAACAAACTCTCAGCTTGGTTTGAAAGGCAAAATTTAACTATGCAGCTATACACTGAAAATTGTTTGCAATTACCAATGAATGTATTAATAAAAATATCTATTTGAAATTGCTTAAGAAGGAGAAAAAAACCTTCTTTTTAGCTCTCATCCAGAAAAGTGGTCTTTGCAAAAGCTAAGAAGCAAGGTATAGAATTTAATGCTGAATTTAATGCTGCCTTCACCATCCCAAGTGATTGTATCCTGAACTGCTCCCACACTGGCAATGGGTTAAACTGAATAGGTAAGCCTTCCAGAAGTAACCAGTCTACTAACTTTGCTATGAAATGCAGAACCCTTTACTTATTAGGTCAAGTAAATCTTGAATTTTACTGTTTTGATGATCAAATCTCATAAAAGCAATAATGAAACTTTAGTTTTTAGAAGTTGTCAGGAGCTGTAGTCTTAACTGTCTAGCCCTAAACTGGTTTTCCCACCTTTCTGACTTTGTCTCATACTGCAGTACAACCATGTTTTCTGGGTCTGTTCTGCCTTTTATGTAGCAATTGTGACATCGCCAGCAACAGAGATTACATTTCTTGATATCAGTTCTTTAAATTTTTTTTCCCCATTTTTTTGTCACTAGATACAAATTTCTCCCTCACACTCCTTGTCTGAATTGCTTTGGATGAACTGATCCTAAATCTCAGCCTGCTGGCCACAGATGAGAAGTAGGGTCTTTGGAGGTAGCACTGTGCCATTAAAAGTTGTTCTAACTTATTAAAAACATCTGTAAATGGAGTCTTCATTAATTCTTCAAATAATGTATTCTACACTTATGTTCTTCTGGAGGGGAGGGGAAAAAAAAAAAAGAGAAAAAGCTTTTAAAATTCTTTATTTTTAAGCTGTAATGAGATTTTTTCCTTCCTGCAATTTGTGGTCCCCAATGCTTGTCAATCCTCCCAGGGTCATGAACAACAGGTGGTTCCCTTCTCACAGTGCCACAGCCTTCTGGAATTGTAATAATATCTTTCCTCAGTTCCCCCTACACTAAAATAATGACGTACCTATGCCTTGTTACTCCAGATCCTATGCCTTGTTGCTGCAGATCCTTGTTGATCCAGATCTTTACTGGACTTCTCCATAGCACTGGACTAGTGTTGCAGGGGAAGCCTAACCAGTTCTAATACTTCACAAGCCTTGCAGATATGTAAATATATCCATAACCTCTGGGTTCTGTAAAAGAACAACAGCTAAAATTATCATGATTCCCCATCTGTCTCCACTGACAGGTGGCACCTCTCAGATCTGTGTCATCAGATCCTCTCCATCATCCAGATGGTAAATGATGTCATTGAAGGGATCCAGACCTCTGCCCACTGGATGACACACAGCCATGTTGCATGCTCTCCCACTGCAGCAGTAAATCATGATGACTACCCTCCTGCTTTGCTTCTTTAAATAGTTTTATCTTGACAACTAATTAGGAGAATCCCAACAATCAAGATAAATGAAATTAACTGCTTCTTTCTGTTAGGTTGCTATGAAAGGAAATGAGATGTGCTTCGTTCATGACAAGTGAGTGATGAAGATTGTTCACCTCTTGTTCCCCTTTACTGCTTACCAGTAATATGATTATATTACTCCATATATCTTTTTTTTTTCTGGGATGGAAGTAATGGTGTCATGGGTTTTGGTTTTTTGTTGTTTTGTTTTGTTTTCTTTTCATCTCTTCTCTTCCTTTTCTAGCAGGCAGGAATTGCCTTATTCAGTTTCCTGCTCTCATGCTTTTTTCCAGGATTCCTCAATGAAAATTGTGAAGATTTTGAGGTTCACTCTCAAACTTTGAAAACATTTGTCTTGTTCGAGTATGATCAAGCCTACTTCAAGGGAGACCTCTTACCCTTCTGTCAGGGATGTCAACCATTTTCTTGACATCTTTAATAAGACTAATTAAATAATAAACTGAATACTTCTGTCATCTTGACATTGCTGAAATCTTACTCTCTCTACTGAACCAACATTTTCCCTGGTTTTCATCTTATTCCTCTAATTTTGACTCTGGCAAGTTGCTTCTTGCTGTAGTGTGCCTTGGAATTTGCATTTATTTATTTGTTTTCATTTTTATTCTTCCATGTTTGTGTGATTGTACTGTTCAGTGCTCTTGATTCTGCTATTTGCTTGTAAAGCACCTACCTTTTTACCAGGAGCACCAGTGGGACCATAAAGGCGTAGGAAAACTGGTCCTTCTCCTAGAGCCTTTCAAGGTATTGGCTTCTCTTGCATGCAAAATATCAAAACAATAGCATATTATTTTCCACTGCCTTGCTAAGAAAGTTGTTGAAGCCCTAATGCTGTTGGAAAAATGGGTTTTGATTTCATCGCTCATCTAAAACCCTAGATGCGCACATAAACCATGACACGTAATCCTTGCTTCAAGGACTGCGCAACATATGGTAGAAAACCTGGTTTTCTTACTCAATTATTTCCAGTCAGCCAAGTGAGAGAGGCTTTATCAGAAACCTTAAAAGGGATCTGACCTCAGTGGGATTTGCTGCCCTTTAGTGAAGCTTTCTAGCAGCCCCTACAATGGGCTGTGCCCTGTGTAGGATGAAATTCTTGAAAATGAAAGCAGGGCATTTTGTTGGAGTACTTGTCAATTAGTGATGTGTTATCAGCTTGTTAATATATTTATCACTGAAAGATCAAGATCCTGAAATGGGAGCTATGTTGGTAAAGATCATAACCTGCTACTTTGTACACTGGCAGTATGTATTCAAATGCTGCTTGTGTTAAACGGTAATAACGATTAAATGGGTTTGTTCTCAAATGTTTGGTCATGTTGCAAACCACTGCATGAACTAATGATGCTGACATGTATGTTCCAGGCGAAAATATCAGCTTCACAACAAACTGGCCAAGTACATAGCACTATTCATTTTTAACCTGAATGCACACTAAACTCTAATTTCATCATAGGGGGCCAGCTCTGACACATGCAATTTCATTTACTTTGCTTTATAATAAAACACATCATATATATCAGCAGATGCTAGTAGAAAATCCATATGCACACAGTTCATAGTGCTGTATAGCAAAGGATGATAGTGGAAAGACTGCTAGCTTAAAAAAATTAATGCACAAATTCAGGAGCAGAGCTGGCGAAGGCATCTGTCTCATGGTTCCCAGTGTGGTGCTTGCTCACTAGACCATGCTGTTACTTAACTTCCCTGGTGATGCTTTCGAAAGTCACTAGATCTGTCTCCAAGCACACCATGTACGTGCCTTACCCTGGGGATTCGACAAAAGGACTGTTTGTGAAAGTTGGGTGTAGGTTGTGTATCTGTAGGAAATACAGTAGGCTAAACCAAACTTTCAAAGTATTTCTAGCATCTGGTGGTACCTCACAGGCAGAAACTTCTCTATATAACTGCAATTTCTTTTAAATGTTGCATTCTTGCTGCCTTGATCTCAGTGTTGTAACAAAGATCAAGCTAATGCCTTGTCCTGGTTTTGGCTGGATAGAGTAAATTTTCTTTTTAATAGCTGGTACAGTGCTGTGTTTTGGATTTGGCAGGTGAATAATTTTGATAACACACTGATGTTTTAGTTGTTGCTGAGTAGTGCTTACCCTAATCAAGGAATTTTCAGTCTCTCATGCTCTGCAAGGAAGAGGGGCACAAGAACCTGTGAGGGAGCAGCAACAGGACACCTGACCCAAACTGGCCAAAGGGATGTTCCATACCACAGCACATCATGCCCAGTATATAAATTCGGGGAGCCACCCAGAAGGGGCCAACCGCTGCTCAGGTCAGGCTGGGTATCGATCAGTGAAGGGTGAGCAATTGTATAGTGCATCACTTGTCTGTCTTGGGTTTTATTCCTCTCTCTCTTTTTGTTGTCTCCCTTTTCATTACAATTATTATGATTCTATTATTATTATTATTATTTTAATAATAACTCACTGGGGGGGGTGATTGAGTGGCTGCACAGTACTTAGTTGCCCACTGGGGTTAAGCCATGACATGCCCTTATGCCTTTCCATTATCCAGAATGCTGGTGTTGAGGTTAATGTGAATTAAACTCTTGGCTTTGCCTAGTAAGAAGTGCTCTCAGAGGTTTGTATGCATATATATATATATATAGGCATAGGATTACCTGAAAAACAGAAGAGTTTCCTTGAAAGCACTGACTTGTGCAGACAGAAGCATGGGGATTTGGATAAAATTTTTATCTCCTAACTAGCATGCCATTGGTTCATCTCCTGACACTTTTACACAGTTTTGTCATTGTCTTTGACCTGCAACACGTAATTAAATTTTTGTCTGTTTCCTCTCCCTGTTAAAATGGGGGATACTGTGCTCCTTTTTTCTATGTTTTTGTGGTGGAAACAATCCATACTATGTGACCTACAGCAGTTAGTAATTCCCATCACCTTTCTTTTTGCCTTTTTTTTCTATTTGCTATATTCTTTCATTGCCTTGTTGACTCCAAAATAGCTAGAACCCTTCTCTGCTTTGCCTGTAGTACGTTGTGGTGGTTTTTGTTTGGGGTCGTTGTTCATTTTTTTGGCTTTTTTTTTTTTAATTAGAAGTTTGATTTCACTGTCATCAAAAACTTTGTGTTGGAAAAGACAAAGCAGTTGACATTTCCCGTATCCTTGTACTAAAGGGGATGGTAAGGGTTATATGCTGGGACAGGTACTGTATATATCATTAAAAAAAGCAAGCAAATTTATATTGTTGAAATGTATTGTTTGCTTCAATTTTTAATGATAGAAACCTATCAGAGTCTAATTTTCTCAGAGCTTAGTAACTCACTGGCTGCTTGGCACTTAGTTCAGGAGGAAGATGTAGGTCTGACTGCACATTACCAAATATTGCTTTAAAAGCTGCAGCACACTTGAAGGAATGCCTTGCCATATCTCTTGCAAACTAAGGCCTCAGTTCTGCACAATGAATCTTGTTTCAAGCTACATGTCTGTATTCAGGCTAGTATAAGATTGTTGTTTATAGCACAGGATTGCCACAATATTGGCTTCCTTAGGCTTTGTTCTCTCAGCTTTATAGTAGAGAAGAAAGTGCACTTTAAAATTGTTCAACATCATCAAAGAACTGAAATTAGATAAATCACTTCTCTGTCAAATTTTTATACCATTATTATGAAAAATATTGAAACAAAACTTGAAAATATTTAATTTATAAACTTAGTATTTCAAAGAACACAGATGTTGCTTTATCTATGGAGTTGACAGCAGTTGTTCACTGTGAGATGATGAGTAAAAAGGAATAAATTGGTTTTGTGTTTTGATCTCCTTTGAAACTTCCAAAACAATTCTCTTTCCATACTTTTTGCATATACATTTAGCAAGGAAAATACCCAGCCATGGCCAAAACCATGCTCGATACAGTGCATTGGCAGTGCACTTGGAAATGGAAAAAAATGCCTTTTAGTACTAGTGTGCATACTACCTTTCTCTGTTTTGTATTGTGCATTTATAGTACCCACTCTTTTTACATAATAACTCCCAGCTGCAAGGTAGGAACACACTGTTGCTGTTCACACATGCCTGCAAAGTGATTGTGGCTCATAAGTAGCTAAAACTCCCTTTGAACCTCTGAATCCATCACATTTACAATGAAGCAAGAATAAAACTCATTTTTACTTTGTTTTCAATTGAGATCTGGGGCTAATTTCACCTCATCCAAATGTAATCATCTCAATGCTTGTGGGGTTTTTTTGGTTGTGGTTTTTTTGTTGTTGTTGTTGGGTTTTTGTTTGTTGGTTTGGGGGGCTTGTTTGTTTGTTTGTTTTTTAGGGTGGGGGGTTATGTTTAATTTTATTCATTTTTTGTCTCCAACCAGCACAGGCTGACTGTGTTCTTACCTTGCTTACATGCGTGGGGTAAACTGTTCTTTGAAGTGTCATTGACCATACTGGGAGACCAGGAAACTGGTTTAGATATGGTCAAAATGCAGGTGATTAACAAGAGGAAATGAATCCCAATTAGCTGTCGGCACACTTTCTGGTACCTTTCAAGCACTGATTGCCTGAGTTTTCTGGAACCCATCAGTCTCCCTGGGCTTTCTGGCATGCAATGTCCCCCGTGACTTATGCTTGAGTACAGCTCCTCTGCATTCTGGCACAGGCACTTAAAGCTCTAATTAGAGTGATGGAGGTTGTTTTATTTTCTACTGTGTCTTTTCAATGACCTGTTCTGGTTTGTTGTTTTGTTTTTTGTTTGTTTGTTTGTTTGTTTGTTTGTTTGTTTTAAATTGTAGATATGGCTTTGATTCTTTCGAGTAAAGTTTTGCTCGGCATGGTGTGTAGAAAGTCAGTGTTAATCTACGGACACTAAAACACCTCTGAACTGTCCAAAATACTGTTGTGGACAGGCTGAATTCTGTTTGTAATGTGCACATTAAACAGGACTAAAGGCCTCTATTTTGGTGAAGATCAGTCTATTTTTCTCCCTACCAGGCTAGTGTGCCCATTGTTTTTCAGCTAGGATCATTTGAGTGACGTGCCTTTTCTTTTTTTCTTCCTAAAAGCAAATGGTGAAATTAAAGAAAAGATTATTGCTACTGATTATTTCTACTCCTATTTTTATCTGGCCTATTAAATCACCATAGGTGCAAAGACACCTATCTGTTTTCCCTGATTATAACATTACCACGTCCACCTGTTTCCTATATAATCTTGCTATTGTGATCGCTTGGGGAGGTATAAGTTTTGCTATCTGGTTCCAATATCTTGAGTTTGTCTCCAATCAATAAAAAGAAATGAAAAGAATTTAATCACTGTAACATTTAACTGAAATTTCCTTGAATTTCATGCAATTCTGTGTAAGTACTGACACCTTCCAAAGCCCTGATCGTCAGAAAAACATCAACACCTCTTCTTTAGGTGGCAAGATCATCATACTCATGTCAAACTGAGTATCATTTGGGTTTAGGATGTCATTGTACTTTGTTGGTAGCAGATGTTGAGACACTCATAGGATTACACATCTGAGTCACTGTACCCACAGTATTGCCGATATGTCTGCTGATAAGAACGTACATCTCATAAGGCTGGTACTGCTGCAAGCTGAGTGCAGTGATCAGTGCTGGCAGAGAAACAGTATTTGTGGCAGTTACGGTTTTATTCTTCGATTTGTCAGCAGACAGCATTTTTATGGCAACTCAGTTCAAAATTCAGTTCAACCTATTAGAAATAATAATCATGTTTAAGACAATACTTATAAAACACTTCTCTGTAGTAGTAAGGCGTGACTAGATTTATTTGTTTGTGACTGGTTTATTTGTGCATCTTTTATGAGGGTAATTACAGCCTTCCACCTGAATAATGTGAAGCAATTTTCTGTTCAGCAGAAGAAACGAAAGGGAGTTGGTATCCGTTACAATACCCTCCATGCTGCGTTTTACTGCCACGTAGTCTTGTTGCAGATAGCAGAATGTTTATTGCTTCATAGATCAACCACGAACGTGCCCTCGTTATTATACAAGGCTGGCTCTGACACTACATGAGAGGACTGAGGTGCTGACTGGTGGCCAAGCTGAATTACTTACCAGACATGCCCAAATCGGGTCATAGAATTGTTTGGGTTGGAAGGTACCTTAAAAGCTCATCCAATTCCAACCCCCTTGCCATGGGCAGGGACACTTTCCACTAGACCAGGTTGCTCAAAGCTCTATACAACCTGGCCTTGAGCACTGCCAGATATGGGGCAGCCACAGCTTCTCTGGGCAATCTGTGCCAGTGACTCAACACTCTCACAGTGAAGAACTTCTTTGTAATATCTAATCTAAATCTACTCTCTGTCTGTGTAAAGCCATTATCCCTTGTCCTGTCCCTTCATGCCCGTGTAAAAAGCCCCTCTTCAGCTTTCTTGTCAGACTCCTTAGCTACTAAAACGTTCTATGGTCTCCCTGGAGCCTTCTCCAGGTTAAACACCACCAGCTGTCTCAGCCTGTATCCATAGGATAGGTGCTCCAGCCCTTGCAGCATCTTCACAGCTCTACTCTGAACTTGCCCTAACGGGTCAATGTCCTCCTTAGGCTGGGGGCCTGAGAACTGGATGCAGAACAGGTGGGGTCTCATGAGAGCAGAGTAAAGGTGGAGAATGCCCTCTCATGACCTCCTGGACAGGTTCCTTCAGATGCAGCCCAGCATATGGTTGGTTTTCTGGCCATTTGCGAGGTGAGTGTCTCCATAGGGGCGCCTTCAACCCCAGAGTGAGGGGAACGCCGCCTCCAGGAGCCTCAGTTCCAAGCGTCGAGAGCCACCGAGGGAACCTCGAGCCCTCGCCACACCTTGCCCAGCAGCCGGCAGCTCCGCCGGGGCGAGCAGGGACTCACAGGGGGCGGTGCCAGGAGGGACGGCTCCGTCCTGAGCGGGTAAAACCCGCCCCGGGGAGTACGGGAGCAGCGCGTGGCGCGGCAGCTGGCGCCGGCAGCGCGAGGCGTGTGCGAGCTGCGTGCAGAGCGCCCTCCTCAGGGCCAGGGTCCCCTCTGGGAGCTCTGCTCTGGCTGCCCCGGCTGTGGCAGCGTCGACACCGGACAGAGCCGATGAGAGGGGAGGGTGCAGCCCAGAGCTCGGGTTGCAGAAAATGCCTGCACTCGTCTGGTGAGGCGAGGGTGTGCAATGGGCAGGGCTGCGCTCCGTGCGCCCCGGTGGAGATCCTCCTGCAGCAGGGGCTGAGCTGCGGGACACTGTCAGTAGCTAAAAGATGTCGGGGGAGGTGAGAGGTGAGCAAGTTCAGAGGAAGGCCACGAGGATGATCAGGGGACTGGAGCACCTCCCGTAGGAAGACAGGCTGAGAAAATTGGGGCTGTTCAGCCTGCAGAAGAGAAGGCTGCGTGGAGACTTCATAGCAGCCTTCCAGTATCTGAAGGGGACCTATAGGGATGCTGGGGAGGGACTCTTCATGAGGGACTGTGGTGAGAGGACAAGGGGTAATGGGTTCAAACTTACACAGAGGAAGTTTAGATTGGATATGAGGAAGAAATTCTTTCCTGTAAGGGTGGTGAGGCACTGGAATGGGTTGCCCAGGGAAGTTGTGAATGCTCCATCGGTGGGGGTGTTCAAGGCCAGGCTGGACATAGCCTTGGATGGCATGGTTTAGTGGGAGGTGTCCCTGCCCATGGCAGGGGGGTTGGAACTAGATGATCTTAAGGTCCTTTCCAGCCCTAACTATTCTATGATTCTATGATTTCTGGGCTGCAAGTGCACATTGACAGGTCATGTTGAGGTTCTCATCAACCAACAACTTCAAGTTTTTATCCTCAGGGCTGCTCTCAATCCATTCTCTGCCAAGCCTGTGTTGATACCAGATCATTTTGAGAGTCAAGGACAAATGCATGTTCATATTGAGTTTGTGTACTGTGGACAAGTGTGTTTTTCAAATATAAGAATTTTTTTTTCACCAGAGGCATGTAGGGATGAATGTGATTTACAATGGAGGGACTGAAAGGAGAGTTGAGTGCATATCATCACACAGCATCAAAAGAACATTTTCTGTGTAGTGCATCATGTGTGAAAGTACAATGTATGAGCAAAATATTTTAAAAATAATTCAAAAGTAATGCTGTATGTAATCTTTACTCCTCACTGATTTCATTTTGAATCAGTGTGTTTTTAGTGAAGTAACTCACTGTCTTACCTGGGGTATATTCCTTAGAAGCTTGTTGTAGCAGAGATAGCAGGTAAGGCATTGCAGCCTTTAATTTAGATGCTTTTGTTACTGAAGATTGCAGGTTCAATTTTTGCTAATAGAATTGGCAATTACACAGGCACTGAAAGAAGACATGAGCCAAAGCTTGTGTCCTGACTTTAAGTAGGCAGGATTGAAAGCCCTTGGGAATGTCCCTTACTGCTGGTCTAACAAGAGCAGTAGAAATGCTTCACTCCTCTCCATTTTTTCCATCCTCCCATCTCAAAGACTGAAGGAATAAATCCAGGCAGGAAGCTAGTTCAAAGTCTACAGGCAGTCAGCTCTGAGCATTTTTGAAATGGTGCCAAATGTAAACCTTCCAACACAGAGCTTCACCTTCACATCACAACTCTGCATTACTCTTAGATGACACACACTGATCTTGTTCTGAGGTAATAACCTGAAATGAAACCATTTCCCTTCCTTCCAAGGATGGGGTTTAATTGTTGGGACTTGGGAGTTGCTAGCAATATTTAGAACAGCAAAGGTTTTAAGACCCATTTCTCACTCCTTAGAAAACCTTTACCAATATTTTAATATTATGATCTTTATAAATATCACCTGTTTCCCCCCCCCTTTCTTTTTTTTTTTTTTTTTCCCCAATGGCTGGCATTAAACCCACATAGGAATGCAAGTTCTGTTACCCTTTTAAGGTGAACTTTCATACAGCACATGTGTATGTTAGGTTTAGTAAGAAGTTGTTTTTTCTGTAAGTTAGGCTCGAGATTGGCTGATTCATTTAAAGCATGTGTGTTTAGTCCAGGGAGCTGGAGGAAAAGTTGTTTGGAGCAGCAGTATGGAAAATGCCTACTTTAAACCGCACTTTAATCCTCCAAAGCCTCTGCAATCCGAATCAGGTGGAAAAGCAACATATCCAAGTGATTTTGTTGAGAATTGGAGTTGAGATACTAAATTCTTCTGTGCTTATAATATTCTGGTGTTGTGGTTTAAGCCCAGCTGTAAATCAGCCACACAGTTCGTTAGCTCACCCCCGTTCATCCCCCCACTCCCGGAGACATAGGGAGGAGAATCGAAAGAATGCAACTCCCACGGGTTGAGATAAGAACAGTCCAGTAACTAAGGTATAACACAAACCACTGCTGCTACCACCAATAATAATAATGATAAGGGAAATAACAAGGGAAGAGAATACAACTGCTCACCACCCACCGACCAATACCTAGCCCAACCGAGCAGTGAAGTAACTCTTCCAGGTCCCTGCCCCCAGTTTTTACATCCTGGGCATGACATGCTGTGGTATGGAATACCCCTTTGGTTAATTTGGGTCAGGTGTCCTGTTTTTGTTTCCTCCCAGCTTCCCCTCCTCTCTGGCAGAGCATGAGACTCAGAAAGTCCTTGGTCAGACTAAACATTTGAGCAGTACCTAAAAACATCAGTGTTATCAGTGCTGTTCCCAGGCTGAATGTCAAAAACACAGCAGTGCACCAGCTACTGAGAAGGAGAAAAAATGAATGCTACTGCTGAACCCAGGACATCTGGGTACTACTAAATTACAGATAATTGAGTGTAGGCTGGTGGGGCATTATTTATGACTTTCTCCTGTCAGAATGACAAAAAGCAGCCTTGAGATGGTGCTCACTTTTTTCACCTCCACACTTAAAACATATTCTCAGGGCTATTGTTTCTGTCTGTTGTCACAGTCCTGCACCAGCATTTTCATATCGTTACTTTCAGTGAGGAGCATTCCCTTAATTTCTGCCTTGTTTAGTTCTAGACTATAAATAACACTAACTGCTCATGAAATGAAGTCTTGCAGAGCCCTACCCTGGAGGCCACTCAAAACCTGACAATCTCGTTGGTTTGACAGTCTTTACAGACTAACATCTAATATATAATAATCATCATGCCAGTTGGAAATCTGTAATTATGGCCACTCTAAAATGTAGCACAGTAGATGAGAACTCCACTGAAGGACGCGCACTGAGAGTATCTGTCAAGCTGTTTTCTCTGCATGTTTCTTATTCTGGCTCCCTCTCCCTAACTCCCCAGTCAGTATGATGGGAAAATAAATACAGATATTTATGTCTGTTTCTGGGAATGCAGTTGTCTCAGCGCATATAGCACCCAGGAGAGCTGTAAGAAATAAATTGGTGATCTGCTACGTGTGTATGCCAGCTAGGATGTGTATCTGACTGCTTCTAAGGAGCTAAATATCTCAGATGAGGAAGGCATACAATGCTGTGAATGTCACTGATATGTCAAAGGAACAATAAGCTTATTGAGCTTATAGGGTGAATTCTTCAGTCTGCTGCTGGTATTCTGTGTAGACCAGTGCAAAGCTAAGGCCAGTGCTGCCAGGGAGCTGATTGTTGCAGCTCTGAGGCTCCCTGGAAAAGGTGCCTGCTGCTGATCTTGCAGTCCCATGGACCCTTTCCAGAAATTGCAAACCCAGTATTTAGGTGATATAAATTCTCCATCTCTGCAGATCTGAAAGGACCAAGGGCAGTTTATGTTAGCTGAGGATCTGGCCCTGTAATTAGGCAACACGTTTTCTGCTCAGACAGCTGCTTGTGCGTAGACAACTCATTGATGTAGTGGCTGGGATGTGCAAATGAGGTAGAGACTATGTTTTGTGCTCATTAAAGAAGGCACTAGCAACCTCATGGCCACCATCTGCTGCCTTGTTTGTTGAGTTTGATCATTAGTCAATGAATAGTTCTACTGAAATTCAGTGATTAATCTCTGGGATATGATTCTCTTTATCATGATGAAGGATGGCAGAATTTAGCTCATTATAATAAAATTGTATGAATGTGCAAATTCTCTTCAAAAGAGATTGGGATTCATAAAGCAGTTAAGTACAAAAAAAAGGGAAAATTAGCTGTGAGTTTTTGTAATGCCTGTTTACAAGCACAAGCTCCTTGTTAAAAGCTGGGAATATAGTAGATATGCAATGCCTAACAGGATTGTGCTTCAAGAAGGACTTCTAGAAGGCACACAATATCTGCTAGTGGTTTTAATGACTGACACCAATTTCAGGAAGCTATTATGAGGCTTTTCTTTCTAGATGGAAACACATTGTCAGGCATTTTAAACTATTTTCTGTATACTGGCTTGACTCAATTTGTCTATAATGAATTAAATGAAATTTAGGGAAAAGGGGGTTTGTAAATGGCCCTGATTTATAAAGTATGTAACAATCTTTAATTTTCTATTCCTAGAAACACACAGTTCAATTAGAGACCTTGGAGTTTTTAATTGCGTGTTGGAATAGTTTTTCAAACAACAAAGCATTAAGTCTTGTTACAGATCCATTTCACATTTTATGTGAAATGATTTGACCATAACTGATACCGACAGGGAACATAAATATACTAAACTCAGTCTGGCAACAAACAGAATCATATTATGTACACATTTATAGGCCACGAAATTGCTTTAAAGTCAGTGAGGTTGCATAGGATATATGTCACAGCACATTTGGGGTTTGTACTGTTACCTTTAACTGTTTTCTGTCTTGAGAATGCAAAATACATTCTCTGTTATTTTTACTAGGCATTCTTCAAATTTGTATCATATGTCTACAAAATGATCTGAAAAGCTGTGGATTTGTTTTATTTGCTATGTTTAAAGAAATCTGTTCAGATGGCTGCTGATTCCATACACACACGTACCCCTGCTATCTATATTCGGTTTCACCAGTTGCTTTCAATCCTACAAAAAAACCTGCTTACACTGAGATTTACTCTGGATCACAGTATTCATGAATAGAAAATAAAGGTTACATTTCTGAGATTTTTTTTGTGCAGTGGCTCGTTGCATTTCACATTGCTCAGGGAAGTGAATGCTTCTAGCAACCAGTATGCAATATGTATTTCATTTGGATGAAAGATTTGTCCCATTCAATATTTAAAAAGTGATTGGAACAATAAGTTTGTGCACCACAGAGGCTTCCTCAATGTAGAATTGCTGAGCCTGCCCTTTTGGCTGCACTTGCATTTTAGGAGGGGTATGTAGCAAACATTTTGCCTAGAAGCTTTGCAGTCCCTGGGGAGGGCAGCTGGTGGCTGGGTGTGATGCTTGTATTGGAGCTGGATCCGTTATGGGTATTGATAAAGCAAGTTGGTATCTACTAACAGGTCAGGGAAGTGAAAGTGCAGAAAATATAGGTAGAGTGCAAGAAAATCAGTCCACTTTATATTTTGTTCTCTAATTCAGTAGGACAAATGCAAAGGAATTGGGTGTTACTTGTGGTTTTATTTTCTTTTTGTTGGTTTTCGGTTTCGTTTGGTTTGTTTTTAGCAAAAGAAGAGTGGAGCAAAGCTTCAAACTTCAAGTCTAAGCTATTGTGGGAAGCCCATGGGAGCCCTTTACCTATCTTTCACGAGTGTTCCACTGAGCATCTAAAGAGAAAATTATTTCCCACTCCCACCCACCACAAAATGAGATTAGCAGATTTTTCCTTATAAATCCTCCAGGTCCAGGATTATGAGTAGTGAGCAATGGTCCTCAGGAAGCTTTCAGACTCCTCTCATCTGTATTCAGATACCTAGGTAGTTTCTTTTCTGACTGGGTTTGCTGTCTGGGTCCCTGTAAGAAGTAATTCAGCCCACTCCTGTTCTGCTGTACCAGCTCTTTCGGTGGAAGGCTGGAATATTTTAGGAATAACTTTTTCCTCTTTAGACAGTACTTGCGTAGAAGTATGAAATATGAATAAAAGTAGCTGTAGTATGGTAGTTATTCTACTTTAAAAACCAACGCTTTTAAGAACTGCCATGGTAGAAATAAATACTACAGCTCCACATACGTCTCAGGGGAGATATGTGCTTTCTTTCCTTGTCTCTTTCAGGAAAAAGATGACAACTGATACATTTATATATAGGAGAGTCTCCTTATTTGAAGACTACAAGAAATTATTCAAGCTTCAAACAGCTCTTTGCTCCATACTTTCAGGAAGAAAATCAGCAAATTTAAAATCATGCTTTTCACATAAAGGATGTTGCAAAAAACAAGTACAAGAAAAAATGCTGATGAGAATGAAAACACAAAGAAATGTAACTATTTTTCTTGAAGAGGAATCTCCCAGTTTTGGTATGGGGGATAAATAATAATTTTACCTGTAAGCAGCTTAAAAAAAGGTGAGTTTTTGCAGTGGTATGATTTGATCTATTATGTCAAAATTGGATAAAAAGCAAAAAAATTTGGATATTTCAGGCTCAAGTTGGAAGACTTCAAGATTTTATGTTAAAATAAGACATTGAAATTGTCTCCAATTTGAACCAGTTGTCTGTTAACCTAAAAGAAATTATATTTCAAGTGAATTCATGTGCTTTCCCAAGTTTTTCATGCTTTAATTTCCCCGTCATCCAGTTAAATTAGGAACGTGAATTCATGGGATGTGCAAAGAGCAAGCGGAATTTCCCAGCACTGAATCTGTTGAGTGCATCTTGTCTAAGTGCTAGAAAGTGTCTTCTTCAAATTGAAAAGCGATGGTACACCATGATGCCTGTTTGCTAATGTAGTGTACATTTATTATTACATTTATGGATTCTGTTTTCTCAAAACTGATGTGTGGTTTGTTAGGTGCCATTACAGAAGACCTGCTGGTAATATGACGTATTAATCTTTGTTGCTGGCCTGGGTTCAGCAGTAGCATTCATTTTTTCTCCTTCTCAGTAGCTGGTGCACTGCTGTGTTTTTTGACTTTCAGCCTGGGAACAGCGCTGATAACACCGATGTTTTTAGTTACTGCTCAAATGTTTAGTCTGATCAAGGACTTTCTGAGTCTCATGCTCTGTCAGGGAGGAGGGGAAGCTGGGAGGAAGCAGAAACAGGACACCTGACCCAAATTAACCAAAGGGGTATTCCATACCACAGCATGTCATGCCCAGGATGTAAAAACTGGGGGCAGGGATCTGGAAGAGTTAGTTCACTGCTCGGTTGGGCTAGGTATTGGTTGGTGGGTGGTGAGCGGTTGTATTCTCTTCCCTTGTTATTTCCCTTATCATTATTATTATTGGTGGTAGCAGCAGTGGTTTGTGTTATACTTTAGTTACTGGACTGTTCTTATCTCAGCCCGTGGGAGTTACACTCTTTCGATTCGCCTCCCCATCCCTCCAAGAGTGGAGGGAGGAAGGGAGGGGTGAGCTAACAACATCGTGTCAGATTAAGGGCTGGACTTAAACCACGACAGTTGGTTTGGTGCGCATTTATGCATTTAATTCTTCAATAACCTTCTGTAACATGCACTATACAAAATACAAGCAGAGTAAAATGCAACTGTACTAAAATACTTCCTTGCATTAAATCTTCTGAGCATAAAATCTTCAAAACGCAGTATGAAAATACTTTTTAGATCACATTTGCAAATTTAATCTTATCAATACCATCTGAGCCCTCAAAACAATAAAAATTGAAGGTAATTTTGTTGTTTATTGGGTTATTTCTATATTAGGGAAATTATTTGTTAAAGACTGAACACAGAAACAAAGAACACCAAGTGAAAAACATTTTTAATATACTTTAAGTCTAGACTCTATTTTCAGAGCATTCCCCCTAGATTTCACTCTATAAAGCAGTTAGAAATAAGACCTGAATTGGGTTCAACACCTGATTTTTATTATTCTTATAGGCAAATAGCAATTTACTAAATAAGTGCCATTTTGTGAGGTCTGCATTTTTCTGAGGCATTGCCATTTTCTGCCTCTTCCCAGCCATGGTATCTAACATGGAGAGGTGCAAGCCTCTTTTCCCATCCTCCAGCCCAACAGGTGCCTTGGCAGAGCACTTTAGGGAGAGGTGGTAGAGGGTTTTTTTTTCCCTAAAGATAAACAGATACAGTTATTCCACTTTTGGTACATTCTTATAAGCACATGAAAAAGAAACTGGCTTTTGGGTGTTCTTGTGAATATTTTACTAGAAAGTGGCCTTGTGAGGGATTCTCTCTTTTGTTACAGCCAGGCTCCTTAGAAATAGTGCTTTTAGTAAAAATTGCTTTGGGATCACATCAACATGTCCTAACTTCCAATTCTGCAGTGTTGTGAGGCATTTCTTAGAGTACATTCTTTTTTGGAGACATGTGAGGTAATGTATAAACCTCTAGACCAGTCAGTAATTTTTGCATAATTAAAATTTCATTTAAAAAGATTATTAGAAGCCTTATTTACTGAAGTTGAATTTCTGTCTCACTTGCTAAGCATATAGCTTGTATTTGTGTGAGTAGGTCATTTAACGTATGATTTGCACATGGCTATTTACCTAATCTGAAGCCCTCCAAAACCATGAAGAAACTTGCTCTTCAATTTAAAGGGCTTTTGATCTGACCAGAAATTGCTACAGCTAGTTCTGTTGCTTATGCTTGCTGCAAGAAGATGCACAGACTTGCAAACACCTGTGTAGGTACCATCCCTTTGTCCTACTGGGGAAACAGTGGCTATTTCTGAAAGGGGGATGCATGTCAGAGTAAGGATAGAGTATATGCTGCCCTTTGGATTTTCTCTTTATACTTTAGCCAAAAGGTGTTCCATTTTTCTGGGAAAAATTCAGAGAGGAATGAAACATCTTAAATGCCAAAACAACACGAAGCAGTGAAGTGGTAAAAAGCTATTTTGACATAATTTCCTTAGTTACATGTATATATCTAAGCACAGAATATTCTGGAGTTGGTTTTTGTCTTTTCAGAACGGAAAAAGCCCCAAAAGAACATCAGCCTTCCTACAGAAGGACTGTTAGAGTTTCAAACCTCTTTCTTAAGCCATTAACATGCATAAAAGGTGATCTGCCTAAAAGCAGAACACTACTTAAGTGGTGTTGTGGCTGTTTAAAGCTTACTACTTAGCTGGCAGGCAATAAAATATTTATTCTCTATTCTTCCCTAAAGATCTACTTTATGCCATAACCACATATTTCTATAACTATAAAAATATTTTAAA
Source organism: Amazona ochrocephala (assembly GCA_039720435.1). Classification (NCBI taxonomy): domain Eukaryota; kingdom Metazoa; phylum Chordata; class Aves; order Psittaciformes; family Psittacidae; genus Amazona; species Amazona ochrocephala. The sequence goes on along the minus strand of CM077884.1, from coordinate 40,469,391 downwards.
AGAAATATCTAAAATTTATGTATATAAAACCTATCCCCCCCCCCCCCAGTGCTTTTCAAATATGGATGAATCTTACCGTTCTATAGCTAAGAAAAATACTGAAGGTGACAGCATATGCAATATCTAAATGTAGACAATAGCAAGCAAATGGTGGGTAACTGCTCCCCAGATCACTGTAGAATCATGTAATTTGTATGGGTTCCCCCTGCAAGCCTGACTTTGAGGGGGATGCTTGCATTCCGTGTTTGGGGAGTCTGTAAGTGGACAGGTATAGAAGTATTTCAGCTGACATTTTTGTATTTTATTTCACAGAGATTTTTGCTTCTGAGAGGGGCCCAGACTGATTCCAAACTGACTCTCTCCACATCATTGTTTCAAATGACATCCAAACATTTCAGCAACAAATGAAATGTTGTCAGTACAGACTTGTTTTCACAAAACAAAGTAGTAAGTAGCACTATTAATTATCTTCAAGAGTCTGGCCCGATTTAGAATCATAGAATAGTCAGGGTTGGAAAGGACCTGAAGATCATTAATTTCCACCCCCCTGCCATGGGCAGGGACACCTCACACTAAAACATGACGCTCAAGGCTCTGTCCAGCCTGGCCTTGAACACCGCCAGAGATGGAGCATTCACAGCTTCCTTAGGCAACCCATTCCAGTGCCTCACCACCCTCACAGTAAAGAACATCCTCTTTATATCCAATCTAAACTTGCCCTGTTTAAGTTTGAGCCCATTACCCCTTGTCCTATCACTATAGTCCCTAATGAAGAGTCCCTCTCCAGCATCTTTATAGGCTCCTTATTTCCTGGCACTTCCTGTACTAGCTGTGTTCATCTCATTTGGGAAGTATTCTGTCTGGAGCAGATGGAGTTTTGGCTTTTTAACTGAAGTGGAAGCTGCTTTCAGGAGAGAAAGGTAACTTTTTATTTCTCCTAAAAGATAGTGAAGAACTGATTATTCTTAAGGAGCAAAAATTAATCATGGTTTTATCCTGCACATTTATTTGGAGGTCCTGAACTTTTTTTGCCTGTAAATACTGTCTGCCTGATAGAGTAGTATTATGAAGATTAGATGAGAAAAGTTAACTTATCACAGCAGCACAATTGCATTTGTTTTTTCAGTAAACCTGGTTTTTTAGGTGTGCTTAGGTCTTTGAATGTTGGAGCCCTCAAAGAGATTGATGGCACAAACCAGTCTGACTTTGTTCTTCTCCTTGAGAAATACTTTAGGGGAAAGACAGAGGAGCAATGCTCTGAAAATCTGAATCTTCCTAGTCTGTTGGAAAATAAGTAGACCTTCATTATATTCTCATTACTCCAGCTTCAGCACAGAAAGGCAAAAAATAAAGGTCACTAGCTTTTACCATCTGTGCTAAAATGAGATGAAGGTAATAGAGAACTTCAAGATTTATTGCTTAGCAGATGATTCAAGGCTTCAAGTAAGTAGTAAGACATATAATCCTAACTCAACAACTTCTTACTTTGTAAGGGCATGTTCCATAACCCACTGAATTTGATTGGAAAAATCAGACCTTCTTTCATCAGTCTTTTCAGGTTAATTGAAAAAATGATCCTGAAGTACTGACTTCTGAATGTTTTTAACCAAAGAAAAAGGATTTTAATATGTGAACAGATTTTTAAAACATACATTCATGAGAGGAAAAATATATATTTTAACAGAATATTTATGCTCAGATATGGTGTCTGATGAGAGAACATTTGGAAAACATAAACTTCATGCAACAGCCAAATGACTGAAGATGGGAGAATGAAAGCTGAGCAAGAGGCTGCTCCATTTTCTCCTTAGTGTAGTTACAGTCAAAACCCAGCAGCATCAGACAACTCCTGATTTCCCTGACGAACACTGCATGTGTTAAGTGCCTGGTGATGGCTTAATTGCTCATTAAAAAGGAATTTTTGATGGAGCAGAACAAAGTTGGAAATGTCTTGAAAGAAAACATACTTTCAAGAAAAAAAGGAAGCATGGGAAAAACAATCAATTACTTCTGCAGCCTGTCTTTACCAAGCACCTCCAGACACAACATTCTGCTTTACCTGTTCCTACTAAACAAGCAAGGTCCTGGTAAAATGACAGTAGTCTCAGTCACCTTAAAATAGGTATGTGTGATCTTGATGTCAAAGACACCTTTCCACTGTTGAAGTCAAGCTGGCTCCTGGCAAAATTTGTATAACTGCTTAATATGGTTCATTAAAGAACCTGACTTCTGCTTTCATTAGTGTCTTCGTATCTCTGATGAGCCTTTCTTGATGGCTTTGCAATTTTCTTTGCAGATTTTTCTTATTCTTTGGAAAAGCTCCTCCCAAAACATAATAGCTAACAATCTGACTACAGTGTGAAGAGTATGAGGCACAACCATGCGTGCTATTGAGTTCAATTGATCATGGTTTGTAGATACAAATATCAGTGTTTCACATGTCGGCATTTGGTGCTCTTCTGTGAGACCCCAATCAGCTGTTGGTGAGATGGATAGCAAAGGTCAATATCTAAGTTCACAGAAAAAAATTAGGTGAAAGTACCTGATTGTGTTAGACACTTTGCAGCTGACTCAGCAAGGCCAAATGTGCAGTCTTTACATTAAATACTTTGAAGCTGAATGAAGTGTCACATGAGCTTTATTTTTGCTTAATCAGGTGCCTGTTTTCATCTGATCAAGAGATGTTACTTCTTGGTAAGGATTTCATTAGCAGTGTCTCTCTTGCTTTACATCTCTCTCCACCTCTCTCTGCTTTTTCTTGTGAAAGGCAGGGTATAAAATACTGTGGTTTTAATATAGATGATTCCAGCATTTTGGAATATTCCCACTACTTTAACTAACTATCCAAAACTCATGCTTGTCAAGCAAAATAAGCCTAAATCCTGCACTTCCACATTACTGTGACTTGCTCAAAATGAGAGATGAATGAGAGATAATGCAGTAAAAATAGTGTGAGCAGTGTAGTTCTAAAAGCAAAACTTGAACAAAGTGTCATCACTATGTGTGAATATCAACATTTTCAAACTAAATCTGTATTTTATTTCTAAGTGTGCCTGGCTTCTCAGTGACCACTATATAGAGAGAAAACAGCTGGATGGTTAACCCAAATCTCTGTCACATTGGTCCAGTTTGTGCCACTGAGTATTTTTAATGTATTGTGGACACAGTCCTGCCTCAAGCACACTGATTATTGAGTTTTTTACTGCAATGGCTGTGGCTGTAGACATAGGCACTGTGAACTGATTTGTTCTCTGGGACTTTGAACCATCTGTCATTAAAACCAAGAGCACTCTACTGCCTTTTGGATCGGGGTATCAGTAAATTTTTATCAGATTCTTTTTACAGCCAACTTTAACAATTCCTAGTCAAAACTGCTCACATGTAAGTGTCTTTTTAAATTGATTTCTTGTGTCTGAAATGAAGCATTAAGCCCTGGTAGTGTATTAGCTTTTTTCTTTTTTTTTTTTTTTTTTTTTTGAGTTTAATGTAGCTTTAAATTAACTGAAGCCACTTACATATTTAATTCTAATCCTTTAAATCATTGCAAGTAATCTGAAGCTTACTGAAAACAATAAAACTCCTGTAGCTTTCCCAACAGCTAAGTATCTGTAATTATAGCTGTAAGTTTGGACAAAAACTTGTCTTCAATTTTTTGCTTCTTTTTTTCCTACCCTACACAAAGGGTATCATGTCCTGCCAAAGCATAATGACTCAGTGACTATTGTGTACCTTTGATTTTTTTAGTTTGTTGGTTTTTAATGGCCTCTACAGTGTTAACAGTCACTTGGGAATAAAATTCAGTCTTTGCCTGCTGGATTCATAGCTTGCTAAATGCAAGTGAACTTTTAGCTTAAATGGTTGTGGCAATTTTTTCATCTCTGCAGCTCATCCATGTTGTGTTGTAACACTCATTATCTCAATAACAATATATGAGTGCGTGAAATTCTTAACAAGTTAATTCCTCAGGCCTCTTTCCCAAAGAAAGCTTTACAGGCTTCCCGCCTACACTGCTCAACTGAGATACTATCAGGTATCATAGTAACAGCTCAGAGAATATGATTTAATTCTTATTCACAAAATAGTCTGACTTTGGTGGGAGGGATTGTTGCAGTCGAAGTTTGAGTAGCTGCTGTACTTGTTGCTGGGGCTGGTGTAGCTGCTGTGCTTGGAGCTGGAGTAGCTGTGCTGTCTGTTGCTTTGCCATCAGATCCAGGGACATTTTTTTCCTTTTGAAGGTGCTGGATAGTGTTGAACAGGACTCTGTGAGCATAGGCCAGCACGTTGCCATGATTTGTCTGTCCCTGGTATGACCAGAATGACAACACACCTCCTTTAAGTGTTTTACTAATTTTTCTGGATTTTGCATTTGTTCATTGGTGAAGTACCAAAGCACTGGAGGGGTCCACTGGCCTAGATACTTGCCCATACTATCCCACACACCCTGCCACTCATGACTGTCCAGCCTTGGGGAAAATCTCATGGTCCTCCTATATCGTCGTTTAACCCTAGACAAGGCCGAAACCCGACTCTGCTTAACTCTTGAGACCAGATGAAATGGTCATGGGTAAAACACACTCTGTATGTGTGCCAACATGGTGATCCCCATCACAATCGGCAAGCAGGTCTCAAGGATACCTAAAGCCCATTCAAAATCTTCAGAACTCTCAAATGATGCTGTAAATGGTCTGGTGGGGGGGCTGGGAGTGTAAAAGAATGTCTCCTTCATGGGTTGACTATCTGAGGAGGGGAAAAAAGAGGTGCAATTGCTAAACACTTCTATTATATACCTCCCAAAGTATAGAGGTGGTGACCACACTGGGAACGCAAGCCAGATCAGTTTCATGATCAATGATTCTATTGTATTACAAGTCATTACCATAAAGTACAGTGAAACAAGAACCTTAGCCCAAGCCCCCCAGACAATAAACACTACCACAGCAAATACCGGCTGTAAGTAAGGTACGACATGCTGAAACTGTGAGATCAAGAGCAACAACTTTGAGAGCCAATAAATCAGCATTGTAACAAGTGACTATTAATCTGAAACAAGGAATGCTCATCACAAATACAATTAGACACACTCTGGTCAGATCTGTCATTTTCTCAACCCTTCATGCCCCACGCTGGGCGCTAAAAAGAACTGTCATGGTTTAAGCCCATCTGTAACTCAGAAAAACCACGCAGTCTCTCTCTCACTTCCCCCCCACTCCTGGAGTGATGGGGAGGAGAATCGAAAGAATGTAACTCCCACGGGTTGAGATAAGAACAGTCCAGTAACTAAGGTGTAACACAAACCACTGCTCCTACCACCAGTAATAATAATGGTAAGGGAAAAAACAAGGAAAGAGAATACAACTGCTCACCATCTGTCGACCGATACCCAGCCTAACCTGAGCAGTGTTCTAACCCTTCCGGATAACTGCACCCAGTTTATATACTGGGCATGACGTACTGTGGCATGGAATACCTCTTTGGTCAGTTTGGGTCAGGTGTCCTGTCTCTGCTTCCTCCCGGCTTCCCCTCCTCTCTGGCAGAGCATGAGACTCACAAAGTCCTTGGTCAGATCAAACATTACTGAGCAGCAACTGAAAACATCGGTGTCACCAGCGCTGTTCCCAGGCTGAAAGTCAAAAACACAGCACTGCACCAGCTACTAAGAAGGAGAAAAATGACTGCTACTGCTGAACCCAGAACAGTGATATAAACACATGAGAAGAAATAATCTTGTCCTTAATCTCAGACTGGAGGAATCCCGGAAGATCAGCCTGCTGTCTATATGTAAATAAATGGTTGCAAGGTAAACCTCCACAGTCATGCAGATATTCAGTGCACATTTTTAATGCTCTTGTTTCAATAGAGGAACTTTTTATTATTTTTTTTTGAGTCCTTAATGGCAGGATAGAAGTTATAATAAATTAAAATAATGGAGATCTGGAGGAGGAAAAAAAGCCAAAAAGCCAGTCTCATCTCCCTGAGAGGAGCAGGGGTTCACTGCCCTTGTGACAAAGTAAAAAGCAAAGTTCTGCTTGACCCTGGAAGGGTTTTGGTATGGGTAGGACGTTCAGGGAGGGAGGCCTCGCCCTTTGGTCGTTTCAGTGCCTCCAGCTAACTTAATACACAGCTTTAAGTGGAGAAGAAATAAAATATTCCCCAGCAGTTACAAAAGCCCCAGTGAAGGCACATTCCCAGGGATTTCTTCTTTCAGACTGACTGGGTTTGACTTCAGCGCCCAACAAGGTGCTGGCTCTGGCTGAGGATTTCCCAGGCATGGAGGCATCCCCAAAGAAGGGCTGTCCTCCCCTGCTCCTTTGTAGGCACCAAAGTTACCTTGCTGTACTTCTCCAAGGGAAAGGCTTTTTCTCCTCCATCTACTCCATCTGTTTTTCTGTTTTGTAGGAATTAAGTTCTCGGAAATCTTCACTCTTCTGTCAGATTTGTTAGACCTGGGCAATTATGTCTAACCATGCAAGGGAGAGATGGATACAAGCGCGGTTCTTGGGACTGAACAAGCCTCAGCTCTGTAACTGGGAGAAAAATTAGCAAAACCCTAAACTTGTCAGCAGAACTAAGGGCAGAAAATTCAGTATTGTTCTCTCTGAAGTACAGCGCTTGAGGTCTGCCTATTTTATTCTTTTTTAATCTCTTCCAGCAGTCTGATTTTCACAGTATACCTCATCAAATGTATAACTGATTTTGATGTGGAATTCACTCCTGTTTTGTAGCCCTGAAAGCTGTATTTGATGACGAAGAGCCTGTTCCCAAAAGAAATTCACAATCATGAACAAAAAGCAAGGCAACTCTGTGAGCGAGTGTGCAGTGAAAGCAAGATAAAAAGAAATCAGAAGCAAGCAAAGCTGGAAGAAAAATAAACCTCCTCTTACGAAGGAAGGTGTGTATAAAGAATGCCATATACAGAGTGAAACAGCATTTGCTACATGCTATTGGTTTTTACAGTGAACACCCTTTTTTCATAGGGGCAACTGTTTCAGCCATTACTTGGGAACTTGGCTTTACACAGCCCTTAGGTCTTAACTACGGTCCTGTCTCTCTAGCTTGTCCTGTGGTTTTCATCAAAGTAACTGAATCAGCTGGTGTTTGGTGCTTTTTGTGTGTGTGGGTGTCTGTCTGTTTTGAATCATTTCTCTGACTGAAGCAGAGCTGATGTTTCTAGGCTTTTCAATGTTCTTGGAGTGTTTTAAAAGTGACAGCAGTCAAATCCAGATCGGCTTTAAATCAGATAGTTTGGGTCCAGCAAAGTTATTTGTCAGTTATTTACCTTCTTCCAAATTTAAGGTTTTCTGGAAGAGTTTCCTGTTCAACCCCTAACAAGAGAAATGCAAGTGTGAGGCCTGAGAAAAATCTGATGTTTGCAGAGATCTTCTTCTTAAGTATGTGCTGTCCCTGAGGTTTGATATTCATAAATTCAGATTAAGTAAGTACTGATTCTAAAGTTGATCTCACACTTCTACCAGACATCCATTTGTATCTGTGAAGCCACATGCCACTGAGCTGGATGCTTGATTTGATTATGTGGTGTCAAAACATTAATCATGGCTCTTTTTCCCTTGGGCTAAAAAATTAGAAAAATATTTTGTGTTTCTTTAGATGTGAACCTCCCCTCTCCAGCCCCCAATATTCTGATATTGTTGTACTCTAATCTCCTTTTTGAATCTGAAGGTTGAGAAAACTTTGTAGGTAACCTAATTTCCTACACTTTCCAGCTCAATACCTGTTCTGGATAAATTTGGGAAAGTAATTGACTATTCAAGTGCTTGCCTAAACTGAGAGAAATATTTTAAGAGGTATTTTTTTCTGAAAAAATCAAACCCTAATTCTTTCTCCATTGGGAACTTCGCTATTCAATAAGAAGCAAGGTCAGATTATAGGAAGAAAACAATGAGCTGGTTGACAACCTCGGATTCAGTTTCTGCTCAGGAAATACTACTCTCCACAGTATATGGTTGAGTGTTTATCTGATCCTTTCTACTGGAAAATATTTTCTCACTAGATAATGGACTTTATTCAAACCAATTTACATATCTTACTGAAATACTGTTTGCATATTGGCTTATCCTCAAGTTTAAGTCAATCTGCAGAATATCCTGTTGTAGAATAATTATCATGTGTAATTTTCCAGACCAACTCCTGCAAAGATTTGAGACATTAGTAACACTGAATAGCACTGTTCAGGTTTACATACACTTTAAAAAAACCTCAAGTGCATAGTTGTTTACAAGGTCAAAACTTGGTTTTTCCAGTATCATGTAAACTTCAAAGTAAGTAAAACCTCCTCCTACAAGAACACAGTTGCCCAGTAACACAATAATGGGTAATATCAAGTATATGTTCCTTAATTCAGAGCCATTTTAGCACCTAGTGGCATGGAAATGAGAATCAGGCACAACTGAAAAAAAAAAAAAAAGCAAGCTGAGAAGAGTTAAGTAATTAAGACAAGGACTTGAAGAACAGAACTTTAAAGTCCTTTTTTTCCCCCCGCCAGAACTGTATCGCATGTTTTCTCTCTGTGTTTTCTCTGATAATATTTTTACAGCTCTCCTTGTATTATTGCCTTAATGACTTTAGGACCTCAATTACACGCATACTAGATGCTTGATGCTTTCTAAGCAGTAAAAAATTATCCTGAGAAAGTCTAATTCTAAGTTAGATAATTAAAATAATAAAATGGCATAGCAAACTGAAACAAGCAGTTCTTACACATGAGTATATAGGTAGGTTTGTAAACGGCACAGCAAAGATCAATAGGAGGGTTTTAACTGCAGGGTAGAAGTAAACAGGGTTTGCCCGACTGCTGTATGGTCAGATGGTGTGGAAAGTCAGAGAGATTACTATCATGAAGGATGACAGAAAGATGTATCTGCCCACACAGTGGGAGCAGAGGCTCCTTTCCCTTTTGGCTGCCTGATGCTCACACAAAACACTTCTTCATATCAGTTAAACTTAATTTCAAACCTGAGAAGTTTCAAGCACAGGCCAATTTTTAAAAATTGTTCTACTGTAGCAGTGCCCTTTCTTGCCTTCCAGAAATGGAAGGCAATTGTTGCACATCTGCCCCAGATCAGAGCTGTGCAGGTCTGAGGTGCAAATGGGCAACAGCTTTGCTTTTACCAGTGACTTAGGTTTGATTATTTCTGTCCACAGCGCTTGAAAGTTAATCTCTGTACTCTTGCACAAAGAAGGTTCCTACCCTCCCACAAGACTGCTTCTAGTCCTAGGGGATAGAAATATATTGAACTTTAAACTAGTGTCACCTTTATCTACAGAAAAACATTTATGGTCAATCTCGGAAGTTTCTAAAACATTATTTACAGCATTCTCTTCCTTTAAAGCTTGAGCAAGCTTGAATTTCAAATACGCAGAGTGACATGAATGTTTATGAAATAGCCACAAATAATGCTCTTGGTATAGAATAAAGCACACACAGACTGGATAATTCATTACTGACTTGCAATGTGCTCATGATGACTCCCATAAGTGAGAATAGCCTTACCTCAAAGTCATCCAGATTAAAAGCTTTCTAGACATTCTGTCATGTATTTCCAGCACTTTTAATGTCACAATATTTCTTTGGGTTAGACTGGATTGCTTTTAGGCTACAGTTGTTTTGTTCACGTATGTCTGTTCAGCTAGTTATAGACTGAGGAAATTTTTTGCATTTGCGGAGTGTTCCCCAGATAAAGCCTGGGCTGAACTGCAGCCCCTGTGCTGGCTAAGGAAGATTACAGAAGTTACTTCTAATTTCCTTTCTATGTGAAGAAAGGAAAGGAACTTGGGACAAAGCAGTTCTTATGGAGCCACACAGGGCAAGATTATCACAAACCCGGTGCAATACATTGCTTTCAAATACAGAGCTCTGAACTCTGTTTCAAAAATGGTTGAAAGGTAAATAAAAAAGTCACAAAAATTGAGATAGAAGTGAGTATTTCTTAAGGTCTCATCAGTCCATTAAACTAAAATGTTGTTCCCTCCATTAATTTCTTACCAAAGGTAGATGGGCAGTGCTTGGTTCAGGATGGCAGCCCCTTGGTACACAGCTGGCACTTGCTTCTTGTGGGCCTTGGTGCATTAATCAAATTGCTTTTCACCATAAGCTTAGCTGTATCCTTGTAGTCTTTATTTTCAAGGCAAACCTACTTTACAGCTGAACTGTGGGGAGGTATGATACTGTTTTCCAGGTAGTCATACATGTTAATCCTTTAAAAGACTTTTGGGAACAGTTAATGCATTAGTGATGGTTATTCACATGAGAGAGTGTTGCAACAGCAAGTAGTGACAGCTATTAACAGAAGAAAGAGAAATGTTTTTAATTGTGTTTGGTATTACCGCTGCCTAAATGCAGGTTACTTTTGCTTAAGCTTTCGGCAGTACAGCAGAGCAGTGAATGTGGGTCTCATCTCATTTCCCAGAAGACCACTGAGTTTGCTACTGATCTCAACAGAAGCTGTTTTGGAAAACATTACTGAATTAAATATATATTTATCTTAACATGTTTCGGCACTGATCTAAAGTCCATTAAAGTGAACGGGAAGAGTCTCATTGGTTTTATTCTTGTTCGGATGATGCCTCTAGGACAGTGCAAGTGATAAACAGAATTATGGGTTTGGTGCAGGATTCTTAAAAAAATTGAAGTGAGATGCTTTAAAAAGCCCTGCTTTCCACTCCCTAATGTGACTGAAGTTTATACTCCAGGTTAACACATTAGAGATATCCTATTTCTTTGTATAGCACTTGTCCAGTGATAAATACGATTTCCAAGAAAATAAACATGCTGTGTCAGTTCTCCAAATGGAGGAATAGGGTGTGGGTGATCCTTTTGAAGTGGCCTTCTAAGTTGATATCTGAAAGTATAATTTCTGAAGGAAAGTTTGACTTGGACTTACAAGCTTCAGTGAAAAAATTCTTATTCTTTAAATGTCACTTAAGGTCAGATTTATAACAGTGTTTTTAGTCATCTTGACTTACCAATTATGGATGGAGGCACTATACAATTGAAAATCCAGGTTATATTTGCTGTGAGAGCCATCCTCTACTTGCAACAGACTATTCTACTGTAACAGGAGGGTTTTTAACTGTGCAGGAGGATTGGAACTAGATAGTCTTCCCTTTCAACCAAAACCATTCTAGGATGTGACTTTCTAATGCATAGTGCAAGTGTGTTTGGTGTTCTGCAGGCAGCCCTTCAGCTACAGTCTTGCTGATAATGGGACAGGGCAGGTGACAGCTGGGGACTAGTCTTTGACCGTTGATCTGCATTTCTTCAGTTCCAGCTTGTGCAGGGAACTGGTAGGTTCCCACAACATCTCAGGCAAAGGACGTAGTAACTGTGAAAGGTTTGTGGCCATGCATGTGCAGTTATGATCCGACACCCAGTGTACAAACTTTACCCACAGGCTCCCTGCTAAAATTGCTGGGGGAATTAAACATTCGTTACTATCACAAGAGATTTGTGGAGTCAAATTATGGTCCTGTGCCTGAAGGGGGATGTAGTTCCATTCTCTTCTCAGATGAGAGAATGAGTATTTTCAAATGGCTTGTTTCAGAAAAGTGAGACAGACAGTGAAAGATTTTTTAAAAAAAAAAAACAACAAACCAACACCACACCAAAACTTCAAAATGCAATTCTCCATTTTTTGATAATACTTTTAAAATGTGTGCAACCTGTATGGAAAAGATGAATTAATGTTTTTTAAAGCAAGAGTATTTGCATCTCAAAACTTAGAAAGGCAGTAAGTCTATTTTAATTACTTTTTATCATTCTAATACAATCTTAACAAGAACAGTCACTGATTTGCACTCAGAATAAAAAGTCTGCAGTATGTTTAATGCTGCTTTTAACCACTGTTTCCTACCAGAGCCCTTCTTGGACTCTAAAACCAATTAAATTACCAAGGAATAACCTTTTATCATGTATGCATAGACCAAAATTCTATGATGCAGGCCTATTCATTCAGGCAGGTCATTATTAGCTATCACAATTTTTTTTCCCCACCATTAGAAATACTTAGACAAGTTGCATTGAACACTACCTCTTTGACTCCTGCAGTCAGTCACTGATGGGAAGGTCTCTTTTCAGGCTGCCTTGTGATACAACATGGTATGAGCAGAGCAGTGACAGTAGGTGGCTGCAACCCTAAATGAATTTGATATCCTGCAAAAGATCAGAAAAAAGAGAGGACAAAACAGGCTGTAATAAACTGAACTAATGAATGACTGGCATAAAGCAATTTATCTGTAATGCTAGTGACATCAGTGGAGATGCTTTGGAATTGCAGTTGATTCAGGTTTCAAAAATAAAAATTAGAATGAAACATGTAGCCAGTAAGTTGAAGATTTCAAAATACGAGTACTCTTGATAATGACAGCTAAAGCACACAAGTGAGTTAAAAAATCACCTGTCTCTCTAAGATGCTACCCATGCTGAAAAGCAATCAAACACATAGAATTTGTAGCTCCTGGCATCAATTTATTAGAGAGCCAAAAGATCTCATTGGTACACTATCTTTAAATTGCTTTCTTTCATGTTTGAAATTAATTTTATTCAGTATTGGCTTTTGAAGAAAGTCATAAGGTTAACAGATAGATTTGCCATGCTTATGCTGAGCTGTGTTTTAATTTTTTTGAGTAGCCCCTGAGCCTGTTTGTGATGTTAAGTGCATTTTAGGGGTGGAATGAATTTGGTCATAAATCACAGCACATGTCTGAGTTGCAGAAGGATAGATTAGCTCTTAACAGCAAAGGGGTGGCTTCATTTTATTTTCCACTCTACACAACCAGGGTCGACAGCGGCTTTGGAAGCCATCTGATTGTATTTATAGGAGGGTTCTGAATGGGGAGCAGGATATGAAGTGTTACCATATCTGTCTTTTGGTTGTACTGCTCATCTTGAGGCCCAGACCTGGGGTACTTTTAGCTGGAGGTGTGTTGGTATGCAGGCAGAGAGTGCACGCAAAAAAAAAAAAAGCAGGGGGGAGAGTGAACTTTACTATCACATTCTTTTCACACACTCTTCAGCCTTCATTACTTTACCTATATCTTCCTCCTTCTGGGGTTTGCCAGAAAATGACAAGGTATCCTCTTTTGTGTGAACTTGCCAAGGATGTTGCCAGTTTTAACAGACATCTTATTTCCTTACCTATCGCCTTTACAAAGATTGCACTAATGGGCTGTTTGGAAGGGGAGATCAGTATTGATCTCTCTCAACTTTCTGTTTCATTAAAACAGACCTCCACGCAGGAAGGCAACATTCAGGACATTGCAATTCATTCACGAAGCAGCATCAATGGTATCTCACTGTGAGTTTCAGGGGATTATGGATGCATTTTGTGGATGGCTAACAACGCTATCATGCAGCTGCTTTATGTTGTTTGAATGAAGATGATACTAGTAATGTTTGTTTTGGGGGTGAGGAATTCTCCCTGCTCTGGCCACTTTTGTCTGTCACACCATCAAAAAAATAATAAGATTTACACTTAATCTTGCCAATGTCCTCACCTTCAAGAAGGATTTGTTGTGAAAGAATGGTATTGCCATAGCAACGAGGAATTTTTTCAGACGGCTATAAAGCTTGAATTTCCAAGGCACAAAAGCTTGTTCAGAGCCCAGAAGTACCTGGATAGAAAACAAAACAGATGGTAAATTCTCAACAGCTTTTGCGGAATCATTTTTTGCCAGTATTCTCCACTTTCCCCTATGTCCTGAATGTTTGGTTTACAATGAATTTGTGATCCATGACAGATCAAGACTTTGCTCCGTGGAACTGGAAATCAGCAGCACCGCAGCCTGTTCACATGAACGGCTAATCTGTAAAGGACAGGAAAGCTGCTAAGCTGCTCTGAAAACATTGGTGATCTTTAGATTTTCAGCTGTCAAAAGCATTTCTTAATACTGTTATACTGAATGTTGTTTTCTAAAGCTCAAGGAGTTGTGATATTGGGAACTCACCAAGCAAAATATCCCTGTCTCGTAAATTATTCCTAATGATGCACCTTGCCATTACTGCAATCTGAAATTTGACATTTAGCAGGGAAGTTTTCTTTTACTGTTAACGGTTTTAGAATCTGAAGGGTAGTGTTCTCCTAATAGAAAAATAATAGTCTACTGCAAAATGATACACACTGCCATGTATCACAATTTCTTACTGTGAACAAAAACTATTTTCACAGCTATCAATACTTCTCATGCAAGCAAAGATATTTTTTATTTTTGACAGGAACGACAGGCTTCTGTGGACAGACTTCATGTGGTACCTACTTTTAGATTTTATTGCTATTTAAAAGATAATGGCTGATATCGTTGCAATTTTGTCATAGGAAATGTTGGCAAATTTTGTTACAGTTCTTCTGGATAAATAATAAAAAGTACCTCATTCTGAGTGAAAACTTCCGTCAGGTAAGGCTTGTTCCAGTGAGTTCCACTGCCCAGGAGAGTGAAACAGTGTAAGCACAGAGGCTGCTTGTAAGCAGCTTTACAAAGAAAGAGTTCTCTGTCACTGAGGTATCAATACAGCATTTTTCCCAGAACCGGCATTTTAATATAAATGGGGTTTTCCATATATTTCAAGTATTAATTATTGCCTTAATTGTCAATTGCTAAACAAAACTTTTTGTCTTTATTCTAGACATTTTTCTGAAAACCATGACATCTATCAGATTTTGCAACAGCCACAAAAGAGGAAAAATTCCATCTTAGTAGAAAAAAGTATTAAGAGTTCACCTGATTTGAGATTAAATTACTGAAATTCAGGACGAAGTGGTAGAAGTAAGTCTTCACTTTAGTAACATATTTTTGGTGTTGGACTTCTTTCCATTATCTTTTGGGGTTTTTTTGTCATGATGCAAACACTGAAGGCTAAACATAAAGAATTATTAGGATGATATCAATGCTATTAATGGTATCAAACTCTCATCTTGCTTTTCATAATTTAATGGGAATTTTTCCATTGGTTTTGCCAAGCAGAAGGTCCAGGTCCTCAATCCTGGACTCGTTGCCATCCTCCCTAGGGAAGACAAAGACCCCTGCTCTGTGCATACTGAGAACTTTGCTCGTTTGACTTCTAAATATTGTGGTATGGGAGCAAAGAATTGGAAGAGTCCTGGACTGTAGAACACCAGTAAACTCTGGGCTGCTGGGCCCTGACAGCTGGCACCCCTTTTGTATTACACCTTGGGAATGTAAATTTTGCCTTTAAGTTAACTTCTGCTCTAGTTTTCTGGTCCTTAAGCTGCTTGTGAACTTGTCCTATTGCAGAAAATGTGATTTACTACATTTAACAAGGATGCTAAGAGCGAGTTGGGGATAACTTGACTTTTATTTATTTTTTTTTTTATGATGGAGTTTGCTAGTATCAAATTTTCATTTGTTACCAGGTCATTTTCAGTTGTTAACCACTGTTCTTGGGCATATCCATTGTCACTTTAATGGGGCATTTAAACTCTTCTGTTTGCCAAATGCTTGCAGGTGAAGTAATAACTATAGTTTAAACATAATATAGTTACAAATATAGTTACAATATGCCCTGTGCATAAGTTCTAAAATAAAGTGCCATGTCTAGAGTGGAAGAAGTTAAAATCGCCCACTGTTCAAGTCAGTTACTATTGCTGCTTATTTGTGCTAGGTCCTTCAAGAAAATGCATGTTACATAGTACCCCTATAAAGACTGAGGCAGGTTTTCTCTCTGTGATTTTCATTTGTCTTTAATTTGTGATTTAACAAAGCATTTTACTAAGAATAAAAATTCCATTTCTCTAGAAGCCTATTCTTTGCCCATGCAATAATTTTCTGTTCATCTTAATACAACTATCACGGAGATGTATTCAAATTCCATATTGATTAATTCATGCACACTGTGACTTGATATCTAATTCTTTCCTTTGTCAGCTTGCTGGAATTGCCAGAAAATGCTTGATCTTATTTCTCTGCTAGAATAATTTTTACATGAGTTTTCTCAAAGCAAGATCTTCACTTGTGTTTACTTGCAGGACTAATGTTTTAGTCTGTAAGTAACTCTGGCATGCCAGCCAAGATGATTAATTTCTATTGCTTTTTGGGACAAAAAGGGACTCCAGTGAAGCTGTTCTACAGTGAAGCTTTCCTTTTTCCTTTTTTTTTTCTTCTTTTGTTCTTATTGCTACAGCTGGTTTGTGTTTACTTGTTTATTTGTTGAATTTTCTTTAGACACACAACTTGAATCTTTTTCTTCTTTATTTGCAGTATTGTCAGCAGTTTCCTGATAAATATTCTGTCTTTTTTTTGGTCATTCCTCAGTAATGATCCAGTAACTAGATTACAAAATTTACACTATAAAGGCATCTTTGTTTACAGTGAAATAACTAACATATGCTAATTGCTTTATCTCAAATTCTGGTGGAGCCATGACCAAGGCTGGAATTTTAACAGAGATGTAGATAGCAGCCACCCCCTGTGCTGTAGCAGCCACACCCTTACGCAGTTATGAGATAGCAAGTACTTTTTTGTAGGCTTTAGTAGAATTTTACTTGGAGAGAGGGCTCATTTGGAGGGTACCAGTGTTTACAATGATTACATTTAATTATAGCATTTTGTAAATAGATTTCTTTGAAAAGCACAACAGAAAATCTATCTAGACAAGACCTTTGGCATCTTTACCAGTAGTCAGGCAGAACTGAGATACCTAAGTCCAGAATCATAATCTAAAATCAGGAGAAATTTCTAATATATATATGTATATATATATATAAAATTATAATGCATTATATACAAAAATATATATAATTCTAATACATATTTCTAATATATATATTAGAAATACATATTATCCTTTATAGTAAATATATAATAATATAGTAATATAATAATATAATATATATTATATATTATATATAATATTATATTTAATATATATGACACTAATATTGATACTAATGTTCCCGAAGCACCATTGTTCAGTTTCTGCTCAAAGGTGTCCTGGTCTGAGCAGTTTGTTGTTCACAGTCGCATAATGTAACTGGGATTCATAAAACATCTCTTTTTGAAGTTTTGAAGGCTTAATCTCTTATTTGTTATCAAAGCAAGCACAATTAGAAAAAAAAAAAAAAGTGGCAATTTAAAAAGAGGCCAACAATGACAGTCCAGAACAAGGCACAGAAACAGAGCCTGAAGGCCACTGGGAAAACCCGCTTGCTAATAGGAGAGCCAAGGATGTTTCTAAGTTGCTAATTATGGAAAGGAGCGTCTTCTGGGAGGTCAAAAATGTTCATTAGAGGCTTCTTTGTTTGAGATGATCAAGGGCCAAAATCTCCCCTTTTTTGGAGGCACACGAAGCTGAGTATTTTAGAGGCAGATATATTTACAGTTGTCATTTTTAAAATGAAAACAAGAAATTCTTGCATAGAATGAAACAATTTACACAATCACTGCTTTAGATCACCTTCCTGAGATGCCGCCTTCTCCCATTCATTGTGCACTGCATTTAGGTAGCTTATCCAGGGACACGAACAGCAACCTAGAAGCTGTGTGCCTAAAGGGAGCTAAGCATATCTGTCATGAAATTGTTGGAGAAGAGAAATCTTTTCAAAGTTTACATCTTGCAAACTTGTACAGAACTAATAAAGGTAATTTCTCTAGACTTTCTGAATTCTGAAGGCCTGCTGAAAACAATTCAAGAATTGATTACAGAACTGGAAAAGCTGCAAAGATCTTTTATAATGGAAAGTTTCCCAGCAACTTGGACACAGGAATCAGGCGAGTTCTTATTTTAACATAACAAAGGCCTTGACAATACACACTGAGTTTTGCTCAGTCAGCTTTTCTGACCCACCTAGCACTGATTTCAATGTGACTGCAGTAACCTTTTTCTGGTGATCACTGTGTTTCTGTACAGCTTATTAAAAGGTATTCAGCAACTTAGAAATGATAGCAACATGACCTGTGCTTCTAAGAGCTGATATCCATGTAAGCCCAGAAAACCAGCATCTGAGCTTTTGTTTATTCTTATTTCAATGTGCTGTTGCAGTGGTTTAGCAATGAAAGGATTTTAATACAAGCAGAGCAAACCATTCTTACCACGTTTTGTACAGAGTCTACTAAATGTACAGGAGCTAGAACAAATGAACAGCAAAAATGTAGCAAAAGTTGGCAAGACTGCAGCCTTGCAAAGCTAGCAAAAGCAAAATTGCAAACTTTTGCTAGACAGAATTATTTTAACGATTATATTCAAACCTTCTTCTCTAGAGAAGCATCTCTTTCTTTCCTCTACAGACGTGCTGAATAAGCCGTATTTCCTAATATTCATAAGCAATTGAAGTGATAGTTCTTTAAGAGATGATATGTCTGCATTCTGGCTGTAAAACATGACTGTGATCTGCATTTTTTTTTTGTGTATCATATTCTTTCATTTTTTTATATATGTGAAATGGTTGAAATATTTCTACTAGGGCTATGGGAAATAATTTGGTATTGATGCTAAAGCTAATTGTTGTCCATATGTAAACTGCCTGTTTCTCATATCCCATTTTTGATTAAAATATTGATGATGACATAAAAATACCTTGACAAGGCTTTAAAGAAACTCTCCAAAGCTATTACAGAAATGAATTGCAGAACTGAGGTGCACTCACTAACCATATCAAGTGAATATCAATATAAAAAGTTCAGTAGAGGATTTCTTAGTTTCAGGAAGTTTTTAGGAAGTTCATGCATATCATTGTAATAAAAAATAATCTTAGATATACTATCTCCTGATTCCTGGTTTTTGGTGTTTTGGTTTTTGTTTTTGTGGGTTTTTTTTCCTTTTTTTTTTTCTTCCTTTTTTATTCCAGAATAAACTAAAATGCTGCAGTTGAGAAATTCTAAGCAAAAAGTTATTAACCAGTTCAAACACCAGAGCTGCTCAATTAAGTTTAGGTAAATGCTGCCTTAAACCAGCTAAGGCCTACATGAGATCTATATTAATGGCAAGTCATGGAAAGGCAGAAACAGTCTTAAAAATGGCTATATGAAAAGCAGCATTGAGAGACTGTGGCCTCTTGTGTAAGACAAGTAGTGCTGCAAATCTGAGGAAGAGAAAAATAGATGCAAGCTGAGTTCAGGTACACATCTGTATAATCTTTGGCATTTAAAAATGTGTTATCATAGATCAGTAACTGGTGAGGAGAAGGAGCAAGCCAAATTCAGCCTACCTTTCCATAAGAACCCAAATGCCAATTCCCCTGCCTACCCAGAAAAAAAATGCTATCTGTTTGAAAGCAGTACTGACACAGTAATCTTCAGGCTTGATGGATATATCTCATGCACACACCTGGAATAAGACATTTTTTGGTAATAAATATTATAGTAAAACCTCTCAACAGTGGATATTACCATGCTTATATTGCCATTCTGCTCTTCACACGCGAAGAGTGGAGATTTAGATTAGATATAAGAAGGAAGTTGTTTACTGTGGGGGTGGTCAGGCACTGGAACAGGCTGTCCAGAGAAGCTGTAGCTGCCCCATCCCTGGTGATGTTCAAGGCCAGGTTGGATGGGGCTTTGAGCAACCTGGTCTAGTGGAAGATGTTCCTGCCTACAGCAAGGGGGTTGGAACTACGTGATCTTTAAAGTCTCTTCTAACCCAAATCATTCTGTGATTCTCTACTGAAAAGCCTTCAAGAAAAGGCCTTTTGCACCTACACTCCACAGAGGTTTGGGCATAAGAGACCATTTTCACTTGTGATGGTGAAGCTTTTGAGCAAAAGGGAAGCATGACCCTGGGCAGAGGCGGAAATTTCAGAGGGCTAAAATGTATAATGTCTTCAAGGCAATGCTTGCCACCTGGCCTCACCCTGTGATCAGCGAGTAACAATCTTGCTTCTTCACTCTATCTGCACATAAAAAATAAGTTATGTTTTCTCTTTCATGCAGTTTGGGAAAAAGGAACATTTCTGTTTTTAATACTTGAATGCATCCGAATGCTTTAATACTCCTTTATATGAAAAGCAAAGACTGTCTAAACACTCCGAAAAATGAATGATCAGACAAAGGAAAATGGTTGTATTGTCTTTGACTACGAAACAGTAACTTGGTGGTTAAACGCTTGTAATTTCTTAAGTAATTTTGGTACATCTATAACTTAATTTGCCCTGTACAGATACTAGCAAAAGCTGTTGGTTTCCTTCTGATCTTTTATTGTCTTTTATTTTCTTAGGACTTTGCCATGAAAGCTTCTTTAATCTTTGTAGATAAATCTCCAGGTTTTTGACTTTTTTTTCTCTTCAGACTTCAGCTGTCTTAAGTTTTTCCATTTCATCATGTTTAAATATTTTAGACAATTTGAAGCCCTATTTATAAATGTATATGATTAAGATTAGGCTCTAATAAGTGCAAATCTTTCCCTCCAACCAGGGAGATAAAGCCTGTCTTAAACCTGAAGGGTTTATGACAAGTTCATTTTTTTTTTATCCTTACAAAGTGAACAAATAAAACACTATCCTGCAGCTGTATTCATGGAGGCACTGAAGATAATCCCTTTCATTTATTACTGAAAAGTGCTTTTCTTTGTAAGTGTCAGACTGCTTTACCTTCAGATGTGTAGGCTGCAGATTATACAGCTGCCCGAAACTTGGTAATGAAATCTGCAACACCTGGTCCCACAAAATCTTGGGTGAAACAGGGCCAATAAACTAGTGTCTTTTCTTCAAGACATTTGTGAGCACAAATTAATTACCTAGTCTTTACACTACTCCTCAAGGTGAGCAGTGTCTTTGTCAATTAAACTCCAGTGCTTTGACATGCACTCCTCTGTGCAGTTTTGAGATGATTTCTATGTGTGCCTGGTTGAGCCCAAGGCTTTTAATCAAACAAGGAGCTCTAGCTAAGCAAGGAAGTCCTTATTTATGAAGAATGCTAAAAAATTATTGAACATGATAATGCAGCCCTGGAGTTCTGTGAAGTGCAAAAGACAGTTCTGGCAGTAAACCAGACATGTAATGCAACTTTGATCTCAGGGTTTTTACTGAGTGACAAGCTGAAAAGCTGGAGTATTCTACGACATGGAGCATGAACTTCTGCTCACTGACCACGAGGGACAAGTAACTAGTGTGCTTGCACAACCGTTCTCCTTGACCATGCAACCTGTCTTCCCAGCAGACTTTAACCTGCTCTCTCCTATCAAGCAAAGGGGATTATACTGTTCAGGGATTGACCTGTATTTAAATAGCTTTAATACTCCAGACCATGTTAAATGGGATCTGACATGTGACAAAAAGTACAATATGCTTCACAACTGACTGATTGGTCACTTTCATTCCATATAGGTATCTACTGCTAAAATTGGTGGAGGAAGAGAGAAAACAAGGTTCTTGCTGTAAGACAAAAGAGAGCAAATAATCCACAACTAATAACTAATGCAGTTTCCTCCTGAAGACTAAAAATACCCTGATTTTATTGAAAGTCTCTTGGTAGTGCATGGTCAGGTAAGTAAAATGATGTTACTTCCATTTCTGCCTGTTCATAAAAACAAGCTGTTCCAGAGCAAATCTGAGATCAATTTCCTGCAAATACTGGTTTATGAGATTTTAAAACTGGCTTTTGGTAAATATTCATGAAAATGGAATTTGAACTGCATGAATGTTTGTGGAAAGTGAACAAAAGGAGCTTGATAAAAACCAGAATTATATTTTCTGTTCCTTCTTCATTTTCAGTACTAACACCTTGGGTCTGGGAGACACCTTCCCAAAAGGTGGTGTCTCCCTGTTTGCCAGACTCTGCCATAGGCATGCTGGTGCTACAGCTCACCACAGATGCAGGAACGATGAGAAGTGTGACTTTTCTGAAAATGGGCTGGCCAAACCAAGCTTGAGGGCCACAAACTGTGTAAGAGTCATCTATTCTGAGGGCTGAGCCCTATAGCATAGAAATGCGGTCAGGGAATACGATGGAATAGCCAAATACCTGGTCTTCACCCATCCGTAAGCTGCCCAGTACAGAACTCAACAGGGTCCTGTTTTACCATGCACCTTGCAGCTCTGCATTTCTGCAATAAGCGGGCCAAGTCCTATGTACTTTACCTAAAGTTAAAGAGGAAATCCATTTGAAAACCTCTTAAGAGCTTTGGAGTTCCTCAGTCCTGATGCAGTGAAAGCTGCTTCCACTAGGAATAAACAGTCTTAAATTTTGTTTGAAACTGATGCTTTAAACCAACTTAAGGGATTGCAAATTGAAACAGGAATGTGCATTGGAACAAAACCCTGAAAGTCAGTCTTGGTAAGGTTCTTGCCTCTGTGCTTGGGTGTGCTTTCTAACTGTAGCTTTAAATATGGAATTTCAAAACCAGTTTAAAAATATTTTAATATGGATTGAATAGAGAAAACCCACAAAGTAAACAAATCTGGTTTCCCTTCTTGTCAAGAGCAGTATGAGAACAAAGGCAGATAATGCAACAGGAACAGTCTTAAGAAACACAGAAGGCTTATAACTTATAGCACAACTCCACCAGATGGATTTTAGTTGAATTTCAGGTTGGGTTTGTTTGGTTTTTGTTGTGGTTTTTTTTTTCTTTTTTTTTCTTATAACCTTTACATTTACTTTCAAAAAAAGTGACTCTGAGAGAAATCAGGCATGTACTCTTTTATTTTGTGTGTTCTACATTTGAGAAAGTTGATTGCAAAAATATGAAATTATATTTGATTATGAAAGTCAGATTAAAGTAAATGAAACAAAAAAATAGAACTGAACACCAGAGAAGACACATATAAATGGTTGAAACTTAACAATCTAATTACAAATATGGTGAGGTATAGAATGCCAGCATCAAATTCTAAATTATTTTATCTCCCATGTATATAAATCTAATGGCCCACACCTCATACAAAGCAGGCTCTTGATACTCTTCTAGCTGAAGTACTTGATCCAGAGCTCAAAAACTCAGTATGAATCATGTAAGTTTTGGAAGCAGAATGCAAATTTTTTTTCCATAAAAATATCTTACATATAAACTAAAAGAAAAGTCTTGCACTTTTGCTAGTGGACTCTTTGTAATTAAAAGCAGTTTTGAGTATTGTAACAATGACTGGAACATAATTTATCTAGAATAATGTATTACTTTTATGTTCTTTAAAGATATCAGGTTAACTATCCCATGTATAATGCCTTTCCGTAAGGCAGTATTATAGAATATATGATATGAAGAACTGTATTTACGTGGCAACTAACAATATGGTTTTCCTATGGGAAGGAACATGTTTAAATGCTACAACATAGTGTTTCAAACAACGTCCAGAATACACACGGGCTGTAGCTAATGGCATGGTTACAATGTGGAGGACACCACTCTGCTCTGTCACAACTGAGAAAGGGGAGAAGAGGTTTTGAATGATACAGCCTCTACTGTATTCAGAAACTGGTTGTTTTTAAAGTCAAGGTTTGTGTAAACATCTTCTAAAAAGACTATTTTTTCTTTATGCCTATATCCCTTTTAATTCTGAAGTACTCATCCACTGTCAGGTAAGAGAGCCTAAGCTGGCTTCAGTTTGCGTGGTCATTGGAAATATTTTGTTAAAAGAGAAAAGAATTAATTTCTACTTTTAAACCAAGCAATTTTGATCATACAGAAAACAACTCCAAATTTGTTTCAAATACGAGACCATTAGGACATATTTTTAGATTAATATACATGATGCATACTACAGTTCTTTCTCAAGATCAAAAAATCCATACGTGTTTCCACAGGCTCTCAATACAAATTGCCTGTCAGAGTAAAATCTTGAAAACTGTACTGTAACCACAATGGACGATGAAGGAAAATTATTGCCAGACAGATTATATAGTCAAGAAAAATGGTGTAAGTTATTTTGTGCCTCCTAGCTTGAATACATATGGGGCAAATGCAAATCTTCCAAATGAAATTCAGCTTAGAATGCATGAATTTCAAAGAGATTATAGTTTGCACTTATTAACTCTTGGCTTCGATCATAAACAGAGTACTTTTTCCTGAAATACCAGGTTTTCTGTAAAGACTCTTTTTTCCCTAAAGAAGCATCAATTATAAATAACAGTCTACCACCAAAAGTGGAAGGGCTAGACTCGAAGCAAATAAACTGAAAAAATATGATTGGTTAAAAAATTATTATCTTACCATGCACTCTAGGTATCCCTTCAGGGAATGGCATGGGAATTATTGCTTACTGGCAGATACATAAATACGTGCTCTGTAATAGCCAAGAAGTGATGCACGAACTACAACTGCACATATCTATAGGGTGGGCATAGATAGAGCTTTTCTGAAAAATTAAATGTCACAAGGAACCCCTACAGCTCTCTGGCTCCTGAGCAATAACTAAAAGTTAGTGTTAGCAGCGGATAATGGGATAACTTGTTTGAAAAGCTATTCAAATCCTCCTTGCACTCAGGAAGGTTGACTTAAATTTAGCTTCTTAAAGCATGGCACTAAATCAGCAGAAAGATTATGCTGGTTCCTCCAGAGGCAAAGTTCTGAATAAATAAGAAGTTAGAACGGAAACACAGAAACCCCCAGATACAAAGATAAAGATAGGCATGTTTTGCAGTGGCTTTGGGAAAAAAAGCTGAGAGAAGACTTGCAGCAGAAGCAGTATGGGTGCTGTGGAGAGGCTTGCAGCCCAGAAAGTTAACTGTCTCCTAGCCTGCATCACAAGCTACGTAACCAGAAGGTAAAAGAAGGTGATTCTCCCCCTCTGCTTTTGTGAGACACCCGGCCCCTGGAGCACTGGTTCAGCTCTGGGGCTCCCAACACAAGGAAGATGTGGACCTGTTGGAGCAAGTCCAGAGGAGGCCACAAAGATGCTCAGATGACTGGAGCACTTCTGCTATGGAGACAGGCTGAGAGAGCTGGGCTTGTTCAGCCTGGAGAAGGCTCCAGAGAGACCTTAAAGCAGCTTCCAGTGCCTAAAGGGGCCTTACAAGAAAGCTGGAGAGAGGCTTTTTACAAGGGATGGGGGGGGTGGTGGTGGTGGTGAATATGGCTTTAAGCTGACAGAGGGAGATTTAGATTTAGATTAGATATTAGGAAGCAGTTCTTCCCTGTGAGGGTGGTGAGTCACTGGCACAGATTGCCCATAGAAGCTGTGTCTGCCCCATTCCTGGCAGTGTTCAAGGCCAGGCTGGATGGGGCTTTGAGCAACCTGGTCTAGTAGAAAGTGTCCCTGCCTGTGGGAGGGGGGTTGGAACTAATTAAGGTCCTTCCAGCCCAGCCCATTCTATGACTTTATGATTCTATGACATGGTTTCCTTCCGCAGCACAGCCACATCCAATCGGGTTTACCTACTGAAAGGCGGATCCAAGATTGCTCTGACTCAGGTAGAATGCGAAGGTAGTCAATATAATTTGAGCTAGGTCCCCCATTTCCATGACTTTCAGGGCACCCCCTACCACTTCTGCTGAGAATGCAGTTCATAACAACCATTACCCCATCCAGTAGTGTGAAAACACCAAATGTACTTTTGTTTCTCACTATAGAAAAGCCTTTCCAGTTATTGCAGGGAAAAAACTGAAGAAAGTACACCTTGAAAACTGACAACTCAGCGGGTAGATGTGTTCTAAACGCACTGTTGGATTTTTGGAGGGCCTCGTTCCTGCCCTATGGCTGATGGCTGTTGATGGTGTGTATGGCAGCAACAGAACCGGCTCCACGTGATGCAAAGGGATTTTGAGGGTTAGCTTTAAAGCCAGTGAATGAAGAGTTCAGACGCCCGGCAGGTTGCAGGGAGCAGGAGCAAGGGGCGTCTGGCTTTGCTCCTCTCCAGCGGTGGCTGGAGTGTGGGGCTCTTGGGCCACCCACGGAGATGTCTGCCGGGTTGGAGTCTGTGGGGCAGCTCCTGGCCTGGACACCCGCGCCTCACAGGCGGCTGTGCTGGCTTGTGGTCTGAATTCACCTAAATGCGCGTATGGCGCCTCACAGGCACCAGCAAAAAACCCAGGGAGCAACAACCCCCCTCGGCCTCGTCTCGGCTGTGCGCAACGGCGCTGCAGCCCCAGCGGAGCGCAGAGACCTCTCCCCGCGCCCCACGGAGTCGTCTCTCCCCACGTCCCTCCCCCGCAGCGTCCAATGGACTCTCCTACAACCGCGCTGCCATGGGAACAGCGCACGGCGGTGGCTATGTGTGCGGGGCCGCCGACGGCAGCGGTTGGCGGACGGGGCTCGGCAATAGGACCAGATCGGACAGGCCCCTGGTGGCGGTGAGGCGGGGAGCGAGCTCTCGGTGACGGCCCGGGGGCACGCTGGGTCCGCGGGGCCCCAGGGGCGGAGGCCCAAGCCTATGTCGGAGCCGGAGTGCCGCGGCTACGGCCTGTCGAGCCGTGCGGGGTTCCCCTCAGGGGCGAGGGGTCCCGTCCGGGAGTTGCTGTTCGCCAGCAGGCCGGTGCCGAAGGGCTGAGAGAGTGCCTAGGAGCAGGTGGGAGTGCGCAAACCCTGCCCTCACCACGCCCTCTTACAGCAGGAGTTTGTATTCGTCTTCTATACTTTTTATCTTCCCTCACCCCGTTCTTATGGCTTTCTGGTTTTAGGTTACAGTTCTGAGTAGTTTTCTTCTCCGTGAGCCATCGGTAACGAAACACACAAAAAAGCCCACTGCTTTGACAGTGAGCTTTGCTTAGCAGAGGCTAGAGTTTAATAGAAGCATTAAAGGCAAGTACTGGCTTTGCTCCACTTACTCACTTGTTCATACCACCGCCTGCTTCTTCGCTGATTTTGCCTACTTCTGGGCAAATGCAGGAGTTCACAGGACAATTACTGTAGTTCTATAATGTGGATGGTACATCTTGTGAAACATACTTGGTGATGTGATTTTTTTTATGTTTTTTTTTTTGTTTGTTTGTTTGTTTGTTTGTTTTTTGTAAATTGCATGACGAGAGAGAGATTAATCTGCTACTCCTTTTTGTTTGAAGTTACTTAAGATACAGTTTACGTCATAGTTCTTGGTTAAACCATGAAGGTGCACAACTGGTAGAAGCAGTTGTTGACTTGTCAGAGTCACTGAGACATCTTTCCAATGTGTAACAAAATTGTCAAGTATGGGAAAACAATTTATGGAAAGTAACATTAGGTGGTTTAATCTGGTTTTCATGATCTTACTTTGTGTCTGTTGTATGGCACTAAACCTATGAAAGGATATTTTGTTTTGTTTAAAAATAAATGGCGTTTGAAATGGTTCCTGTCATGGATAGAGGGGCATGGAGAATATGAATTTATCCTGAGAGTGAGATTACTTTAGTACACATAACTGCTAGATTTAGGCTAGCTGTTAGGAGCAGTTACAGGACAAGCAAAGTTTGTGTCCTTTTTTTTAATTTTATTTTTTTTTTTTTTGTGTGTGGTTTTGTTTGTTTTGTTTTGTTTCTTGGTTGGTGAAATGTTACGTGTTTGGAAAGACCAGAATTCTCAGATGATATAATTAATCTGGGTGGCAACTGGGTGGACAACAATGGGAGACAACTTCTTTGTTACACTGCGAATTCTTCAGAGGAAATAGTTTGGTTTGAATTACTGGTAAATGGATAGGACTTAGTCTGGTGTGAAATCTGTGTTCCTGGTTATGACAACTGTATGTGAGCTAGTACGTATATGGTAGTATCCCTTTGGATTCTATGGGTTTATTGATGTGAGAGGTAAGAAAGCTGTTGGAATTTATACTTCTCTAGTTAAACTCCTGTAGTTTGAAATAAACTGCATCATCTTCATCTGTCTTTAAGTTATAAAGCTATTTTTATGTTGATTAGGAAGAAATTTGAGCTAGGCTAAGACAGAAGGCATATGGAATTTGTGTTCATTTAGCAATGCAGGCTTTAAAATTAAGTTGACTTTAATTTTAGAACTTTCTTCAATTCAAAATTAATAAAGTCTTGGTTTGTCTTAAGATGTGATAAAAGAATAATTGTTTTGAAATGGCAAGAAAGAATGGAGTGCTTGTCTTTCCTGGCACAGTAAGAAACATGCTTCTGTGCTGCATGAACTTGCTTGTTGGAAGAGTATTTAACAAACTGGGGGAAAATATTGTCTTTAAAATACCACTGTCTTGGAGTTTTGAGAGTAGGGAATAATTGTGCTCTGCTAGTTAGCATATTCTTTTATATCAATTTGTATATGACACAAGGCACTTATCTTTCCGGATCAGTGGAGATGGTTTGACTTCACAGCCATTGAGAACAGTTTCTCCTTCTCTGTACTTTCCAGGGATCTGCTTCAAGGAAGCCACATTTTATTTAATATTAAACTGCTTTCACTGAACTTTAGGGAATTGCCCAAATTAAATAGACAAGTAAATCTTTCCCAGGGTATCATAAATGTAATAAAAAGTTTTTCTTTCAGTTAAATTTAATTTAAAGTTGCTCTGGAATTTTTATTGGTGCTTCATATAAACAAGTTCTGTGCTCTGTTTCTCTTCTATACATGATTATTTTTGGATTTGTAACAAGTTTTTATTGTTTTGATTTCAATTGTATTCCCCTTTCACCAGATTGCTAACTATAGCGCACTGAAATTCTTTTCCTTTTTTTTTTTTGGAAGAGGTTATACTGGCTATCATGAACATCAACGATTTTGTAATACTCCCAGACTCAAAACCTGGAACCTCAGTGAGATTAAGAGCAAAGTAAGTGCATTTCATCTAATTGTGGTAGAGGCGTTTTTTTCATAATTTTTCATGCAACATTAGGTAGAAGAGTTTATTTGTGTAAGAGCAAGAAGAATCATTCTTTTCTAGTATTTTCCCTATACTTTTATTCTTAAACCTTTCTTTTCTTAGGCTTTAGTCTACTTTCTGAGTCAGTTATAGGTCTTACACCTCTGTATATCTAACATACATTTGAAAACAAGCAATACTAAAGAATTCACTGGGATAGTTTATTTTAATGGAATTAAGACACAAACCTTTCCAAATATAGACACAATTGTATCAGTTTTATTTTGGCTACTCTAAAGCTTATCTTGGAATAGCCATGCCGCTGTCAGCATACCCTTCTGTGATGAGGTAATCTTGGGTCCACCTGACCTGCCCTAAAATTTCCACAACTGTTTTCAATGTTGTTGGGAGATAAAAGGGTGATGTGCCTTTAATGTCAAAGTTTTTTTTAAACTTCTTCAGGTGTCTTACAGTCTTCCATGTAATTTCTAATGAATATTTTACTACTTATCTCCTCTAGAACTGTTAGAGAATTGCAGTTGGAGAAAGCACATTTAGAGATGGAAAATGAAGAGATGGAGAAGAAACTACAGCAACTACAGTCAAACATGAACAGAGAAAAACGAGAGAGAAAGTAGGTTAAATTTCTGTTTCAGAAAAAGGAATCTGGTAAGATGCTCCCTCTACACCTTGGAGGAAAGTTTGGAATTCACAGTAGCGTTTAGTCTTCTCTCTTCAATCCTTCTTCCCAATGATAAACTTGCTTTAATAAACTATGGCTTTCTTATTTGTAAACTTCCATGTGAAAATTGTATTATTTTATTTATTCACAAATAAACTAACAAATTCTTCCTGGTAGGGATATTCTTTCAACAGTGAAGATCCCTTTTCCTCATTTTTTCCCTCTTTTCCCTTTTTCCACTGTCTGATGGGTTTTGTCTCCTTAGTTTTAAAGCAGGAGACAGAAAGTAGTTTCACTTGCACTATTTTAGTGTTATTTCAGAAGTTTTCTGAAGAGGCTGCTGTTCTTATTATTGCTTTGGTCTTGTTTTGCATGTGTCTGTGTAGCTTCTCAGAAAGATATTTTCTGTATGGTGGAAAACATGGCTTGGAAAGTAAGCGTAACGTAGAGTGAATCAAGTGCTAGGTTGGGAGTTCAAATCTCTTAGCTCTGTTACTGGCTCACTGTGCATGTTAGCAAATCTCTGCAACATCTGCTTGCATTTCTTTGTATTTCTGCCTGACATTGTCACTGGAGATATGAGTAGTGCCTTGGATACTTTGGTGCCTTAGTCTTGGTAGTGCTAAGGGCCTGCTGTTTGCAGCGTGGTAAAATTTTGCTTAAGCTGTTGGGGTACTGTTTTCCAGGTACTGTGTGGCACTTTTCCCCCCATATTGTTCTCATGCAGTAGTTCTTATATTGTTCTCATAGTCTTGTACTTGCAAACCCTGATAGTGTTATGGCGAATTCAGATGACAGGAATCAATGGCATTTGCACCACTGGTGGAAAGATCATTCCTCTCCCCTCCTACATGTTTTCCTTACCTTTACTGTGCTTTAGTTTGTTTTGCTCTGTGTTTGGTTTTCTGTGAAACAAAGTAGATCAGTCATTTGAATACTTCCTAAATATTGTGCAATAATGTATTATGCAGTGTGCTAAAGCTGAAAATCACTGCTGAATGTCACTTGGTCTTAAATTCTTCCCCACTACCTACCAGGTTTGTCCAAGTAGTTAATATCTAAACTGATATTCCCTGAAATCTTAATTAAAGTGTGTGTTCTTAGCTTATTAGAAGATGTCATCTTTTAATTGTGCTGGATGAATGGCCTAGAGTAAATTGGGAGAATGAAGACTTATCTTAAGTGTACTTCTGTTACTTTTTATTCATCTAAACCCAATCTTAGAGAATTGATGAGTTTTAAAAGTTTTAAAAAAAACTTAAATTGATGTTTAAAAGTTTAGACCAATTTGATGGTCTCAGTACTTTCTTGCATGTGTGATATATTTACTATTAAAGTAGATGTGAGGCAGGTTTCAGTGGAAAGATGTTTGTGATTTGGAGAATTAATGATCCTATACACAAGTAGTTAATTTTTGTGATGTTCTGTTCTTATTTAAGAACATGAAGGAAAACCTTTATGCTTCTGTTAATTATAGAAGATGTTATTTGTAAGTTCTTGTTCTTGGTTCATAGGAAATCAAGTGCTTATCATTGGAAATCTGGACGGGCAGGACCAGTGACCACCCACGCCCGAGTTTTGTCACAAAGCAAAGAAAACAATAACAAGGTAGTAAACCATCAGTATAATTTCAGAAAAAGCTATTTGAAAAAGACACTTCAGAACTAGATTTATGCTATGGAACATGGGAATTTTAAATACTGTAAAAAGGTTAAGCACCTTCTGAGTAAAATTTCTGATTGTTTATTTTTCTGTGCTAAGCTTATGGTTCTCTTTGAGCTGGAGGAGCATCGCATTCTGTCTGGTGATATATTGGTTTTTTTTAGTTGCAGTAGGTAGGAAATTATAATTGCTTCTATGGATTTAATATTGTAGGAGTCTAATTTGGTAGTGATATATGTCATTGGGAGCCTGTCTTTCCAATGTCTGATGTCCATTGAGAGTCTGAGATACAAGGCTTCATGGGAAGTTTTGAACACAAGTTCTCTACCTTCATAGATAAATGCTATAAGAAAGGCACAAAACATTAAAGCATGCTACTGTTAAAGATTTTCTTTACTTCAGACACTGCATAATGATTAGCTCCCATATGACTCTGGTTCATTCTCTTCCCCCCTCCTCCTCCTTACTTCTGCATATCCTATAATTTTATTATGATGCTTCCCAATTTCTTTCAGTAAGTGCAGAACGAGACCGAGACTCTACATTCATTCCCTGAGGACTGATGCTAGTTGGGCAGGTGTGGGTTAAACAGATCTTTGAAGCATCCTCTTGGGTGATGACTGGACTAAATCCGTTCTCTTGGGCTGTGACTGAGTACTTCTGAGTGTTCTAAAATGTGACTTAGGTTTATCAATTGACTCTTGTTCTAAAATGGCCTTGCTCAGACCTAAAAGGAGAGATGCAGAACCTCCCCGCTAAATCATTGCAAAAATTGTTTTCTTTTTAATATGTGCACAGTGGGGTCTTTTTGCCTCATTTCTTTTTGTAGATAACAAGGGCAATATTGCTCAAACTCTCAAAAATGTTAAGAATGTGGCAGATGTATGGGAATTATGAAAGTTGGTCAGGTTTTTAAATAGTTGAAGTTTGGACCTTGTAGGGAGTGTTACCACTTCAAACTAATAACCTAGTCTAAATATTTCATTCTCTGGTGAAATAAATTCATTATTTTATGTGTTTTATTTTTACTTATGTATTTTTATATGTAAAAATATAGATACATTTTTATTTATATATATGTTATAAATATTTTATATTTTAATAGCTTAGGCTTTTGTCCTTGAGGCTTTATACCTCATGGAAGCCAGCAATAAGTGTATCTGTGTTCGCGAGTGCTGTTAAAATACCAATTACGATAACAGAGCTTATGTTCTTTACTTGTTCCATGACTTAATATGAAAAAATCTGCAGGGGATCCCCAAATCCAAACTAATTCAACTTAGAGATACTTCTTTCCTTTGGCAGACACTGATGTGTGTGGAGGGGCATGCAAATTGGACTGAGTGGGACATAGAGAGTTTTTATCTTATGTTTTTGTTGTTGTTTTTTTTTTCCTGCAACCCACACTATGTATGCTGTGTTGAAATAAGTGCTCTTAATTAAGAGAGACCATTTATAACTAGCTGAATAAAGCTTATATAAGTCTGAAGAGAAAAACAGACAATGATGACTTCAGACTAAGAGGTCACAGTTGCTATTTGAAGTCTTTTGAAGCAGCAGCAGAAGTTTGGTGTGAAGGTCTTCAGAAACAACACTCTCAATTTCAATAAAATTGCTTGCTTTCCTGGAGCAGAAGAGAGGATAAGAACATAAAGGTTTCCTTTAACCCACCTCTTTCCCTTTCTCTGAGACAAGTAACTCAGACTTGTTATTACTTCAAAGACTTAAGATTTCAGCTGTGATGACTAAGGAGATGATGTGTGGGGCAGAATTCTCAGAAGGTCAAAATTAAAATGCCTGCAGATATATAAGAGGTGGTGGGACTTAAGTGAATTTGTAGAGTGGACTCTGATGGCAAAAACTGAGAAGCAAAAATGTTGAAAATTGCTAATTTTATGTTTAATATTACTGGGGTGCTAGATCATGGAAGGGTAATAGGGAGAAACAGGAGAAAAACACCTCCTCTATAGGCGTGGGTATAGGTAGACATGTGCAGTAGACTTCACTGGTTGACATCTGAGCTTAAAAGTCATTGTGGTTCTGAATGTTTTGTGGGCCTACACATGTGAGAAACACTAGCTGCATGCCTGGCTGTGCAAACAAGGATGATGCCATTTCATGAATGAGGAGGCGAGCTGGTCTCAGGCTTATGTACTTAGGAGCAGTAACATTTTAATTCTACAAAAGTTACACTTTTATTAATTTTCATTAGCACCTTAGATATGTATGTAAATATTCTTCCATATAGGTTTCTTCAGGAAAAGTGAAGTTGCAAATTCTCAAAGAACAGATCAAAGGTAAAGACATCTTTCTTAACTAATTAAAACCTCACCAACTTCTGGTGGAGTCTGCTTCTTGGAGATTGCTGCAATTAAACAATAAAGAAATTGGAGACTGGAGTATGGGGTTGCTTGCTTTGTTTTTCCAGAGCCAGCAAAAGAACCATTTAAGTGTGAAATAGCAAGTGCTGTAGTTCGTGGAAAACCTGGATTGAAGGGGATAGCACACAGACCATGTGAAATTAAGAGTGCACTGCTGGTAAGTAAATGGTTTAAAAATTACTCTATAGCAACAGAATATAGCATGTATATATGACAGCTTTGTAGCAGTATCTAGACATATGTATTTTATGTAGGATAATAAGTTGTAAAATTAACTACCTTGGGTTTGCCCAGGCTGTAAGCTGTGTGTTGTCTGTACAGACAAGCTCTCTGACTTGCAGTTCACTGCCAGGCTCTTTCATGAAGTGGCTGATGTATGGAAAAACCTACGTGCATCCCTAAAACACAGGAGAAGGTCCAAATATTCCATTGGCTTTCTGTACGTCAGCTTCTCTTGTACAATGCAGTTGTGCTGTGGTAGTCTGTGGAAGGTGATATACTAGCTGCCTCTGGCCTTTCCGTAACAAACAATCATGTTGATGGCAATATTGCTACTTTGCAATGATCAAATCAAGGAGTCAATTGAACTTGAAGCCTGACTGTTTTTTTGGGGAAGATTTTTATTTTAAATACCTTAGTTTGGCAGTTTATTCTGGTGGGAAAAGCGAGTTCTCCGAGGTGATCAGCTTGAGGTGCCGTAGTGACTATTGCATGTGCAACTTAAAAAGGGGAAAATATTACTTAAATATTTGAGATTAACTTAATCCTCATTTATTTAAGTATCTTTCTGGAATTGAAATCATGGCAATAGTTTTTCCCAAATCAAGTGGTGATACCCACTTTAATTCTTGGATTTCTTTCTATGATAACTACTTGTTACCTTAATGTGTAAGGTAAAGGGAGGTTTTATATGTTGATCTTCCTGAATTGCAAGGGAACAGATTAAATGATTCTCTTATTTGAAGTTCTTTCACAGGGAGTTTCTTTAAGATGTATTTGTATTAATTTGTCTGGCATCGTAATGTGATTGAAGACAACTCATCTCTTACTAAACTAAAGGACAGTACCATATGATTAAAATAAGATGTAATGTTGTAGGCAAATAGGGCAAAATTGAGTGTTCTGTGAATATTTTGTAATTTTAAATGACAAAAAAAAAAAAACCCAAACCACTTTGATAAGTACATTTTTAATTCTGATTGCTTTCTGACACTGGCTATGTTGGGTCAGAAAATTAGTAGTATCACATATGAAGTGATTTATATTCACTAAAGAGATTTTGCCTTTTGGCAGGTATTGATAGGAAACCGTAATCCAAAATGGAATGTAGCCCTATACTATCAGATACTGGAAGTAACTTGTGCAAATAGAGTAGTTGAATAACAAAATGACATTTCTATTCTAATAAAGTAGCTTATCTCGCAAAGATTCTCCCTCACCCTGTAACACATGCTATATTTGTATTGCTTTTACGGCAGATTAAAGAAGTTTGAACTGCTAACACAACACTTCAAGAGGAACAGGCTTTTTATTTGTATGCCTTTAATGGTTTTCCTTAGGAAAGCATATGTGTGGATTTTAAATTTCAGTTAAGATACTTGGCATCGAAGCCACCGGGATTTTGCTTCTTTTGCTTATTTTTCTCCTGCTCCCCAATTCCATTAAGGCTTGCCTAATAATGAATACACTGGTCCTGACGTTCAGAACTCGGCGGGATCGGTGGGGCGGCAGCCGCCGAGCTTCTGCGACAGCCCTCTCCGTCTGCCCCGGGTAGGTGCGTTCACAGGAGGCGGTGGGCTGGAGCCGGACCCTCGCGGCCCCGCTTGCCCCGCGCAGCTGCAACGAGCCCCTCCGAGGGCGCTGCTTGGCCGCGCCGCACCGGCAGGCGGCGCTGCGCCCCCACGGGATGCTGCCGCCGGCCGCGCGGCTTCGGCCTGGCCCGGCCCTGCCTGGCCCGGCCCCCTTTCTCCCGCCGGTCGCGGCTGTTCATTGTCTTGTGACGCGGCTGCTCTTGTACCATTCCAGTGTTCTGCTCAGCCGCTCAAACAGGCGGGCTGCAAATCGTTACCTTCATGATGAATTCAACTACGAATTGCCTTTTCCTTAATGCCGCCCCTCTCTTTCCCCTCCCCCCCCCCCGCCTTAATGCTTCCTCAGATCCCAGAAAGTAACATAGGTCCTGAACTTGTAAGATTAGGACAACACTGATGGGTAACGACGCATTTTTTTCACACTGCTTTGACATTGTTACATTGTTAAAATGGAGTTACTTTCACACTATAATGAAATCATAGGATGGTTTGGGTTGGAAGGGACCTTGAAGACCATCTTGTTCCAACCCCCCTGCCATGGGCAGGGACACCTTGTGTTCGACCAGGTTGCTCAATCACATGTGACTTTTTTATTCAGCAGAAAGTTTTCCAGTTAAAAAAGGGAAGAGTTTTCATAGAAGCAAATAGCATAGCTGTTTTATCATAATACTTACTGCTGTCCACTCCCTACCCCCTCTTCTCTTTACTTATACCTTGATGGATTTGATAATCATGCACACCTCATTGGTTCAATTCAACTTTCACTCATAGAAAAGTGAGTTAAATTGAACCAATGGTAGCGTTACATGGTTAGAAAATGTGTAAGAAATTGCTGGGTCAGGAGTTTTTTACACGAGCTCTTAGAAATGCTCTTATAGAATCATAGAATAGTTAGGGTTGGAAAGGACCTTAAGATCATCTAGTTCCAACCCCCCTGCCATGGGCAGGGACACCTCACACTAAAACATGCCACCCAAGGCTCTGGCCAACCCAGCCTTGAACACCGCCAGCGATGGAGCATTCATAACTTCCCTGGGCAACCTGTTTCAGTGCCTCACCACCCTTACAGGAAAGAATTTCTTCCTCATATCCAATCTAAACTTCCCCTGTTTAAGTTTGTACCCATTACCCCTTGTCCTCTCACTACAGTCCCTCATGAAGAGTCCCTCCCCAGCATCCCTATAGGCCCTCTTCAGATGTGGGAAGGCTGCTACGAGGTCGCCACGTCGCCTTCTCTTCTTCAGGCTGAACAGCCCCAACTTTCTCATCCTATCTTCATACTCCAGTCCCCTGATCATCCTCGTGGCCCTCCTTTGGACTTGTTCCAACAGTTCCATGTCCTTTTTATGTTGAGGACACCAGAACTGCACACAATACTCCAAGCGAGGTCTCACGAGAGCAGAGTAAAGGGGCAGGATCACCTCCCTCGTCCTGCTGGTCACACTCCTTTTGATGCAGCCCAGGATATGGTTGGCTTTCTGGGCTGCAAGTGCTGCTATGTTTGAGGCTTTTCCAAATTACTGGATTGTTGGATGTCAAACAGTTTGGAAAAAGAAGTTTTGTTAAGTAGTAAAAATGGCCAGAGGTGTTCATTATTCGGACTGTTTATAGCCTGGTGAATATAAACAACGTTACCTGTAATTTAAATGTAGTTAAAAGGAAGCTTGAAACTTTGAATTCCTATTTACAGTTGTGTCTGTTCTGTCAGATGCCACTTTCACCGTTAGTGGTTCCTTCATGCTTGGATTCCTCTCACAAGGAATAAAGTATGATGAAAGTAAAATGTTATATAATACAGTGGAGATCTCAGTTGTGGGTGATTTTATTATGCAGTATAATAAGATTCAGTTTCTGACTTACAACTTTGTTGCATATCTGTTTTGGAACAAAGAAAATTTTATAATTTTATAATTAGGGTGGTAAAGTTTCCTCATAGATTTATTGTGTGACAATTATACCAAACTGAAATTTCTCATGCATGATGTTTGATTGCATTTCGTAAATGGGTTGTAATAACTTCTTTTGGACTAAGGTGTACATGCATTTTGGATTTTCTCTTTTTGGCAAAACCACTATTTTGTTCTCCAAGGTTATTCCAGTTTTGGTTTGCTGAATTCCATGGTTTACTTTTTTAAATACCTTTTCAAATACATGTTTTTTGCTTGGTTTCATTTTCCTTCATTCCTGTGTTAATGATGTCTGGTTTATAGCTGGACTTAATGAAAAAGAAGCCATGTCAAGAGCTTCTTATGAAAAAGCACTTGCATTCATATTTCATTCATATGATTGCAAGTAATCAAAGTTGCTTTATTGTGAGAATGTAAACTAACATAAATATAGAAAAGGTAGATAGGGTCTGGAGTGAATGTTAATTGATTTAACTATTTCAGTTCTACTGTATGAGATTTTCATGGAGGCAGATTTTGCTTTTTGATAATGTCTCTGGATATGTCATTCTGTTATCCTGCTAAAATTTATTTGATGATCTCATTCTTTCTTCCCTGAAATATAATCTTTTTAGTAATGCAGTAAATTATTAAAGCTGTTGGTGTGATAAATACATCCTTGTAGAAACGAGGCTTGCTTATAATATGTTAGTAGAAAGATTATATCATTTGGTGGGAAAACTTCAGGTGAGAATTTAAGGCAGTTACAGAACAATCCAACATCCCATGTGTAACGAAAAGCCGGTGATAAATAATCTGTTGGGGATGATGTGCTATCCTGAATTATGCAGTGGATATAAAAGTTTTTCCCTGAGCTGTTTTGCATGTATATAAAAATATTTCACCAAAAACATCTCAATGCAGAATGTTTAGGATTTAATTTTTTTTTTTTTTTGATAGACTGTAGCAGATCTTTTAAGCCTAGAACTGAAAACCGGATGGTAGCAGCAGTAAGATAGCAATGATAAATCTTGACATGTGGAAGACGTTCTCTTTTAGGCCTTTTTTTTTTTTTTTTGAAGGGATATGTCACTTATCTCATTTTTGGTGGTAAAAGACTGGATTAAGGTGTTGGAAGCTTATTTGTGGGGATTAGAGGTAATACAGTGGTTCAGTGAAAGAATATGATGATTTAAATAGAGAATCATGGAGGGCTGTGATAGCTCCATCTGCATCAGGAGGATTCCATCTTGGTTGTCTTGATTCTCTCTGCTCCCACCTTGTCGCCTTCCCTCTTTTTTCTAGTCCTACTCTAAAACTAATTAGAAAATGCTATTAATAAAGGGAACTAGCAGAAGAGTGCAGGAAGAGAGATGAAAAAGGTGTCTTTTGCATTTGGAGTAGAAAAGAGTAGCTGCGATTCCATTTTTTTGAAGGGAGGAAAAGATATTGCAGTCCAAGTGAGGTTATGCACTTCTTGATCTAAAGTGAGGAGGAAAGTCTGTTTTGTAGAGAAAATATGAAATAGAAAATTGCCAGGCAGTCACTCCAGCATCAGAGTCCAGAGAAGTGCTTTCTCACTTTTATTATGGGTCTTATTGCTTCTTCCTTGGACTCTTTCCTGCCCCCTCCCTTACTGCTGCTTTGGGAGTAGGTGTTTTTGATGCCGAATTGATTTAGGTTGGGTAGGCATTGAAGTAGGAGAAAATTAGTGTCTGAGTTAAACTGCTGGGAAGTTTAACACGAGGCCAGAAAAAGTAAGCTGTGCAAGTATTCTTTAAAATCAGTTTTGCAATTCTTGCTTGGGTGTTTTGAAGCAGTGTAGCAAAAACTCAATGAATATGTTGATGCCTTTTAGACAAATACTACAGTAGGGCAAACCTTTTAGATACTGGTCTCCTATTGTACACTGTGGGCCAGAGTACCAAAGGAACTATATATAATCCAAGTATGCTCGCTCAAAGAGAGCAGGTGTATCAGACTACACCAACAAAACTATCTCCTTCAGAGGAATGTGACTTCTACTGTAATGTTAAGATTAATTTCTCCATGTGGTTTAAAATAAATCAACACAATCTTTAGCTGTATACTTTTGTGTGCATGTGCCGTGGGGAACAGAATGAACCGAGGAGAAGGTCAGTTTCCCAGAGAAACTTCTCTTTGAGTATATGCTTCTGTGATCTCCATTGCAGCAGCTGCAGTCACTAGGCAGATTATAGTGTAGAGTAGGTGGAAAGAAGGATGTGTGAGCACTTTCTGGTTTTGCAATGGCTACCTTGACTTGTTCTGTTACACTTTCTGCTTGTACTTTTACTGCTCTTGTGCTTTTGTGGAAAGAATATATGCCACATTTGAGGATTTTGTAGACAAAGGATCTTTCCTTCTGGTTTTCCTCTGTGCATAGGGAGGGGGCATAGGGAAAGGATGAATTTAAAATATTTTTTGGTTTTTGCTTGTTAATAATTCAGGCGGTGGTGACCAGAACCTTTAAGTTACATTTCCACAGTGATTTTCTTTGTTCTAATGAAGGTTTCAAATCAGTAATGTCTCAACAATAAAATTGTTATTCTCCTGTAGCCAGTTTTAGTCAGACTAATCTAGTTCTTTATAGTTTGGACTTCCCTGGACTATTTTTTTGTGTATGAACAGGTATTCCAGTTAGTCCCTTAAATGAACATTTTCCTCTTGCTGACATCTACAGATGTGTTTCTGTTTACTGAAAAGGTTCAGTAAGCAGGACTTCATTAATAAAGTACATAGCTCATAGATTTGTTTAAATGATATGTGCTGTGTAAAATGCTTCATCTATTCTGTCAGGTGTAGTACCTAATGGAATACTGAATATTTGCTCATGCATTTGCACACTGCTGATTCCTGAAATTATGATGTGCTTAGGTCATCATCACTTTTCAATATGTGGTTACCTGCTTGCTTTTAATATGCTGTTTGGTGGAATGTTTGAGTGTGTTTATAATAAATTAATGGTTTAATAATGTTTTATTAACAGACAGAAGCTGATATGCATGTTGGAAAATTGGAAGTTGCTGATCACTTCGTCAAGGGAATAAATCTGAATGAATTGAAAATTAATCAAGAGTGAAAGACAGTAAATAGCAAGCATCAGGTCACGTCAGACAAGTTTTCATCTCTATTAGCATCAGTGGGCAGTGCTGAGGTAGTGTACAGTTTAGGAGGAAAAAATAAAAAAAAAAAACTTTCATTGGTCAGGCCATCTTAGGTAGAGGGGCCTTAGGCTTTTTCACAGTGTGCCAAGGGAGGGATCAGGCTCTCAGACTTGCAGAGCCCATTGACCTTTATTCACATCTGTCAATATAATATCCATCCTGTCCATAGGATGTGGGTTGTCCATGTTTGCTGCTTTCTGCTTACTAAAAGCATCTAAGTTAGATATTTCTTTAGTGTGTGCTTATACAAACTTTTTTGGTTTTCTTATTTTGGTTTTGATAGAACATCACAATTTAATTGTGAGCAAGACAGCATGAAAACTGAGCTATCTTGATTCTTGTATAAGCCCAGAAAACAGGGTGCTGCATTTCCTTAGTTAGGACTAAAAATACTGTTGCTGTTGTATGTAACTGAGGAGAGTCATAAGAAGTGCTGTATTTTTGTCATGGAACTGATTTAGGAACTGTCCTCAGCATCAACCTGTACAAGCACTGAATATCGCAACAAAGGACTATTATTAAATGGTACATTTAATGAGGAAGAATCTGCAGAGTCTTTTCAGGAAGCTTTGCTTCAATGGAGAAAGGGTAATCGTCATCACAGAGAACAACTGTGTGCCAGTGGTGTCCTACCAGGTATGATTTTTTCTGGTTTAATTGCATTTTAAAGCATAAGGAGCCATTTTGGTGAGTTAGCAGATTTTGTGAGGGTAGATGTTCTGTTAGAATAGTAAATGTTTCTTCTTAAGTTTTCTCTCTGTGTTTCTTTATATATTAACAACAAGGTCTGAATTTTTATATTTATTTTTTTTTTAATAACATGCAGATTAGTATTCTAATTCCTGTAATGAGCTGTGGCACTGGCCAGATTGTTTAGCTTGTGTCCCCGAACTTTTCCATGACTTTGTTTCTCACATGAGACTTTTATATGAACTGTAATGTTGAAGCATAAATTTGTGGCTTTTAACTGAGACAAGGAATGTGCATAGCTCAGGATTTTGCATGTTCTATCAAAGTACATTTTCTGCTTGCCTTCCACAGGCTCTTAATATTTCTTTGTCCCAGTGAAAAGATGTAATCAGTTGAAGTATGCATGGAAAAATACGGAAAAAAACGCTTTTCTGATTGGATTTGTGCAAGCTAGTCTTTTTCCTCTAGTCCCTGGATGGTGCTCATTATTCGTGTATTTTTGTACAAAAAAGTATTATACTGATTTTTTTTTTTTCTTTATTTATTCTTTCCTGCTATATGGTGGAATTTTTATCTGGGGAGTTAGGGATTTCCAATGTGGCAATCTTCCATTGGTTGACAAGCTGTAATAAATGAATTTTTACTGGCTACCCCTGCTGTGTTGTGTAAATACAATACTACTTGCAGTTTTAATTTTGGAATTACGTGAAAACTTAGTTAGGCATAGACTACGGATGTGGCAAGTTTGAAAGTCTGAATAGCTGTATACATTGTATACATTTCCTCCCCCCCCCCCCTTTTTTTTTTTTGTTTTTAACCATTCTAATAGAGTCTGTGGGAGTTTGTGAGGTACAGACCAATCTTACTGTTACGAAGAAACCTATCCAAATTGAATTCAAGAAGGATGGTCTGAGCTACATGGAGAAACTCTTGCTTAAGAAATACAGAAGGTAATGTTGAAGTCACTGGTACTAATAAAAAGTCAGAAATCCTTAACATCATTAACAAAAATTCCATTGAAACTTTGAAAGTATTATATGCATTATCAAAAGTGAAGGCGACTGTATACAGGGTGCTTTATTTTAATAAAATAACTGTTATAACCAGACTTAATGACTTAATATTTCAGAATTAATGCAGTAACTAGTGTGGTGTTTTGTTTATTTTTTAAATGACTGTGGTATTGTATGTAAAATAATATGACTTTTTAAGATTGATTTGTTTTCCTCTTTTAGAGCTCTGGATGATCAAATTTCTGGTAGTTGCGTTAAAGATTTAAGGCCTGTGCAAACATTGAATGTACATGAGGCTATGATTGAAGGAGGGAGAGAAGGAGATGATGACGATGATGTCGATGACTTAACAGGTGTAACAGTCTTCTGTTTATTGAATCTAACTCTTAAATACTTTTTATTTAGATTTTTTTCCTATGACTACTGAACAGTTACATACTTAAGCAGTTTCTGCTTAAAAAAAGTAAAAATAATGAAAGGAGAATTTTATTAATTCAAAAGTTTGCATTTCTGTAAGCGTATCTTGAACAGTAACGGATTAAACACATCAAATTCATTGTATTTCATAGTTGAAGAGGTAAAGAGATATTGGACATCTGTTTTTAGAGAAGAAGTACCCGACACTGTTCCTGCAAGTGTAGATTCCTCTTTGAAAATTAAATTCCTTGAGGAAGTAAGTATCTAATAAAGGAGTTCACAAACCTTTTGTAGTGATCTGATGTGATCTGTTTAAATGTCGATCTGTTAAATATTTGAAGTAGGAACAGTTAAATAATTTCTAATTAAAAAAATATTGGTGCGTTGTTTAGCTTTTCCATACAAATATGGAAAATTTATCTTTCGGAAGGTTCCCTGTATTTTTTTTCCTGTTGTGTCCAGGAACCCTTGCTATATAGAGAAATAAAATCTTCAGGATTTTAATCACTTGTGCTACTGTGTTTTTGTTGTTTTGTTTTTTTTTTTTTTTTTTTTTGGTAGGTTTTTTTTTTTTTTAGTGTTTTTTTTTTTTTTTTAATTTTTAATCCTTAATTGCATTTTTTTTTTTTATTTTTTTTTAGTCTTATGACACGAGCTTGGAAGAATCATCTAACTTTTTGGTGATGGAAGCTGAGGCTGTCGGAATGAATAAACAAGGAAAAGCTTATCCACTCAAGCAGTGTGGAAGGTATCAGGAATGTGGAGTTTATTTGGAGAGAAAAGGGAATAATCCTATCTTATGATTTAGCTACATTCCTAAGAAACAGACACTTTTATTTGTAGACAGTCATACTTAATATGGAAAGGGAGAATCCTTGACTGGAAATCGTAAATTGTTTTAAGGCATGGTTAAGATAGACATCTCATCCTTGGCGCAAGACATAGACTCTGCCAGTATCATGACACTTCGTTGCTGCTTTCCCTTCCTTTACATTTCTTCCAAGATCCTGTCTGTGACTGCTTTTTTTTGTCTTTGAAAGTTTTAATTTGAATGACCTGATGATTTAATGACTGTTTTGTTAGACAGTCTGAGAACAGATTGTCAGTTAACAGGCACAGGACAAGCTTACCATTAAAGTTAGTGAATAGTGATCTTGTGTCTTCAACTTTGTCAGTGGCCCAAAAGGTGTATTTAGTTGCCTGTAATTAAAGAGGTTTCCCTTTAAAATATTATTTAGTTTGCTTGATCACCCCAGTGTTAAACTGTGTAAGATACATTTCTTTATATGGGCATGTCCAGAAAGGCAGGAAGGATTTCTCTTTTTTGTATTGTGTTTTATCTCAGTAGGAGTGGGGACTAGCATAGAGACAAGTTTGTAGCTGGTCAGTGTTGCATACTTTTCAGATACTTTCACTTCACTAATCTTGTCATTCCATGCAAAACTAAGGTTCC
This sequence comes from Amazona ochrocephala, assembly GCA_039720435.1. Lineage (NCBI taxonomy): Eukaryota > Metazoa > Chordata > Aves > Psittaciformes > Psittacidae > Amazona > Amazona ochrocephala. Next base: position 40,425,588 of record CM077884.1, on the reverse strand, counting down.
TAATAGTTAATGATATATGTGCAATTGTTCTGATCTCCCAAAATTATTTATGATGGGATGTGATCTGTTTTGTTACACTGTATTCTTCTGGTCTTTCCTTCTTCCTCTGTCTCAAAAGTGGTTCAGCAGTTGCAAATCAGAATGACGCACTACCTACCAGACCTTTTGCGAAGAGGAGCTGTAGGTTTAATGAGAAAGTTGTATTGTCATTTAACTTCTACAGATGACATACAGTACTTTTTCCCTTTTCCTTTTGACAGAAATCCTGTTTCTTCTAAAGAAATTTCTCAAGGTAAATGCTGAAAGTATTTGTACAATATATATAAGTGTATACAATTTCATCATTCTCATACAGGACGTGGTAGTCTATCACGGTTGTCTGGGGGGGAGGGTGGGCGAGGGAGGGAAGTTATTAAATTATGTACCATTTCCTGAGCTATGCAGGTCCCTTGATAACAATTTGATAAGGTGTGCAAGCTATTTTGAGAGGATGAGCATCCACTGTGGTAGTAACCTGACAGCTGTAAGCTCATAGTTGAGGGAGAGGCTGCCCCAGTATGAGATGTATGCTTAAAAGAAACTCGTGAAGCAGATGAAGTGATTTTACAGACCACTGTATATGTACTGTATTAGATCTAATGTATGGCATGTGTTCTTTTTACATGGAAAAGTGCTTTTATATAGGTAGGTTGAGAAACAGTATAAATGATTACTAATTTTGCAAGAATGATCATTTATGTATAAATATTCCAGTGCTTGTTGCATGTCAGTGAAATCACCATGAAAGCTTGGCGGCTTTATTTTTGGCACTCTTAAGGGGTCCCAAAGTTCTTACCCTATGTGAAATATATTGTCAATTTTTCAATGCTAAGAAATAAGTTAGGATGTAATGGTAATTCAGTTCTTATTCTTGCAAGTACCAAACAATTACTCCAGCACTTCAGAACCTAGCACTTGTTCTCTTTCTGCTTAGTTCAAGAAACTGCTTTTTTAAGTCTTCAGAATGTAAAAAAGAAAACAAGGGCTGACTAATGAGATGTGATTTATGTGTTTCTTTGGGCACCTGATAAAAATTAAAATGGCTGTGTCTTCTGTGAACAAGGAAAAAGAACTTGCAGAATCATTCACAGCCTGACAGTATGCGTTTCAGACCATTGCATTTACACATGAAGACATTTTTTGAAATTTCTACTGTTGCAGTTATTACACTGGCTCTGGTTAGATTATAGCATTCTAAATGCAATAAATTACATTAGCACAAAGTAGTAGTTGGAAATGTGTTAAGGTTATTATCGAGATCTAATGTTTTCATAGATAGTGATGTACAGGAGCATATGGAACTGGTACTACTTCCTGGTAAGTCTTGTCCATGTATGTTGGCATCTCTGGATATCGGGCAGGAAGCTAATGGAAGCTGACTATTCTTGTTTGTAGTTTTATGGCTTAGGGGTAACTTCAGTGAAGGTTTCATATTTTAAGTTCATGAAGAAAATATAGTAGACTTGCAGGTTATAGTTCATATTAATTTCCATTAAAAATTCATCCTATTTTGATTATTTTGTTGGGCTCTTATAGAGAAAATGGTTGTGTGCAATCTTCAAAGAAATGTAGTCCAAAAGGAGAGTATTAAGGCAAAGACTATGAGAAGATCTCTTACCTCCTCTAAACTACTTGAGAAGATCTCTAACCCGACTGAACTAATGAGCAACAAATTTCTCCTTGAGACACAACTGCAGAAAAACCATAAAGATTCCCAAGAACTGGACAGTGTCTGCAATAGTCAGAGTTCGATTTTGCCTGTAATTACAAAATCATCATTGGTAAAATATTATATTTTTGATTCCTAAATATATAACTGTTTTGCTTAATCTGTTTTCCCAATTAAGCATGAGTCAGCATTTCATGTTCCTGAATCGTTTAGGAGATAGTGATAGTTGTATAGTTACCATGAAATGCTCTACCACTTTTCCCAATTCTCCTTCAGAAACCCAGTCCCGAAGCAATCAAGATTATAGTTTTAATCAGAGGTTTGTCACCACCAACCATATTTCCTAGGTAGGGAATGAAGGCTTCTGTACTCTCCACTGTGTATTGTCAGTCTTCTGCTGATGTTCAAAAAAGGCAAATGAAAGAGACTAAACCACAAAGGAGTCCTGGGGGGAAGGCAGCTTCTCCCATTTTTTATCAAGGTTGCTTCACCTCTTGATTGAATGCCAAAAATTGTAGATACTCTTATCTAATCTAAATTATTTACATGTTCTTTTGAAATTTTGCTCTCAGTTTCATTTTCAGCATAGAAGAGATTGGGACATTAGATTTGGAGTTATTGTTAAACACTATTACTTTAGTTGATACACACAGAGGTAAGTGAAAGTAATGAAAAACTGCTTTTCATTTCCACAGTGGAAAAATAGACTGGAACTCTCAAAACATTAGCAATCAAAGTTTATAGGAAGGATTTTAAAGCATATATCATGCAAAACCATCATCCTTATGAATAACTATTAATTAGGCTGTCAGAATCAGTTTTATGAAATCACAACTTTTCAAGTTTCCTGTTTCTAGTATCTTTGTGTTTTATTCAAGTTACAGGGTATAGCCAAAAGACAGAAATCTGTTTCTGCATGGTACTGGGGACTTGAAGGTTTCTTTGTAGGTGTAAACCCTAAACGAGTAGTGCTTGAAGCATGTTCTTCATTGTGTGCTGACTCTATCCCTGTGGACTTTAGTATCTCATTTCCAGGTAAAGGCATATAAATAAAGTTCTCAAATGATACACGTTTATCACTGTTGCTCTTAGACATCCTTCATGTAACTCTGATCTAGCTAGCTTACCTCTAGAAATCACTTAGGGGTGGTAGCAGCCATGTGAACACGCACAACTGTTGCTCTGTAATGATAGAAAGACCTTACTACCTTGAGGTAAATTACATCAATATAGTACCATAGATTTATATGCTTCTTTATATCCCTTCAGAATTTTATTCCAGTATGTACCTATCGCTTTTAGTGGTGTGTATGAAACTATATGAAATGAATGGTGCAAATGGATATTAATTTGATAAGGTATATCACTTGAATTTAAGCATGGTAGTGTTATATGTGATTTTTTTTCTTTTTATGTATTATGTGTAGAAATTTGTTGCATCACTTCTTTAAATCACACACATTAAATGCAACAAATACAGTAACAGTGAACTCATATTAACACAAAACCTGCAAGTAATTTTCTCTAATACTTCTTAATTTCAGGAGATGGAAAGTGGTTTATTGAAAGGAGCTTAAGTGAATACGCTGATGACTCTGTTGTTCAAGGTGTCTTAGAATGTCAGTTGAATAGACCTTCAAGTGGTTTGGATGCTCAAGGTAGAATCTCAACCCTAACAGCAGTGTGGCAGTCCTACTCAGGTAGGGATAGCAGCAGCTTTGAGGTCCTACTTAGACAAGTTATTTTTTCTTAATAAAAAATAGAAGCACTATCTGTGATGAAGATTTAAATTGACCTAAATTCAACAGAATCATCTATGTATTTTTATTTTGGGTATAATGGCTTGTGTATATGGTATTGTTCGTGTAAGAATGGCGTTTCATGTTAAAAAATATCTCTTTCCAGCTGTCACTAATAATACTTTTTACTTTGCTTAATTTCTACTCCTGCCTTTACCCCATTACTCTCCGCTTAGCTTGAATATTTACGCTGTCTGGAGCAAGGTTATGTATTATTGTGTGTTTTGCAACAATTTGATTTTGATCTAATGAGATTTATTCATACTATTCAAATAAGTCTTACTACATGGACTAAAAAAAGGAAACAAGGCATGGCTGCATCTGTACTTTTTAGTTACTTTTCTCAATTTAAACTGTCTCTATCTTGAAGAATGTAGCTTACATTATTTCTTTAATCTTAAGCAACCAGTTTGGCATTTTAATTTTAAAAACGTTATGTGTGGAAATTGAAACTGTCAATTTTGAATCCCAGAAAAATATCTGAGATTCTCTATATTTTTTATTCATGTTACCTTAAGTTAGAAAAAGACAGAACTAAAGTTTTAAGCTTTCTACACAAAAGTTGTGCTATTTCACATTATATTTAAAAATATTTTTTCAGAAAGATATCCCTGAAGTATGAGAAGCTACTTCCTAATTTAATTTTAATCTGATTATTAAGAATTCTTAATTCACAATCTTAAGCAAAATTAATGTTCTCTTCAGATCAATTCAAAGCCAGGTTAGATGGGCCTTTGAGCAACCTCGTCTAGTCGAAGGTGTCCCTGCCCATGGTAGGGAGGTTGGAACTAGATGATGTTTAAGGTCCCTTCCAGCCCAAACAATTCCATGATTTTATAATTTTAACTACAATTAATGTCATTAATGAGCTGAGATAAAACTTCTGCATGAAGTCTTGAATAACTGGGAATTGTGACCATTCCTGTTATTTCAGGGAATGACTCTAGAGGATCTCAGTCAACAAATATGCCGCACTGTAAACTGACTGGAAATTGTCCAACCAGCACTCAACCAAAACTGAAGAGTTCACCTGTGCATACCTTGGGAGCTAACACTGAGATACCAAAACACAAGTGCAATGATGTAACTAAACAAGATGATTATCTTTGGGAATATGATGCTGACCAAGTAGCCCTACTTACTCTGGAAAAAGAATTACGAAGTTATACAGGTAAGTGGCAGTCCTACGTGGTTACAAGTAGCATAATGAAAACAAGAAGCTATTTCATTTGCCTTCTGAGATCTAACTGATTTTGGTGGAAAAATCTACTAAACTACTTGACAATGCAAGGCTGCTGTGGTTGAACAGTGATTTGTTTCCATTCAACCATACTTTAACCTACCTGTAATGTACAGAAAGCCAACAGTTTCACACAACTTTGAGTTTTTACCCCTTGCATTTTTGTTGCAGAAAGCTTCAGGATGCGCTAGGTACTACTTCAGATCATTAATTTCTTTTAAATAGGTATCCTTTACTTGGATATTTAATAATGAGCATGCCAGTAGCGTTGGAAACTAGATGTTATTTGATGAAAGGGTAGCAAGATGGGGAAAAGATGGACAGGAAACTTTATAAATCTGTCCTGATGAGAACTGCCACTAATAAGACACAGTAGAGATGGTATTACCTCTCATCTTGGGGCTGACTCAACCCCCTTTCCTCTCTCTTTTTAAACCCATCTCCTTGCTTTTCACGTGTGGAGGAACCAGCATGCAGGCAAGGGTGAGTTCATTACGACTGAACAGAATGAGTGAGTCCGGGTTTTGTCTTTTGAATACAGAAGAAAAAATAAACTGGGAGGCTTTTGTTCCGTCTCAGTGTCAAGTGTCCAAGATACTTTGTGCGATAAGCAGCCTTGATAGACTGTGATTTGGTCCATCCCTTCTGAGTTGCTATGGTGCTTTTATATTGGTAGGTCCTGGCTATGATGTGCCTTGAGTGAACAAAAATAGTCTGGATTCCAGAGTATGTGTTCTACCTTTTAAATGTTTTTACCTTAGCATTTGCTGCATTTTTCCCACAGCTCTTCTGAGGCTTCCAAATACCATATTTCAGGACATTTGTCCTTCCTTTTTTGATACCTACTCATCAGAACCCATGTGTTTTTGGAAGTTTCTCTTGTTAGTGCTTGAAGAATGAGTATCTCTGTTGAGTATGCTCAGAGAAGAATAGGTAGGGAAGTTAATGCTGAGCAATCCCATTCTTTCCGTTTTTGTTCCACTTTTTTGGAATACTTTTCACTTACTTACAGATTCATAGCAGACACTTATGGCTAGCTGGAAAATAGTAACATACTTCCATACATGTTGTATGAGAAGCATAGGCTGTGACCCAGTTGGTCATCTTTCTGTATTGGTGGATGTGGGATATAGCCTGTTACTCCATTTTAAATACGTATGTACTATCTTGAGTCAGCTATCCGAGTTCTACATTTGCAATTGATTTTGAGGTTGCATGGGTATTAGGGGGCCCTATATATGATGTTTCATATTTTATTGGCATAAACATCTTAAAAGCAAATTCTCTCCAGTACTTCAAATGATTCAAGAACCATATAATAAAAATCATAATTGATTTTAGGGATTTTAGTGACATCCTTCACCAGTTACAGTTGTGTTGAGACTTTTAATGGCAAGTTTTTGATACTGTGAAGTTCTGTAAAATTCAAAAGGTAGATACTGGGGTTTTTTGGGTTTTTGTGTGTGGCGTTTTTGTTTTTTTTTTTCTATTTTGTTTTTTTGGGTTGTTTTTTTTTTTTGGTTCGTTGGTTGGTTTGGTTTGTTATATTTGTTCCTGAAATGACCTAAAATATTTCAGGTCCTGAAAAATATTACTGCTTAACTTCTGAAGATGTAACTTCCTCCATCAGAGACTCAGAGAAGACTGGTAGAAATACTACAGATTTCTGTGAAATCCTGGAGCTAACAGACCACACCGGACTTGATACTTTCAGGTTAGTTAAACTTGCTGAGTGTTTCTATGATATTGTAATATGCTCAATATGCCAAACATCTTGCCAGAACTGAAATAAGAGCAGTCTGGACTTCTTACTTGTACTTTACATGCTGATTACAAAGGTCAGCATGACCTATTTGTATCTTGGTGTTCTAAACCAGTACTCAGGCAACTCAGATTAAGAATTAAGTGATATATTTTGTTGTTAAGACTCCAAACTATGAATTCTGTGTTTATGTCTTTTTTAATGCATTAGGTTTTGTTACTGCATAGCGCTGAGATTTGTAAAGTATGTTTTTTACAAATTCAAACTTAAACAGGGGAAGTTTAGATTGGATATGAGGAAGAAATTCTTTACTGTAAGGGTGGTGAGGTACTGGAATGGGTTGCCCAGGGAAGTTGTGAATGCTTCATCCCTGGCGGCGTTCAAGGTGGGGCTGGACTTAGCCTGGGATGGCATAGTTTAGTGAGAGGTGTCCCTGCCCATGGCAGGGGGGTTGGAACTCGATGATCTTAAGGTCCTTTCCAAACCTAACTATTCTATGATTCTATCTAAGTTCTTTGGTTGTAAGGTACCTTTAAAAAAGAGCAGTTGTGATTAAGTGAGATGATAGCATTTAATTCACCATAGTCTGCAGTCTGATATATCTGTTACAGTGCCTTAGAGGTGAAGGAGATGACTGGAAACAGGTTCCCCAAAGTTCTGTCTGTCATTGGTTTACTATGATATTGTAATTAGTGAGGTCAGTGAGACACTCTTGAGTTTAACTAATTCTGTATGAATATGGCTGATTCAGAGACTTGTGGTGGTTTGGGTTTAGTTAGGGTTGGTTGACTGGTGTTTTGTTTGGCTTTGTTTTTTAATGTTCATAATATTGAAGTTGCAGATCAGTGCAAAACAAAGCAATGTTTGCAAATAGTGCGGATAGTATAAATAAGACTGACTTCCCTAGTTTACCTGTTGTAGGATGTGGGATTTCTCTAGTAAGCTCTAGTAAGGCAAACTATTGACAATGTTATTTACTTCTTACTTGTTTAAGAGGTTAAAATGCATGTGACAAAAACTGGTGGGGGAAGAATATATTTGTATGTATATTTGTAAAATATACAGGAAAAGCTATTTTCATGCCTTTTAATTTTGCATATGTGAACATATGTCACTAAAGATTAAAGAAGAGTAGCTTGAGGAATTTGAGCTGCTGAAAATCATTCTGATGTGTTTCTTTTAAGGGACTGGGATGACCAAATGGATGACGAGGAAGAAATTCTGGAGGATAAGCAACAGGTTCTTGCATTACAGTGAACATGCAATGAACTTAATGCAGTTTCTATCTTTGTGTATCATACAAAACCAAGAAGCAGATGAAGAGGTGTCTTAAATAACATACTGAGCAGCACTCTGTAAGGATTATTTTGTAAAATTTTAAATAAAAATCCTTTAAAATCCTTTGATTTTGGCTTTTTTATTGATATGAGGAAGTAACAGAATACAAGAAAACTGGTTTGTGCTGCTATTTTTTAGGACTTTTAAAATTCTTTAATTTTTATTCAGCATAAGGTTCCTTGCCTGCAGATTGAGTTTTATGTCTCCAAATGCAGTTTTACGCTGCCAAGCTGAGAGGTAATGATCTGGAGTGTTCTTAAATTGGGAGTCTCAATATGGCAAAGTTTATATGGTGAGATGCGTCGTGGAAAGCGTAATAAGGTCTAGTATACTTTATTCCTTGTCATAAATTTTACCACCAAGATACTTGTGCCTTGCAGAGTAGAAATTACCAGTTTTACGTTGTTTTACTTCTTTGGCTACACTCCTTAATTTCAGAAGGTAGAAGATACTAGCAGTAGACTTTGCTCCCTCTGCTCAGCACTGATGGGAAGTCTTTTCTCTTTCTGCAGTGTATTGTTTTCGCTGTTACAATATGGCGGTTCATAGGGGCATATGTTCAGCATACCAAGTTCAGCTGTACTGTAGGTTGTTATCTTCCAGGCCTTTCGTGATTAAGAGAACAAAGATTAAATACAGTTAAAAGTTGATCTTGGGTGGTTTTGATTTCACCAAAACATTTCAATTTTTCTATCTGATCGTGATGACACCTGAGCTGTACTTCTGACCTGGCTGCATTCATGACACATAGAAAGGTTTATTCCTTTTCCTTTCCCCTTCCCAGTTTAATGTAAAGTTAAATGCAGTTAATATAACTTCAGTAAAAGGTCACTTGACTGTTATGTGATGCCATGGTACTTGAATGTGAAGAGGGTTAGCTGGTTTTCTGTGGTGGCAAGAAGTTGGAGTTTCAAGATGGTCTAGGTTGTGGCTTTTGGTAAAATCTGTAGGGTTCTCAGGCACAGCAGCATGCTTCAGCTTTTCTTTAAAGTTTTTTGCTTTTTTTCTTTCATCGTGTTCCATTTGGATGCAATGGACGCTTTTCTTCCTTATTTTATTCGTTTCCTCCACTGTGGTGGTTAAGGTGATTTTCAAACCACCTTAAAAGCTGCCCCCACCCCCTCCCCAGTTTTGATGAAAAGAAAGTGTATCAAATCACAGTCACAAAGATTCCTTTGAATCCTTGAAAACTTTGTGATTCTGCTGTCAGAGGTGGCAAGTGACCCTAATGTATCAGTGGAAACATTCCAAAATATTATTTAGTTTCTGACAATTAAACACATGCTTGTTTGTATTCTTTCCACACCAGAGGACTCTTAATGTAGTATGCATTTGTCATATGCCCTTACCCCATCACTTTACACTAATATCAAACAACACAGACTTAATATTTTCAACAATTTTCTTTTATAGAAAAAAGTACCTCAGTAACCCTAATTCATAGAAACTAGAGCTGTCGGGCTGAGCAGACCATTGATTTGATTTCCTGCCTCATTTCTTGTCTTTAAGGTGAGGGCATATTTTCCACTACAGTTTTCTTTATAGAGTTTACCATATATTGATGTTTTATTGCAGCAGTTCTTTGCTAGAAATTCTAAGAGTAAAATCAGAAAGCAGGTATTCTACTTGGTAGATTAAGGCTAGTGCTTTTCTCTCATGAATATAACTCTTCTTTCTAAAAGAAAGAAAATTTTCTTTCTTTTTGAGTTACTTTTACAAATATTCCTGTTACACTAATTTCCCTTGCACTCATTGATTGACTGCTTCTATGCTGTTCCCAGCCTTTTTAAATAGAAAACCAATGAAGCAGATGCTACTGTAGTGTGTGCCTTGAGCCCTCAACAATCAGGTTAATCCTTTGGTTTTGTGCTTGGTGGAGATAACTAAAACCAGAAACTCACCCAGTGTTTTCAACATCTGATTTTAGCAGTTTTCCCATCGCTTTTTCTTAACAGAAAAAAAAAATGCTTCTGGCAATACCTCTAACAAATTTTGGATTAAAAATAAGCTTCCTTCAATGTATTAGTAATCTCTGTTGTTAGTCATAGAATCATAGAACAATTAGGGTTGGAAAGGACCTTAAGATCATCTAGTTCCAACCCCCCTGCCATGGACAGGGACACTTCCCACTAAACCATGCCACCTAAGGCTCTGTCCAACCTGGCCCTGAACACTGCCAGGGATGGAGCGTTCGCAACTTCCCTGGGCAACCCATTCCTCACCACCCTCACAGTAAAGAAGTTCTTCCTCTTTATATCCAACCTAAACTTCCCCTGTTTAAGTTTGAACCCGTTACCCCTTGTCCTATCGCTACAGTCCCTAATGAAGTGTCCCTCCCCAGCACTCCTATAGGCCCCTTCCGATACTGAAAAGCTGCTATGGGGTCTCTACCTAGCCTTCTCCAGGCTGAACAGCCCAAACTTTCTCATCTTCATACAGGAGGTGCTCCAGTTCCCTGATCATCCTCGTGGCCCTCCTTTGGACTTGTTCCAGCAGTTCCATGTCCTTTTTATGTTGAGGACACCTGAACTGCACACAGTACTCCAAGTGAGGTCTCACGAGAGCAGAGGAGAGGGGCAGGAGCACCTCCCTCCACCTGCTGGTCACACTCCTTTTGATGCAGCCCAGGATATGGTTGGCTTTCTGGGCTGCAAGCACACACTGCCTGCTCATGTTCATTTTCTCATCAACCAACACCCCCAAGTCCTTCTCTGCAGGGCTGCTCTGAATCTCTTCTCTGCCCAACCTGTAGCTGTGCCTGGCATTGCTCCGACCCAGGTGTAGGACCTTGCATTTGTCATGGTTAAACTTCATCAGGTTGACATCAGGCCACCTCACGAGTGTGTCCGGGTCCCTCTGGATGGCATTCCTTCCCTCCAGCATATCAACCGATCCGCGCAGCTTGGTGTCATCGGCAAACTTGCTGAGGGCGCACTCAATCCCACTGTCAAAATTTAAATGCATCTCAGTTTTGTATTCCTAGGTTTGCCATGCTCACAGATGCCTGTCTTGTGTGCAGGGTTTTTTTCATCTCTTTAAGATGTAGTGGTGGAACTGATGTCCTAGCTAGAAGACTGAAAAGAGCATCTAACCTGATGTACTTCTGGGACATCAATTGCTTGTTTTTTTCAGCTACGAATAGAAAGAACTAGTGTTGAAAGCTTGCTGCTTATGGTGTTATGATTTGCATTTCTGCTTTGATACAAATACAATGTGCAAATGGTTATGTTCATTTTGGGGGATTTTCTCTTTTTCTATTTTTTTATTTCCTTCTGTGCCTGTTGTAGAGATGGCTAGAGCTAAACCTAAGTGTCAAGGGATTTGCACGGAAAAATGATCTTTCCTGTGGTTTTGTGCACATGAACTTTTGGTAACCTGATCTTACAAAACCTAAGTCCTGTGAATCAACTTGGCAATCAGTTTGGATTTTGAAAGAGGATAACGTGTTTTTTATATGTTAAAGTATTCTATGATTCATGTGGATGCACCTACTTTTTGGTAGCCTGGCAGACTCTACAGGTCTGTCTTTTATCTTGGGAGAAAGTGTTTAGTTAAAAAGACAGAAAGGAAACAAGATACATGAAGGATGATTTTTGTGTGTGAAGTTTAAATATTAGAATTCCAACACCCACAGCTGCTTTTTTTCTTTTTTTTTCCCATCGTGATTTTTTAATTAAGAGCTTGGTGTGAAACCCAGGAAAAATCTCAGTTTACCACTGTTTTGCTTATAAACTTGTTGCAGACATATTTGGTGCCAGAGAATGGAATAATTTGAGAAAAGTAGGAAGTGTCTTCTGTCCATTGTAAATCTTTAAGATGTTTCTGGATGCTTGGAGGAAGCCTTGTGCTTCACAGAGATCTGCCCATGTCTGATGGGGAAACTCTACCCATATATTAAGATTTTGAGCTTTACTAGTTGCAGTTCATTAAAGAATTCTTTCCTACCAGTCAGCATTTCTTTTTGGTTGTACCTCAAACTAATAATGCGTTGAGTGGAGCTCATACTATTCTCTTGAAATTGCCTTTCCCTGTGTACCTGCCAGATTGCCTGGCACCAATGGATGACTTTTACAGGTAATTATAGCTGGTAGCAAGTTGCCAGATATGTTTCAGTCAATTTCTGTTATCTGTGTTTTAAATATCAGTTCTTCCTTCAGCTTGCCGGAAGAGAATATCCAGCATAATTATAAAGGAATCATGTGAAATTTATGTTATTCCCAGGTGCTATAATTCCAAGACTTCCATTCTTGTCTTCCTTTAGGTATCTTAGTACATTTCAGGGAAGGTAACAATCACTGGTGAAGTAGCATCAGACCAGCACTATCCATCCTGGGTGCTGGGCTGTTATGCCAGATTCTGACATGTGTCTGTCTAGTTGCTTAATATGAAACATCCATGTTTCCATGACCGTGAATGAAAAATGTGCAGTGTAACATGAATGTGTCTTGTTCTCAAATACAGGTGAACTTAGCAGCTGTTAACTTCAGTTTAATGCCTATTTCTCAAGCATTTACCTGGGAGACCTTGAAATATTTTTAGTTGGCTGTCATTTGGTTCACTGCCTGATAATGTTTACCTTTGTTATTTTTTTATATAAAAGGGGGACTCATCCATGTAGTCAAGTTATGGAAACCATGTGAAGTGCTGTCTATTTCTGCTAAGTTTGGAAAGTGAGAACTGAGATTTTTCTGTTCATGTGTAATTTCAACCAGTTCTGGCAGTAAATGAATTGCACTGAAAACATTGTTTGTGGCTCTACTTGTGCTCTACTGTAAAGGTCTCTGGTACATACTCTTGATATGAGAGTCTAACAAGAGCAGAGGTCTGTTTTACTGTTTGATTCTAACCTTAAGAGACTTTAAGATGTTGTTATTTGCTGCATTTCATTTATAAAAATTAAGGGTTGTTCTTTCCTCCATCATGATATAGCTTATGTGCATTTCATTCAATTATCAGAAACACATAAACCCAATTAGTTTTAATTTATCCAGACCCTTTAGATCAGGGAAACATACATCTGTCTTTTTAATTTGAAAAATGAATTCTGCGGTTTGAAAGCCATAAACACAAGGGCATTTCTCAATTATTTTGGTCAAGAGAAATGTTGCATGACTTTCTATTTAATTAGGATTAGTTAGATTTTTGAATATGCTTATGCTTCTTGTAAGGGAGGGATACATGATAATTTGCTTTTTATTAACATTACAGATCAGTTAACAAGCACAAGAAATGGAAGCCTCAAAAAACCCAAAACATTTCACATATACTGAGGAATGTAAAGGCTCTCAAAACACCCTGTCTTTAATCTCAGTAAAAGGAGGAATTTCAGGTGCTGATTTCTAAAGGAATTAAAGCAGAGATGTTAAGAAACAAGTATTTTTCTTTTCCAGTGGTTTCGTTTTACTTCAGTCAAAATTTGCACTTGCACAGGTTTTTTGAGAAGCAGAGGTCAGGTTTTGGAGTCTGTATCAAAAGGCCCTTTTAGGTTCACTTCTGAGTATTTGCTAATAAGGAAGGTGAAGTTAGCAGTGGCAAGTGTGAAACTTTGGTAGGTTAGAATTAGATTCTGTACACTAGTGTAACTAAAAGGTCTGGGGGGAAAAAAAAGAACCCAACAAAACCGCCTCAGCAAATCCTTCAGGATTTGGCCAAATGTGTCCGTGCAACATCCCTGTAAACATAATACAACAAAAAAAATAAATCCATTATTAATATGTTGAAGAGTACAAACAGAAACTGTATTTATTTGCTTTACATATGTGCTCCCTGTAACCCTGTGCTCACACTTTCCACAGGAAGGTGAAATTACAAGGGAACTAGTCTGGACAGAAGTGTCTCAGAAACATGAGAGACGCTGTTGTAAAGGAGGCCAGGCCCACAGGGCTTGAAAGAAAATAGTCCCTGCATTTATGTATGCCTCTGTCACTGTGGCCTGGAGAGGGTACAGGTTCACTGCTCAGTCTCAGGAAGCTCATCTGTGATAATGTCTGATCTTTTTACAAATATGTGCCCATGGTGTGGTGCGCACAAACTGTTTCTATTAACGCTGTTTCTGCATGAGAGCCCTGACAAGGCCTTTTAGTTTATTTTTTTTTTTAATTGAAAATTTGAATAATTTCTGCAGGGAAAGCTGAAGGAAAGTTAATTAAATGTGGTTCTGTTTGAAAAATGTGAACACTTTTCTTTAATGTACTAGGAGATACTGTGAAAAGGTTCTGCTCAGTTGCATCATTTCTGTTTGGCTACTGTGGCTTGCCGAATGCATGTATACTTTTTCCACTACTCCATTTCCTTTTCCTATTTACTATATTCCATTAGAAGTACTATTAAATTATCAATTAGAGCCATCATTTGTTGCTTAAAACACAGCTACTGTTCTTGGAGTTATTCGCATTTAGCTGTTGAAGTGCTGTGAAGACAGCTTTTATGATTGCAATTAGAGCACCAGCCATGCAGCAGAAAGATTGATCATTTTTTTAAAAATCCCTGAAACTTTTGATTCAATGAGGTACCAAGAGAGGACCTCTTGAATTCCTGTCATTAACCTTTCACAGATTCTTTCTTTGTTGGCTAAGCTGTTCTTATGCTCATTTTGGTTATGTTTGGTTTGGGTTTTGCTTTCGTATGTTGTTAGTGTACACACACGAATTGTGTATTTGTGATTGTTCGTGTGATTGTTAATATTTGTGATTTGTGTGTGTGATTGTTAGTGTATCTGTGTGAACAGCACTAGAAGATGCTGATCAAGGTTAAAGCCTCGTTCTACTACACAGCATTCATTGTAGGTGAGATGGCGTGTGCTTCAGAAAAGTTGGGCCTCAGAAACAAGCCAGTAATTATGACAACAGTTTATAAAATAAAAAGAGCTACTGTGATAGATACAACCTCTCATCTCCTGCCCACTTCCCATTCTGTTTCTAATTCCCTTCTGATTTTTGCGTTTTTAAAGGCGACTTTAAGAACCTGTATCTCTTCAAAAGATGGCAAGTGGGTTTGTTGTGGGTTGTTTTTTTTTTGTTTGTTTGTTTGTGTGTTTTGGTTTTGCTTTGGGTTGGTTTTGTTTTTTTTTTTGAAGAAGGTCAAAACAGGAGTAGAGGTAAGGACTGATTACATTTTACTGCTGTTAGTAAAAAGGAGAATATCCTGGCCTCCCTTTCAGCACAGATTATGCAAATGCCTGAATTTTGAATGATGAAATCTGAAAAATACCCAGGGACAACCTATCTGTTCTTAATAAAGTCTGTGGGAGTCTTGCCAGTGGAAAAGCACATAATGTTCTTAGTCACATTTTTGCTTTTGCTGTTTAAATTACTTTGGAATCCATTTCGTGTACTGTACTACATACTGCAGTATCTTTCTGCATCACTGTAATGCACTTCACTGGCTTCATTAGCTACCGCATGCTGGACTTCATCTGCTTTCACCCTAGTCTGTCAACCTAATGAACAGGATTGCTTGAAAAGAGGCGTTTGGCCTGTCAAGGGCAGTACCCCTATGTACTGTTTAAGGGAAGTGCTCCTGGAAATAATTTCCGGTCTTTCAACTGCTATAAACTTTGTCAAGTGTAGGAGACAGGGTTCAGGCTAATAAACTGCCTGAGAAAGCTAAGGAAGTAATTCTAAAAAAGAAAAAAAAAAGCTCTAGTACACTGCCCAGTGTGATCTCGTGACTGGCTTGACTTTTGCTGTAAACTAACCATTAAAACTTCCTTAAATCACCCAATTTTCACAAACCCCTGTCCATCTTTTTTATTTAAATCTGTGATATGACTTCTAAAATAATTCCCCAGCAATACAAAATTTCACTGGCAGGTATTGTCATAGCAGGTGATAAGAATGACAGTCAAAAAGGTTTTATATTCTGCTGTCTGAATTTCTTGTGCTTATTTGCAGTGCTTGCAAAAATTCTGTGGACTGAAAGAAAATCCTGATCTTGGCTGTGTGTAGACTAATATTTCCCATGCAGGCAGCTGTAGTATTTAACAAGAGTTTGGTTATAAATTAGTCTTTTCTCCTTGTGATGTAGCCAGGAGTGGGAAAACTAGACCTGGGCAGAAGCACTTCTAAATGATTTTCATGTGGCTCTGTTTCCTTCTCAAAACTACTTGCTGTTGAGTGCTTTGAAATTTCATGCCTTGCATAGTTTTGAGATGGAAAGGCCAAAAAACCCCAACATTTCCATTTTGATTGAGTACAGCATTAAACTTCAATGTAAATACCAAGCAAGCTAATTAGAGTTTTCAGTTTTTAGGCTGGAAAGCTTCATAGCCAATACGGAAAGACATTGCTAAATGAAATAGATTAGAATTTGCTCTGTTTGCAGGAAATGCAGCATGGCTAGAGACAATAGCCTGCTTCATATAGAATATTTTTGCTAGTTTACACTTTTAACAGAGGTATTGAAGCAACTGCAATAGATTGGCTAGCAATAATTGTAAGTAACATTAATAGTTATGAATATTATTGTTGATGAGTCAGCTTTGATTTTGCTAGAAACCTTTCAGGCCTTGTTGGCAAGAACCTATTTTTACAGCAAATTTTTGAAATTAACAGTATGATTTGTATTTAAAGGGTGCTGGAAATCATCCTGGGGTTTTACAAACTGCTGGGGAGAATAAGGAGATTAGTGTTCTGAGGAGTTTACAGTTTTAAATGCTGTTCATCAAAAATCAATACAGAAATGTGTTATTTTTTTCTATATTGCACTGGGAACATGAAGTATCTTTTCATAATTTAACGGACATTTATAACTTGCAGCACTTCAGAAGACAGTGTTTTATAGTTACATGAAATTTCATTTTGTAGTAGAAATTGAAACTTGCTTGACTTTTTTAGATAAGCATCACCAAGTAGCATTTCTTATGCTGCATGAGATGTCTCTGTTCTGAAAGTCAAAATAGCTTTCTAGAGAATACTTCGCATGTTAATTTTCTACCTTAAATATATTTGGCAATGTAATTCTGGGAAAGTTGATGAGTTTGCTTATATAACTTGTTTATAACACTTAAATATACTGATAATCTTAAACCATGTTCCTTCCACTTCCCTGAAGCATTTTATGCGAAACTTTAGAAGTTGGCAAGTTCAACTTCTACATTAATGTCGTATTTACGTTGTTTCTGCAACATAAGGGTACAGAAACAAGAATGATGTAGCAGTACTAGGGACCATGTCTTGTGGCAGAGCACTTAGGGAGTATCACGTATACTTAGAAAACCACAGTACACAAACTATTTCACAACAGTGGTGGGTTTTTTTTTTATCTCATTTCGGGGACTTTGATCTACCTGTGGGGTGTTTAGCATTACTACTTTGTATAGCATCTACACTTGCCAAGGTAGCTGAAGAATGATGAGGTTTCTTTTCTGACAGTTTTTTAAACAAGATAGAATGCTTATTGCTCAACAAAAACTTGTTTTAGTTTAGTCAAATATCAGAAAAAGGAATAACTGTAGAGTTTTGTTTGTTGCAGATAACTTGCCCAGACAGCTGTACATGCAGCATGTAGTCAAAAACTTGTCTCAGAAATCAAGGCAGGCTAGGAAGCTAATCAACTTAAAACACATAACAAAAGTTATGGGCCACTCCAAGGGATTAACAGTGTTAAGTAGTCTGCCAAGACATAGGAATATCACTGTCAGAGTAATGCAGTATTTCTTCTGCCTGGTGTTAAGGCTGTTACTGCTTTCTGCTGTGCGTTCTGGGCAGTGAGAAAACAACTGAGTGCAATAATGCTTCATAGCAGTTCATCTAGTGAAGGAAAATAACTAGGGCCAGATAGCCTGTTCAGGAAAACTCTGCTGGGAAGGGGAAGAACCCCACTGGTATCATGGTATAACACCAACCGGTAACTAAGTAACCTGGAAAACCTCTGAAGTCTTAATGGCAACTTCTTTGCATTCCTCCTCCAAGGGAGGTTTCTTAATGATCTCTGAAAAGCCAAAGAGATGAGCAGATTTGTTGCTTTTCTCTTGGGAACCCCCAGTTCTGTTGCCACTATTGTTGCCCATGCTACTTTGATGTGTGACTGTATTCTGAAAGTCTTTCGATTTCCAAAAGGTTAACTGGCGTAAGTTAATAAGGCCTTTTCCAAACGTTTTATGTTATCTTAGAATGTATTTGTTTGAATGTAAATAAGAAAAGGAAGGGAGCTAAGCCTTGTAAGGCTAGGCATGAACTTTGTTTCATGTGAAAATGTTTGATTTGTCAATTTTGAGTGACTTTCAAAAGCACATTATTGGATGATAGGATTTGAGTCAAAATGAGAAGTTAAATATGGATATAGGCATAAACTCAAAAACTGGAATGAACTAAAACACTCCTAGAAATTTTCATGAAAGAAATAGTGTAACAGAGTGGTATGCATGTTACTGGCAGCGCGTTTTTTGTATGGTAAAGCTGACCTGAACATGAGTGCGTCCTCTGACAGAGCTTTTGTGTTTCTGAGTTTTCCACAGTTTCTGGCTGAAGCATTGTAGCTCATGTTGCAGAGCATGAGTTGTATGGTTGGTGCCCACTTTGCCCATGGAGTGCTATGTGTCAGTGCCCGCATCCAGGAATTCAACAAGTGCTAAATATCCTGATGTGTGCTGTTGCTATTTTTAATTAATTAAAACCTGAGCATTATGTCTCTTCCTTTGGCTGATATCTATTATATATCTGACTCTTCATTTTGATTCAAATTCTGTTGTCTTATAACGTGAAAATCTCTCTGGGCTTTTAAAAGTCACTCATTAGTTATAAATCAGTGCAGCAATTTTTCATGAATGACAACCAAGGATTTGCACCTGTAGGTATCACTGCATGAAATGGGCTATTTAAAGCCAAATCTGTTTGCTTCAGAGAGAAGAAAAATGCTCTGAATTTGAATTGTGTGTCAAAACGCCAACAGATCATCAGCCAAATGTAGCAGCAGTTCCATTCTTAGATTCATGTTATATAAAAGATAACTGAGGAATGTTGTGGCTGTTTTTATTTGTTTTCTTTAGTGGAAGTATATTATAATAATTAATTTAGAAATGCCTTTTTCAGTAACCATCTTTAAGAGTAAAAAGCCAAACTTTTATGTAGGTTTCTAAGTAAGCTGCTTGCTTGAAAAATCTATACAAACTTCTGTGGGTATTGAACACCGTTACAGACTTGCCCGGTTTCCTCCCACATTGTTCTATGCTTTCTTTTCATGTTCTACAACTGCCCTTGCCCCCTTTCATTCCAGTGATGCTAATCAAGATGCGGAATATTGCAAGGTAAAGTAAATAAACCATTATTGTGTAAGCATTCACAATTCCTTCTTCTTTTCCTTTATCCTTTGTTATAAGAAGCATCTACTGCTTGTTCCTGAAACTTTGCTTCTTGCCCTTAATCTCTCCTTTTTTTTCCTATTGTAGCTGGTAATGAACAAATGGAAGAGAGAAACCACCAGAAAAATATGTGGCTGATTGCACAGCAGAGTTGTTCTTTAATGGTAAGTTTTCTGTTTCGGGCACTAGTTACAGAAATTTCTGGTCTCTAGGTCTGACATACCCAGGCTTCTACCCCCCACCCAACAGCCCTCTCCACCCCAACCCTTGCTGCAGTCAAGGGAAAGTTCTGATTTTTTTTTTCTTGATTCCCTACTGTCAGGCAGTACTGTGTTCCTCAGCCATCTCTCTGGCTGCAGCCTTTGTTATGTTCATCGGTATTCCTCTTTGGTAGGCAGCCCCTTCTAAACACTTCATATAGATCTTGGGTCAGGAAACCAATACAATTGATTGCAATTCTTTTGTGTGTATGACAGTCAAGAAGTAAAGCTCCCACAAAATGCATGTAACACGATTCTTTTGTACCAATTAAAACTTTGGAAGTTGTGTACATTTCTACCAAATAAGAATGATTTAGTTATTTGATTAGAAATGTAGCATTCAGTCGACAAAGCCCTGTCAAAATCAGTTTGGATTCCAGGTTCTCTTTTAGAAGATGAGGGGAGTAGGGGAAACAATGGTAGAGAGAAGGGCAGAGTAGGTTTAATTGTGTGGATGCGTATAGTATGTGTATATGACTGTGAAACTAAGAAACTGTTTTGTGGGTTTTTTTGTTTGGTTTCTTTTGTTGTTGTTGTTTTTCCCCACAAGGAAACTAGATTTAAAATTAAAATTATTAAATTTAATTTAAATTAAATTTAAAATTAAAAGATTGCATATTGCAGAGATGTATTTCTAGATGCTTAACCTTATGTTCATGTGTTTTCAGAGCATGTGTGTATAAAAGCAGTGTAAATGGCCTAATAAAGGCAAATGATTTGTAGCAAGATTGCAAGATATACAGTAGTTTTAGTATTGTGACTTCAGTCAGATTTCCTTGTGGTACCTACATCCCTTAACCCAGACAGAGAGACAGCAAACAAGCTATGTTTTGTAGAAAAATAGACACGGCATCTGTAGTTGAGCTTTTATAGGTAAATGATATTGCAAAATACAAGTTTTTCTGTGGGGTTTGAACTGAATTGACCTTTAAAATGCAGATTTATTCTCTTCAGCAATCCTCAGCTTTTGAAACAAATCAATAAATTGTGCAGTAACACTTCACAAGGACCAGATGGTCTTCATCCAATACTTCTAAGGGAATTAAAATGTGAAATTACCAGGCTGCTGCTGTGCTATACCACTTAAATCTGCCTCCGTGCAGGAGGAATAGCAGGGAGTAACTATTACACCATCTTTTTTAGTGTTTCAGTGTGTCACTGAATTCAAAGACAAGGAAGTCTGACTTATTAGTACAGCATAAGAAAAAAGTAATGTCATCAGAGCAACAGATAAACATATGTTGGAGAGTCATCACTGTAACTTTTATGATGATAAATTGTACCTGGAAGTTTGTAGATCCTTGGAGAAGTTAACAAATATGTTAATGTGGGTAACATAATTTACATATTGTGTATAGATTTTTCCAAAAAGTTTCCCAAATTTTAGAAAAAGCTTTTAGGAAGTTGAATGAGTACTGGAGTAAGAGCAGGTCTTTTATGCATTCGTAACGTATTTTGGGGGAAAAAATAAAATGGAACCGGAGGGCAGGATTGTGTTTTCATGTGAAGCACAATTACAAGGCCTCAACTATGTAATGAATGTGGTCTGGAAAAGGAGGTAAATGGGTGACGATTTGCTGTTGATACAAAAAGGCTTGAAATATTTTAATTAAAACTGTACAAGCTTACAGAAATGATAGAGGAGATTGAACATTGATAAATGAGTTACTGTCTGTGGGTGGGAAGGAACTTAGTCAAAGTTGTGGATGAGTTTTGAATTAGCTGGCTGGGAAATAATGATCTATATATAGTTCCTTGAAAATGCTAGCTTGAGTGGCAGTCAAACTGCCATGTATGTAATTCTTTATGTGGATGCTAGTTCTGCTACATTGTTAAGTATACAGTGTCACTGTTATGTAATGTTAGAAGAAAGATTCAAATTCTTTGCCTGCTCTAGGAAAAAAATCTCCATTAGAGGGCCTAGAAGAACCAGTCTTGTATCAGCAAGTCGAATCCTTATTTGCAGGCAGCACATAATTTTGTTGATTGGTTGTTTGTTTTTTGCTATTGTCGTGGCTTAAGCTTCTCAGCCATGCACAGTTTTGCTCACTCACTCACTTCCCCCTCTTTCTTCCCTCTGCTCCTGGAGGGATGGGAAGGAGAATTGAAAGAATGCAACTCCCACAGGTTGAGATAAGAACAGTTTAGTAACTAAGGTATAACACAAATCACTACTGCTACCACCAATAATAATAATGACAAGAGAAAAATACAAGGGAAGAGTTTTTCTTCCCCCCCACTCCAAGGGGGGGGAAGGGGGGGGGGAGGAATGGGAAGAAGAATCAAAAGAACACAACTCCCACGGGTCGAGACAAGAATAGCCCAGCAACCAAGGTACAACACAAACTACTGCCACCACCACCAATAATAATAATAACAAGAGAAATACAAGGGAAGAGGATAGAACTGCTCACCACCCGACGACCGAGCTGTGAACTAAAAAACAAAAACTCCTCCGGGTTCCGGCCCCCAGTTTTTTTTTTTACATCCTGGGCATGACGTGCTGTGGCATGGAATAACCTCTTTGGTCAGTTTGGATCAGGTGTCCTGTCTCTGCTTCCCCCCGACTTCCCCCCCTCCCTGGCAGAGCATGAGACTCAGAAGGTCCTTGGTCAGACCAAAACATTCTAAGCCATAACTATAAACATCGGTGTTATCAGCGCTGTTCCCAGACCGAAAGTCGAAAGCACAGCACTGCACCAGCTACTATGAAGGAGAAAAAATTGACTGCTGCTGCTGAACCCATGACAGCTATTGATACCATGTTTGCAGGGTGCTTCCAGAAGCTCACTGCTTTGAGTCAAGTTGGAACCTTCATCTTGTTTCTAGATTAACTTTGATTTTATTAATTTTTTTGGCCATCAGAAATTTGTTTTTAAATAGCATTTTTAGTTTGAATGTATCTTCTCTCTCCATTAGTGCTTTTCTTTCAGTTCATCGTATCTAATGAGAGGCAGCAATTAAAACCCAAAAGACAGTACTTTACTAAACTAACCAGACAAGATGCTCTTTTCCCACTTGGTGCTCCTAACAGCATATGACGAATTCTCCTTTTCATGATTACAGCTATGTTTGGTATGAAAGGTATGTGAGATACATTGTTTATTAATGTAGCTAAATGGTTTAGAAGAGGTTTAATGCAGCCATCTACATGATGAAGGGAATGACATTCGAGATTCCAGGCAGTCTGACTGTATAATGCTCATAAAATTGCTTATTTGTTGCTTAGATGTGAAATCTGACATTTGGCAGAGGTAGAAGAAAATATTTGGATGCTTTTGATCAAAGGTGCTTATGAGAATTGTACTGCGAAGTATCAAGTGAGTGATAAGAATACATAATGGCACAGATTGAGAAAGAATGAAGCTTTTATTAACAGAACTTTGAAAATTAGCAGGGAAATTTGCTGTATAGTTTCTTAATTTCTTATTCCTCCAATAAAGCTTAATGGTTACATTTAACATTCAGATCTAAGATTCTTTAAATAATGGGGTTTTAAGACAGGCATAAACCCCCCCATTAACTTAAATTGAAAAAAAATAGCTACAGAAGAATAGTCTTATGTAGCATGTGACAAAGAGCTTTCTGTCATTAAGTGGAAGCTAAATAATTTTCTCACTATCCAGTGTTTATGCAAAGATAAATTTCTTTTTTAGCAGTTCAGTAACTGGAAACACTCGTGTCCAAGCTAAAGGAGTGGTTTAGCTTACATTGCTTTTTGAAGGCTGTATTCTGTTGCAAAGCTAAGGCTATTCAACAAATAAAAATGAACTTGCGTATTTTTCAGGGATGTGATTTTTGTGATTTCGTAAGCAAACATAACAATGGAGAGAGCCTTTCCTCTATTGCATAGAGAGCAGTTAATCTTGTGCTTGACAATTCTGTAATCTGATTTATACCCCGGTTACTGCTGGCCACTTGTGAACAATTTTTTTTTAAATCTTGAAGGCACTCATTTCTCTGAGGAGGATGATTGCCTTGGCCTGGCTCAGGACCTTGGCCTGGCTCAGGACCTTGGCCTGGCTCAGGACCTTGGCCTGGCTCAGGACCTTGGCCCGGCTCAGGACCTTGGCCCGGCTCAGGACCTTGGCCCGGCTCAGGACCTTGGCCCGGCTCAGGACCTTGGCCCGGCTCAGGACCTTGGCCCGGCTCAGGACCTTGGCCCGGCTCAGGACCTTGGCCCTGCCACAACAGCTGAGTGCTCAATTCAGACATTTGGAGTTATTGAATCTTGATTTTTTTTTTTTTCTTTTTCTGTTTTTGATAGGGGTTTCAGTAGGTAGAATGACTGCTGCACTCTGGTTTAGAAGGAAAATTGCCTTTCATTGCTGTGGTATTTGCTACCGTGATCTCCTGTGAAAGTCAAGTTGTGTCCCATTGAATTTAAAACAAAAAGTAAAGTAGCTGAACTGGCTGACACGCCTTCTAGACACTGAAATGAAACATTTTTCCTTAGTTTTTGATAATGGTATTAATACAGTTTTCTTGATTTAATAATTTAGAGAAAATAATTTGGCTGGTTCCAGTCTCTTGGAGGGGGAGTTCAGGAGGAGGGTTGTTCTCTCCTATGATGTGGTACGTGTCCCCTGATCTCTGCTCAAATACTTATGTTTTTTGTAATTTTCTTTGTTCAGTGGCTATCCAAGTCCTTGGAGTAATAACACTATAGTATGCCTGTGAAGCACTGCTCGGTCTTGCTTTTTCATCATATTCAAACTATTCAGCTATTTTTGCTTGCTCAGTGCTTGGCTAAGGTCAGCTGAAATTGTAAGGGCAGTGAATAGAGGGAGGCTATCTGAGATACTACAGACATATCTCCTTCCTCTCTTGGTTGGATGGCTTATTATTCATTTGTATAGCTTGCTTTATCAGGTCCTCATTGGATTCAGAGCTCTTCTGAACTTACCTGTTGCGGTGGTGGCCAAAAATATTCTTCATTTGTGTGTACATTTTTGGACTTCTTTCAGGACCAAACATACCTGTCTGTAAATGACTTTTAAAGAGTTTAGATTGGCCTGTTGAGGAATGTGGTGCCTGTGGTGTTTGCTCTGAAAGCTGAGAAGATTCATAACCAATATGTGATATTAAATTCTATGCAATGTGTTCTATGTGTTTAACATGATCATATATCACAAATTTTCTTTTCACTGTGTGATTGTGCATCTGCTTTCATGTGTAATGTAAAAGGTGGATTTCAGAGGGCATTTAGAGTGAGATTTTCAGGAGCATTTGAAACAGATGTCACTTGGTAGTTGTCTTGGTCTAACACTTCTTGAGAGTGTCTCAATCCACATATTCAGATATGATAGCTGAAGTGTGAACTATCAGTGAACTGATACTGATATGTGTGAGAACCAGAACTATTGATAAAATTAAACTTTGCTGGTGGCATTATAGAAATCTAAATTCTACACTCCTACCCTATGCAATGTTGTCCTGTCTGTGATGTGGTTGATGTTGTTTATGTATTGGTAGCATATAAAGCAGAGATTAAAAGCTATGCTTGGTCTTTACCAGAATGAAATTACTGGTTAGGAGTGCTTAGCTAAATATAGAGGGGGGATTTGTATATGCATTTTCTTTTAGGTCAGTGTTGCATATTCTGTAGTGTATTTTGAATGTTGAGATGGGACTTGAGAATCCAATTTGTGGAAAGAAAAGAAAATGAAATAAAGGAAGGAATGTGAGCTGAATTAAATAAGCCTGTTCCTATCCTGGATGATTAAAAGAGCAGGAACTAGCTGAAATACTACTCTGGCATAAAAAATCACCGCAGTCGGAAAGTGAAACCTGAAAGCTCTGTTACCAAACAAATCCACCAAGATGATTTGCTTTGAGGGAAGATAAAATTATGCTGATGTCCAGAGGTGTATTTCAGTTGCCAAAAGTGTGATCAGCCCTTTTCATGCATAC
This sequence comes from Amazona ochrocephala, assembly GCA_039720435.1. Taxonomy (NCBI): domain Eukaryota; kingdom Metazoa; phylum Chordata; class Aves; order Psittaciformes; family Psittacidae; genus Amazona; species Amazona ochrocephala. The sequence goes on along the minus strand of CM077884.1, from coordinate 40,400,269 downwards.
ACAGTCCAAACCCTCAAAATGAAGAGCAGAAGTAATCATAGTAAGTGTAAAGCTCACTTTACAGCAAAGACATTTTCCCCTTTTTATTTTACCATTGCTGCAGGATACTGCTTGAAAATAGTACATGATCTCTTTCTCTAGGCTACAGCAAAGGATTAGGAAAGGAGGAAACCTAATAACTGACTCTTTACCAGTATATGACGAACAGAACAAAATTAAAACAGTCAGAAAAGATAATGGAAGCTAAAGCAGCATACTTGTATGAGAGTTGAGCCACAGCGTAGGAGCCTTAAGGCAGCCCTGCTATTTGATCTGAAAATCAAATCCAAAGTTGCTGTTCTTCAGATACTGAAGTAAATAAAAAATCCTCTGACAGCAACAATGTGGTGTGATGTGTGATGGACACCTAGTACCACCAGTGCTTTAAAACTTTAACACATCCACACCCATGTGCTTTTTGTACAAAGCATTCACTTGGACATTTGACTTTATTAACTACAATGCAGTTCTTTCTGAATACCATGATGCCGCTGCACTGAGACCTATGGCTAGATGGATAGCACAGTGCTTTCAAATATGGGGAAAAATATGTGCAGCATTCAGCAGATAGCTGTAGAAGGAGGAGCCATTTCATTCCTTTTGCTAGGGCAGATGCCTGCCATGCCACATCACCGACTCCAGAAGCTGTCTTTGCTGTCATAGGAAAAGCAGAGATGATGAGAACATGAATCTAGATGAGAGCCAACACTTTGGGTGAACTGTGGACGTAGATTCCACAAAACCACAGGTATGCCTGACTTGGTATTTTTCATTTATTTTCTCTTTGCTTTCCATGTCTGAGAGAATTGTTAAAATGAATTATGTCATGCAACAAACTTTGGGAGGCCTAGGGCAACACTCAGATTTTTAATATTTTAGCTTCAGTATGTCTGTAATATGTAAAGGGATTCTTTCCATTCTAAACTGCAAATACTTTGTGCACTTGCTGGTTCCAGAAATACTTCTGCTTCTGCTGTGCTACCTCCACTGATACTGGTGTTATTTGGTTTTCACTCACCCTAGCTCCAGTCAGTTATTATTGCTTAAGGGCTTGAAAGAGATGATTACTTAAGTCAGGGAGCAATTTAACATAGGTGGAATGTGAGAAGCTTTCTAAGGAGGCAGCTAATGGAGTTTGGTTTAACTCTTGCTGTACACAGCAAAAATTCTTGCCTTCACAGGCAGTGTCTGTCAAAAATGTCTCTGCCTCTCGCTTCTTTATTCCAGTCTTCTCCATTTGAGTTTGGGTACTGGGATAGAAACTAACCCTTATCTCTTGGTATAACCACATACTTTCTTCCTTATTTCTTTTCAATTTATCATTTGATCTAGAAAGGATCATCAGTGAGTTTGAATAAACACTTGAGTGTAGGGAGTAATAAAACAATGTTTTATGGATAGTAACTTTTTTGTGACTGTTTATATTATTCACAGACTCACAAAGAACTCTACAGAAGCTGTCTGCTGCCAGCCTGGAACTCTTGCAGTCCTAAGACGGGGATCAAGCACTAGAGTCCTTATGGTCTGCTCAGGTTAATGATGATGGCTACTCTGTGTAAACAAATGTCATCAGCACAACTTAGCAAATACATATGTCGAGGAAAGGTACAAATTGAGGTCAAGTTAATTGAGAAAACTCTGAAAAGTCCTTTTATCTTAAAGGAAAAGGAATAAGTTAAATGAATAAGGGTGAATAAAGGAAACTGCAAGAGCCATTGATTGTGTTACGTTTAGGTCCAAGTCCAGGTATTTAAAAATTCAAATAAAATGAATCTTTTGCTTCTGATTGTATCCAAATGCTGGACATGGGGAGAAGAAACCTTACACAATTATTCCTCTCTGGTTGTGGAACTGTTATTGACTAAAAGGGAAAGTAACTTTCTTACACCAGGATGCCTCTATTGACTGGGAATGCCACGGAAAGTCAATAAAACAGCAGATTCCTTCAAGTGTTATATCTCCAGAATGTGGTCATTCCCTCTAACCCTTTTCATTGAGATTCTGTGAGCCCATGTGAGATTTCTGTCATCCTAAGGTTTCGTATCACTGACATCTTTTTATTTCTGAGTAGTAGAATCTGTTTGTATGATGGATATGCTAAAATGTTATTGTTTAACACATTTCTTTTTCTTATCTTTTTCTTTCTCACCTGCTTAGTGTATGTTGTAATTCTTAAAAAGCAGGATTATTCTGGATGTTTTATAAACACCGAGAGTTTGGCGCTACCCTCAGTGCTGAACTTCCTCTCCAGGAAAATTATGCAGATTTTATAATACAATAATTGTAATTTTGTATTAGGAAATGTAATGAAGGCTTTTTTTAATTGATTTAGGATTTTCTATCAAATCTTTCTTTAAGAGAGGCCTTTTCTTCGAAGCCTTTGATGTTATGCTGTATTTAACTCTTCATTAACTGTAATACCTGATAGTTTAAGGCCCACTGGGAAAAGAACAGAAAGAAGAGGAGGCTGTACTGCCAGATTTTTGTTGGAAAATGACAATAGTACTTAAAGTGTCAGGTTTTGGTATTCGAGAATGTGATATTGAATGAATTAGAGTACTGAAATGGCTTCTGATTTTGAAGATGTCGTCAACCTCAAAAGATGTGGCATAACTTCTTAGAGCATTTCATTTTGAGCTATTAAAGGGGGCCTAGGAAAAAGAATATTTCTTCCTTCTGCAGAAAGCAGAAGCCAAGTCTTGAGTACATTTTCAAGAGAAAATACATTGTACAATATCAATACAATGCAACAATGCAAAATCAATAGAAGATTCTGAAAATGTTTCTTTTTGTAAATTCAGCAGCGCTACAGGGGAAAAAATGCTGATACATTGAAAACTAAAAATTCTGCCTCTGAATGAATGTTAGCAACATATAGTCAGTGATTATAATAACCAACATTACTTGGAAACTTGCAATTAACATGTTTTTTTGACATGACTACCATGAAAACATTTATAAATTGAGTCCTAAGAGATTGACATATGGTATTCGAAGGCTTCCTTGTTGGATTTTAAACAATATGTTTATTGTATGCATTCACAAGTGTGGTTATGCAGCACTTAAAAATTATTTCTAATCCAATTCTTTCCCAAGTCCCCTATTTTAAATACATTTTTTTTCTGTAGGTGTCACTATAGTATAGCAGATAGGAAATGCTTCCCTTAATGAAAACGTAGAATGCACAGAGATGAGAAGCAAGCTGTGATCTGGTTTACTGTGCCATGGTTGTCATATCAACAATGAGGTTTCCCGGCAACTAACAGAATAAATTATTTTATAGATTTATTTACTTATCCTTTGTAATAATGAACCTGATGCAAGAGAATTTTTTACCCTTTATAATTATGTTGCAATTAAGAAAGGCTCCCAAATAGTTTACATTCTGTCATGTTAATGCTGACAGTTAAAATTAATCCTGTTAATAAGATTAACGCAGATGGAATTAATGAAGATTTTCTACTGGCACCAAAGTGTAGCCATTTCATATTGCAAAACTGCATAGTTGTACTTAACTGATTGCTGAGAGACTAGATTATTAGTATACATGGATTTGATGGCGTTGCTTGTCATAGCTTTGTAAACTTTGCTTTGTTTCCCTTTGTGTGTGCTACTTGCTCTCTCTGCTTAGACTATGCACTTACATTCTGAAAGAAGTATTGAACAGGGCTTACTATTTTAAAGTATATCTTAAGGAGATGCCTTGTACCTGCCTCTTATAGCTAGAAATACATGCTTCAGCCTAACTATATATTCACATCTCTGAAGGACTGAATTGCAGGCATTTTGGTGGCAAAGGCATAACTGTGGAGAGTACGTCAGAAGCTGTAGCTTTAGTCCTACCTTTCAAAAAGAATTCCACATGGGAGTTATTTTTTCCTTAACCTAATGACTGTGCAGCTAAAATGTGTAAACTGGTAATGAACGCAGACCTAGGATCACTGTTTCAACTTAGGGCAGGGTGTCATGATCAAGACTTTCAGCATCATGGTGAATTTTGCGCTCTTTCCTTGTGGCACATTAATTTAACATGATTTTGCAAAAAGGCTTGCCTTCATTATTCTACATATCCTGCTCTGCAGGATGCTCACTTGGGTATCTTCATCAGCAGTGGATGATGTGATTTCGAATCCTCTTTGGATGAAGATTGTATTGACCTGTTTGCCACTTTGCTGGAGGGCTGTTCGAATTGTTTAAGCTATTATCTAATAATGTAGAAGTGATACTCTGGCAGTCATTAGAAGCCAGTACAGTTGCTCTTGTCCATTAGCTGTGTTTGGAACATATATAATAGATTGTTGTCTCAAGGGTGTTCCGAGGCCCTCTGCTTAATTAGAGGCTTGGGATTTATGTGTCTGGCTCCTGAGGGTTGGATCCTGCAGATGCAACTTTAAAAGCTTTCAGCCAAAAGAGGAGATTTTCTGAGTTTCTCACCTAGGCAACAAGCAAGAATGTGGGTTTTTTTGGATGGTAGTTTAGATTTAAGCTCTAAGAGTCTGTACAAAGCCTTTTGGAGCTTGTCTTTGTATGCATACCTAATGGATCAAATTGCTAGAGATGCTGAGGTATCACTCTGCCATGCGGTCTTAGATAAGACCTGGAAACAAAGTTCTGGCCTTTAGCCTCTCAAGCAGTAGGGGTGTTAAAGATGTCTTGCACACAAACTGTCTTGGATTTCCACTCTGTTCAAATTACATAGTAATTTATACCACACCACCTAATAAACTCTCCCTCTGCTTCCTTGGAGAATACAGCACTTGAAGTTAATTAAATAGAGAAGCTATGTGAAGCTCAAGAAACTAGAACAGCTCTGATTGTCTGGCTGTAGGAGATCGTCTCAAGTAGGCATTTGGGCACTTATTAGCAAACTAGGAAATTACATGTTAAGAACCAGGGATTTTACATGCTGTGCTAAATCTAAGGAAAGACCTTTGTCTACTTCTGTGGAGAGAAAAAAAAAAGTGTTCAGTGAGTGAGAGGGAAACCCCCCCCCAGATATTCAGGAAACTATCAGAAGAACTTTAATCTGTTTAATAGAAACAGACTTACTCCCTCAGTTTGGGCATAAAAGTGGAGCTTTTATGTGCATGGGACAGAGTCTTCTATATGTATTAGCATAGAGTTTATGGCTTTGCTTGAGTTTGAAATGGAATATTTTCAGAAGATGGTGAGACATAGGCTCTCTTCAGAACAGAAGTGTCTCCACTTTCAGAGGAGCTGTCTGCCAGCCCTTCTGTAGCTGTAATGATCTCCTGTTATTGAAGAAAGTGGAATTAGAATAATACTTTTGTAATCATTTGGCTAAGATGGACAGATACCCTGATAAAGATAGGCTTGTAAAACTATGGACGACTTTTCTGCGGTTTTGTGTGTTCCTGTGTGGCAAGCTGAGGGTATGACATATGTTTTAACTACTTCAAGCTGCTCCATGTAGTAATACTGTGATTAACACCAACGTTTAAGGGAACTTACATGGTGACTTGCTCCAGACACTGGTACTCTGTGGGGCTGTATAAATGGTAGCCTAACAATCAATGAAACTACTCCCCACACATTTTGGTTTAACGAGCAGTTTGCTGTCATTATGTTCTCATGGGGTTGTTTTTCATTGTCTTTTTTTTTTTTTTTTTTTTTTTGTTCCCCTCTTTGCACAAGTTTTATCACTCCATTACTCTGCATGTGTCTAATACATAGTGTGTGTGCTCTTCGGAGCTTCAGCTGCTTGTTTTCATCCTATGCCCCATCCTTTGAGCTTCAAGCACTATTGTAATAAATTGATTTACAAGATTTTACACTTCTATTGCTTCTCTCTTTTTCTCACTTCTGGAACCTGTCCAAGATGAATTCCCTGGGTTTTTTGTCTTTTTTTTTTTTTTCCTGACCTTTGCATTTGTAGATCGTAATTGCTGTATAGTTTACTAGTGAAATTCTAAGGCCCTTCTTGGTGTGTAGCCTCTACTCATAGTTCCTTCATGCTCAGGTTGTTTCTCTAAAGAAACAAGCCATAGAATGTAAATTAGTATAAATCCTCAGAAAGAACAGGACACAATAATCTTTATGGTGGGAGAGAAGATGTTGAAGTCTAAGTACTAATTATTAGCTTTCATAGAATCCTAAAATGATAGAATGGTTAGGGTTGGAAAGGACCTTAAGGTCATCCAGTTCCAACCACCTGCCATGGGCACACCTGACACTAGATCATGTCGCCCAAGGCTCTGTCCAGCCTGGCCTGAACACCACCAGGGATGGAGCATTTTATCATTTCTTTGGGGAACCCATTCCAGTACCTCACCACCCGCACAGTGAAGAACTTCTTCCTTATATCTAACCTGAACTTTCCCTGTTTAAGTTTAAACCCATTTCCCCTTGTCCTCTCTCTATGGTCCCTAACGAAGAGTCCCTCTCCAGCACCCTTGTAGGCCCCCTTCAGATACTGGAAGGCTGCTGTGAGGTCTCCATGCAGCCTCCTCTTTTTTGGGCTGAACAGCCCCAACTTTCTCAGCCTGTCTGTATGCAGGAGGTGCTGCAGTCCCCTCATCCTCCTCATGGCCCTCCTCCGGACTTGCTCCAACAGCTCCATGTCCTTCTTATGTTGAGGACACTAGAACTGCACACAGTACTCCAACTGGGGTCTCACGAGAGCAGAGTGGCAGGATCAGCTCCTTTGACTTGCTGGTCATGCTAAGCACCTTCTGATAATTTGTCTAGCTTTAGGCACCTTCTGATAATTTCAAGGAGCAAAGATAAGTTTTTGAGTAATTCAGCTTTGCATCTCCTTCTGGGAGTTGTGTGATCACTTTCCTGCAAGGTATAACTTTTCTAATGTATTTTTTAAAGATGTGAATGTTTCTAAAGGACTAATAAGTAGCATTAGTTTTTACCAGAATTGTTCAGCCACTTATTTTTGTGTTAAAGCTTCACTATTTGTGATTGTCTTTGTAAAAACTAGTACATGAAGAAAACATGTTTAAGAGATTCTGTTCTACTTGGCCAAAAGCAATGGAGTAATTTATTGTAGACTGAGACTACTTCATCTCTGGTTGTCCCAGTAAGACTCTAAATCACTGGTGGGTTAAATTCATTCATCATGAATATAAGAATAGAGTCTGCTGTTTCAGTAGCTGGGATAAAATTACCAGACTATTAGTTCTCATGCTTCAGGATATAAATAGATCATTAGATAGGTTCAGTGATTTTTCTTTCTATACTAGTCAGATCCATTATGTTTTTGGCAATGTTAGGTATTTTACTTGAAGCATGCGATATTAGCCAGTGCTGCAGACAAGTTAAAGCTACTAGGCATTTCGTGAGCCTTCACAATCCCAAGGCTACTTCATCAGTTTCAGATTCCATCCTTCCTTTTACTTTGTCCTCCCACCAGATAAAAAGAAAGAAATTAAAAAGGAGGACAGATGAAAGAGGACGAATTGTATACAATACATTGAAATTGCAGTCAGAATTCTGTACAGCACTCAATTTATTACACTTTTTTGGTGGAAAAGTCACATGTGGTGATACTGAAGTAAGGATTTTGTTGCAGAGGATATAGAATATTAATATAATATAGCAAGAAAAGAAGAAATGAAAAAATAGGGGAGGAAAGAGATGAATAATTTATAAGAAAACACTTTCTTCAACTCATTAAAGTGGCCTGACAGTCATGGAAACTTAAGATTTTTCTTGTTCCAGAAGAAAGTAGAGCATATGCAAATGAACTTTTAAAAAACTAATCAAATGAAACTTTTCCCCCTCTTTAAATCTTTTACAAAGAGAAAAATGTTACTAAGGTAGTTCAGATTAAAGTTTTTACCACAGCGGTATTTATAATGATATCTAAATTTCGTGAACAGATCACTATGAGTAGCTAAAACTGATGCTTAAAAAAGTGACTTCACTCCTTCAATTTCCAGTGGCAGGTGAGAGATGTTCTTTTTTTTTTTTTCCTTCTACTTCAAACAGATGTGAATAGATGATCTGGGAAGCAGAGGGAAGCGACAAGGATTTGCTTTATGCCACTCCTTTTTAGGCAGTCTTTCTGTAGATGATGCGAAGACCTAAGAGGGAATGTTGGGGCAACTGTTCTCTATAGTAGTTTCTTTAAATGCCAAGAGTTTGGCCTTTTGTTATAGCATATTATGTTTTTTTTGTTTGTTTGTTTTGTTTTGTTTTGTTTTGTTTTTTTTTCCCCCACTGCAAATTTAGGAAAATGTCATTCTATACATTTTGTCTAGAATGTCATCTAGACATCTAGAAATTGTGATTCTTTTCGTATGGAAAACTCTTAAAAGATGGAGAGATGGGAAAGAGAGTAGGTCATTTCCCTTCTTGCAGTTCTAAGTCAAATGACTAAGGTTGCCATCCCCAGTTTAGGATGGAATGAATATAATCAAATCAGCATTGAACAAAATCAGGGAATGTAGAGTTATGGCTGTTATTTTTGGATTTGTTTATTTATTTATTTATTTATTTTTTCCTAAATAAGGCATCCCAATTATTTCAACATTAGTCCACTGGAATAAAGACATTCCCCAAAAGAATGGATCAGTCTGCAATCAAAAAATTTCAGTGCATCACACCCCCATCTAGTGTCAGCTGGGTGAAATCTTAGTGAAATCCTGAATAGTCTGTAGGCAAGTACAGATAAGGAAAGTTCTAGAAAAGAACGAAGAATGATGTAGTGAGGAAAAATAACCATATCATCTGAGCTACTGTCTTAGATTTTGCAAGCAAAGAAAGCAAGTTAATGTGTTCTGTGAAGGAGCAAGCCCTGAAGGCCTTGAAGGAGCACAGTTAAGGCAGCTAAAAGCAGTGTTTCATTTTGTACCTCACAGTTTTCTGATGGGTGAGGTTTCAGTTTTTTATTTATCTATCTATCAATCTATCTTGAAATTTTCCATTAATGCATTTTTGTTGGTATGACCCATCAATTTTAACTTCCCCTTAGCAGATCTTTTTTTCACTTGCCGTATAAAGTGCTGTGATAAAGCAGAGTAATAAGGGCAGCCATCTTTCAGGAATGCCAAACTCTTGATCCTTTTCATTTTTTTGACTGTTATTTCTAGTTTAAAAAATAGTGTGGGTATGTTTTCCTGTCTTGGTTGCCATCAAAGTATATGCAAAAGGAAATAAACCAAATGACCCTTCCTATTTAGATAAGAAATCTTCCAGCTCGTATTTGATCCATCTTTGCTATTGTAGCTTAGGTTTGCATTCTGCTTCTGTCCGTCACTTGAATTGGATTATTTGTGTAGCTGCTATTCCTGGTTTGGTTCTACCCTTAGAAGTTGATTTTTTTTGTTGCCTTTTTTTTTTTTTTTTTAAAAAGTTTTTATTCTTTTTGTCTGAATATTGTTCAAAAATGCCCTTAGGAATCATTCTTCTTGTTCAGATTGATCCTCTGAGGTTGCTCTGTTTGTCTGCATGTTGGACATGAAGCAATCTCATACCTCATAGCTGCTCTGCAGTAGCTGTAAGTGACCTCTTCAGCTCTAGAAATCTTGGATGTGTCTGCCGTGAATATGCAGACTGTCTCTCAGAGCCATGACAGTTCTGGCTGTTCAAGAAACCAGGAGACTTAGAGTTAATTTTTGCATGTACAGCAAATCCAGTGCATCTCCAAAGTGCTGGATTTACTGCATGGTACAGAGCAGCTGTGCTCTCTTATGCATATATTTGTGCCTGGGAAATCTCAGACCAGAAATATAACAACCAGTCTTGGAGCTGAAGCTGTTTCATTTACACAGTGTCTTGTAGTGAAAAAAAAAAATGCTTTAAAGCTTATAATGGTTTATAAGTGATTGCTTGAATTAAATATATACATTTGACGTAACATCTTTCTAGTTTTGTGGCTTTGGTTTTCACTAAAATATAACTGCTTGGAGAGCTAATATCTTAACCCTAGCAGTCATTCGTTTGACTAGTTTGGAGAAAAATATGTGATAGGAATTGATGGTAATCTGAAAGGGAGACAGGTTTTTGCCTTGTGAATTTTTGCCCAGAAAGCTGATGAATACTGGTGATTAAAAGAACAGTTGCAACTGTGTTGATTTAGATTATAAAAAAATCCTGTTTAAGAGTGGAGCAGGTCATACACAATTGACTTGGAACTATTCTTCGCACATTTAGCAGTGCACTGCCTGTTTCATCCTGTTATTTTCAAAGATAGAGGAATGTGAATGAGCACTTGCTGCTTAGATGGTGCCTTCAAAACAAATAAAACAGCAACAGAAGTTTAATGTATAGCAATGCATAATGCACTACCAGAGCCCTATGTTCCAGCCTTGAGACTGCAGTCAACTCAGCTTTGCAAAGATGGGGGAGATTAAAACTGTTGTCCAATGGTGTGGACATCAAAAAACTGGTTTATGGATGTCTCTGATGAATATCGTGATTGTGATTCATTTTAGCCACATGATTAGGTAAACCAGCTCTAATCTTGGCTCTGTCGTGTGGCATACAATGAAACTGTGGCTTGCTGATTTCACACTTTTCATGTGTTACTAACAAGATACAACATGATTTTATGTACTGTTTTTTCTTAGCATGCACGTCTTTAACTTGGAATCGAAACACTCCTTTGAGATCAAAGATTCCTTTAGCTTCTTTACAAGCAGATGATAATTAATTGAAACCTAAATCCAAATCCACAGCTATTCCGAATAAGTTAAAACCAAAGAAGCAGCCTCCCACCTCCCAGGTACTCTGTTTATCCATTAACATGGTCTATGTTTATCTTTAACACTGTTGCTGATGTTCATCTTTTCTCCATTGAAAGTCTTTTGTATAATGCCTTACATCCAAACAAACATATGAGATGTTTTTTCAGTGAAGACAGTGGGTTGTGTTTTAAAATGTGCCATGCACCATAATCTTTTGTAGTTCTGTGAGGAACTTATTTCCAAAATATGTTTATAGAATATTTTTAAGGCTCACTCCAAACTTGTTTTCATAAATGAAAGACACTAGGCATCAGATCGATCAATGTGTGGGAATTTTTTTATATGTACTTAGGAATTTTTAAACTGCAAATTTTAAGTCTTCTGTGCTGCTCTTTAAAATCTTTCATAGATCTTTTATATAAGAATTGTCAGCCAGATTTTCTGCTGATTGTTTTTCTTAGTCTAATTCTATTTTTTTTTTCCTGCCAAAGGAAATCTTTATTGTTGTTACCAAGTGTTTAACAATTTGTGAGAATGCACTGTTCCTACTCCACAGCCTTACTGTATTTGTCAGGGCTGTATGATGCATCAACAAATTTCTTAACCAAAATGAATATAGGAGAGGAGTCACCTGGTTGGAAAAATTGAGTTTGGACAACATTGGTATATTTGAAGAATGATGGTAGTAACCTTCACTATTTTAGTGCTGGTGGGCGCAGAAGAAATCCTGGTTTGCAAATAGTGCAGAATTGGAAATTTTGGAGGTTTTGTATTCTGTTGACAGAAGTGGAGCAGCTTGTCAGGGAAAGCAAAGCAGCCAGTTTAGAGAGGCACTGGTTGTGGTAATTCACATCCTTCCAAGGATCTCTTGATGCCATTCACTTAGGTGATTTGGTAGAGTGGTCTATTACTGCAACAGTCCATGACTTAAACCATACTTTGGCCCCAAAGTGATACCACTTGCAACTTTCTTATTACATCATTACTAATATGGTCTTGCAGCTCTAGAAAAAAATCGTGATTTACAATTTTGCATGAGTTCCCTTCATCTTCTGTTGCCAGCAATAGCAGCAAGAGAGGGGTTAATCTTTATGGCTGTCTGCAGCTGTGAACTGACTCAGCTTTTGTGATTCTTGATGATATTCTGATAAAAATGGCATAAATCATTCTATTGGGAACTGTGTATAAGTACATCTTGACAGACACTGGAGTTTTGGGAAGACTCAGAGATAGATATCCCAGACTTCCCTAGGGGTCCTACACCAATTCTCCACTGTAACCAACTTCTATAAACTGTGGCTGGTTTTACCCCTTAGCTATTTTAGCTTCTACTCTGATTTTGTATGCTTTTGGTGTCTTGAGCATGGGGTAATGTTGTAGGTATGTAAAAGATTAAAATGTCTCAAGTCAGACCTCCTCAGACAGAAACTTACTACTTTTTTCACATGGTGTTTTAAGCTCTGCTAAGCTCTAACTAGGCTAAGTCGCATAGCTAGTGGGACTTTTCAGCTGCTTCTCCTCACCTCCCTCAGATGAAAGGACAGTTACTCCTTTTATTCACAGACTCTGTATGTACTCATATAGCACCTTGGCTAACTTTCCTTTTTCTTGGCTACAGCTCAAACCCTTGAACTTCTGATACTGTATTACTTAGGCTGGATCTGTTTCAAGATTAAACTGCAGAGTATGTCAGCTTTTCAACAGGAGTAGGCTTTAAGTTTTACTGGGAGAACAAGCTAGGAAGATGATTTACATTCTGCCCTAACTATTTTGCTCCTCAAAATGTTTGTAATCTCAGCCATGGCAAAAATAACAAATGAGCAGCCACCAAATACAAATACCTGAAGCTGAACAGTCAAAACAAATAGTCGTAGACTGAACTTTGTCTTAGCACTTTAGCAAATAAAAGTAATGGTGTTAAATGTGAAGTTAGTAAATGTGGTACCGTGCCCAGTTTGCAAACACAAAGGTAGCCTTCTGTTCATTGCTCTGTTGTCAGACAGCATTTTCTGGGTGAAATTCTATGCTTTTCTTAGAGATACAGCAGGTGAAATGATATTAAGCTGAGACAGGAAGTCTGAGAGCTTAACTCACTTTTTTGCCTTCTGCCTTGGGATTCCCTGTCCTCTGCCTGGTGAATGACCTTGGACCACTGTGCTCTTCCTCTCTCCTCCCATGGGTGCTGGCCAGCGACCTCTCTCTCCTCAGGAGGAGGCAAATTCATGCAGTAGATTTTTGTAAGCGCTGGAAAGGCTCTGCAGATAGCTTAGTCTTGAGGGCTGCCTTCATTAATAAGTGTCTTTGTTAAGTTTAATGTGGCTGCCTTGTTGGTCACATGCAGAGGTCTCCTATTTTTTATTTCAACTACAGTTTGTGAAGGGCTCTTAGGAAGCCCGTGTGCTGGTCTTGTGCTTTTCTTCTTAGTCAAAGAGAGGCTTGGACTACATTTGTATGAACCCAGCCTTTTTATATGGCATAACAAGTTTGGAGTGGGATGAAAGTATGTTTTTTCCAAAAGTAATTTGCTATACTAACTGCATTTCCAATTTGTTATGGGTTTTGCAGGTCAGACCTTCCAAGGAAGGGCACAGCTTAGATGAAGCAGTGGTTTAAAAGTAGGTGTCTGAAAGGGACACTTGGAGCACTTTGGAGTTCCATTTCTCCTATTTTTCTTTAAAGGTACATGGCTCTTTCTGCTTTACTCTGTGTGGGTCTCAGTGCTGTTCGTGTAAGTTAAATGTGGGTGTGACTGTGGGTATAACACCCATCTGTGTGTTAAGCGATCTTTAAACTTGGCCTTACAACTTCCTTCAAGGACTTCTCCAAGTGAATCAGAGTTTCATTTCTCTCTGAACTGGGACAGAGTTAATGTGGGAAGTAAGTGCTAAAGTGTTTGGCTTCCGAACATATAGAACAACCTATATGTAGGTGCTAATGGAGAATTCTATTGCAAAAGATCCAGTTGGTTTTTATTGCTTCAAGACCATCCTTACTTTGGAAAACAGATGGTCCTATTTATATTTGCTATCTGAGGCATAGAATGTTGGACATTATGTGGAATATGGGTGATCTGGATTTCAATGTGTCTGATGATGCTAGAAGTCAGCAATGATTATTTTTAATCATGTGCCAAATTAGAAATAGAGAATTAGAAAAAAAAATATAAAGAATGAACAAAATTGTCTATAATAACAGTTGAGTTGATAGTGCTAAGGGATTTAGGTTAATAAGCTCTGCCTGCTGCGTTACCTAATTTTAATCCAAATTGTTATGTGCTTGGTGAATACACTGCTGGGTTTCATAGTCCCTTCTTCAGGCAGCCAAACAGGTTAAGAAACCCCAAGAACGTTCTGCTGAATGTATTAGGCCATTCTCATTGATATACTCTGGCTACTTGGTGCTGCTCTGGTGATGCAAAGCAGCCATAAACCTGGATTAATGTAGTAGAGCAGCGGGAGAATTCAGTAAAGAAAGAGGGTGGCTGTAGTTTGCTGTGATATTTGTTCTTTGAGACTCATATCTAACATAAATTAATTGACAAACTTAAATTATAATTTAATGCAGTTAAATTCTCCCAGGAGTCATGAATGTAATGAAATTATGTTTAAATTTTGTTGGTTTTTTTGGAGGGGGGGAGATGTGGGCTATATGTAGGGATAAATTTTCATCTGTTTTAATTAGCTATTGCTCACAGTCCCAAAGGACCTGCTCTTAGCTGTGAAAGATGAAAATGTCATACTCTGTCTTCATACTTTTGCCCAAACAGGGGAAGATTAGAGAACAAGAGCAAGGATGAGCATGGGCTACACATCCATGGAAAGGAGGAGTAAGGGTTGGGTTTTTTTTTGGTTGTGGTTAGAAAAGTTTTATTCATTTAGAGTCAAAGCGTATGAAGCAAGAAGGGAGTTGGCTCTCAAAGTTCAAGGCCAACCTTAAGGTCTGTGTTCACTAGCTTTGACTAAACTTGAAAAGTAGTAGGAGTATCTTGTCTTGCAGTATTAAACTGTCACAATGCCTACCATGAAATAGTGAGCAGCTGATGTTAAACAGGTAGTAAAATGGAAAGCTTTATTTCTAACCTCTTAAAATTATATATGAACCCATTCTAAGAAGAAAATGGAGCGCGCATTGGAGAAGATAGATACGTCTAGTCTTCTCCTCCATACAATACAATGTTTTATACCATCATTTTCTCCTTATTATATTTGCACTCTCAGCATAATGAACTAAAAATTCCAGAAATTACCAATAACCTTCTTCTGTTTTTAAAACACAGCATAAGTTAACTGTGCCGAAGTAGTTAATATTTTGTTTTCTCTATATGTGTAACTATCAGCCCTACTTTTATAGCTCTTTACTTTTTTTTTGTGTTTAAAGAACAAACAACTAATAGAAGACAGAACTTCATAACTTTAGCTACAGAGCAGATGCATGACCCCAATCTCTCTTGCTTCTGTTCTTTGATTGATTTCTGTTCTTTTTGATTGATGGTATCTCAGATTAAACTTCTTGAGCATTAGAATCAACCTCTCAGTGATGAGTTTGGCAACTTCTCCCTTATCACACTGGAGCAAATGTAGTCTCATGTGTGTGCCCTTCTCCTTCTTTACTAAGTTTTGGAGAAATACTGAGTCTTTGAATTTGCATAATTTAAAAGAAATCCATATAGAAATTAAGATTAATTACTTTGTTTCTTATACTGTGTTTATTCTCCTTGGCTAGCTGCAGGGTCAGACTGGATGTTGAGCTCTTCAGAGCTGGGCTTTGAAAAGCTGAGATGTATGACCTATTAAATTCTTGAGCTTTTTATATTCATTCTTTTTGCCTTTGTATTCAAAGCATTGCTGAGGGCTTGTTTATATGCATTACTATACCTCTTTAAATTAAGGTGTAATTTAAAATCAGTTTCATTAAACTGGTCCAATAGGCTCTGTAGCCACCCTTATTTCAGCATAATCTAAATTTATTTCAGGTTAGTGTAAATCAGCTAGGAACATTGTTAACTTAGAATTTAATAATCCATTAAATTAGACTAATATTGAAGATGTCCTCACAAGAGTTTGTGCTGGTATATACTCGAATTAGTTAGAGCAAGTTTATATCTACACAAGGAATTAGAAATGAAATAAAGCACCTACTATCGTCAATTCCATCACCTGGGTGAGTAATTTGGAGGAATTAGCATGCAGGGAAAGAAGAGTAAGAAAAACAGAGCTTTCCACTTTGCCTGATCAATGCAAGTGGTCATGATGTATATAAGGACTAAATCTGTGTAGGCTGTTTTACTCCTTGCTTCTTTAGGCTTGGTATAGTCAGTAACAGCAATGATTTGTAATGCTGGTTAGGATGGCACCAGTCGAGAGAAAAGCCAGAGTAGGATGCCTCTTTCCTCTGGGTAAGCTGCCTCCTGCACCTGAACTTGTTCCTTCAATTCTACCTGCTGTTACTATTGCATGGCATTGCATTGAGTGGTGTCAGCATTCCCAGAGATGTTTGGGAAGCTTCCAGCTTCCCAGAAGTTTCCTCAGGATTTTCCCCCCTGATGCTCAGCCAGGCTCCTGTTGTTCCTGCCTCATCCTGAGCTGTCCACCAGGCCAGTGGTGTGTATACCAGGTTCCCATGTCTTAGCTTGAGATTGTGAACAAGGAAGAAAAGACAGCTTCCTTTTGTGGTTCAGCTGGTAAATTTTGTGTTTTTCACAGCTCAGTCTGATTCTATTTGCAGATATCATGGGAGGCGTGGATATAGAAGAAGACAAATGTAGGAGTGGGGGTTTTGCATGAGGAACAAGCTGTGTTTTGTGGCTCTTCTGCCACAAAAGAATTTTTAGGAGGGAAATATGCAGGTGCAAAATGTTAAAAATAACCTGTGCTCTATATCTGGAAAGTTTATAATACCATCTGTGCTTTGGCACAGCTTTCATCAGCCAAGAAATACTGGGCTGCTTCCCTACTACTAGTAATTTCTTCTACTGAGTTGCTACTTAAAAGAAGTTAAAATAAGTGTGTTTAGTAATATTCACTGATTTTTTATTTTATTTTTTTTTTATTTGAAATGAATGTATGAAAGATGCATTTTTGGGACCTAATTTTAGTTCTTCTAATTTAAGAAGTTTACCTAATTTAAGTTCAAATTATTCTTTTAATTTAGCTGGATTTATGCAGTGACTAAAAAAGAGCGACAGAGGAAGGCGCAGTGCCTTTTTGTAAGAAATTGGAGTTTACTGCTAGATTTGCTGTCTGTCGTTCTTTCACTGACTTCTTTGGCTTTTAATTTTAAGATGTACATAGGTCTTATGTTTACAGCTCCTCAAGGAGAGTGTACTTAGGTGTTACATACCTTCAGGGGGGCCTGTGCTCTTTTAAGGAGGCCTTACTGAGCTAAATCGTCTTTTATTGTCAAGTTGTATGTGGCTCATGAATTTTTATTTATTATTTTTGTGGCACCTTCAATGTAATTTGAGCTGCTAGACAGAAAATCTGGTATCTTTTTGTGCTCTGCTTTGTAGGCACTGATTCTGAAAACCTCTGTGTTCACTTAACATAGCTGGTTGTTGTCTTAATAGCTTGTCTGTGAGTATGTAAGCACTAGCTTGTGTGCAAGCTACAGAGGGCATGTCTTAAGGTAGAGAAAATATAAAATCATGTATATATACTTGGTATGCAGAGCTCTTGATTGTTACTTTTCACTTGATTAGATAGTGCGCTTGAATTTGCTGTACGTTGAATGTATGCATATATTTGGTATGATGACTGCTAGTCGTACAAAAAGCAAAACTTACTGTATTCAGTATTGTGATTACAATCTGATTGTGGCCTGTGAATCACACTTAACATGGTTTATGTTTGTATGTAAAAAACAAAAAATAGTGGAGTGCAATCTCAAGTTTCTGAATGCTGTGAAAGTGAGATGGGCTCTCTGCGCTGTAATCTGTGCTCTCTTATTTGGGTCTGCGAGTGATGAACTTCCTACTTTTGCGTGTATGTTCATTTGCTTCTGGAAGAGGAAAGGCCAACTCAGAATTTGCAAGCAGTGTGGACTGATGGTTGCTCTTGATTTGATACAATCTTGGGAACACCACAGACAAGTGCAACCAGAATTCTGATTCTTACTTCAAAAGATAAAAAAGAAAGTTGTTTGTTTGTTAGTTTGTTTTTTTGTTGCTGTTGTTTATGGGAGTTTTTGGGGGGGGGAGGTGGAGGGTTTTATTTATTTTTTTTATTTCCTGCTGAAGACATAGGGAAATATGTGACAGCGCAGATTATCCTGAGCAGTTTGATTTTTTGTACTTCATTTCATTTTTCTACAAAGTGCTCTAAAAAACAGAAAGTACCATTCCTGCCTTGGAAAGCAGAAGGCTATGAAACTGATGTCGTGAGGAAGCAATGAAACTGGAGGCTGTAGTTCTCTGGGGGATTACAGAATGAGACCTGAACTTGAAATCCTCACATAAACAAGATGTGCTTCATGGCACATTTAAATTTCTGGTAGTTTAACCTGCTCCCTACCATGACACAAGAAATTCCTTGGAGACATAGTAAAGCAGCAAATAATACTTGGATGGTCTTGCCCCCAGTCAAATGTTTTGACTTGTTACTGAATTTTTTTCTCTTCTCATTTAGATTTTTGGGACATCAAATTTAAAGAACCTTTTTGTTTGTTTGTTTTTAAACCGCATGTGCTCATGACTGTTTTGCTGCTGAAGTATTAAATGCTGGTTTAATTCTTGTGCACTTGTATCTGTAACTTACTCTGGCTTGACTTTGCAGCAGTCTTACATAATTCTTTCTTAGTAATTGTGTTCTGTATCTATATTTGAAAATTTCTTATTGTCTGTCTCTTTTCCATCTTGTGTGAGAATTGTTTAGACCTGCCTGGTAGACTTTGTGGAGCTGTGGATAAAGAAATTTACAAGGGAAATGCATTTATTTTTATGTAGGATATCTCTCTTCTTACCTGGACCTCTCCAGAAGTAGCATGAAAATAATTTGGGAGTGAGTGTGACCCTTCAGTGAGGTTAAGTGGCCAGAACATCTCCAAGATCTCTCTTTATGACCTTTTTTCTTTTTTCTTTCAGTGTTCTGTGTTGTCTAAAAATCTTCGCACATTTGTAATGTTAATAAGGGAGCACCATGGACGATGTAATGAAAGTATGTTCCATCTCTATTCAGTCAATTTACTAATTATAATTGTCTTTTAGAACATCTGTGGCTAATTCTAAGTTACCCTAGAAAGGTAATATAAAGCAGCAAATTTATGGGAATGCTGGAAAGGATCAGGGGCTCAAAGCTGTGAAGTTTTCCTTTTTTTTTTTTTTTTTTTAATGCAATGTTTAAAGCCAGAGAAGTGTATTAGAGGTTTGGACTGCTTTGTCACCTGGAGTTTATGACTTGGCTCTAACCAATTTGCCTAGTCAAAAACTGGTCTTGGATTCTATTTTCATATTTCAGTTAGTGTAAGGTTACAGCTTGGTAAGTGTTTATTGGTGCGTGACAAGCATGGATTAAAGAAAAAACCCAGTTTCCACAAATGTAGGAATGAGAGAGATTTACTTTCTGAATGACATGTCTGGATAGATGGAGGGTTGGATTCTGCCATACTTGAGTGGTGTCTCTCTGTCTGGATGTGTCACTGGTTAACCAGATGGGAAAAACTGACTGTTGTATGATAGAGTCAGAAGGTAATTATTGGACTTTTGTCCTTCTTTTACATCTTTTCTCAGAGGATGAATTCCACTAAATGATTCATTTTTGACCTTAATGAAGAACCACCCAAATTCCTAGTATTTCAGTTTCTAAAGGACTGTTGTTCTCATCTCTTGATTAGTATGTACTGGTGCAAACTCATTTCCATGTTTGCACTGCAAGGCAATGTGGAGAAGCTGCTCTGCTGTAATTTGAAGTTATTGCCAGAAAATGGTAGGCTTTTACTATAGATCTCAGCACTTTTAAATTTTAGGTATTTGGAGAAAAAAAAAACAGTTTTGTAATAACCTCGCTTTCCCTAAATGCCTCAGTCACTCCAGAAAATGGAAGTGCTTAAGGAAGCCTTTCGATTTAGGATTCCATTATGAATATGGACTCGCATCTCCATTGTGATCAGCTGTGTCTTTTCCTGAATGTATGTCGTCATTTGTTTCATTTCTGTGCTTTATCAGGAATGAATGGGGGTGCATTCTGGTTCAAAGAATGGTAGATGTGACCACATCATGTAGTAACTTTTGCATGATGTAGGTGAAAGCCCTTCTTATTTTTGTGGCTAAATTATTTTCAGTTATAAGTTGATTTTTCCTGGAAACGTTGTGCCTATGTGGTTATTATGAATGCTTAATAGATATCATAGGTGAGAATATAATCAACCAGACCATTCCCATTCACCATGCAAACTCAGGATAACATAATTACGCTTATTTTGAAGCTGTTTTTAAGTCATAAGTAATTACATGATTCATAACTTCAGGTAGTTTGTTGTTTATTTTGAAGATCTTAACAGCTATCTTCAGTTCTTTCTTGCCTGCTGTGGTGTTTGTTTGTTTTGTTTTTGGTTTTTTTTTCCTAATCAAGTATGCATTTTTAGGCTTCTACTTGTCAAGTTTTGTCTTCGTTGCAATTCCAGTCAAGCTTTTTATTTTTGCAATATAGCCGATACCTGGTTGATATATTAGATGTGCTGTCAGCTCAACTACTTACTCTATTAACTAGTCATGTCTTAAATTTATTTGACAGTGTTGATATTAGTGGTAAAATGGATGTGGTTCCATCCGTTCATGTCAACTTCTACAGCAAGGACAGCTGAATTTTGGCATGCAGGATAGCTTTTTTCCCCTTAATATGAAATTGTCATTCTATCATGTGGCTGAGCTTTAAGACTTTAGAGAACTCAGAGCAGTGCTGGGGTATGTGTGCATATATCTCTTTTTGTATATATATAGTCTGAGCAGGTAGTAAATACAGGCAGGACTGTGAGTTGTTTGATCAAAGAGAGAACTGCATGATGTACTAGCAGATGTACCCTGTTGTGGGGATAATGTGAAAAAAATTAACGGAACTTAGTTGAAACAAGGAATTCAGATTCTGGTCAGCCCTACAGGCAGCAATGGGGAGAAAAGCCTAGTACTATGCTAGATGTGAACTCTGAACTGGTTGCCAGAGCCACAGTCTGGAAGGATCTATATGCCAAGCTGCTTATGCTGAACTGAAAAACCTTCAGTAGTTGCTTGGGGTCTCATAGCATGTAATTAAACCTCTCCTTATTAAGAAAATAGCAGGTGAACATGCAGTAGAAAGTGCTAATTGGGCACTGCATTATCATGGTTTGAGCTATAGAAAGACATTGACAAGATATGTCAAACCAAGTGAATGTTATTATTAGACTCCACAGTTCAATCAGGACAATAGGCATCTTCTTTATTAGAAAATTTGGCTGAATCAATAAAACAGGCAGTTCAATCAATGGATTATGAATCTCAGTCCCCAGGGTATATGAAAACGCTGCTACTGCTTTAATGTATGCAGTCTGATCATGACAGTATAGAAACATTTATTGAACTAGTGAAGTATGTGCTTGAAAATTGAATGACTTCTGTCTTAAATGGTGTCTTGTATCATGAGCATCAATAAAATCCCTAGGCTGTGTGAATCCTAAAGATGATTCTGTATCTCTGAGCTGTTTTCTAGCTGGTTTACGTTCTCAAGTTGGTGCACACAACTGTATGGAAAAACTATCATTTAAGTAAATTTGTTTTCATCCCAGCATGGCAAATAGAATCCTTTTGAAGATATTATGTATTTGAATGAATTTAAAAGGCAAAAAGGTCTTATCCCCTATTTTGGAAGAGTCAGGTTGGAAATAAGGGTAAGAATTGATTGAACTAATATGTAATCTATGTATTATTTTGCATATATATTTAATTTGTAATGTGTATTTATTTTGTACATTGTATTAATTTTGGATTTAATTTTGTCAAGGAGCAAGGAAGACAAGTATCACACACTTTTAGTTTTATACCTGCACTGGAGCAGCTGGGAGGCAGAACTTTCTGGTGGGACCTGCAACTAGCAGTCTGAAGATGTAGCTCTTCTCAGTTCGGTTGGTTACAGGATGTTTTGTGAAAATCTCTTGGTAAGTTCCTTCTTGCTTCTTTCTTCTTCTTCTTCTTCTTCTTTTTTTTTTTTTTTTTTTTTTTAGTGTTTCTGGCCTTGGTTGCAGGATTATTTTGCATGTGTGTGAGACATCCAGGAGGAATTGTAGTATGAATAATTAT
The DNA here is from genome assembly GCA_039720435.1 of Amazona ochrocephala. Lineage (NCBI taxonomy): Eukaryota > Metazoa > Chordata > Aves > Psittaciformes > Psittacidae > Amazona > Amazona ochrocephala. The sequence goes on along the minus strand of CM077884.1, from coordinate 40,378,309 downwards.
TTATCAGTTAAATATGTGTTGTTATAAACAATTGATCAGTAGCTGATTGTTCATTGTACTATCTAAAGCATCTTTCTTTCTCAGTAGTATCTGAAATGGTTTCTCTGTGGCATTTTACAGTACATTGACTGATCAGAAGAATTTTGAAATGAGTAAAGCCTTCCCATACAATTTGTGCACAGTTATGCATTATTAACCCATGCTACAAAACTGGTGAAATATTCTATTTATTTTTCACAGCAGTTGAGTGCAAATAATTTTCACTTGTGAATGGGGTTTCTTCTCACTTCACAGTTTTTTACATAGCAAAAAGTTTTTCTAGACTTCTTACACAGATAATTGTAGTGGAAAAAATACAGAATTAATCATGTAGAAAGAGTCAATTTCAAGAGAAATTTAATAATAACCACCAGTGTTCTTCATGTTTTGTCTTGTTTCTGCACTTAAGCTGAAAACTGCAACTTTTAAATATGCATCTGAAGTTGTCCATTGCTAATTTTATTGTGTGTAGGATGATCTGAGAAAATCAGCAAGCATTTGGGCTGTACAGTCTCTCTCATTAATATGTTTGGCTTCTGGGATGAGGGTATCAAGATAAGTGTTGCAATATACTTGACAGGAAAACACTGTCATAAAATTATATATATATATATGAAAAAATACATATATGTGAAAATAATAAATGTATATTCTGGTTTGATTTAGTGATATATGTAAGGATTTAGATGTATGTATATAAGGAGGGTGCACGTGTGTGTCTGTGTAAATCTGTATTACTTCTGAAAAGCATCCTTTTCTCTCTCATTCTTACCTCAGTTCCGAGTATGCCTCTTCCCTCTCAGTGTCTTAGTTTCTTGCCTGTTAACTTAGTTTTCTATATATCGATCAGAGACTTCTGCATTCTAGCAAAACAGTAGGCAAAGCAATGAAATTCTATAAACACCTCTGTTTCCTTTATCCTAGTGTATTAAAAGAGCATCTGCTGCAACAGACTCCCAGGTTGAGATTGGGGTCGATAATTATTATGGTAATAACAGCCTAAAAAAACCCACAAGAGTAACCATGAATAAACAATATTTTGAAAATAGTGTGAATGTAAATTATTATTCCTCAGCTTAGCAAGTCCCTACTCTGCTAGAAAAGCTATTTTAACAGGTTTTAACTTACTATAATTTGCCACTTCCCAGGAATTCTATGAAGTACACGAGAACAGACATATAAGAGGACTTTTACTGTCTTGTCCAACTGAGTTTCCAATTCAGATATGGATATTCAGATATGGATATTCAGATATAGTTTGGGTTAGAAGGGACCTTAAACATCATCTAGTTCCACCCTCCCTGCCATGGGCAGGGACATCTTCCACTAGACCAACTTGCTCAAAGCCCTGTCCAGCCTGGGATTGAATGCTTCCAGGGATGAGGCAGCCACAACTTCTCTGGGCAACATGTCCCAGTGCTTCATCACCCTCACAGTGAAGAATTTTTTCCTTATATATAATCTGAATCTGCCCTCTTTCAGTTTAAAGCCATTCCACCTTGTCCTATTAAGGGTCATGAATGGAATCATAGAATCATGGAATTGTTAGGGTTGGATAGGTCCTTAAGATCATTTAGTTCCAACTCCCCTGCCATGGGCAGGGATGCCTCACAGATAACACTGTTTAACTGTCTCAGCAAAATGTTATCTTAATAGCATGGTTGTTAATAAATTATGAGAATTGTGGTTTTTTTTTTTTTGTTTTTTTTTTTTTGTTTTTTTTTAACTTTTTTAAACTTCCTGTTCCAAGGGGAGTTGGAAATCTTCATTTTGAATCCAACAAGAAAGTGTTATGCAGTGTGGCTGAGGGTGCAGTTTCTTACAAGCTGGTAATATTTACTGCTTTGAGACTGATACAGAGCTATGGGATATTTTCATGAAGCTTTTGCAATGAAAATTGCAAAATACCTGTAGAAATTTAATCCTCTATTAATGCTGGATTTTGAAAATGGCTCCAGAAATAGATTTAAAATTGAAGGTAATATCATTCTGAAAGTTCAGATATTATGAGAGCCGCTCTTTAGATGTGGCTGTAAACTCAGTATTCAAATCAGAGTTTCACACTGCTATTGCTGTTTCTAGGTGAATGAATATAATAGCAAAAATAGGGAATTATTCCAATCACTTTAAGTTTGCTTAATATTTAACCTAGAGACAAACTGGGCATTAAACTGAAAGCTAAACATTTTAAGTGTGCTGTCAATATTGAAGTAAGTGTTGAGGTGGTTGGTTTGCCCACTTTTGCTATCATCTGTTATTTTAGAATCATCTTCCTTTGTAAGAGTGTAAGAGTGGATATGATGTTTAAAAAAAAAATAAAAAAATAGCTGCATAACCAAGACCCACAGTATTTTGCTGCCTACTGCTCAGTGGCTTTGCTGCTTACTATTGTGGAGATGGACTACACTTTTGGTTCAGGTAAATGCAATTTGTTAAAGTTAGTGATAGTTGTCACTGGCATTAGAACTGGATTAAAATTCCTACGTTAAGTGTCTGTAAGTTAAAGATTACCTCTCAAGTCATCTGCTGAAGGAAGTTAGTTATTAAAAGAAGGAAGAGAACCATGTTCAAGGCCGGGTTGGAGAGAGCCTTGGGTGGCATGGTTTAGTGTGAGGTATCCCTGCCCATGGCAGGCGGGTTGGAACTAGATGATCTTAAGGTCCTTTCCAACCCTTACTATTCTATGATTCTATGATTCTCTGTTCTTCAAGTCATTATTTTAAACAGTAGGAAACTGTTGAAATGTTTTTAAAGAACATTCTCACATTACTATTTATCCTTCTTAATGCATGTTAGCAATACACATTTCTGTTAATTCAAATTATATTTTAATAGTCTTCTTAGTGAAATGAATTTGGAGGTGACGGTTACATTTTCAAAACCCATTATATACTCTAATCTTTTATTGTTCTTTCCATTCAAGAATCAGCAATATATATTCTCTTTGGAAAGCATGATTTTCCAGCTGTTACTCTAATAGTTCATTCTGCTTGCCTCCCTTTCACTCATTTCCTGTGTAGTTCTAAATCTTATTCACCCTTTAAAGTTCAGTTTGAGTTTCTGAGAAATTTTTCTGCTTCTGTAGATTTGTATGTTCAAAGAGCTGTCTGCCAGACTGCTTCTCAGTTTTTCCTGCTTTGCTTTCCTTTTTTCTGCTCTGTTCCTCCTCTTTTCCATTTTATTCTCCTACCTTTGAACTGAGCAGCAAATATCCTTATGATATTTACAGGAGAAATAGTATTTGGATAGTTCTTTGTTTGGTATTTCCATTGGAAATATCACAAGCAGTCATGTTTCCATGATATTTCCATTGACATTAACTTCAGAATGACTTCCTTTAATCGAGCTTAGGGGGGAAGAAGCTTCATATTCATTGCCAGTTTTGTGTGTTTACTTTCTCTCTTTTAAAATCATTTTGTAAATTAACTGGGAGGAAAAGATCACAATCAGTTGACTTGTCTTTATTCTGATTGAAAACTAAAGCAAATGTAACCTCTGCAGCTATGTAATGTTCATATGGAGGAAGAATATATTGACGTGATTTAAATATTTATATATATAAAAGCTTAAGCTGCTGAAAGAATATAAAGGAAAGACATAGTCTAGTGTTTGAAAATTAACAAATTATTTCATGCATCAAGAAATTTAAATTGGTGTCCAGGTATGAGAAGACTTGTTTTAAGGCCTGACTTGTATAGGGTAATTTTTCTTTTGGAAAAATCAAATAAAAATTAGTTCTAATTTAACATTTTATTCATAGATCCGTATTGTACTAGGAGGGCCTAGTAGGTGAGTAGAAATGAAAAAAAGATGCAGTAGAAATCTTCCTACATAGCGGCATGCCCCATGCTGTTATTGATTCCGCTACAGAAAAATGCTCATGTTGTTATCCAGCTGTGTGCTGATCAGTGTAGTTCTCCAAACATCAGTCTCCCTGAACATATGGTGCCTGATTTCTGCAGCTTTGCAGTCCACATTTATTGGACTGGAACAGATAGCTTGGTATTTATAGGCTTTTCTACCTGTGGTCCATAAATGTACTTCTGAGTCAAAAGCCATGGTCTACCCGCAGATTGCACATACCAGAGGCCTTTATAGTCAGGTAATTTCTTGACAGTAAGTAATGGGAAGAATAGGGATGAGAAACATCTGGGAAGCTGGTACAGCTGGTAATACTTCACTTTATTGGCAATAATCAACATTTGTGTGCCAGAAATTCAACTGATATAAGGTATATCATGGTGTTCCAAATAAGAATTCTAGTAACAGGAAAAAAAAACCAACCCCCAAAACACCCCACCTGAAATAAAACACTGAAGTTAACAGTGAGAAAGTTCTTGTATTAGGACAAAGTATTTTTTCTGAAGAAAAATGAAATAGATTGTATTGGACCAGAAATGGCAGTAATTAGCTTCTGCATTTAAAACATGCAGCTGCAGTGCACTATGCCTGGAAGAATGGTTTTGTGGAGTTAGTCAAGAAACCTGGGTTGTGTTATTGGCATTTTCACAAAATTACTGAATTTCTGTCCGTCAGTCACTTAATCTCTGTAGTTAAATGAAATAACTTTTCTACTTCAAGAGAATATGAAATGACTGTGGGGTGCCAAGAGTAATGCTGGCTGTAGAAATGTTTAGCTAAATCAGTGCTTTAGATGGCATGTTTGTATAAAACCGTACTAGAAAATTAGTTAGAACCAGCCGTGCAGCCCATTTTAGGCTGTGGGTAGTTTTTTACCTTAATTTGCACCTGACGGGAGTTACAGGCACCAATGGATTGGAAGCTAAGTGAAATATCATCCAGTTTAAATGGAAAATTCATCTTATTGTAGCAGGGGCTCAGGCAAATACCAGTGAATCAAAATACTGAACCATACAGTCCACTTGAAGTTCCTCAGACTCATCCTGTTGACTTTGACAGGTTTTTGGTTGCTTGTTTAGAAACACCAGTGTCCCATGAGGTATAGAATTTAGTTAACAGTCCTATTTTTCTCACAATGGCATAGAAAACAAGAATAGAAAAGGAGATTAAAATATCACGCAGTATTGAAACTCTGAGGTCTTTTGCAGAACAGGAGTGCCACTTTTTTTTTTTTTTTTAATGCAGCTTTGGAATTTTGCTTTGACTTCTGTTACTTGGTATTTTTGAAGATATTTAAAACCCTCAGCAGTGCAACAGTTCATGTGAATACTTAGCCCTTGTAAGGAGCATTTGAAGGAGGCTGCTAAACAGCAGGGGCACTGTTTTTCCAGAACATAGTTAGGACAATGTCATTAGATAGTGAGAAGAGTAGGATCTTTTTGAAGCCTGGATACTAAAGAGTTGTGACAGCTTTGACTGAAAATCCCTCTGACTCTGAGATGCTTCAGCCTCTTTAGCACACTTACTCTGCCTCCTTTTTTTCAAAGCATGGTGTCTTTACATTAACATTCTGCAGTGTTCTTATGTGCTTTTTAATCATTCTTTTAATGAGAAGATAATTATGTTGCTATATATTTAATCTGACAGATCTGATTGAAATTGGCTAACAGTTCCAGAAATTCCTTAGGAACCTGAATGTAACCCTCAAAATTTTCTGAGAAAAGTCAGCCATATTATTAGCTCAGATTATTTATTTTTTGCTTCTGATTAATTCAGCCACCCTTAATGGTGAAATAAACCCCCAGATTTGCTCTTTGAGATGTGTTGCAGCGGTTTACCTGCTTCTTTTCTGTTGGCTGTTTTTCAGGCTTGTATTTTTAATGTTGCCATTAGCCAGCACGTTGAATGGTGAGAAATTATAAATTCTCTGAATCAGTTTTTAGGTAATCTATCCTGAGCTCCTTATTGGCAGCATAATATGATTCAGAAGCAGAAAAAGCCCGCGGAAGTCGTAGGTGACAGGGTTCGTGTTTATTCATTAGAAACACAAATGTCAGCAGCAGGAGGACTATTTTAAACACTCCACTTGTCTTGACAAAGTTGTGACAACCATGCCAGGTTCATGAAACCTGTAAACTCGCAGGACAACTTAATTAAAGACCAAGATGTGTATTTGAGAGGAAAAAAAAAAAGTAGTAGCAGACCCAAATGAAAATCAGAGGTATGAATAATCTGAGTAGAATGCTTTGACAAGGTACTCTGAGTTTACTCTATCTCTTTCTTAACCCTTGCAGTCTTTGGTTGATAACTTCCCTACCATGTACTTCTAGAGCATGTCTGCACATAAGAGTGACGTTTTCATGTAGTAACTCTCTCCTGTTTGATGTCTGTTTAAAACATCTGCAAACAGACAATGTTGAGACAGGAGAGTACCTCCAGCAGAAGTGATCAAGGTTGTCTAAAGAGCTCATGCTCTCTCTTTACCTCAGTTGGAAGGTATGTTGTAAACTATTATCATAAATTCTAAACTTCTGACTGGAAGGATGCCCAACAGAAGTCTTTCAGTGATCAGATTAGTTTACATTAGAATTTCTTTTCACCAGAAAAAAGTGCTGGAAGCTATAATTTAGGCATTTGCTTAATCAAAACAGGATTTCAATTATAATATTTTTGTCAGAAAATGAAGAAATGACAAAAATAAAATCATAGAGGATGTAATTTAAGAAGAATTAAAAAAAAAAAAAAAGGCAACCCAAAACATCTAGCACTGCACTGTAACAGGATTTCCTTATCAACCACTTTCCAGATTCAGTAACTCATTTGGCCATGCCAGTGACTGATCTCATGCCAACCTAATACAAGTTGGTTCCACTTGTCAACCTTTCAATTTCCCAGCTGGACTCAGTTTTAAAGGGCATATTAGCATTATCAAAGTAATCTTTAGGATGTGGACTGGTTTTATTTTACATCCGTTTTGTTTCTAAATCTTATTAGTGGAAAAATAATGAAACTCATGAAAGATAATTTGACTATTATCTTTGTATGGTATCAGATGTTATGCTCTCAAACTAAATGCATTCTCTTCTTTCAAAAGAATGTGAAATATCATTTCCAACACATGGCAGTAGAAAGCACTTGCTTAAAGAGTGCCGGAGAATCCCTATTGCAGTCAGAAATGTAAGTGATATATATCCCTGTTTATTAAAAGAATATTAATTCCATTATTGAAAAAATGCCATTGCTTATTAACTTTAGAAGACCCTGGTTTTGTATTCAAAACTTTCCACTCTAAAATAGCGAAAAAGAATGAAAATAATTGAAAAGCAATGGCTGTCTAAATACTCTTAAGAAAAGGAAATAAGATTATATAAATACCTAAGTAACGGAAGATATTATCTGCTTTTCCATTTCTTCTCTCTTTTATGAATTCTGTCTAAAATTAATTTTGTTAGGCTTTTTGTACAACCCTTTAGAACTTGCAGTGTTGGGGAGCCCTTGGTGGTGGTGAGAGATTCTGTTCAGATAATACATTTGCTGCTCTTTCTTCAGTTCTTTCTGAGATAACTAATGGCAATCTTTCGGTTACCCAGAGGCATTAGTAGAGGTATAATTCACAAATATTAAGGCTTGAAGTGTAAAAGAGAAACTGAAAATAGTGCTGGAGACAGGAAGTGGCATTTGAAAAGAAATTATGAACAGTATAGACTCCATGCAGCAACCATCAAGAAAATTGCTACTACCAGAGCAGTTCAGTGAAAGAATGTTCTGTGAACACATCTAGATGGGAGCGAGGTCCCCCATTTGTTCTTTCTTATAAAGTGAATGAGATTATGTTTAAGCTAAAGACTGCTGCAGGAGTGGGTATAATGAGATGGAGGTTATGCTGGGGTGAGAAATACAACTTTCAATTGTGGTAAAGTAGCCACATTAAAGTCAGTCTAAAAAAAGGTGAAAGGGAAGAAAAGCACCTGCTACCATTTAAACAAATGCCAATAAAAAGTAAACTTACTATAGTCTGTGCTCTGTGTGTTACTCTGAAATGCTGAAATGGAGATAAAATTGCAGTGGAAGGGGAATACCAGAGTCACCTGGTCCCTTGGACCCCAGTTCACGTATGTTTTGTACTCAGTTCACTCATTGTCGGCCTTTCTTGCCCTTGTTAATGTAGAGGAAACTGTTGAATTCCACAGAAATGCTTAGAAACTGTATTTAATGCTTATAATTATTTGAGGGTCTATATTTTAGTCCATTCTGTGTTGGAGTTAATGTTATAAATACAAGAGTTTAATCTTTTCTCCCTCTTTTGCCATTTCCTCTTTCTTTTCCTCTTTTTATCTCTTGTATCCAGATGATTTGTTCCCATCCTGTACAAAAAAACCCTCTTTTGCTAATTATTTTATAGCTGAATAGGCTCCCAGGCTAGCTGACTGTGCAGCTACACAGAGTCTTTTACCTGCACAGTGCAGGATGGTGAGAAAAAGTTGGGTGCTAACGTCTTCAGCTGATGCAGGTAGTTTTGCAGCTGAATTTCCAGCCACAGGCTCACCCTCCCACACTTTTCCTTCACATGTTCCCTTTTTCCCATTCTCTGGGCATCAATCTCTGATTCTTTTTGAAAGCAGTACTTTTCTTGGCAAGAAAACAAATAAATGCTTGCTTTGTTTTAATCTTCCCTGCCACTTCCCAGATCATTTAACAGTGTGAATTTTTATTTCATCTTCCTATCCACACATAAAATTATCTAATGAAAGGGTGCTATTTTTTTTTTACTCTCTTGTATCATACTTTTCCATTAAGTACCTTGAAATCAGTAGAATTTTGCCACTAAAATGCCAGGGTTAGTGAATATTGGTAATATTTAATCTTACTTTTCGCCGGACTAAATATAAAGGAATTGGATTCATAGAAAACTGATAGGAAATCCACAGGTTATGTCTACAGTATTGATTTGCATCTAATAAAGATGTTCAATTTCAATTACTAATACTTCTAAAAGCAACTTTTTTTTTTTTACATTTTCAGTTTTCCTCTCCAAAAACTGTGAGAAATGTGAAATTAAGGTGCCACAAGGCAATTAAAGATTAACAGAATTATATTTCATAAAAATATTACGCAGTTATTCGTTATTAAATGTAAACATGCAAATTCTGTTCCCATTGAATACATACTTGAGCTTAATTAATTTTAATTTATGAAGCATGCTGGATGACACTGCTTGAGTGGGCATGTATTTGCTTAGCAGTATTACCTCTTAACACCACTCTGGAGGGTGGCAATCTGAGTGGTTTTGCATTGTCACACACAACTTTTTCACCCAATACTGGAAAAATTAATTTCAAAGCGCTAGTCATATGAATCTGAAAGCACTCTTGTGTTTTTAGAGCAACTGTCTTAATGTGCTTTAGAGGGAAAAATCAGTGTATTTGTCATACTTGAGCAATACATTATGAGTCTGCGCCTGTAGTTTCCACTGAGTCAGTTTTGTATTGCCTTGATTGCATTTGAATACTACTTGTTCTCCTGAGAACCTACTTGGATTAGTTTTGTGATAATTCTCATATCTTATACCTATGAAAGGTGAAATTCACTGTTGCTGGGAAGGTTGATGCACCTTCTATTTGCCATTAGAGAGCTCCTGTTTATTAAGTTGCGCACAAACCACTGCACTGGGAGCAAGCCTTTTTTCCTCAGCTCAGCCCTGCAGTACATGATCATAAATTTCATAGAATATCTTGCCAAAGTAACCATCAGTCCTGCGTATCAAAGAGCAGAATCTAAATTTTTCTGCAGCTTTCATGTTGCTGATCCCTATCACATTACTCAGCCCATAAGCTTTTCTTTATGTTCCGGAGCCATAGGTGATCTCTCTCAATTTCTCTTTAGGTTTCGGAAAGATTTATTCTAGATATGGGTTAATACAAGATAAGACTGAACTGAGATATATTATAGACTAGGGAACATTTGAGGGACATGTGGGTAGGGAAAGGAGACACTTGTGTGCTGATTCTAAACATTTCCAAGCTTTAGTGTATGAGATGTGTGGCAGTGTTGCCTGTAGCAGATCATAGGATAGACTTTGGCTCGATAAAAGTGCCCGCTTTCTTGAGAAGTGTTAGGAGTTGTTGATTCACTGTCTTCAACTATAGTTTAAATGCAGTGGTGCTGCCTTCTGGGCAGAATTATGAAAGCTGTTGCAGTGATTTTGTGTTGAGGGTCAAAAAGAGAGGAATGGCTTGATCTCTTTCGAGCTGTGCTTTTTTATGTGCATGCTGTATGAGTGATTTTATTGTTGTTTTAATGTTTATGCTTCTATTTGTTTTCTTATTATATAAATAGCAGCAGATGAAAAGTCACTGAGTGGATGGAAGACAAAAATGTCTGTCTGGAGTGACTGGGCTCATCAGGATAGAATGAAGGTCAATTTTCTACCCCTCTGTTGAGGGTTGTTTACATACGAGAATGCTGTGTTTGCCTCAGAATGGACCATGATCCACAGACAGCAGAGACCAGGAAGAGATTTTAAAGTTAAGTGTCGCTCTGGTTGCCAGTGCTTACGCTAATCATTTCCTCTTAGGCCCAGTTACAGACAGGATAACAGGTTAAATGGATGTTAGGCTATACCATTCCCATGTTTCCTGGAATCCTTCCCGTATCATTAATATACATTTATGCGAATGTGTGTCTGTCTGCGTCCCAAGAGAAGGCAAGAATCTGCATCTCCTCATAGCACCAGTCCCTCCTTGTCTTCAGCCTGCTTTTAGACTGGTCTCAGGCCATTGCACTTGGCTCTGTGTTGTTCCAAGGTACACTGTCTGGGTAATGCTGGGAACTTTGGAGATTGAAGGAAAATGCTTCATACAACTGCTAGTTACATGGTAGGCGAGAATGACATTGGCTGCATGATAGTGAAGTAGTCCTCTGTCAGTTCAGAGCAGCAGAAAACAAAGGTTTAGATTTGGTAAGTGTCCTGTTCCAATGTAGAGAATAAATCTGTATACAAAGTGGTGGGCAGACTCAGGGACTGATTCTGGAGAGCCGGAAGAAACTAGGGAAAAGCACTGGGAGCTTGTCTTTAAGGAACTACAGCAATAATTGCTGGAATGGGTAGATGGTACCAAATTCAGGGCAGTAGATGCTGGACCTGTTATATGAGTATTTGTATAATTATAAAAATATTTCTCTCCTTTGTAGTCAAGAGGTGCACATCTGTCTCAGATCCTCACATTTAGGCTTAGGGCATTTTCTTTATTGATCCAGCATTTTTCCTGAGTGAAAAGATTGACTATAGCAGCTCTACTTTGGTTTTAATAAATTTAAGTTTAAACTGTATTTTATTTCTTTTTTTCTCAATAGGAAAAAAAAAGAATGGATTAATAATAATGATACAATAATGAGCAGTTATTAGTAATAATTTGCTTTGACACACAAGATGAAGTAGCATTATCCAAACTAAGCATTATCTCAGCACAATCTCAGTTGAATTCATGCGTATTGCTTTTTGGCTTGAAGTTTTGTTGGGAGTAAGATACTTCAGGTCTACTGATCCTCCCACCAGACAGCTGACAGCAGCTTTAACAGATGCTGAAGACTGTTTTCCAAGTATCTTCAGCTAGGAAGAGAATGACCTCCCCCTTTCATTCTTCCCTGAAGTCCTAAGCGAAGTTAGGAAGTCTAGAAAAGACCACAGAATACCTAGAGTATTCTGCAGTTTAAAGTGTAGCTGGAGACATACAGAAAAGCGTCTGTTACCTGGGAGAAATTAAAAAAGGCTAGCATTTCTATTCTTTTGTCCAAAGGTCATAATTAAAATTCTCTTCTGCGATCCCATCTTGTAAAGGTTTTAAGATTATGTCAGTTAAGATTCTCCCCTTCTTTTTGTCTGTCTGATTTGTCAGATATTTAGCTCATCAGTTACAAAAGTCAGAAATCCAGCTATGAAGGAGAACCTCGCTGTGCTTATCTCACTGGGCATCTTTATAACTCTGTTAGGCTCATGCTGTTGGAGTTGTTTGAGTAATAGCATCAGGATGGCTGAGTCGGTGCCCCAATTTCTGCCTTTTTCCACTCCAAAACTAATGAATGATACTAAGCTCACAAAGGAGAGCATATCCGAGGGCCCAAAGGCAGTGAGTTCACTAGCTTAGGGGACTGTAATTGTTGCAGTTCAAAATGCTATCATATATCATGCTCCTGGTAATTTGAAGTAGTGGATTTGATACTGGCCAGGAGCAAACTGCATTGGGTGTTGAATAGCAGCTTCTTATCTCCAGATTCACAGATGGGATTGTGGATGTCCCACTTCTGACAGTTAGCATTGAATAGGAAGTTTTGTAAATGATTCTTGGCAGGAGTACTCATTACATTTCTATTGAGATTTATCTCCACAGCTGAGTTTTCCTTTGCTTTTTTCTCTGTACCATGCAATTAAATGGATGACCATCCTATGCAGAAGGAAATGCTTCTATTAAAGATGAAAAGAACTCAGAGTGAAGCCAGCCACGCACAGCACTAGGTTTTAAGCCAGCTTTACTTCAGCTTTCAGAAGAAATTTAAAACATTGCAGATGTTATGTACTCCTGGCCTCTGAGATACCGCACACAGTGTTTTCATAAAACGTATGCTCATAAATGTATTGCGTCCTTTTATCAACCTTCTGGGCTGGAAAAATGCTTTTTCGCTAACAGCAAAAAATTCTCAGTTTCTAACATGAGGTAATGAATGCATATCTGTTGCTTGGCTGACAGCAGTAAATATTCCTGTAGTGTTCTTTATTGCCATCTTAATGGCAGAACTCCCAATGCTGACTAGACGCTGCATTTTGATTTACAAGAAAATATTCTGAGAGATACTCTACTGATTGGAGAACCTGGCTGTATTTGACGAATTTATCATAGCGTGTCTGCGAGTCTGCATTTTTGTAAAATGTTTTGAAAATATAAATATTTGGAAATGAAGAAACAAACCTGAATATCATTCAAGCTGTGCTTCTACTGACACATGATGTGTTCATAAGTTTTTGCTAAACAGAAATTTAAGAAATTAGAAACTTGACTTGGCAAAATGTTTTCAAAATCCTGAAGGACTCCCTGAGGAATTTCCTGGATTTTGTGGCGAATGGGGCAGTTTGCATGCTGGTTTGGAGCTCTGAATTTGTGATCTATTTTTTTTTTCTGGCTTTTTCTCCCCCCCCCCCCCATTTTATTTTTTAAACACTTGTGAACTGGAACGATTGAAGTTAAAAAAATCATTCCAAAATGCATTGCTTAATTCTGAATTTTGGAAAATTTTCTAGATTAAAAAAGCCATCGTGCTGCTTTTCCTTTGAGACTTGCAGCAACATGAATTACCACTGCCTATCTCTCATATCTTTCCACAAATGAAAATAGGTTTGATGAGGTTTTATGAAGTTTGCTGCAAAGTGTTGGTTAACAATATTGGAATGAAGGAGATATTACAGCTTTCTGTGAAACTACTAAATTCTTATTTCTACACAAGTCTTTCTGATAGGCTATGATATATTTAGCCACAGGTTAGATACTTCACCCATGGAAATCAATTGCTGTAAATAAAAGCAGATAATTTGCTTTTTTTCTGACTTACTTTCTTTATTATCTATTATGAATACAAGACTCTGCAGTTAAATACTTAATCTGTGCTCATCAGAAGTCTAAACTCAGCTGTGACTCATGTGTAATTTGCCAATAGGTGGCATGAGTGCATTACTAAGGCTTGCAGGTATAAACTGCAAATAACCGCTTATATTTAGTTTTCTAAAGATGCAGCAGAAGGCACTGTGTCTCATGTTAGCAATCACCAATTCCCCTGTAGTAAGAACCGGCTGAAATCTGCAGTCTGTATGCATGCTGCAAAGCTGAATGAAGTATTTTTGTTACTGAATTGAGAAAAAATAACAAAGTTAATAAGTAATAGCTTTATGAAACAGGAATTAAGTTAATGTGTAATAGCTATGTGAAAAAGAAACGGCCTGAAATAAATGGCAGCAATCACACAGCAGTCTGACAAAAAAAAATAAAATTCTTATAATTAAAAATTATTAATTTATAGCTTGTCTTAAACAAAAAAACCCAAAAAGGCCAACAGAAAGCTCAAGCTGTTTTAAGGGAGGGCAGATCAAAAACCTGTTCAATGTAACTAAGAAGAAAAAAGTAAAAGATTTTATCTAAATTATGTAACAGATTGAGAATAAATCTCTCCTGAGTTTAGGTAAGAGGAGTTTATTAAGAGGAGCTATGTGACGGAAGAGTGATAGTTTAGGGGAGGAACAGTGGAACTGGTGTGATAGTTTACATAGAGGTGCAATCATTGCAATCCTACTTCATTTGGCTGCAGGCTTTAACCCAGCCTGATCCTTCTCCAATCTCCAGCCCTATCTGGTGGCCCTGAACATACCCCACCCTGAAGATCCAGCAATTGGAGCAGTTCACTGTTGCCTTCTGCCTTAAGCACCAGTGCAACACTAATCTGAAGCCAGTCATTTCATACAGGCACAGCGATTTCTAGGTTTGTACACAGAATTAAGAAAGCACTCATTTATAACTCACGTAAGCAAATAACTGCTTTTTCTGTGTGTGGGTTTGTTTTGTTTGCTTGTTTGTTTTTCTTTTTTTTTCCAGAACTCTCCCAAGTGTTCACTGGCTGCCATTTATCCAGATTAGATAACTTTCTACATACGATTTATGGGTTGAAGCGTAATAACAAGACTACAAAAATTTTCATTTGAAATTCTTCACCCTGTATTACAGAAGAAGTCAATTAGATGATTATAAGTATCCATCTGTCTTTGAAGCCTATGAATTGATTTGTGGTATAAGAATGTGAACAAAGTCTTCAGGAAGTGCCTATGTAATGATTTTGATGTTTGCCTGGATGCTTCATTTCTTCCCAGACCAGGCAATCATCCTGTATTTGTTGATTTCTAATGTGTGAGTGAGGAAAATTCTGTGAGTTAGAACAGATGTGGGTATATCTTTACCCATTTTTGTCACATTTATGAACTGACAACCTTCATAATGGCAGCATCCACTCTTCTAAAGGTACGTGTTCTCTTTGGCCTTTCTGGAATATAAGTACCAGAATAGGATTCAACTCCTCATAGGAGTATCACACAGTATGCCTTAGAAGACAGGGAGTTAGGCACTATTTAATATTTGATATTTATTTAATCACACTTTGTTTGAAGCAACAGGGTCTAGACTTCTGCTTTGCATGAAGGTCGTCCTGTCCTTTCTGTTTATTCAGTATTAGTATTACTAATTGAGTAAATACAAATTACTCTGTCCATTGGGTACTTGCAGGTTGTTGCAGGGTGGGAGGACTTGGCATGGATGAAGCTGTTTAAGGCTAAGTTTTAGATCCAGAAGCTGAATCTTTCTTTGTTTCTAACTGCATTTTCCCATGTTTGCAGGGAGGGACAGACACAGTATTGCAGAAGAAAGATGTTGCTTAGGTGTTTCCATTCCCTCCCCTCTTCTCGTTTCCTTCAAGTCATACAGATCCCAGACTCTTAAAATACCAAATAATTGGTGTCCACGCATCTGGAGCAGTGAGTTAGGAATATATAATCAAGGCTTAACATTTGCCACTGCTCTGTATTGAGCTTTTCCCGCTAAATGAGTACAACAGCCTAGAAATACAGTGCCTGAAAATATTTCATCAAAGGCAGAATATGTAAGAGAAAAGAGACTAAATAGATTAGCTGTGCGTGATAGGGTTTTGACAGCTGCATGAATTTGAGTCGAGAGGTGCATTTCAAAAGCACTAATTCCTAGTCTTTGCTTTTGTGAGACCAAGAGTTTTTCTACATGTAGTCACAGGACAAAAATGTAACTTACAGTCTTCATGCTGTCTTAACTAGATTGTCTTTGAGAAGGCACACTGTTTAAACACAGATGGTAACAGGTGGGGTCTGTAGGTAGTCTGTATCCAAATGTTGCTAACATCAAGAGTTGACTGATATAGAAAATATGCCCATAAGGAGTTTAGAAACATTTCCTTAATACCAGCAAAATTTCAGTCTCCATGGGATAGAAATAACAACACTACAAGGAATATGAATTACTATCATTCATCCCAGTAGGTTGATGATTTTTGAAGTTTAAGCACTGAGTTTTATTTTTTCCTATTTCTTTTGTCAATTTAACATGAAGATTTTCAGAGATAGTTTTGAAAAAAACTGAAGTTCACGTAATTTTTAACCAAAAAGTAATGAAAACTGTAGTAAAAATAAACTTGCTAAGGATCTTTATTCTGAGCTTGTGGTCAGAATTGTATTAAGGACTTGCAGCTTTTGTTCTCCTAGCCCTAAAAGCCTAGGAGCAGGGGCAGGATATCAACGAACTAGATAGTTCTGCAGAGTGCTATGTTTTCTCTAATGTACCATGCAAAATGAAGATTAATGAGACATGGGTTGGTTCAGCTAGCGTTTTGACTTTCTGAGTTTTCTTCTTTTTATTATTTTCTTTGTCTCAGATAACAGCTTCTTGTTAGCAGTGGCCCAGAGAAATGATGCTGTGTGCTGGAAAGACGATATTGGTCAGAGCTTCTGTGGGGCTGTAAGGTCTGAAAGCAGATGGCTTTGTGCTGCCTAACAGAAGGCCATGATCCACTGGGATTTGAATGACATGGAGAAGGGGAGGGCCAAGCTTGGGCTTTGTGCAGTGGGCATAGTAGATTAAGTTACCAGATGCTGAAGAATGTTGGAGGACTTCCTTCATACCCGCTTAGATGTCCCATCCAAGGGGCCCATCTGCCTTCAAAAGAGTATTTAGATCTTGGTGTTGATGATATTTAGGATTATATCTGGCCTTTTGCAATGTATAGCGCTAGTAAGCATTTATACAATAGATCTAGGCATAATAGTGAGCTGGTGTTCTGAATGATATCAGTAAACCTTAATTTCATTTTTCCAACCTTTCTGTCAACTTTGAGATTTTTCTTGGTAAGAATTTCATAGAGAAGAGAAGCCAATATGTTTGGGTTGGAAGTGAGCATAAAAGATCATCTCCTTCCAAGCCCCCCTGCCACAGGCAGGGGCACCTTCCACTAGATCAGGTTGCTCAAAGCCGCAACTAACCTGGTCTTGAACACTTCCAGGGATGGGGCAGCCACACGTTCTCTGGGCAACCTCTGCAAGGTCCTCACCACCCTCACAATAAAGAACTTCTGTCTAATATCTAATCCAAATCTATCCTCTTTCAGTTTAAAGCCGCTCCTCCTTGTCCTGTGCCTTGTAAAAAGTCCTCTTAAGCTTTCTTGTCAGACCCTTGAGGTACTGGAAGGCTGCTCTATGGTGTCCCTGGAACCTTTTCTTCTCCACGCTGAACAACCCCAACTCTCTCATCCTGTCTCCATAGCAGAGGTGCTTCAGCCCTCGCAGCGTCTTTGTGACTTCCTCTGAACTCACTGGTGCAGCTCCACATCCCTATTGTGTTGGGGGCCCCAGAGGTGAACTCAGCACTGCAGGTGGGGTCTCATGAGAGTGGAGTAGAGGGGGAGAAATCCCTTCTGTCAACCTGCTATTCCTGCTGCTGCCGATGCAGCCCAGCATATGGTTGGCTTTCTGGGCTGCAAGCACACATTGAGTGTCTCATCAACCAACACCCCCAAATCCCTCTCCTCAGTGCTGCAGCCAGTCAGGTCTCTGCTTAGACTGTAGTTGTACTTGGGATTGCCCTGTCTCACTTCCTTCTCTTAATGGTACTGAAACTTTGTGCTGATGCATTGTACTGGACCTCTTGCAATGACTTCATTTCTGTTGTTACGTGTGAGCTTTACCTGTACTTGATGCTAGCTGATGCAGTGTGAGTGACTTCAACAGCTATGTCAGTTTATACCACCTGAATCCCTGGTCCATGGATCAGGCCTGTTCATGCACTGGAGAAACAATGGCATGAGCTGTGTGCTGTAGGTTTGGCTTAGAGACAGTAAAGGCAATAGTAAGACACTCCCAGAAAAATCAATGCCTGACACACAAAACTTGACATCCACAGTCTGTCTTTGCCAATCACCTTCCTCAGGAGGGACAATGCAAGTTAGTCCAGCACTTGCACAGGGCACAGGTAGATCTGTTACCCTGTAACACTGAGCATCTATCTCCAGGGAACGCTGGGACTGCACCCCAATGAGAAGTGGTTCCCTGCAAGAAAACGGTGGCATGACATGACCTGGTGCTTGGAAAAACAAAGTGAAGCAGGGACTTTATTTGTCTAGGCCAAGCCTCCTACAGCAAATTTATAGGCTTTTTAACTTGCTGTGCTACCTGTCAGTCTTTGAACAGATGCACAGCCTTCAGGCTCTTGTAGCTTGCCAGTGACTGGCATCCTGCTGGCAGCTGTGGGAGGAATTTCAGTATGAAACAGGGCAGCCTAATAATAGTGCAAGAATACATCGAAACCAGTGCGTGCGCAAAGAAGTATAAAAGGGTAACATGTAGTTCTCTTTTTTTTTCAGCCAGCAAAAGGGCGTGTAGGGAAAAACTCTAAGGCGTTCAGTTGAGCACTTAATTGCAGCAGGATGCTGAATATCTTGGGCAGAATAATCAGATGTTTACATTTCCCCAGAAGCCATAGATATGTAAAAATAAACTTTTCTAAGGAAGCACGCTTCTCAGACTCTTAAAAATTTACTGGTTCTAATTGCCATTTGAATAAAAACAGAGTGATAGAAAAGTGTATCTGTATGAAATGTATATTTTTGTTTTTCTTGGTATTATAACTGTAAGTTTCATAGTTCTTCACCTTAAAATTTCCTAAGGGTGTGCTTCAGTTGCCCACTTGTAAGCCACATGTTATTTGAATGAGGGACACTGCATGGTGCTGATGGCTGTGACGTGGGACTGTTGACAGACCATTTCTCTCCAATACTTAACTGGGAGGCCTACATCTGTGAAACCATAGGATATCTTATATGACAATAAAGGTGCATGTGTTGGCAACTAAACTAAGCCCTGGTATTCCATAATGAAAGAATGAAAGACTGGGAAGAGCATAGGAGGCTGTGACAGTGGGCTGAGAAGTCTCCTTCTGATGTGATGTACTCGGCAGATGTAGTGACCAAGTAGGGGGTTTTGTTCAGGACATGGCTGGGGGGTTATGACTGCTCTAGACTTTCATTTTCTGCCATAAATGACTTATTTTTTAAAAAAAAAAAATTAGATTAGAATTGACAGTAGATGAGAAAAGAGAAATTATTAATATCCACATAGGAACACTTTAATTTTGGTATTTCAAGGAATAATGGGAATTCTTGATCAGAAACACCATCTGCCATGGCAGAATTTCCCTCAGCTGGTTATGGTAAATCGAGCAAAGGTAAAATCTTTATATTTATTCCTATTGCTGGAAAGAAACCCACACATTATTCATGTGTAAAGCTTATTCATAAATCTCTCAAAGCCATGCTTGCTCCTTCTTACCTCCTAGCATCCATTGTATTAGGAAAGGACTAGAGCAAATTTACTTAAATTTACAAAATTTACTGGGGGAGAAGTCCTGTCTCCCTTGAGGCAATGTGGTAGTGGGAGTGAAAATACAGCTTTGGGCAGAGTAGCATTGAGGTAAAATCCCCAAATCCCTCACCATGCTGACTGGTTTCCAGGAGGGCCACCTTTCAGTGGAGGTAAACCCTTTAGGAAAACACCACTACCAGTGCTCAAAGTTAGTCTTAGACTGCAGTTTTCTGCTTTTGGGAATTTTGGTCAGGAATTGATGAAAATTTATGGGGAAAATATCCTAAAAGGCCTACAATGTCAAGAGTGAGGAACATGCTGGCATCGTTGTTCTGAAGTTTCCACACGTGCCCATACCCACTTTCCTTGGTGGAAACTCGGTCTTCCTAGAGCCTCAAATGGCAGTTTTGGGCTGCTGTTACAGAGAAAGGAGTATAGTTTTTTGTGTGGTTTTTTTTTTTTTTTTTTTTTTTTTTTTTTTTAAGTTACTAATGCTACCTCCTGAAGCTTTCTCTTAGAACTGGATTTTGTTAAAAATATCCCCTCCATATGCTTGGGTGGGGAGGGGACACATAGTCTCTCCAGTATTTTCAAGGGCAATTAATTTTTTAATTAACAGAAATATGCTTGAAAATGCAAAACATTAATTTGTGGAAATTGGTCTGTTTCCAGTTATTGATGGATTAGCTTGGCAAGTCATATTTTTTAAAGTAGGAAATGAAATTCTCATGCAGAATGGGAATTTCCTTGAAAGTCTTTAAACTAATTAAGTTTAGATTTTGTTGCCTTTTGCTGTGTTTAGATATGCACCATATCTCCTGTTTTGATTAAAAAGTATAATTAATTTGAAATATGGTTTCATTATGGTTTTCAATGCTTGTTTCAAACTATAATTTCCATCAATTTCTTCAGCATTTTTCTTAAATGGCTATTTCCTAAGTGTCCTGCACAATAAACAGACACAATAGCCATAACAGGAATGTGCACGCACATGCTCATCGTGAGAAATTGAAATAATCTATAAGTATTTAGTGATGTTTTAGTTCACTTGTAAAGTGGAAGAATAATGAAAAATTTTTCAATTTGCAAAAGTTAGTATAGTATTTCCAGAGTTTGCTTGATATATAGTGTTACTAGTGTGCAAAAAAGATGGTCTAACTTACGCTGCCAAAATTAATGTCAAAACTAATTGACCTTCATAGGCAAATAATTTTATGCTTGTTTGAACATGGTCTGTAGGATCACCCCATGGATATTACATTCATTTCACTTTTCAGAAATTGCTTTTTCTATAAAAACTCTTACAGTGGCTTCACAGAGTAAAGAGGGCAATAATGGCAGTCTTAAAATTACCAACGTTTTTTTTGGGTGCAGAATAATCATTGAACTTTGTGAAACAGCTCATGTTGCAAGGAAAAACTGGGAGACTTCCACTTCAAATGTTTTTTGCAAAAAGTGAAGCTGTATTTAATATGAAGAGTGGTTTAGCTCTTTTTCAAGGGATTTTGATAAGTTGAATGTCTGATGTACTTTTCCCAGTTTCTTTTCTTTGCTTTATGTATTCAGGCAAAGGGAAGGAGAAAAAGTAGCTTGTGTTTAAGTTAAAATGTGCAATGAAAAAAAGAAAAATATACTAGATCCTGAAACAAATGCATGGTCAATAAGATTAAAAATACCCAAAACCAACTCATCCTGAAATTCTGAAAGATTTTGCATTCTATTACTAATCCTTTAATTTATAGATTCATCTGAAAAGATCTCAGTGGCATTGTGTTGTTGCAAACTTACATCACCAAAATCTTATCAGTTTGTTTTCAGTCTGATACCTCAATGTCACCATAAAAAGATGCAAAGTTATGACTTGTTTTGTCTGAGATCCAGGTGATGAAGAGCTCTAAGCGACGTGCTCTACTTTTGACACAATTTGTGCTCTACTACAGTTAGTAATTTGAAAAACAAGTAGTGATGATGCAGTAGTAAAAAACAAAGAATGAATAAAAGCAAACCACCAAAACCCGGAAGAGCAACCCTGTTGCATTTCATGAAAGATGCCTGAATTAATAGCAGTCATTCCTCTCTTGCATTTGCAATGTCACATTTATTGCATCATCTTTATGATTTTGTAATTAAGGATCCATGGTGATTTCCAGTGTACATCAGGTTATTCATGAATTTGTCATTCAGCCTGCTTAATTTGTAACATGCTGAAACTTGGCAAATAAATTGTCACTCCGTATGCAAATTATTGTTTTTCTTTTTTTTTTTTTTTTTTTTTTTTTATGGCTTCAGTTGATTAAGCAATTTTGAGCTATAATGAGGAAAAAAATCCACAAAGGGTCAGAGCTAAAAAGTTCCTAGGTGACAGAACTCCCCAACTCTGACAATAATCTGTGAACGCCAAGCAGTGGAATTCAGAATCACAACCTGAGCCGCCAGCTGGGAAACTGCGTGTCTCCACAAATGTTTGTTTGTGGGTTCTTTGTTTTGTTGGGGTTTTTGTGTGTGTGTAGTTTTTTGTTTGTTTGTTTTTGGGTTGTCTTTTTTTTTTTTTTTTTTTCTTCCCTGATTGTTATCTTTGCTCCAGAAACATAGAGCACTGTGTGTCCTCATGAAGTAGCAACCAGGTCTCTGAAGGACTGGATCTGAGCACTGTGCCTCATGGGAGATAGGATATCTCTCCTAGTTCTGGAAAATAAATTTGCTGTAGTCCTTTCCTAATACATAGGATGCTAGGAGGTAAGTAGGATGAATCTTCATGAACAGGCCTGCAGAGGAAAGCTTCGTGACTACTTTATAATAAAAATATGCCTGCTCAGTCAAAGGAAGATCTGTTTTGAATCTCTCAAGTCTGAGGGATATGAATTTCTATCTTGCTGTTTTAGAAGAGTGTTTAACTATTAGGCTATACATGGCGCTGGTACATAGTGAAACTGTCTAATAGTGAAACTGTGCACTGTATGTGGGAGTTGACTAGATCAGGAGGAGATCGGCAAATGGAGAGAGCCTGATTTGATAATCTAGTAGTAGTTATGGACACAGCATACACCCTTCGTGGGGAAGGAGAGGCTTTCACAGTTGCCTGCAGTACACCATTGTATTTTTTTAAGGAATTAATATGTATAGGTAGTCTAGATTTACATTTTTAATGTGATTGATGTGGTTGCCAAATAGCTACCTGTGCAGCCAGAAGCCTTGATAAACTTACTTTAACCTCTTGTCATACAAAAAATTTGGAGCACAGAGCAGAACATTGCATATCTCTGCCTGCCAAACGGATCCTTGGCAAACTACACCTTGAACAATTCCGATTTGTTTCCATTTAATTAATGAACACTTTCCTGCTTTGTGATTATTGTCCTTGCCTGAAGTTGTTCCTTTATAGGGATAAATAAATAGTTCTTGACATTAGTTTCTACCTGTTCAGTGACTTTTTTACACCATCAGAGACCTGTAACTTGTCCTTGCTGTTAGTCCCCTCTAATTCTGCCTCATCTTTTTTTATCTTTGATTTTCTTTTTTCTTTCTTAATGATTTTTGTTTTGTCCTTCACAGTTAGGAAAAAAAACAAACAACCAAACAACAAGAACAAAAAAATCACTGGTTTTCTTTTATGGCTGGTGCAAATATCTTTCATCTTTTTTCTTTGTCATGGAGCATGTTTTCTTGAAGTAGGAGGTCTGTTCTCATTCTAATACCTTTTTCAGGAGCTGCTTGTGACACATAAATGTAAGACAGGAAGAGCGTGAATTATCACAGACATTTTCTGAATACAGGAGAGAAATGTTCTTCTCATTGTCCCATTTTGCTATGAATTTTATATCCACACCTCTGTTACTTTCCTTTGAATGTTTTCAGTGAAGTTACATTTGTAAGGCCTTTGACAAGTGGTCTTGAGTCTGGCGTGGAGGCTTCCAACTCAGCATGTGATTTACTTGACTCTTAAATTTGAATAATAACAAAGAGAGTAGGGGGACTTCTGCGTTGGCTGGAGCAAGTTTCTGGGGATTGCTCAGTGAGTGGTTGCCAACAGCAGGCAGAACTCTGCAGTGTTTTACATTTGTAAATTATCAATAAATGACTGCTACATTTAATAGATAAGTTATTCACAAAGAAAACAGCAGGTTCTAATCATCTCCACAGTAGATCTTCCTGGCATTCAGCATACTGACTAATACAAAATTATTGCCTTGGTATGTGCCATGCTATCCTATGAATTTCACAAGTTCAACGCTATCTTGTAATAGCTGTTATCCACAAGAAAATACACAAGCCACCTTTTTGGTAGGTGGTACTTCGAACTCTGCGTCATCATAGCTAACTTGCATAACAGATAACCCTCTGTCTGTATGCGTTATTGTAAGGGTAATGTACCCTGGTTTGCCTCTCCAGTTGCACTACATCGTCCTAAGCAAATTGTCAGTATGGCATTCACAGCTGCTCTCTGTGTGTTGCCATAAATGATAGATGAGTACAACATTCTCTAGTTTTGAGTGCAAGGCAAGTTCAGTATTTCTGGACTTGTTTGCACATCCCTTTGATAACTGTGGAGATATTACTGAGGTGGTGAATTTGTTCAAATAAAAAAGACAAAATAGCATTCCCAGCAGGACCTTTCTTTTACACTAGATGTGAATGTTTGAATGTGAGTATATTGGTATGTTTGGTTTTGTTTATTCTGTGCACATAATTCATTTCTCTTTACTCTGAATGTAGTATTTTAGAGTAGCAGGGAAAGTAAAAGCAAAACTTTGAATGAGTGTAGTTGCTTTTTGTGGTAATGTGACCAGTTCAGTGCCAAAGAGTGGCAGGGAGCAGACTCCTGGACATTTACAGCTTCAGTGAGACAAAAAGAGGTAACGGTAAATAAATGTGTGTACCATGTATGCTTTCTGTTCAGGGATGGTTGCAGTTTTCATGATACTGAAATACTGTGAAAAATTAATGGGAAAGAATAGTTGTGAATTCTCTGAAGCAACTTCTGTCTGATCATCTTCAAATCTTACTGAGCTGATTCAAAATCTAGAGATCACCTCTCTTCTTAGAGTGGAATTTAAGCACTTACTGGGTCTGGACAATTTGCTGCTGGGGTCTGAATTGTCCATTTTGAGCCCATCTCCTTTTGGGAACAAGCTTTTTGGTTGTTATATATATTATATACTAACAGATATAATATAATATACTAACAGATATATAATATACTAACAAATTGCAGAGCTACAGTGGCAGTTCGAAGTATAATTTATCTTTTAGAATAAATGTGTCTTTAGAAGAGATACAGCAGTTGAGATTGGATACAGCAGTTTTGTCAGCACAAACAATTTGAGTTCACTCAAATATTAAGGAGTGGTCAGACAAGAATTCCTGTTTTGACAGAGACAAAAACTAATATACTTTAAAAAAAGACATTGATCATATTAGTCTAATAGAATGCAACTATTAATTCAGCAGTTTCTTTGAGGAAATGTTTTTGGGAGCCTTCATGAGAGATTAGCTTCATCTCCCCCGAGTTTTTCCTGGTAGGTGCTTATCAGTGAGGAAGCCCTGGGTGCAGCTGCAGGAGTGTTCACTCTTCCATCAGGAGAGCATCTTTCAGGTGAATGTGCCTGTCACCCATAGTGTGCTGTAATTAACATTATGGGATAGTCTTGGAGTACATGAAGTGGTATCAAAAATTAGACACGAAGATCCAGTGATTGCTCTGTCACTGTGGATCATCCTGCATTTCTCCACTGCTTTACGGAATCTCTTTTTGCCATGAAATACTCCTTTTTTTTTTTTTTTTTTTTTTTTTGCTGTTGTTTTTCTAGAATGGTATTTCTGGTGTTTATGGTGAGAGGTTTGCAGACAAAGGAATGCAGTCTTCTTTTGAAGACTGAAATATATTTAGGTCTTTGTTAGGGAAGTTTTGTTACCACTTCAAAATCTAAGGTTAGTAGTTGTTAACATCTTCAAAGTATATGGACGAGATCATGTGCGTTTTAATAAAGTCTATTGCATGAGGAGAACAAAGCATGAGAAGTAGCTATTCCTAGTCTGATGCATGGCCTGGTCTGCAAAGAAAAAGAAAGGTCATGTCTTAACTATGGAATTGCAAGTGTCCGTATGACTTCTTTTTTATATTTATTTGCAAAGGTGTGTAGTGGATTTTGAGTACAGTGTTTTTAATATAATTTATTGCTTTGCTTTCATAATTATTAGGAATTTCTTTTTTCATTCCTAATTTTAATTGCAAATTTTAGTTAGTTAAGCCTCACTTTATAATTATCTGTGCATAATTTAAACCCATCTTTCTAAATGTTACTGAGATCTTTTTGAAAATATGTGGATGAAAACATTTCTATAGCCATCTCAGCTGATGTCATGAAATGTTGGAATTTGAAATGAAGCTGTGACAAATGAACTAAAACTTTAAGGAAACAGTTCTCTCACCTTAATGTTATTCCTTAGCATTTTTGTTGCAGAGCCGTAGTGAAAACTCCAAGCATGTGTATGCTCTGCTTGGGAAGTTGTTCTTTTTTAATCTGAACTTCATGATATCTTCTCAGTCTGTATTTTCAATAATTCTTTCCGTTTTATTTCAGTTTAATTCTTATGAACTGTCATTTTTTTTCCTTTTTTTTTTAATTTTTTTTTGTTTGTTTGTTTTTGTTTTTGTTAAGGGGTAGGGGGAAGGGGAGGAGAGAGAGGCACCAAACTACTGTTTATGTGTATACAATGCAAAATGAACAGAAGACAGCTGAACTCTCAATTAATCTGATCTTTCTTTAAATTTATTACTTCTCCCAAAATCAGGAGATTGAAGTCTGATAATTTTTACCTTGCATAAGCATCATTGCATAAATCTAAGCATGATGAGACCTGAAGTTTGGTTTCATACTACTATTATGGTTAAAGCCAAAGTCTGCCTTGCTTTGACAATAGTTTCTGGTCTGTGGCAGGGTAAGTGAGAAGACAGGATCAGTAGATCAGAAAGTTGAACTTTTTACAGATCTGCTGGCTTGATAGTTAATTGCATGCTAAATGAAGCCCACCAAGCTTTATTGAGTGCTTCCTACATCAGTTCTGTATCTCGCATATGAACTGGAACCTTAGAAAGATATTGAGTCATACTTTAAAGATTTCAAATTGAGAGACAGTCTACAGCAGCCTTCACTATTATTTACCCTTACTATCAAAAATTTATACTTTAGCTCGCATTTATTTGCATACAAGTTTTAGTCCATGAGTTTTTCCGTTACTTTTTTTTTGTTAGTTATAAGTAATCCACAGTCAGAAATCTTAACCTTTGTGCAAAACAAACTCTTGTGGTTCCTCAGAAATAAAATAAGGTGCCAATTGTTTCTCTTGGTATCTATTTTTATTGCAGCCAAGGCTTTAAACCTCCAAAATAGGCGCTGACAGTGGAGAAATAGTAAGAGTTATACTAATAGCATATTTGGGGTTTGGTGTGAGTTGACTGCTTGTCACATGAAAAAAAATATAAATTGCCATTATCATCATCCCAGTTCTTCATATTTTGAAGCAAACAAAATTCTGATGGGCGCAGAGCAGAGCTGAATTTCATCAGAAGTCACCTGCAACATGTTAGTATATTCATACATAAATTCTCAGGCAAATCTTGTCTCAGCTTGATGCCTGGAGTCCCACTGACCCTGCAGTCAGAAAACAAACTGAGTATTAGAAATCACATGTTGAACACACAATCAAAACTGTTCCTCAACTGTTTATAATATGAATGAGGTAATATGCAGATGATGGATATTCAAAAAGAGAGACAAGTGTTTTGTGGAGACATTTTGCTTTTTTCCTAAGATTTATGTTTCTTTCCATTGAGAAAAATCGGCTGAAATCAGCAATAATATTAATTAGCATTAGCTACAAAGAGTAACAACTTAAGTTATGCCATTGGTGTTTTACTACGCTATTGCATGAATATTTCATCACATGATGAATTTGATCTATAATTCAGTGGAAGGAAAAGTCACTTATAGTTCACCTATGCTATTTTTTTGCTGGAATCTGCCTCTTGCTCAGAACTTAAACAATAATCTTGAGAGGCAGATGTAAAAGGGACACTGATTGCATGTTATTTCTCTTTGTCCAGGGTGAAGGTAAAAAGTCTGTCCCGCTCTCCACTGGTGGAAGGTGTGAGGAGTGGCTAAAGCCAAAACCAGGGTTTGTTTCCCTTCCAGGTGATTCAGCAAGTTCTGGAACAACCGAGGAAGTTGTGGTGAGTAGACTGCTCAGTGCCTCAGTGCTTCTTAGTAGCAGAGTTAACCTGATTTGGAGTACTCTATTGTGAGTGTGCAAGTAACACAACAGCCTTCTGAGGTCACCTATTTGTAATCAGCAAGACTTGCTTCAGTGGATATTCTTTAAAAACAGTTGTGGAAATGACTGTTAAAAAGCCAGTTAGATCCTCCATGACTGACTGATCTAACTAATACCTAGAACCAGAGCTTTCCAGTCTCTCTTATCAGTGAATAATTCATATCCTTTGAGTGAAAACCCTAACAAAGCTAAACCAAGATGTGCAAATATCTGCCTTAAGACTTTAACAGCTCATCTTTTGGATAAGATTATTATAAAGTCGTTTGGAGGAAGAAGCTCATACATAAAAATGAACGTTGCCATGCAACAAGTACTAAAGAAAGAACCACATGATTTAAGCCTTAACTAATTTTCCATAGCAGCTGGGGAATGTTCAGGAATAAGGAAATTCAGGAGCACCAGTGTTAATTAAGTCTCATCTGCTAGAAATCTGTGGTTTGTATTTGATGACTTTGATGTCTCAGGGGTGTATAAAGTCCAACTGATAACTTTTTCATGATTGTAAAATGTAAGGGCGTGCTCTCCCATGAAGCTTCCTTAGCATCTGATAAATATGTGTGTAGGATAAGTTGAACACATGCACTTGTTATTGCATAGGTGCTTATTTTCTCTAACTTTGTTGGACCTTATATGAGGTTTTCAACACCTCTGTTCAGTTTGTGTTATTATCTTGTAATGAAACCTACAAAAGCAGATAACCTGAAGTCATGTGCAGAGTTTGGGCTCCATATGGTTAAAAAAAAAGCCAGCATAAGGGCTGGTGTTTGCAAGAGGGCATAGCTGAATGGAGATTTGTAAATGCTGGTGTAATATCAACTAAAAATAATACCTGTGATGTTTACCATTTGGTGGCATAATCCTCTGCTTCTCTGATTCATTAGAACTAATTTGCCAGGTTGTAGTGCATTAGATAGAGATTGGCACTGTAGAGAAATTCGAGAGATTTCAAAACACAGAAATTAAACTTGTTACTTTATTAAGTAATAAATAATTAAACCAGTTACTGTACTGTGATTCTGTTCCCTGTAGATAAAACTTGAAGTATGCATTTGTTGGAAGGAAAGCGAAATGGAGCCTGTTGGTGGAAGTCTCAAATATTTTGGTGAGTTCATGGCCATAAAAGCATGTAAGTATAAATGTAAATACCTTTCTTTCAGCTATACATACATTCCCAGCTTTTTTTAAACTCCCACAGTCAGTTGCTGAAGCCTGCATGACCAGTGTGGTCCTATTGTTTCCCCATGAAATTGATTTAGTATATGTAAATGAGATTCTGGATATTGGTGGCATTCAGTAGGAAATATTATTTCAATTAGATCTTCCTGTGGCATGTTGTTTTTCTCATTGAAGGAATTAATCTTTGCTTCACAGAATATGATTAAGAAGGGCTGAGTTCTTTCCAAGCTGCTGAAATGATTGCTAATTTTTGAGTGCTTTTCAAATGATCCATGAAAAAGATGAGCATAAAGGTTAGCAAGCTATGCTCCATGGCTGTGATGCAAAGGGCAGGTTTCTAGTCTAGCAGGTGCTGAAGCAAATGGAGACATCCCATTTCAGAAGCTGACACAATTATGGATTAGGTAAGATTAGAGAACATTCAGTTCATTTTTCTATTTCTCACTCCTGTCCCACCCCAATCGCCTTTGCCAGTTGTTACAAAACTCACTGTTTTCGAATGAGTGGTAAAAGTACCTCTGTTTGAATTCAGATGGCAGTTGATAGAGGCTGACTGAGTCACTGTTGCTTTTGACCTTCACTACAACTTTAAGCCTGGAAGTAGTTTATATCTTTAAAGGATTTTTATGTTTGCTGTCACCAAACATGATGCTTGGTTGCTGAAAAAGGATAGAAACTGTGCTTCCTTATCTTACACAGCAGGAAACAATATTAGCCCTGATAACACACCCACTTACATTGCTATCTTTTTTAGTATCAAATTTTGCCCATTGTAGATACAGTAAAAAAATGTATTGCATACTGCTGTGTTGGCTGTGACTTTAGAGAAACTTTCAACAGTAATAGCCAGGGGTACAATTTGCTTGGGTATGTTTCAAAACATACAGTTCAGAGATTAATAGATAACATAAAATAAAATTACAGATTGATGTAGCAAAGCTGTGTTTGTAATCATTTTCTCACCCATTGGCTGTGCTATCTCCTTTACATACTGGCAGGTCTGCTTGATAGTGCAGCAAGTCTCTGAATGTTTTATCACCTCCTTTAAAAGTAGAGTCAATTACAGCTCTAGATTAAAACAGTGATGTACTTCAGGAAGTAAAAATGATATCCTGTTGTGTGTTTTCTGAAATTGCTGGTATGTCTTAGCTGATGAGTTGCAATTCAAAACTTAATGAAATAATAGAATGGCTGTGGTGTCAAGCTCATCTTGGGTTGGGAGGGGGGATGCAGCTTCCTACTGTACTGGGAACCTGTGGCAGCAGGAATCAGTAACTTCACTTGCAAGAAAAGGAGGGTCTGTGGTGTTTATATACACATATGTATGTGAGAGAGACTGAGATACCTGCGTAATAATACAAAACAAGAAATCACAGTAAGGAGGGTGCAGGTTTTTTCCCTTTGTAGAGAAGATCTACATTAACCTCTTGGAGTTTAGGTTCATTCTTTTTTTTTTTCTTGCCAGTCCTTCTGTGTTGTTTTGCTGGCTTAACAAGGCAAGCTGTAACTGATCATGTTGGGGTTGTGTGCAAAAAGTCCTCAGGTAAACATGAACACTGATGACAGAAGAGAAGGCTGCGTGGAGACCTCATAGCAGCCTTCCAATACCTGAAGGGGGCCTCTGGGGATGCTGGGGAGGGACTCTTCATTAGGGACTGTGGTGAGAGGACAAGGGGTAATGGGTTTAAACTTAAACAGGGGAGGTTTAGATTGGATATGAGGAAGAAATTCTTTACTGTGAGGGTGGTGGGGCCCTGGAATGGGTTGCCCAGGGAACTTGTGAATACTTCATCCCTGGCGGCGTTCAAGGTGGGGTTGGACATAGCCTTGGATGGCATGGTTTAGTGGGAGGTGTCCCTGCCCATGGCAGGGGGGTTGGAACTCGATGATCTTGAGGTCCTTTCCAACCCTTACTATTCTATGATTCTATGATTCTATGACATGGACAGGACCTAGAGTCAAGGACAAAGACGATGAACCTACTGAATGTCATATTGAGCCTATATATTAAATGAAAATTGTGAGGAGAATGAGAAGAGCTAATCATCTCATTAAAATAGAATATGTTATTGCATATTGCACAAATATAATTGTTCTACAAAGGGAAGACCGAGCATGTTAATGACTTTCAAATACATAGAAGGCTGTTACTAACAGGAGGGAAATCTTCTGGGTTTCATTTCAAGGTAGACTGGACAAAAGGCACTGAGCTGGCTGCTGTAGAGACATTTTAGATGGTAAGAAGACTTTTCTGGTAATCAAAGAACACATCTAGAGGGATTGTTTGACTTGGGAATGTTGCTTTCTAATTTGCTGTATGTCCTTTTGCATAGCTCTGTGATATACTAAGTAGTTATCTTACAAATAGGCACTTCAGCTATTTCACAAAACTCTCGTCTGTGTTTAAAGATGAATATGCTGAGACATCTTTATGTCCCAGCGCAAGCTGATTAAGAATGAAGGTTCTTAACATCAGGTAATATGTGGAAGGGAGGAAAAGGCAGTTGACTAGGGTCTTTTCAAAATACAAAATTCTAAACGTTTTGTTTTAAAATTCAGGCTTCTCAGTACTTTACTGTGAAATTCTTGATAAACTCCGATCCTTCCTGTACCTACACAAGGAAGAAAGACATCTGTGCCTGTTTAATTATATGAAGGTTCGTCTGCTTTGTTTCCCCATCTGAATCTTGGTTCTTACCCCTTAGAGTTTTTTTTTTTTCTCTCCAGGAGTGATTCCAATTCAATACACATTCAAGTTACATGGTAGTAACTGAAGTTATTTGCCGTATCTTAACATAAAGATAAAAAAAATCCTCTTGCAAAGGAGGTCAGAGATGATAAAAGGTGAAATTGAACTGTAAATGCTATTAGTTTTAGTAAAAGGAGGACCATGTGGGATGAGATGGAAAAGCAAAGGATCAATGCAAAATGCAGTTTCACAGCTCTTTAAAATGCCACCTGAGGTTAGAGGTTGGACATGTAACTTGTCACTGTGACAGACTTTCAAATACAAGAGTTATATAACATGATATATTCCAAGGCTTTTCAATGAAGTGTGAGTTCATTTTTAGATCTTGCCAGATTATTCAGATTTCACTTAATATGACAGTTTCTGAACTAAGATTACCCCCAGTTGATCTGTATGACTCAGAAAGAGCACCTGTAACAACAGGATTCTACATTTTGAGAACCAGTCTAAATTCTGATTAAATTAGGCAGAGGAATGCTGCCTGAGGAGCCCAGTCTGGAATAATGAGGGTGAAGCAGTTTTGCAGAGGCTGTGACATTATAGATTTAAGTAGTTAGCGATGTATTGTGTATCCTTTTTTCATTTTAAAAAAAGTAAGGTTATAAATACCAAAGGGTAGTACAGATATGTAAGCAAATGTATCAGAGTTGTACTTAAGTCAAAATGCAAACAAGTGGAATAAAAAAAAAAGAAATTGCTTATGAATCTTCTTGGTAAACAGTGTACCACATACATCAGGAAAAATGTACATCCTTCAGGGATGTGTGATTTCTTTAAATCTAAATTAAATTGTGTTTCCTTGAATTGTTCATTTCTGATGTTTCCATTTTCTCCTTGATGAGTTTATCATAAAGGAGTGGTTCTCAGGCACTACTTGTGTCATTTCCAGAATAGGATTAAGAACAGAATTAATCATGATGCTCATAGGTAAACTTAAATAAACTTTAAAAAAATAATCTAATAACCATTTTGTTGGCAGGTCTAGCAAAATTTCGGTAAAGGACTTTGTAGCTTAGAACTGAGGAGAATATTTGGCTGAATTTGTGTTTGAGATTATTAAATCTAAATCAGCTAAATCCCTGATGGTGAGAATGTCCCAGTGAGAAAGAGAAGATATCTCAGCAGGGCTTTGCCTGTGAAAGTGATGTACAGCTGAGATTAAATTGTTAGGCTCAGAGAGGAAGAGCAGCAAACCCGACTCCCATGTGAAAACTGCTGCCTCTGTGCCTTCTGCTGGCTCTTGACAGCCAGGGTGAGGAGCTGCCAAACTCAGATGAAGGCATGAAGACTGGGGTAGATCAAGGCATGAGGTGGGAATTGAAGTTGGATGAGATGGATTGACTTGAACAAGGAAATCTAAACTAGAAACAGGCTTGGGTGGGCAGAATATTGAGGTAAGATAAAAAATGGGAAGAAGAGGGAAGGAGAGGGCTGGCTTAGCAACATTCATATCCAAATTGGTCAGCATAACATGTCAGAAACATGCCCGTTTTGAACTAATTCACTGCTGTGCAAAAGTGCTAAGTCAGTTCTGAAAGCAGTGTATGTTTGAGGCAAAGTGCACTGATTGAATACTTAAGTCATGGAGCTGTTTCATGGTTTTTAGACATGGCAGTTTTTGTTGGACTGAGCACTTGCCATTTTTTTTATTGAACAGTATAGATGTAAATTTAATTGCGTCTCTGTTGTGTGTTAAGGGACCCAGTTTTGTTGTTGGTATTGTGTTTTCTTGTTTTTTTTTTTTTTTTTTTTTTTTTTTTTTTTTTTTTTTTGTTGGTTTTTGTTGCTTGGGTTTTTTTTATTATTCTCCCCTTCCTCCTTCTCCTCCCCCACCCAGGGAATAATGCAAACAAATTTTTGGCATTTGTCTTTCACCAGTATTTCAATGTCATGAGTATTTCAGTGGAGCTTGAAAAGCCAACATGATCATATATGGTGGAGGGAAATGAGTTGGCAGACTCTCAAGGTAATTAGGAAGCAGTGCAGAACCCAGTTTTTCCCTCTAAACTCTTGACTGCTATGGATCTGAGAAAGGGCACTATTATCTTTGCAATTTATCAAAGAAGCTGTGGCAAACTAATTATCAGGCAGCTATTGGCTGCTGCTTGTGCCATAGCAGGTGTAGGGCAGATGATAAGACTAAATGGGCTACAGAGCTTTGGCTTCATTCTGGGCTTAGTTTTGCTCCCACAGAATTCAGCGAGAGCTTTGCCATTGGTGTGAAAGGAAGACATGGCCCTTTTGTTCACAGTGGGCTCAGTACCAGATGTGGAGTACCATTACTTTCTCTTGTGGATCTCTGTGTTGTGTCTGCTGAATGAACCTGTATTGCCAGCTTTGGAGATGGATCAGAAATCAAGCTTCTTTCTGGGAGATGAAGAGGTACTGTGCAATTGTTCAGACCAAATTTCAGAAGTTTGCCTTCTTAATGTCACTTACATTACAACGGTCAATTACCAGTTTTCCTGTTTTATTATATGATCCATTTTGTTTTCATTACGGTGCAATTAACATGTGTCAGCTCAGGACTTCCTCTTTTACCTTGTATCTAAGTCCAGCCCAACTTCTTTCTTGCTGTTTGTGCCAGACATCACTGCAGATTGCTATAACTTCAGACATCTGAATGCCATTGGGTTGCAGGATCTTGCATCCTGGTTCCTTTTTAAGCTGAGTTCTGACTTTAAAATTCTACTGATAAAAAGAACATAAGTCTTATGGCAGTTGAGTACATGGAGTGTTTGAGTGTACTTTTACTGAGTTTGTCTAATTGCTCTGTCTTGTTGGCAGCTCTTAGGTTTGATATGTGGCAGTAGGATGAACTTTAAGTATACTGCATGGATCTTATCCTCTAGGTTTGTGTGGAGTAAAAAATTCTTTCTGCCATTTGTTGTGATAAATTTAGAGTCTCCTTTGAAGTCAGACTGCAGTTTTAGAACTTTTCTGCTCTATTACACCTCTGATTGTGAAAAAAGTTAGCTTCTGCCATGCCATTCTATGGAAATATGTACCCAGATCCCACCTGAGCTTTGATTTACATCTTTATACATAGAAAAACAACTTGCACCAGTTTTTTCCCTTTCTATGACTTAGAATTATTAGTGCTTATCCAATAACGAATTACTGTTTGTGCTTCTCAGAGTTCGGGAAAATAAATTCAGGAAAACTGAGTTCCAGAACATTTTAAAACTGCTTGAGACAGTCTTAAGATCATTCAAGCATCAAGTCAGCATTCTTGGTGGAAATAAGAGCTTTGTAATCTGTGCAGCTCTGCACATTAGGAACACTTGAGCTAGTCTTTATGTGCCCTGCTCTCTTCTAGGGAATATATAAAAGAACATATGTAGATCTGAGGGTGTTCACATCTATATACTGTGTGTAGACTGAACTAGGACTGTGGCTGGAGCCATAGAGATGACTCCAGACCTAAGGAGTTTCCCCTTTTTCTGAGCACAGCTGAGTAAAGCTGGGATGGCAGCTGAGTTGGCAGGCTTTCTAAGCACGGTGGATACCTACATACAGGAATGCACAGATGGGGCATCAGTGGTGCATGGATGCTTTTTCCAGTTATGCACTAGGACCTGGAGTTGAATGTGTGTTTTGTCAGTAAGATTCCTAAACAGGCATCGTATGATGAATTAATTCAGGGAAATCCTGTGGCCTGTGCTCTGCTTGAGGCTAGTTGATCACAGTTGTTGCTTTTACCTTGTAGACTATGCATGGATGATGCCTCTGAGAGTACAAACGAGACAGAAATACGGATGAATAACTCCAGTGTACAAGATCTATCCATTTTACGCTGAAATAATTTAACTCATTTCTTTTGAAGGACCTCTGAATGACGTCACAGAGACCACAAAGTCTCTTGCATATAACCCAGCTGCTGCTTTTTTTTTTCCTTTTCCATGAAATGAATAAACTATACTTATGAGTTTCATATAACATTATCGTTTCTTTCCTCCCTATAAAGGTTTTGATAAGTAGCTTGATACAATGCCACTGTGGAGTTAGGGGGGTTTTTTCTTTATTTTTTTTTTTAATACTAGCCTCTATCCCAAAGGAAAGAATTTATAAAGCCCAATAATCTCACTGTAGTGAGATGTTTAATTAATTTTTATTTCAGTTGCTCAATTTCAGGGAATCTAAAGTGGTTTTCAGGAAGAAATAGAAAATGGGAGCATTGTGAATTCAGTTGAAAAAAAAAATCATGAAAACAGGCCTCATGGGAGAGCACTGCCTCCCTGTCTCCATTCAGAGCAAAATCTTTTTATCCAAGTTTCTTGTAATGAAAACTGTTCAGCTTGCTTATGGTTTTGTTATTCTGATAGATGAATAGTTGAATGTTTTGCAGGGCTACTGGACTTTATAGAGCAAGTTAGCTCTATAGGCTGCAGGAACCTGAATTTTATCATTAGAGGATGTCATTATTCACGCCATTTGCCTGAACCAGAGAAGCAGAGGGCAAAATCAAACTAGCAACAGCCCATTTCTTTACATAGAAGTGCTTAACATGGCCACAGATGTTTCTTCTGTAGATCATAATTCTTAAATAATAAGAAATTTACTTACCATTACTTGCCATCTGGGCATGGAACAAGGACTATTCACCTCACTAAGGGTAAATTGAATTAGTCCCTGTTCCTACAGCTTTGTATGTGAACAAGTGTCTTGGATTATGAAAGATGCTCTTTTGCGAATGCCTCTTTTTAACCTTGTGTGTAGTTTAGTGCGTGTGTCAAAGAGAATGACTTCATCTGTGTTGAACACGTACAATGAAAATAGAAAATTCCTAGTTACAATTTGTTTTTAAGCAATGGCAATGAAACAACCCTTCATTTGTCTTGACTGGTTTTGTGCTGCTATAAGCCCACCAATGGAGTGTTCCATGCCAGAGTAAACTGGTGAAAAAGCTGCATTAACCATTGAAGACATGACTGCAACTTTTACTGTCATTTCAGGACCTTCTGAAAAGAATATGGTGAATCCATCAATGAACACTACCAAATACTTAACCCTTTTGCCCTGGGTTCAGCAGTAGCATTCATTTTTTCTCCTTCTTAGTAGCTGGTGCAGTGCTGTGTTTTTGACTTTCAGCCTGGGAACAGCGCTGATAACACCGATGGTTTTAGTTGCTGCTCACTAATGTTTACTCTGACCAAGGACTTTCTGAGTCTCATGCTCTGCCAGGGAGGAGGGGAAGCCGGGACGAAGCAGAGACAGGACACTTGACGCAATCTAACCAAAGAGGTATTCCATAACACAGCACGTCATGCCCAGGGTGTAAAAACTGGGGGCAGGGACCCAGAAGAGTTAGTTCACTGCTCGGTCGGGCTGGGTATCAGTTGGCGGGTGGTGAGCGGTTATATTCTCTTCCCTTGTTATTTCCCTTATCATTATTATTATTGGTGGTAGCAGCAGTGGTTTGTGTTATACCTTAGTTACTGGACTGTTCTTATCTCAACCTGTGGGAGTTACATTCTTTTGATTCTCCTCCCCAACCCTCTGGGATCAGGGTGGGGGGGGAAGTGGGAGGGGGAGCGAACAAACTGTGTGACTGATTTATGGCTGGGCTTAAATCATGACACCTTTTAATATGCTTTTAAGCATACAGAAAGATTGATAATTCTTCCTGCTTTTTGTATGCCAGAGTATCTGAAACTAAAACATAGTGCTCAGAGGAAATATCTGACCAGCTGAGCAACAAACTCAGAACAATACTACCTGCAGAAGTATTATTTAATGTTATTTAGTTGAAAGTATGGCTAAATGCCTTACAGGGAAATGGAGTTTAGACATGCATAGCTACTGCTTACTGTGAATAGCTTGCTTACAAACTGTCTCATCATACCCAGCCTGGGGGAACTCAGTCTTGTGTGGTAATGATTATTCAAATCTGAGTAGAAGCTGCTCTGAAAACTGTTACTTTCTTTTTCCTTTTTTCTCCGTAGGTGCTTTCTATGTCTACCCTTGCAGTTGACAGTGATTTGATCCAGCCTTTAGTGGGACAAGGAACAAAATAACGATGGACAGCTCTGGTCTTTTGAATGGTCTTGTATCCCTCTTTTAAGTACTTCAGGGATACCAGGCAGGTTTATCATCCTTGCAGGGCTGTGTCAAAATTTTTTTATAGTAAAAGCAGAGGCATCTGCTGGGAATACCCTCAATGACCCCTAGTTTCATAATCAGAGCTGAGAATTTATTTAACTTGTCTGAGGTACCCTGACTTGAGGAATACAAGCAGGACGTCAGGGAAGAAATCTGAAGCTTTCTTGCACTCTGTGCAAGGCTACTCCAACCTTTTCTAGTATTCCTTGTTTCATTTCTGGCTCTTTCTGTTTGTCATGATTTAGCCCCAGCTGGCAACTAAGCCCCACACAGCTGCTCTTTCACGCACCCCAGTGGGAAGGGGGAGAGAATTGGAAGAGTAAGAATGAGAAAACTTATGGGTTGAGATAAAGGCAGTTTAATAGATCAAGCAAAAGCAGCACATGCAAACAAAACAAGCCAAGGGATTCATTCACCACTTTCCATGGTCAGGTAGATACTCAACCATCTCCAGTACAGCAGGGCTCCATTGCACCTAATGGTTACTTGGGAGCACAAGTGCCATCACTCTCAATGTCCCCTCCTTCCTTCTTCTTCCCTCAGCCTTACATGCTAAGCATGATGCTTTATGATATGGGGATGTCCCTTGGGACAGCTAGTGTCAGCTGCCCTGGCTGTGTCCCTTCCCAACTCCATGTGCGCCCCAGGCTGCTTGCTGGTAAGGGTTTGTGGGGAGCACAAAAGGCCTTGACTCCGTGCAATCCCTGCTCAGCAGTAACTAAAACATTCCTGAATTATCTACACTGTTTCCAGCATAAATCCAAACCATAGTCCATACCAACTACTGTGAAGAAAATTAACTCTATCGCAGCCAGAAACAGCACGCTGTTCTATCTTTGCTTTTTGATTACAGCTGCCTTTTCTGTGGGGAATCATTTCCCAGTATTAAAATGATTGATGCATTCAAAGTGGTTTATTCACTGATTACACTGGAAAATCCAATTTGGCAGAATTATGAACTATTGGTGAGCATATATAGAGGTTGGACCCAGCAATCCGTCAGTTAAACATTTCGTGATCCCTACTGGCAGGAGACCTGGCGCTATGCAGCTAATAAAATGAGACAGACATGGATATGAGAGTTGTGGATTTGATTGATGGGCCACTCGGTGGATAAGGAGTTGGCTGGATGGTCACACTCAAACTGTTGTGATCAATGGTTTGATGTCCAAGTGTCCAAATGATGATTAGTGAGGAGTGGTGTTCCTCAGGGGTCAATAATGGGACCTGGAGAAGAGAAGGTTCTGGGGAGAACCTAGAGGAGCCTCCCAGTACCTAAAGAGGGCCTACAAGAAGACCGGAGAGGGACTTTTTACAAGAGCATATAGGGATAGGACAAAAAAGAATGGCTTTAAACTAAAAGAAGAGAGGTTGAGATTAGATATTAGAGGGAAGTTCTTTACTGTGAGGATGGTGAGGCACTTGCAGAGGTTGCCCAGAGAAGATGTGACTGCCCCATCCCTGGCAGTGTTCAAGGCCCGGTTGGATGGGCTTTGAGCAACCTGGTCTACTGGAAGGTGTCCCTGCCCATGGTAGGGGGGTTGGAAGGAAATGACCTTTAAGGTCCCTTCCAACCCAAACCATTCTATGATTTTATGTGAATACTTTGCGAAGAGTACTGTGTGTGTATATAATTAATGACGCTTGTGAATTTTGGAGTGATGACAAACACCATCACTATCACAGAGGGGGCAGGGGGTTCATTCTGGACAGATAAAATGAATTATGTATTTGTACACAACCCGTTAGATCTCTTAGCCAGTGCCTCATTGACTTAAATGAGCCAGAAATTGAGCTCTTCACAAACATTTAAGTAGCAACTGTTCACATGCAGGCAAAGTCAATTATTTGGTGTTCAAATAAGAAAAGGAAATTTAATATAAAATCTGTTGGGTAGGGAATAAAACTGTACTTCAGTTTCCTGATCAGTCAGGAACTTTGCTAAGCACAATTCCAGGGTTCAGATAAAAAGCTGAGTTTGAAAAATAAGCAGTCTGAAATTTCAGGTATTTTCTGTATATTTGATTATGTTGTGGCGCAGTAGAAGCACTCATCTGCGTATATGCACGCCTGCCTATATTAAATATTGTGTGTTTCAAAATTAGAAGACCCATTAAATGACTATCTATACCTAATTATCTGTAAGACACCCAGCAATGTTAAGCTGACCAACACTTTAACAAACCTAGAATTACTGTGTTTTGGTTTCTGTATGCACTGGATATGTAGGCAGCCATACAAGTGAATGATGGCATAATGGATGAATCACTCAATAATTTGAATGATAAAAAGCTGCAAGGCACACACTAAACTGAGGCAGTTTCTAAATATAAAAATGGGCTCCATTTCTTAAACAAATAATTTTGAATACCTGGGACAACTTTAATAGTATAACTGCGAATAGATTTTAATTTCTTACTGGAGTTTGGTAGAAATGCAGACTTTTAAAAGATCACTGAAAACTTAATATTTCAAAAAAACATAAATTTTTAAATTTCCAATCAGTTGCTCCAGATTCCTTAATTTTTTTCTGCAGTGCTAGAGTCTAGTGCATGTGAAATCAAAATTCATTAGCAGGAAGAAACTATGAGAGTTATAATTTTAGATTGCCAAGTTAAATAGGTTCAGAATATTAAATATGTTGAGGGACTACAAATCTAAAGGGTAGATTTATGGTGGTGGTTATATTTCCACTCCTTTCAGAGCTACAACTTCTAAATACCTGTAAAGATTTGGACCTTTAAATGGAAACTGTTAATCTCAAGTTGTTCACCTTGAGTTTTTTTTATTTTTTAAAATGTCCTTAAACACCTCATGAGAATTTCAAATGGAAATTAGATTCCATTAAGTTCCAGAAAGTTTAAGGATCTAAATAGGTTCTTATCTATACTGGAAGGTCTTTAAAAGCTGGTTCTAGTGAAGGGTGGACTAATGTTTCAACAAGGAACAGTCTTTTTTTCTTCTTCATTTATTTTTTTTTTTTTTATTCTGATTTTATTGTGCTCTTTTTGTGCAAGCTGAGTAAATGATGTTGGCATCTGGGGAACCACAGTGCTATGGGACAACAAAATCCTTCCCTGCTGGTAATAGTGCACCCAGGGCTGTCTGCATGCGTTTGTTGCTATTGAGAGCGCAGCTGAGCTTTGGGCTGGGCGTCCTGAGAGCAAATTGAAAGGCAGCTCATGCCTTTGCTGTAGAAGGCAGCTCTTTCTCCTGGATTGGGGAAAGTTGCATGGAAATTCTTCTTTTGTGAAATCCCAGAAAAATGCTGAGAAATTCAAGGAATGTCACTAGGTTATAATGCCAAGTAAGGTATTTTAGAAGTTTGCTAAAAATTCACTGCTCTGTAAGTGGCTCCTTTATTCTCAAGTGTTCTGTTTTGTGTTTTTTTTTTTTTTTTGTGTGTTTTTTTTTTTGTGTGTTTTTTTTGTTGTTTTTTTTTTTGTTTGTTTGGTTTTTTTTTTTGTTTTTTGTTTTTTGTTTTCCTTAATTGTGATACAGATGGTACAAAGGTATCTAAATAAATTCAAATCTGGAGCATACTGGATCAGTGCACACTGTCCCCATTAACCCATTAATATCTATTTGCAATTGTTATTGTGAGTTTGTTGGTAGCATAGTGGGTTCCAAACAGATGCATGCACACACCATTCTTTCATTTGCATTTTAGTTTTGGTTCTCATCTTGCTGTTTTTTTCTTCATCTGAAATAATCGACTATGAACAGAAAGTGCATATTTTCTTTATATATAGAGAGAAAATATTAAAGCTTTTTTACTCAGAGTTTTCTAAAATGGTATGGTAAGATTTCCAGCTGTTAAAAGCAAAATACCTTTTAAGCTGGTTTTTAAAAGAAAAAGAAATTGAGTTAAGATCTATGAACTTAGAGACTTTGATCTGACACATAAAATGGCAGGTTCCTATTGTGTTTTAAACTTGTGCATTTAGCTGTACTGAAGCCAGTGTCTACAGTACTGTTGATTTTTGCAGTGTCACGAAACCACTGTAGAGATGTGCTACAGGAGTGTTAAATAAACTTTTATCCTCAGGGCATTTTAATTCAATGGTAACATTTTTCATGGGGTGCAAATAAAGGTCAATCAGCAGTATTTTGTGTGCATAGTGCTGACTTTCAGAAATGTAAAGAAGTATGTGACATATTTTAGTTTGTTAACACTTGAGCATCTTCAGCTGGAATAGCTACCTTGACTTGCCGACTACAGAATCATTATGTTTAACACGTATTTCAGAATGTGCAAATCAGTAGAAGGCTTGCTTCTTAAAATCTTATTTTCAGAGCTATCCTGCTCCAAGAACCTGCAGTGTGTATTGAGGTTTTTCTATCTGATACTGTGTTATTGAAAGATCCTGTTTTTATGAATCTTGGGGAAGATATAGGTGATTTGTGTGTGTATTGAATCACTCAGAATAGCAGTAAGTAAAGGCATTTAAAATAAGAATGGAAATAATGAAAGATAATCAGGGATAATGCATCAGTTCCTTCTCTTGTCTACTTCTCTTCCGTGGTAAAAATAATTTCTGAGAGAGTGGAATTAACAGGTGTTTCCCATGAAAATTGTTGGTATGTGCTGAGCTGACAGCCTGTTTATTCTGACTTGTTTTGCCAGTCAACCATCTTGAAAAAATTATTTCATGCAGTTGACAGATTTGACTTTTTTTGTTTAAAAAAATTCAAGTTCTTGTGTTGAAGAAGCTGGAGAGAATCAAACTCCTGTCTGTAAAATTGAAGTTTGACTGAGATGCCATCAATTTTTAAAAAGGAATATTAAAATTATTTCAAAGTGTGGTGGGTTTGCTTTCTTGTTTTCTTTGGTGGTTGTTTTGTTTGTTTGTTTGCTTTTTCCCTTCAAATTTATGGCAGATTTTGTGTAGTCAATTTTTATCTTAATATTCGTAGCATTCCAGAGTTTGTGGGTTGGTAAGGTATTTCACATTCATTTTCATTGTGAACTGCCATTGCGCTTCTCAGTGTTAAAAGGAAGTTAGTAATTTATTACTAACCAGACAAAATTTATGATTATAAATGTGTCTGTCTTTTGTATTTGAATAAATATGTAAGTGCACGAGAAATTCTCAGGGAAGTCAGAAGTGCCAAGACCTAGATTGTGATTGGTATCATATGTGCTTAAATAAGTTCCTTAAGAATCTTAGGGTGGCAGGAGGGTTGTTGCTAAATTCTTGTAGACCTGAAACTTTGTCAAATTAAAGAAAGTAGAATCAATAAGGCTCATTAAAATGAGAGGGAATATAAAAACAGAGATTACACAATGAGCTTGAAGAATTTTTTTCCCTTATGTTATGGCCTTGGAGAGTTTCCTCGTGTACATGGCTGTGACTGCGCTGCAACTTAATATTGGCTTGCTTATCTTTAAATATTTTTACTTTTTTATACTAACTTAAATAGAACTGCAGCTGTCTTTAAAAAATCACCAAATGTACTAAGATGTACTTAAAGTGAGGATCACCCCTCACTTGTGCTCCCTACCAGCCCTGCATAATGTTGCCAAGATGAAACTTAGAGCAACATTTGCAGCCAGAATGTTCCTGTTCAGTAACCTAAAACCAGTTTAAAACAGTGGTTTCGGCCGTGGCAGAATTTAGTATGCTCCGCTCCTGGGGAGGAGCATCGTGTAGATCTTGTTCGGGACCACCTTAGGAACCTGAATGTATACAAGTCCATGGGACCGGATGAAATCCATCCGCGGGTCCTGAAGGAGCTGGCAAATGAAGTTGCTAAGCCACTGTCCATCATATTTGAAAAATCATGGCAGTCAGGTGAAGTTCCCGATGACTGGAAAAAGGGAAATATG
The DNA here is from genome assembly GCA_039720435.1 of Amazona ochrocephala. Lineage (NCBI taxonomy): Eukaryota > Metazoa > Chordata > Aves > Psittaciformes > Psittacidae > Amazona > Amazona ochrocephala. Next base: position 40,334,755 of record CM077884.1, on the reverse strand, counting down.
ACCCCCATTTTCCAGAAGAAAATGGATGAGCCAGGGAATTACAGACCAGTCAGTCTCACCTCTGTGGCTGGCAAAATCTTGGAGCGGATTCTCCTGGAAGGCATGCTAAGGCACATGAAAACCAACAAGGTGGTTGGTGACAGCCAGCATGGCTTCTCTAAGGGGAAATCCTGCCTGACCAATCTGGTGACCTTCTATGAAGGGGCTATGGAACTGATGGACAGGGGCAGAGCGGTTGATGTCATCTACCTGGACTTGTGTAAAGCCTTTGCCACTGTCTCACATGACATCCTTGTCTCTAGTTGGAGAGACATCAATTTGATAGCTGGACCACTCAGTGGATAAAGAACTGGGTGGATGGCCGCACGCAAAGAGTAGTGCTCAATGGCTCAGTGTCCAGCTGGAGACCAGTAACGAGTGGTGTCCCCCAGGGATCGGTGTTGGGACCGGTCTTGTTCAACATCTTTGTGGGTGACATGGACAGTGGGATTGAGTGTGCCCTCAGCAAGTTTGCCGATGACACCAAGCTGTGTGGTTCGGTTGATAAGTTGGAGGGAAGGAATGCCATCCAGAGGGACCTTGACACGCTTATGAGGTGGGCTGATGCCAACCTGATGAAGTTTAACCATGCTAAGTGCAAAGTCCTCCACCTGGGTCGGAGCAATGCCAGGCACAGCTACAGATTGGGCGGGGAGGAGATTCAGAGCAGCCCTGTGGAGAAGGACTTGGGGGTGTGGGTTGATGAGAAAATGAACATGAGCCGGCAGTGTGCGCTTGCAGCCCAGAAGGTCAACCGTATTCTGGGCTGCATCAAAAGGAGTGTGACCAGCAGGTCAAGGGAGGTGCTCCTGCCCCTTTACTCTGCTCTCGTGAGACCTCCCTTGGAGTATTGTGTGCAGTTCTGGTGTCCTCAACACAAAAAGGACATGGAACTGTTAGAACAAGTGCAGAGGAGGACCACGATGATGATGAGGGGACTGGAGCACCTCCCATATGAAGACAGGCTGAGAAAATTGGGGCTGTTCAGCCTGGAGAAGAGAAGGCTGCGTGGAGACCTCATAGCAGCCTTCCAATACCTGAAGGGGGCCTATAGGGATGCTGGGGAGGGACTCTTCATTAGGGACTGTGGTGAGAGGACAGGGGGTAATGGGTTTAAACTTAAACAGGGGAGGTTTAGATTGGATCTGAGGAAGAAATTCTTTACTGTGAGGGTGGTGGGGCCCTGGAATGGGTTGCCCAGGGAACTTGTGAATGCTTCATCGCTGGCGGCGTTCAAGGTGGGGTTGGACATAGCCTTGGATGGCATGTTTTAGTGGGAGGTGTCCCTGCCCATGGCGGGGGGGTTGGAACTCGATGATCTTGAGGTCCTTTCCAACCCTTATTCTATGATTCTATGATTCTATGTCCATTGAGCGCAGCAATACAAAAAACAGCGAAAAGGTATACTCATGATAATATAGAGAATTTCCCCATGTTATTACTTTTATTTTCCTGCCACAAAAATAAAGGGCAAGCCTTAAATCTGGCTGTACTATAATGTGAAACCTGAACAACTGTCATTTTTATTTTGGCCGTCTTCCATGTAGAATTTCTAAGATGTGAAGCAAACCAAAGGGTTAGTATGTGGGAAGCATACAGAGTCCAAGGTCTCCCTTTATCCCTACTGCAGTTCAAATCAAAATGCACAAAAAATCCATTCAGTTGCCTTCACTGTAAAGCTATTTTTGAACTACCATGCATATACATGGTGTGCTGCTCAGCCTGACCCCACAAAGGTCAAGAGCTTCAGGAGCTGTATAGTGAAAGGAGAATAAAGATCCTACAGAGGAAGAAGTGTTAACTTTTAATTTTTTTTTTTTTTTCAGCAGCTTTTATTTTTCTTTCCTTTTTTATTTTTTCGTCATCTGGGAGGAGCGCTTCCTTGTGTTGTTATGATCAAAGGAAGAAGGAAAATGTCTGATAATACAAGGACTTTCAGTGTGCCAATGTTAGTAAAGAAAAAGAGGAGGAAGAAGGCAAAGTGAGTTTCAAAAGTATTTTATTTCTGATAAATACAGTTTATTTCAAGAAAGCATTAGTACACATTTGAATTGAGAAGCCAAAGACTCTGAAATCACAGTGCTGTGCTTTTATGCTGTGAGAAGATGTAATTGTGTTTTTTTTTCACAGCTTTTTTTTGTTTGTTTGTTTTTAACCCAGTGTTTGTCAGAATCGTTACCATGGTTCCCATTCCTTTTTGGCAATGAATTCTATGGTATAAAGCATAGATAAAAAAAAAAAAAAAAAAAAAAAAAAAAACGCCACAACAACACAAAAAAAAAAAAAAAAAACGAAAACCCAAACTGGGGAAGAGAATTCCCTAGAAAATAATAACTGATTAAAGATGGGAAATCTTATCGTTGAGAGTGGGAGGTGTTAATGAGACACAGAAGTGTTTTTGTTTCTCCCTGACAATGAAGGACTCATCTCAGCAGAGGAGGCTGAAATTGTAAGATTTATCCCATCTGCCTTAGACTGGGACTCACCAATGTCACTTCCAGGGTGGCAGCACCTAACAGATTTTACCCAGTTTTCAGTAACTCAGACAGGATACAGAGCTGGACTTCGCAGCTCATGCTTCTCTTAAAAAATAAATTGTAAATCAAAACCTTGAGTATTTTCTAGCAGTGCAAAGAGGCAGCAAGCTGCTCCTTTGCTGCAGATTAATTTAGACACATAACAAAGACTTTTTATAAAAAGTTTATTTCACACCATCTTCTCTTTGAAAGGCCTAGGAAATTGGGGGTTAGCATATTTTCTTTTTATTGTTGTAATCTTTTTATGAAGATAAAAATATTCCTTTTTGACATGGAGCACAACATTAGGGATTTTAGATTTGCTTTTTAGCTCTCTTTTATCAAAAATAGTGAATGTTTTGGTCTATTTTTTTTTCTCATGCGCAGCAGAGCTTGTAAATGCCTAAGGCTCTTGGGGAAACAGCAGTATTTGAAGAGTAGAAAGGTGGATGAAAATTTGTTAAACATTTACTTATATGTATTATTTTTAATTTTTTATCTTTGGTGATTTTTTATCTTTTGGTGAATTTTTTCTTCTTTGGAGAAGAGAAGGCTGTGTGGAGACCTCATAGCAGCCTTCCAGTATCTGAAGGGAGGCCTATAGGGATGCTGGGGAGGGACTCTTCATTAGGGACTGTAGTGATAGAACAAGGGGTAAAGGGTTAAAACTTAAACAGGGAAGTTTAAATTGGAAATAAGGAAGCACTTCTTTACTGTAAGGGTGGTGAGGCACTGGAATGGGTTGGCCTGGGAAGCTGTGAATGCTCCATCCCTGGCAGTGTTCAAGGCCAGGTTAGACAGAGCCTTGGGTGGCATGGCTTAGTGGGAGGTGTCCCTGCCCATGGCAGGGGGTTGGAACTAGATGATCTTAAGGTCCTTTCCAACCCTAACTATTCTATGATTCTATGAAAACTTAGCCCATAGTGTGGGTTGCATTAGTAACAGTCTATTTTCCAGAGTTCCTACAAGTTGTATTTATTGTGGTCTGCACCATGTTCTCAAACTCTGTTAGGTTGTTGATAGCATCTAAGGATGGGTCTTTCCAGGTGACTACAGTCAAGCTCCTGCTACTGTACAGAGTAAGAGAATTCCTCCCTTGACCCACAGCGATTACAGCTGTTAGATATAAAACTATCTAATTTAGGTAACGCTGAGCTCCTATTTTAAGTGAGTTTCACAAGTAGAGAAATTATTATATAGATAACATTAACTGTCTAAATTCTAAGATTTTTTCTCTTTGGATGCAGCTCCCTTGAAGGCTGTGAGGTCTGCAGTTGCATCTCTGTGACCCGCGGGCAATGGAGAAGGGACTGTTCAGAGGGTGATTTGTATTACCTTGCTTGATGACCATCTCACAGCAGGTTTAGTTCCACTCTGCTGCAGTGCAGTGACCTCTGCTCACTCAGTGGAGTGCCAACCTGTTGTTATTTTTCTGCTGTGACAAAGAAATGTGCAATTATTTGACCTTTTCTTTAAAGCAGCATAAACATCTTCTACTGAAGTGTGTTTGAATAAAGCAACCTTATTAGCAGGTGGGAAATTTGTGAGGAAAAAAGTGCTGGAATTGGTGGTGCTGTCTGCAACTAACGGCATCCCTGCCTCTTCTCTGGTTATGACTGCAAGTGGGGGGAAATCACAGTGTTCATTTGGGGAAGTATTTTAAAAGCATGTTTATGCTTACAAAACCCACTGATCCCTCAGCAACCTCCTCCTCCTCTTCAGCCTTTGTCCCAGTGCTCGTTACTCTACATTCTCTCATGTTAAATTACATTAACTACTCTTTAGAGTCGGTACTTCACTACTCAGGTCGATTTACGTGGTATTTTTAGTTTGCAGGAACACTTTGCATGGCTGTATGTCCTAGATTTGGATCAGAGTTCAGTCTTATTGCCTATTGAGCCATCTTGAATTTTTGTCTGGATCAAGAGCTATTGAATGGACTTTGAGGCTGCTCAGATTGTTAATAATAAGCTGTGTGTAACACATTGTGATAATTTGTATTTTAAAAAAATACCACTATATGCAGAACATTAGGCAGAAATGTGCGCTGAAACATAACTACTTAAAACAATATTTTGAAATCCATACATTGACTCCTATGTATACTACCCAGTTTCCTCTGTGTCTGTTGTGCATGGTCTTTGTTTGAGTCACTTAAACTTGAAACAAACAAACGGTGTTTGAGTAATTTAAACTATAAATATGAGAAGCTGGTCCCTAATAATTTTAAACTATTTTAATACAAAATGTGAAGGAGAAGAAAAAGTATCTTTTTTTTTTCTTTTGTATACTCACCATTCCCCAGATCTAAGTGTATGAAAATGTACCTGATAAGAAAGAATAGGCATCTAAATTAAGAGCAAAGTTTTTTGCCTGGTTTCAGGTTGCAATAAATATCATGCTCTAAGCTGAGCTGTTGTGGGTCACTTGCTTAGCTCAGAAAAGCATGGTATCTAATTAAATATGTCACGTAGTGTGCTGTAATTGTCACTTCTTGCCGTGGAGGGGCCGAGAAGAGGGATATATTGTTTAAGACTTGTTAGCCCCAACTTGAGAGAGAAGGGATGTTTGTAGTGGTATATGCTGTTCATCTTTATTATCTCTATGCAAGTCACATGACAGTCAAATAATTAAGTAAAACAGGGTATTTCTGAGATAGTGCGTTTTGGTAAATCATACCATAGCATTGTTCCTGATGCAGTGTAAGAAAAATACAAACAGAATGAAAAGGGAGCACATAGACGCTGGGAGTGGAGGTGATCAATCTTTACATGGTCTGTGTTAGGCCTTTAATGTAGCTGGCTAGTCGCACTGGGATTTCCTCTGTAGAAATGGGGTGAAACCAGGTGTTTCCAGAAGCAGCCCACATCACCTAGGACAGGCTGTTATTCAGAATAACCTTTTCAAAGGTTAATCTAATTGCTCTCCATTCTCTGTAAGGAAGCCCATGCAGACTAACAGGAGAGCTAAGTTGGGTGCCTGGAGTTAGATTGAATGAGTCTCCATAAAGCTATAATGATGCAACTCTGCAGATGTGAATGAGATGTCCTTGAGGAGACCACATGCCCAGGAGACTAACAAGATGTGAAACAGGCTGTATTCAAGGTTTCTTTTTTGGCTGCATGTCAAAGATCAGGCAGATGTACTGAGACAGACTGCTTCAAGGACCTCAAACTCTGTGTCCTGTATTGCTGTTTGTTCCGTGCATGATAGCAGAATCATGGGCTCTAGCTAAATTTTATGTTCTCCATTTCAAATGTAACTTTAAAATTCAGATTCATGCCAGTTTCTGTTAGAGTTTTGAAATGCACTGTTGCTTTAATTTTTTATACTTAAAAGGCAGCTGCATATTCCTAAAGACAGGAGTACTTTGGAAGAAAATTTAAACTTCTTTAGTATCAGCATGCAGAGTTCTTTTGGGATGACAGGTAGTACTTAAAGGTTTTTTGTTTTGTTTTGTTTTTTGAATTTGGGGAGGGAGGGTTTGTTTGTTTTGTTTTCAGTTGTCACCTGACAGCAGTGCGATGAAAAATCAGAATTACACTCACATTCTAAAGCAACTGAAATGAAATATTATTAAAGCTGAAACATGATCAATAGACAAAACAAAACCTGTTTATTAAAAGACCTGCAAATGTGGGTCATGGTTTCAGCTACTGAATGTGGTGAAGTTGTGTTGCTTTACGGGAAGAAGTGACTATTCCACTTCAGTGATAAGAAACCGCAGGCTAATGTAGGATATCTTCTTTTATTTTTCATATGGAATAACATGTTTTTGGAAAATGTACCACAAGTGTCGATGTAAAGAGAGGGAGGGAAACCTCCCAAGCATGCCATAAACTAAAAAATGCTGCCAATCTAATAAGCTGCAGCAGTTTTGCTGTTCATTTTTATTAAATGCACTTTATTAGGTTCTTCATGCTTCAGAGATATGTAAAGCACAACATATTTGTAGTTTCAGTCTTCTAATTGACTCTGATATTTTTTTTTCCTCAAGGAGTCTTCATTAAAGGGAAATGATTTTTCAGTCGATACCTTATGATTTGTTATAATGCAAATAACATTTAGCACATCTTGTAGACTGTCTGAAGAATTCCCACAAGCTTCCTAGCAAATGTCATCTTCTGAATTGAGAGAAGCGCTACCTTCCTTTTGCTTTCCTGCAATTTGTCATGCTTCATACTTGGCTAAATCTGCCAATTTTCATTGTCCTCACTGACAACAGCTGTCAGCATGCCACTTATGTCTTCAAAACTCTTGGTGGCAGCATCCTCTAAGTTACAGGATTGAAATGCAACCTGAGCAACTTGGAGATTTGGGTTGTGTGACTTCTTGCTGTATCATCCTCAGAAACAGCACCACAAAATCCCGTAATTGCCCTGGAAAGGAAGAACATGGCTGGATGTCACGAAGTGGCCAGCAGGTCCAATAAAGTCATCATTAACTCTGGCACTGCTTTGAAGAGCTCATGTTGACAATGATGGAATTAAAAACAGTTGGAGAAATGTACATGTAATTAACCTAATCACTGTGAAAAGTCAAGGTGCAGGCCAGCTAAGTAAGCTTTTTTTGTTAGCTACAGAGCTGGATAGATGCTTTTCTTTGTACATTCTAATTTATTGCAAACTCAGGACTACTTTGAATTCTTCCCTAACCTAAGAGCTGGTAATATATAAGATACAAATTATGGACAATTCCTACTTTTGAGAACAGAATTGGAGATAATTTTTAGTCTGCCATAAAAGAAGTTCCACTCTTTTGTAGTTATAAGGTTGTTTCGCAGCTTTTTTTCGTTTCTTTTTTTTTTTTTTTAGTTTGGGGAAATTAAGGAATTACTTCTGAATTGCAACCTCTGTCATAGATACAAGTATGTTGTAATTCAGTCACTGTTTATCTAAACTCACTGCCATTGCTGTAAGGAAGATTACCATCTTCCTCATCTGTTTTCAATCCTAAGTGAAGAGGATGAATTCAGAAGACACAGAAAAATTATCTTTGCATATTTTAAAATGGAAAGGTTTGTAAACTTTTTAATACTCAATTTTGCAAATAAGAAACCGTAGGCCCATGAAATCTATTGAAGGTAAAAATAATTGCTTTTAGGAGTAATTTCAAATAATTTGAAACTAGTTCTCCTTGACGTTCCTTCCAACCTGGTATTCTATGATTCTGTGAGTCTATGCTGTTTTTCCCTGCCTAAACTTGAATATTCAGCTTCAAGGAAGTTAACATAATGGTTCAAGTGCTACACTGGATATTTGGGACGCTTTTAGCTCATGCAGAAAACCCAACAGACTCTGTGGATGCGTCTACCTGACAGCTGTTAAGGAGCTGGTGAGGGTGCAGTGACAGTAGAAAATGTTTACTGGCAGTATTTTTTCTAGCACAGATGCTTTGGGTCTTCTCTGCTAAGAAAAATGTAGGTACCTCTTGGTAGCTTTGTGGAGAGTGATTAACAGCCTGTGGTCCTTTCAACCTGTATTTCCAAGGGTGTTTTTAAGGAAGAGGAAGGAAAAGATGTGTGTTGAGGTGGGTTACTAGGTTTGCAACTGGATGCTCTGGTCCTCCACAGTTGATTGTGATTAGTCATTAAATGCTTTGTGGAGAATGATTTTGTTATATCTGATGGTTATGATGATACGCTAAGCTTGTATTTCGGAACTTAAAATTATAATAAAGGGACTGTAGTGTGAATCAATAAGCACCACGTTAGTTATGGGTGCCTGGAGATAGCAGCCCTGGAGCTGTTAGCTTAGCCTGCCAGTGAATTTGCTACAGGGTAGTGTTTTAGCAGCACTTTTCCTGGATGAAGAGTTTATGGTGCTGTTGGGCTCAAGCTGCTTTGGGCTGCAGGTGCAATTCCACCCTTAGGCAATCTAGTTTGTTGTTCAACTTTCTTTTCTATTGAAAGATATTTGGAAGACTGTCTCTTTGCCAGTGTAGCTGTGGAGGGTGGAATGCTCACCAGAAGCAGTCAGGCATAGTGGGAGAATGGGAATGGTTTGCCCTAGTGAGCAGTGTTGCTCTCTATTAGTAGATTATGATTTTGCACTGAGCAGGAAAGGTAACTTTGCTCAGATAGGCACTGAAGTTTTCATAATAGACTGCATGTAACTTTTTAGGTTGTCAATATGAAAGTTTTCTAGTAATTTTGGATACAGTCTATAACTTGGCAAATATGTTGTTATACGGTAGTTTAACAGTGGGTCATACTTTGATTAGGTATTAGCGACAGAACAGATCTACAATAGCACTCTCTGCTGTTAGTTTTTTTGCAGTTCTTTCTGGCTGATATGTCTGTATGAATACCCTGTAGCACTCCCTTACATGTCCATACAGGCACTGCCAGCGACTACCACAAGTTAGAATTTAACTGGTTACCTAGATTCAGTTTTGCTCAAAAAGTTCTGTAAGAGCTGCTGCCCAGTTTCTCATTTACTTTGCTTTCAGGCAGGTTTCAAGCTCTGCTGTTGAAACCTCAGACAGCAAATTCAGCAGCGCTCAAGTGCTTCCACCCAGGCTGAGGTCTCTGTATTGTAGTAGCTGAACCCTAAAGTGCTGGTGATTGGAGAGGTGCACCTGGTAATAAATTGAACTGCCTTATGGCTGGTGTGTAGATAAGAGCAGAACCGCATCATCCCTGGAAATGGTCTTTATTCTTTTTTTTCTTTCCAATTCACCAGTGCAGCCATGACAGCAAAGTGTTTTGTCTGTAAGCAATGTCGGTTATCTACAGATGATGAGGTTTTCTTGTGCCTCAGAAAAATATCATTAGCTCATGCTACAGCAGCTTGTGCTTTTGTTTTTTTTGGTACTTCCAGTTTATCAGCCAGAAATGAGAATTAGCATGCGTAATCTAGTGGAGCACATGAAGACCAAACACAGAGTTACCCAAAATCAGAATTTATCCTATGCAGCCTTCCGCCACTGCTGCTAAAAGGGGAGGTAATAGCTTCCTCATCTCAGGGACTGAGGTGACAGGGCCCTGTCACCTTGGGATCTTTGTCCTGCTGCACATCCCGGAGTATACTAATCTCTGTATTTAGCTCTTCTTTCATATACATTTATGAAAGAACTTTGCACAGATGGGTAAGTTTTTTATCCACATTTCTTAGCGATTTAGTATAGTTACAGCAGGAGTAATTATTTCTATCAGCAAGATTGTGACAGCCACCACATATTATGGAAATTTTCTTCATTGAAACTTTAATTTTTTTTCCCTTTTGTTTGATTCTCATAGCAACACAAAGAATAGTTTAGAAATACAATTGCAATCTCTAGAAGAAATATAACCAGACTGGTTATATGAAGCTGAATTGCATTAGAGCACTGGGAATAGAGCCACCTCTAAAAGAAAATGAGCAGAAAGAAAATCACAGCTGGAGCAGTTGTCATTTGTCAAAAAAGGGTAATCTGTACTGAACGACCAGCAGCCAGCCACCCAGGAGAAAAGTCGTTCTGACAGGGATGGCTTGTAGGCTGCCAGTGTTGGAAAATGCACGAGGTAGTTCTTTAACAGCAATGATTACTCTGTTATTGAGCAGTTGGTGTATAGTTATGCTGCTTAACTGCACTGACACATTTTATCTTGTATGGGATTGGGTTAACCAGTTGCCCAGAGTGCTAATGCAGATAAACTCACAGTGAAGAACAACCAGCATAGCCTTTCCTAAACTCGAGGATTTGACTTGTGAAATATCCATTCTTTGCTGCTAAACAGTAAACCTGGCTGCTTGTGAGAAATTGCAAATGAGATATTGAAACAGCTATAACGTTCTCAAGAAAATCTTTGTAAAAGTTCAAGTTACTTTATTTAATGAATGCATTAATTCATGACGCAAATCTTTTAGGGCCTCACCCTTTCTCAATATTGTGCTCACTGAATCATAGTTATGCATTTACACTTCCAGATATTTTTATATTCTCCTTTCTTGTCTTTGCAGTAACATATAATAACTGCTTGCAGAAAGTGGAAAGTGTTAATATTTTGTATTTCTAGTAATAGTAGAATGTTCTAAATTTTTTTGTTAGTCGAATCTCATAAAAATCTTGTGAGAAATCCTAATCGGAGAAGAGATTCAGAGCAGCCCTGTGGAGAAGGACTTGGGGGTGTTGGTCGATGAGAAACTGAACCTGTGCCGGCAGTGTGAGCTCGCAGCCCAGAAAGCCAGCTGTATCCTGGGCTGCATCAAAAGGAGTGTGACCAGCAGGTTGAAGGAGATGATCCTGCCCCTCTACTCTTCTCTTGTGAGACCTCACTTGGAGCACTGTGTGCAGTTCTGGTGTCCTTAATGTAAGAAGGACATGGAGCTGTTAAGCAAGTCCGGAGGAGGGTTATGAGGATGACAAGGGGGCTCGAATGCCTCCTGTATGAAGATAGGCTGAGAAAGTTGGGGCTGTTCAGCCTGGAGAAGAGAAGGCTGCGTGGAGACCTCCTAGCAGCCTTCCAATATCTGAAGGGGGCCTATAGTGATGCTGGGGAGGGACTCTTCATTAGGGACTGTAGTGAGAGGACAAGGGGTAACGGGTTCAGACTTAAAGAGGGGAAGTTCAGGTTAGATATAAGGAAGCAGTTCTTTACTGTAAGGGCGGTAAGGCGCTGGAATGGGCTGCCCAAGGAAGAGGTAAATACTTCATCCCTGACAGCGTTCAAGGCGGGGGTGGGCAGAGCCTTGGATGGCATGGTTTAGTGTGAGTTGTCCCTGCCCATGGCAGAGGGGTTAGAACTACATGATCCGAAGGTCCTTTCCAACCCAAACCATTCTGTGATTCTAGTTAGAATTTTAGTGGATTGAGATACACACAAGTTCACTTTTGAATGCTGTTCTTCACATATGCTGTACCAAAATATTGGTCCAAGATGCTTTGGAAATAAGTAGATTATCTTAACTGGAATTGAGAGCTTTACATTTAAAAACAATCCATAGCATATTTTAGCTTGGAAAAGAGAAATGGACCTTCTGACATTCAATACTAAGATAATTATCTTTTATTAGTATTTAATTGTAGTACATGAGCATGGAGATATTACCTAGAACTAATTACTGGTTAAAAACAGAGGTATAATTTTTTGAACATTTTTATATCTGCAAATTCAAAATAATTGGGTTATCTATGAAAATATGCATTTATCTGTGGAGAATAGAATTTAAATGTTTACTTAATTTTACTAAGAACTAGTTTAAACATTGTCTAAACATTGCTGGATATTGTCTCACAAAATTTTGAGTACATTGTCAAATCCTTAATACGGAAAAGGCTATGCTGAAAGGATTACCTCTGTTTTTATGTTCATGTAAGGAATGACAAGAAGGTTTTCAAATTAATGAATTCCTTACTGATTTTTATCATCCTGGAATCATTTAGGCCATGAAATACAGCTGGTGAGAAGCACTTTTATTGTATTTCTTATTTTTACCACTCTGTTTGGGAACTCTATAATGCCAAGATGTAAGGAATGAAATTTTTCCCCTCTAAACACAGAGTTGGTGTTTCAATCCTGATAATTAATGGAGAACTTCATAGAAAAGGACATTTCATGTTGTGCTGTCCCATGCTAATAAGAGATGCTACTATTTCTGCTGGTATTAGTTCATCCTCATCATTTTGTGATTGCTACAGGATGTTGTGTCTGTAAGCGGGAAGGTGAGATTTATTGTGAGAGGTGGGTAGACGATCTCACAGTAACTCAGACTGGTGGGTCATGCTGTGAGAGTTTGGAACCATTGGGAAGAGGTGGTATTACAGGGTTAGAACACACATGTATGATAAACATATGTGTTACATACTCCAAGGTGCAAGACCAGATATGCAGGGTTTGTAGGGAGAAGTGGTAATTTTTTAGTTAGAACAGCTGACATGATTGAAAATGTCATGAACTTTTGAGCTTCACATTCTATTATCTGGTCCTGAGAGGAGACTAGTTCTTTTCTATCAACATAAGCTTTCCTGAAAAAAAAAGGAAAGGAAAAAAAAGAAAAAATACTGCCTCTTCTGATAATTTTAAACATTATTTTTATTTTTTAATTACTTAAAACTCAAAGTGCTTTGTTTCGTGAGACCTAAATAGGGACAATAGCAAAATGTATTTCTGCCTGTGATGAACACACTTGTGTTCATCACACATCCCACACTTGTGATGCCAGGTTCTGTGTAAGGACTTTTGCGCTGTCTCAGGTGTGTTGGGTCTGACTTTTGTTTCTTTTTGAGGCAGAGAATGGAGGAAGGAGGGGGTGAGTGGCTGCATCTCTGAACTTCATTACAAATGGCACAGATTGTTGGCATGGGTCCTTCTCTTGCCATTGTTGCATGTGTTGGTGAGTAGTAAAATCATATTTTGGTGCCATCCAGGGTCTTGGAATCATGCCCTTTAAAGTGAACTGCAGTTTTAAGATACTGTTGTTCATACCTTTAGGGCTTTTAGTTGTTTTTTTTTTTTTTTTTTTTTTTTTTAACTAAAATGTTTTCTATGGAGAAGCCTTATTTTTAAGAATTTTTTATCTAGAGAATAAGTAGGTAACATTTGGAAGATCTTAACTACTCTCAACCTCAGTATGTGAGGTTGAAGCAGAGCTTGACTGAATTGAGCTGACAGTAGACAAGAGAAGTGATGTGATGCCCAGAAAGCCATGGGGCTGACCAACAAAATGAATTTCTGCAGCAGGTGACTGGGGGAAAATGAGTTTCAATGAACAAAGTAAATTTCCTAAACTGGTTTGAAATACTGATTTGAAAGACACCTTTAAAGATGCCTACTTGACAGTAAACCAAAACAACATTTTACTGTGAAGTCCCTGAAGTCCTCTGAAAGAGAATCTCCCTGAAAAATGTATGGAAATTGGCAGGATATAACCAGAAATAAAATGCATCAATTTGATATTGCAGTGTAAATGACACTGATTTTCAGCATTCTTACCTCAATAAAAGACAAAAATGACAAGGAAAAAGGAAAAATTACTCTTAAAGAACTAAGTTTTCTTACATGTGTGATCACTTGTGACAAAGGAAATAAGTGTTTTCATTTCTAGAAGTTATTCTAGACAGAGATAAAATAGTGGAGAATGTGTGTTCAAGCATGGTATCAATGCTTTCACTACTGTCACTTTTTGTTTCAGCCACTCATTACAGGCCGATAAACTAAGGGAAATTTAAGCAGAAAGGAATGGAAATTCAGTAACAGGTAGCACTTATTGTTCAAATGATTTAACACAAACCCCTCTATTATGGATTATATAATGGGTGGAACTTGGTATCTTGCGTCACAGAGTTTGTATTTTAAACAGTTAGCAGAGCTACTATGCTACTATTCAGAAAGTACAAAATTACCATTGTGCAAAAGTGGAAAATACCTGGTATTGTACTGATGGAGCTGTCAGGACTCTTGCTGGAAAAAGTAGGTATGAGCTTGGTTCAGTTGAAACTGAAGAAGTTGTGCTGACATAAGCTGGAGAAAAAAAGATGTAAATTAGGTCTCAGATACTTCATAGAAAATCTTAGGGGTTGTGAGAAAGGTGTGTTTTCAGGTAAGCATTTAGTATCTTCTACACTGACTTCTAGTATTGGTGTCACCACTGATCAAATTATCACAAAAATTACGTAGAGAATTCTGCTTGTGTCTGCTTTCTTAACTTATTGAACATTTAATTATTTCTTGCAACACTGCTTAGCTTTGACAGCTACTCTTCAGTTGATGGTTGCTTCGGACTAAGGAGAGGTTAAGACTGTCAAAAGGTAAGTGATATAGACTTGAACCTCTTTTACGTAAGAAAGGAATTGAATATAGACACTCTTGTGCCTCTGACTAACCTAACTAGTGAGCAGCCAAATAAATGGAAGATGATATTTTCTCGTCCAGCTTTTTGGATTTTTTTTTTTTTTTTTTTTTTTTTTTTTGCCAGCTGAGGGAAAGAAGTCCTGATTGATTAGGGTGTGATGAGGTCTTTGTGCTACCATCCTCAAAGGATATGGCAGGTTGGGGACCTTGATGGATAGGAAAAGGGAATTGTGGTATCTATTTTTGGTTGGGTTTGATTTTTTTTTTGTTGCCTGTATCCTTTCATGAATTTATCCAAGTGACACCAGAAATTCAACAGATACAAAGTCTAGCCTTCTGAAATGTAAACATTATTAAAAGTAAATTTTAAAATTAAGGCAAAAAATTTACCCTGGGACAAGTGTCAAGAAAAATTAAGCTTTGCAGGCAAAGTGTGCTAAGATGGACAGTCATTTTGGGAAACACTTTTATTTGGTGGCACAGAAAATGCAGACACAGAGATAACAGCTGGTTGCTTTTCACTGCAGAATAAAGTTTAATTTTTCAAATTCCTTGGTAGTTGCTAGCTTCATTAAAGGTTTTTAGTGAGCAAATACAGCTAAAAGTGCTTTGATTCTTAGTTAAATGGAAGTTATTAAAAAAGTTGTCTTGAAGTCTTTGTAAAAACAAAGGATAGGAATAATTAAAGTTTTATGTAAGTTAGGAGTAGTAAGTGTAGGAAAATATTCTATCTTAATAATAGGCTTAACAAGGGAAGGCAATAAATCATTTCTAATTACTAGCCTGGTCAATTATATGTTTCCTTATTCTAATCTTCTAAATTGCATCCTAAACTCAGACTTCTTAATAAATGAGATTGCTTTTCTTCTTCTTCCATTTTGTAAGAGAAGTCAGATTGCAGAAGGACATGCATGTCCATCAAAATCGCTTTTCTGCCTTTGGGATCATGATCAACATTTTGTTGAAAAAGATGGAGGACTTTCTACTGCCATCTGGAATATTACTATTGTTTGGCTGGCTTCAGTTCTTTTAAGGGAAAAACACAGACAAAATGAATTCTTGGTGTCGTGATTTACCAAACTAAATGTTGATTACTTTTGTGTGTCTCTTTGGTTTCAAGTCTGTCATTCAGTTTTCATATTTAAAAAGAGGATTATTGGAAAGTTAAATCTTTGAGGGTGGTGTAGGAAGGCCTGAGGTAGAGTTGCTGAAAGATTCATCTCCCATCATTTTAGGAAAACACCTAGTACACAAAAATAGCTAAATAATGGTAACTTTCTTTTCCTGAAAATTAAATTGGGTCTTTTAATTTTATCTAGCCCTAGATGCTAACAAATAACTAGTGGAAGAGAGCTTAAGAGCTCTTTCTTATTTCTTCCAGGATGTGCTTTACAATACCTACCTTGCTGGCATGGCTGAGCACATTGGGTAGGAGGGATAAAAATACCCACTGAATGAGCATATTGACTAAGAAGTAGGGCATATAGCCAAAACCAAGTGGTCTCATGATTTTGCTTCTTGTCTAACTGCTATGTTGTCAGTTAAGCACAGCATACTGATTAAAAACAAAAAAAAATCCAAACCGCTCAAGGCAGTGCTGTGCTGAGGAGCAATATTTCTCAGTCACGCTGCTTTCTTAGTGCTTTTATGAGGGCTACAGATTATATACTTATACCCAGGAGTTTATATAAAAGTGGAGTTTACATAAAAGCATACTTTAGTTTTAAGTGTATGCAGTGTGATACCTTTACATTTCTCAAAGTTGTTTACTGCTAAGTTGGCAGAAGGGTTGGCCCAGTAGTGTGTATAATGATGAGAAACAAAGGCCCTGTTTTTGCAAGCTGGCCCCTGCAGGCAGTCACTTGCTGACAGCAGTAGTCATTTCAGTACAGCAATTTCTTAAAAAAATTGTTTGAAGTGATTTTAGCTCCAGTGAGAGCGGCAAAGCAAGAGCAGTTAGGTGAGATTTTTCTCCCCACAGTCACAGGCTGGCAGTGCTAATGCCAGCACATGGAGCTCAAGCTGCCTGTCCCCCAGCCTGCAGAGGCTCTACATGGGATTGCAGGACTCTGGCTTCTGCCCAGACCTTCACAGTCCTAACAGGAGTTGCAGGACTCCAGACACCTGGTGCTTAAGAACTGAGCTTGGACCGTAAGCTGGTTTCACATGAGTCATTGTACAGCCGTCAGACTGGTAATGCCTCCTGGTTTTAATTATGTGTTTTAAAATTGCAGGGTTGTTCTCTGCAGCTGCTAGCACTTGCCATCATTTGACAGTTGTAGTTTAGACAGCCGACTGGTAGTCTCTTCTCCCAAGCTGGGGACCTTACTGATGACTACGGGAGGTGGCAGTTGGCAATTTTGCTGACTGGGTGGTGGTTTTGTGTTACAAGAACTGAATTGCCATCAGTTTTGCACTGAACTTATTTTTTTTTCTCATCTGTTGTTGTTTATGAAGTTCATGTCTACATGTAGCTCAGGAAAGCAAGTCTGGAAACTCATTTGCATTATGGTGCCCTGTAGCCGTACTGTTTATAGAAACCATGTATAAATTTGCTACAGTACCATGCTGTATGTATTACTTTAAAAGATGGGGTTAATGCAGTGGCCAGGCTCCAGTGCCTTGTCCAACCATATGGGTGTTGGGAATTAAGTGTGATGGTTGGTCTCTGTTGCTTTCAGCTGGCAAGAGATGGAAGCACCAGAGAGGCAGCGCACCAGACACCAGGGGAAAGAGGAACTTGCTTGCAGTTGATGATACATCTGGCCAGTGCCCAGAACAGCAGAATGGTACTGACAAGCTTTGCAAGAGCTGTCTTCAACCTTTCCCAGCTGTGGAGATGGTTGTTTTGCCCGGCCTTAAGGGGAGGAAGAAGTGAAAAGTGGAAAATTAGAATTTCATGCAGGATAATTGGTCCTGAACTAGTTTTAATTATTTTTTAGTTTTCTTTTTTAATGAAGGGTTTCAGGTAGCACGAGAAGAAAACAGCAAGCAAATAACAGTGCCATGACTTGCAGGTGATTAGGGGACATAACTGGTTAACTGAAATTATAGGTAGAGTACAGATGGATTTAATTGGTTTTGTGCAATAGATTGAGTGTATCTGTGTATTTGGGGGAGGGTTATTTATTGATTTAATCTAATTTATGTTTAAATCAGAAATGGGATCAAGTTTCTGGGGAAAAAAATAATGTTGAGGAGGTTCTTTTAGAGATTTCAAGCAGCTAGAGGTATAATGAGAAAAGCTGGGAACCACAGCATATGGTATGTTGGGGTAATCAGAAATATTTGAGTGAAGGTTTGGAAAGCTTTTTAAAAGTCTCTTTGCTTTTCATATTTAAGAGAACTGTTATGCACATCTTCAGCTCTGACTTTGTTCACACAATTGGCTTAATGCAGCTCATAATAGTGCTGAAAGATAGCATTTGCAGCAACATTTCTGAAGTATTGTCATTGCTATGATGCAAGTCTCCAGCCCTACCAATAAACCCAAATATAATCAGTTGAAATATTTGCCATTTTCCCTCTAAGCTTCTATAACTAAATGTTTTTTAACAACCTAGCATAAATAAAACAGATAAAACCTATAGTATGGGCAGGTATAGGTGGTATGAGGATACTGAGGACTTAGCATTGTCTTTGTTTATCCTATTTTATGCTCAATATTCAAAACACTGGCTTAGAAGGAGTTTTAGCCTTTGGATTAGATGTGATGCCATCAAATTGTATCAGTTGACTGGGAATAATCAGAAGCAATATTTATTTTTTTTTAAGATATCTCACCCATCGCTCTCAGTCTCATTATCTTGTAACCAAATAATGCATTTTAAAGAGCAGAATTGTGTTACAACAAGGTGTTCTTAAGAACATGGGCTCACAAACTAGTTACTATAAAGCAAGGTAAGGTAGAAATTTACTGACAGCTGCTTTATTTTAACAGCCGCTGGGCAGAATCCTACCCCTCGTACTGTAGGAACAGTAAACTACACTTCTTTCAGTGTATTGAGGGTATGTAGGGGCATGACAGTAGTAAAGTGGAATAATTGGGATCAATTCTCACTGTGGCTTGTTTTCTGGAAACTCTTGCTTTTTGCTCATTCTTGGTGGCAGTTTCTCTTCCACAAAGTTTTGGGAGGGTCTGAACTAAAACACATGTGAACAACAGTCCAAAAATAAGTAACAAATTTTCCTAAAACAGCAGCAATGTGGAATACGTATTTAAGGGAGATAACTTTGGACAGCCTTTCCAATGACTATGTAAGTCTGCATTTCTTTAACTCATGTGAGTGTCTGTCACTGGAGTTCATGTTGCTTTAGGGAATGGAGGAGAAAGTGGCTTGTGCAAAGTAGGTGGTTCTGACACAACTTGAGGTAAAAACTGAAGGCCAATGAAAGTCTGTTGCACCATGTGTGCAAATGGTTTTCTCACCACAAGAAATCTTGGGGTAAATTATGTCGAAAGAAAATTCTCAAGGTAACTGTTGTCTGGAGTCAGAGACTCTTTCCTCTTAGACTGAAAACAATTAAAACTTCCTGAGTATGGATGTACAACAGCGTAAAGAAATGCATCTCATTTTGCAAACTTTTTTTGGCTGAGCAGCTGGAGTTTTCCTAGGTTATCTTCTTCCCATATGCATAGTCTCAGAAAGGCATAACAATTTGTATGCTCCTGTCTTTGCTATGAAGCTCCACGCAGAATGCCTCAAGCACTCCCCTGGGGGACCGATACTCCATGTGGTGCCCAAATGGCCCGTAAATTATTTGCTCACCTATTTTTTGATATTTATAGCTTCAGCAAATGGGATCCTGTATAATGCTGATGATATTGAGGTATTTCATATACCCTAATAGATTAACGCTTTAATTGTCTCAACATTTTGAATTCAAATAGTCTTTACTGAACTATAATTTAAAAGTTTTCTTAGTGTAGGAAAATGAGAAACAGCATCCTTGCAGAAACTCATCAATAAAATTCCCACTAAAAGACTGATCAGAGCACAACTTGAGAAATTAAGACTAGGTTTTGGGTGAGGTTTCTTTTCCTTTTGTAATCAGAGCAAGTTATGTGCCAGGACTTGCAACCCTAAAACCAAATTAAGCAAATCACAGGAGTAAGAAAGTGTAATGTAAAATTGTTGTCAGCACAAAATGTGTGTTTGTTACGTAAATCTCTAGTACTCCTTTCAGTGCTCAGCTAAAAAAAGAAAGGTTCTAATGAGAACTTAATAATCAACTAAGGTGGTTTATAATGCACCAAATACATGGCCTTTGTTTGTTTCAAATGGTATTTAGTACTGATCAGAATAACACAGATAGATAGAACTTCACATAATAACTAGATCTCTTCTGTTTAGTGTCCTGGACTCTTACATTTCACAGAACAGTTTCACCACAAATGGTATTTTAACTCTGTCTAATTCACATTTTAATTGAAGTCTAAATTTTCTAAATAAGATATCATTATAGAAAGTTCACTAGAGTGCATTTCCATTATGTGAATTGCAGCATTCTGGGGGTGCCTAGCTCACCCATTTTCAATGGAGACTGATAAAGTTTATGTGAAAAATCCTTGGTTTATTACCTTGAGGATGGAGAAGAATTCAGAAATAAAGTAAATTTTATAACATGACCTAGATAATATAATAATTTCATGAAAAAAGGAGAAGGAAAGTGATTCCTCAAGACTGATTTCTTGGCCTTTTATGTAAAATTGGATAGAGAATCATAGAATAGTCAGGGTTGGAAAGGACCTCAAGATCATCGAGTTCCAACCCCAAAAAGTGATACGAGTTGACATAACTGGCCCTTGTGACAGAGTCTACAACAGATTTAAGATCTCTGAGCTGTCAGCTGTTTCATGGCATTTTTGGAAGGTATCCAGTTATTTATCCAAACTAATCCTAATGCCTTCATCTACTTTTAGTGAATTGTACTGAGATCGTGATTTTTTTCTGGTGTATCCAAGTCTATTTCATTTATGACTTAAGTTTTGATTGTTTGACAGTTAATATCCACACAGGGGTCTCCTTAATAGCCCAGATACTTGATTTGAGAATTCAGGTAATACGCAATTTAAAAGTATCCTGAGCATGGAGAGAGACAAACTCTTCTTCTTCTTTTAACACCTTGGCTTTATATCTGCCCTTTTCTGTATTTTCTGCTGACTATTTTACTTCTAATGGTATAAAATTATATCTCTCAGACCAAAATATCCTCAGCTAGCTGGCTTTCCCTGCCCACCATTTCTACTGATTTCTTCTTTAAAAGAAAAAAGGAAACACCATTTGATACTGCATTTGAATGCAGACTTTGACCTACAGCTCAGGAGAATCAAGGATGCTTATCTGCCTGAGTAAAGAGCTGCTATCATCAGAGAGTGAAATAAATAGATTTACACTCGTTGCCTCTTATTCTTTCCCTCTTTACTTCTATCTATATGTAAGCTGGTATCATTAATGTGGAAGAGAGGTTTCTATAATCTCCATTTTTCATGGAACACAGAGGGGGATTTTTCAAGAATTTGGATTGTGTTATTGCAAGGGATTTTAGCAACCAGTGGCAGATGTAATGATGATACAGAGGTACAGACAATACTGTCATATCTCTACAGGTTGAGTTAGGTAGTTCTGCAAACACTTTTCTTGTGCTATAAATGCTTGACAAAAAATGGTAATGGCTTTGTTACAACCTGTCGCATGTAACATCAGTTGTGTAACACTGATGTATGGTCTTGTTTAGGATGTGTACTCGCTTTCTGGGGGAATTCAATTCTGAAATTGTTAGCAGTAAACAATTTATTCCTCCTTAAATACTTGAATATCCTTTGCTGATCTCTCATGCTATGTGTGTGTGTGATGACACTTTTGAGCTTGCCTGTGTGATGCTGTCAGTAGGGTTACTTACTCAGGCATACATGAACCTTTGGAAGAAGAAAGTCCCAAGTTTTAGACTAAGCTTGCTGCAACACCAAAATCCCAACAGTGACTTAAAACAATTGCATATTAACTCAAATGTCTGTTATTCTTGTATGTGGCTGCTAGTTATGTACTTTAAATCTTGCATGTAAGTTGCATACATGTCCATCTATGTAGCAGTTACAGGTAACTGTGAAGTGTCTTGTGTTGCCCATGTGCCCAGGTTAGCCTTTGTAGTAAATTTACTCTCTTGCAATTTAAAATAACTACAGAGTTTTAAACACTATAATTTCATTTTCACCATTAGTCTAATGAAGTATAACTTCATATCATACTTTTGGCGAATGAGAACTTTCACTTCCAGTGGCATTCACCTCTCCTTCCTAACCAAACAATTACACTGAGTTATACTTCACATGTATAGCCACCCAGTTACTTCCAGAAAACAGGTGCAAAAATCATTGTCTTATGCCAAAATAATCTGTATAATGCAGCTCTGCTGTATATATTAACTCTTTCTCTTTTCTGTAACATTACCAGCTCTATCAGCCTCCTTACTTTGGGTTTCTCTGCCTAAAGCTTCTCAAAATTGTAAAGATTAGAGAAGTGCTCACTAAATGAGTGTATTGTAAATTGAGAAAAAATATTGAAATCGTGGGGTTAGTTGTGCAAAAAGAAAATAAACCTTCATAGCTGGAGTTCCTTGGATCATTATTTTAATTTATATGTGGCTTGGACCCACATACAAAGGGCGGTGAGGGTCACACCGACAGGAACATAATGGTAGCTGTTGCTGTTTAATCAATACAGAAGATGTGCTAATGCTGGACATACATACACACACATATATGTTTTTCCTTTGACAGAGCGCTGCTTACAAGATCCAGGATTCCCCAAGGGTCTTGGCATAGATATTTTTTTAATACACAAATGAAGTTGGGCAGTTTAAGATATTAAAGTATCACAGACATCCAGACTGAGTTTAGCAAAACTTATTAGCAGATGTGTATGTTGGAGCCCAAAGAAGGTGAGGATGGAAATAATTCCAGACCAAGTATCTTTCAATGCCTTTGTTCTACCATTCCGTGACCTTGGAGTTTGAGTGCAAATACTTTCATACAAAGGATGAAGATCAAATATGAATAAAGGTTGAATAAGACGTTAGATAGGTTTAAAAAAAAAAGTAACAGAATGAGAGAGGAAATAATAGGAGAATAACTATGGATCAATCATAAATCTTTGTATTATAATGCTCTTAGATTTCTTTACCTTTCTCTGCAGGTTTCTTGGATACCCATTCCTTTTTTTCCTCACACAAAAATAGTGGTTTGAGTTATACTTAATAGGTGAGTACTCAAAATGACCTTCCTGTGGTGGGTCTTGGCAGAAGTTAAGTGTGAAAATTAGCTTTATCGCAAAGAACTTGCAAGAGAGCAGAAATTTTTTCCAAAACAAAATTATATTAGTTTGAAGCATGGAAGGAAGCTGCTATTGACACCATGAAGATTCAGGGAGGAAACATTTTTCAAGAGGTAGGTGTTCATTTAATGTGTGCTTTCAGGGTTTCTTGAGATTCTGTTTTAAAAATGAAAATCACAACAAGTGCAATATGACTCTATATTTTCCCTCTGCACTCCATTTTACAGGCTGTGCCCAGCAACTCGCAACAACCACGGCGGTAATTTTGTTGGTAGGTCATTTCGTGGCTGGGAGATGTCGACATGGTTCGAGGATGTGTTCTTCACAGATAGGACATTGTGTCCTTGGTTTTGTTCTAAAAAAGCTCATTCTTATTGGATGAATTAGAGCAGTTCATGAGATTTCATGGAGGTTGCTCTAGTTATTTTTCTCTAATTTTATTCGAGTTTGGGGGTTTTCTTTCTTTGGTTGGTTGGTTTTGGCTTTATTTTTTCCAAAATGGGAATGCAATTCTTTTGATAGAAAATACTGCACTAATATCTACATATATTTCTTTGGAAAATAAATACCAAAATAAAATCAGGAATTATCTAGCTCTTCTTAGTATTGAAACTAGTTCACATAATATCCTAAATAGTTTTTCTACCACTAAAATAGAGACCTTAGTTAACTAAATCATGCCAACTAAACATATATTAAAGGAAGAAGCCTCTACCAGACAAACTTTTAAATTAATTTTTCCATAATTAATACATAAGGAAGTATATTTGTTTAATAGGATTGGTTCTGTTATCCTTGCATTAAGAAAAGCTTATTCTGGTCTGCAGACTAACAAGAAAAATGCAAATTACTATTTTCAGGGTCTGGGGACAAAACTCTTCTCTCCATATAATTAGAATTTCTCTAAAGTAGAACTTCTCTAGAAAGGTTTTACCCCCCTACAGATAACTGAAGGGTTTCTGAAAAAAAAAAAAAAAAAAAAAAAAAATAAAATGGTGTTGCTCACAGCCTACCATAACCCTAGGATGGTCTGGCCTTGGATTCTCTTTTTTGACTAATGGTTAAGTGTGATCATAAGTTCTTCAAGCTTGATTTTAGGAGCATTGAAGTCAATTATAAGGTCCTGATCCAGGATCTTTAAAGCAATGACTAGAGCATCTATCAATAAATTGTTCAAATGCTACTGTTTATGATATGATACTGCATTGTTACCTGTTGCTTACATGATCATATGTTTCTTTTCCAAAGAGCAATACAAAATACTGCTCAGTGAAGTTTCATATCATTGAAAACTCCTGTAATGTTATTCTGTTCTTATCTTTTCACCACCCACCTTCAGCCAAAAAATGGAAATATATTCATCCAGTGTATCTGTGTACAGCTCCAGAGGTTTTAAGAATATCTTGTCTAACAAAAGTCTAGGAGAGAGAAAACTCATTTTGTTTGCATTGTTTAAGGCCAGATGAAAGTATGTAGCCTGACCTTCTGTAAATGTTAAACTTCATGAGCTCCTGAATTGTTCTTTTCCTCTAATAGAAAGCATGCAGTCATTCCTTTTACTATTAGAATTGTTGTGACTTCTGATGAGTTGTCCCAGTAGTTCATTAATTTATATTCAATTCCAGGGTGATTTGCCATGCTCAGCCTCCATCTAATTTTTTCTATTGGATGACTAAATGATTTTGTTCTCAAAATTCATGTAGCATTCTATGCTGATGCCATTGTAGAGAATAGTGGGAGTTTGTGAATGAAATAGTAGACCTTCACATACTGCAACCTTTTCAGAACCCTGAAAATGGATACCCGTGGTTCATATGCATTAAACAATTCCATTATTCCAATAAAAAGGGTTTGCGATCATATAGGCCAGAACATTAAGCTATTAGGTAGATAAATATCATTAATCCTTTAAAAAACTTTTGGTAAGTAGATTAAGAAATTTGAGGTCTGACTGTGTTGCATCTTTTTGTTTAGTCATTGATGTAAACTTCATAGCACCTGTAGTCTAATTGGTACCCACTGATCAGATAGCGTGCACAGGCGTGTTCTGTAATGCCTGTGTGATCCATTGTGTTTCCAGACTAGCCAAGGCAGTGTATTCCTGATGCAATTATATGCTGAGTAGTCTGGAACTCTGAAAATAGCACATGCTTCTGAAAGATGGAGTAACAAAGAATGATATTGAAAATGTAGATGAATTGTTCTTTCTAGGGCAGTCATGAAATACTTAGTAATACTCAACCAGTCAGACTACGCCACTGATTTAGCCATCCATAAGCTGTAAGTAAGCAACACAAGCTGACAGGCAGTGCATTTCTATAAGCTTATGGCACATCTCAGATGTCTTTGGGATAATCAGGCTTTCAGACAGCTCTCTCCTTTTACTCTGGGCCTGTAGATCCAGAATTGATTTGACTTTCAGCAGTTCCTTACCTCTGCCAGGTGCAATTATTTTTCCATTCTTTGCAAACAAAAGACAATCCCAATGTATTTAGTGGTTTTGTGGTGTTTTGTTTTTTTTTTTTTTTGTGGTTTGTTTGTTTGTTTGTTTGTTTGTTTTGTTGTTGTTGTTTTTTTTTTTTTGTATGTGTGTATGTGTGTCAGAATCAAACTGGTTTATGGGGCAACAAAAGGAACAGCCTTGAAAGACACTGCGTGAATCTGTAACATCCAACGGGTTAAGAGGAAAGGAAATGAAAAGGAAGTTAAAATACATCTGGTGTTACACCTTTCCCAAATTTTCAATATAAAGTGTTTCCAAGGAGGACTATTGCTGACATATAATCCAACTCATGCATTTCTTCTTTTTTCTTTTTTTTTTAATATATATATATACTTACATATATAGAGAGAACCCTTCATTTGAAAGTATTGCAGAAAAAAACAACAAAAAAAGGAGGAAGAGGATAAGTAAAAGCAAGGGGCTTCCTCCTAAATCTGTTGCTCCTACCCAGAACCGCTTTGCTATCCTGCAGGGGCTGATGAGCAACCACACTCGAACCAGGAACATCCGGCTGATGCACTGGTAAAGATGATCACTACTGGTGCTGCCAGGAAAAAGCGGAGGGCTGTAGTAGTAGGGGACTCAGAAAGGAACACAGGTACCCATCTGTTGGCCTGACCCAGTCTCAAGGGAGGTGTGTTGCCTACCAGGGGCTCAGATCAGGGATGTTGCCGAGAAGCTGCCTGCTCTAGTCGGTCCCACTGACTGTTACCCACTTCTAGTGATCCATGTGGGTGCTACTGATATAGATAGCAGTAGCCCAGAGAACAGAAAGAAGGACAACAGAGCTCTGGGAGAGGTGGTTTGGGGCTCTGGACCTCAGATAGTCTCTTTGTCAATTCTCCAGGATACAAGGCAAGTCCTTAAAAAGGCTAGGAGGATTGGGCAGGTTAATAAATGGTTAGAAGGGTGGTGCTGTAGTCAGGGGTTTGGGTACCTTGAACATGGGACACAATTTAGTAGTCCAGGTCTACTGGGGGCTGGTGGAGCTGGCCTGAAAAAGAAAGGGAAGAGTGGATTTGGTAGGAGGCTTGCCAGACTGGTCAAGAATGCTTTAAACAAGATGTGCTGGGAAAAGGGAACATCATTCCATCCCAACACACCCAGTCACTTGCCAGCACCTATAGTAAATATTCAGAGCAATGTAGAGATAGTCCAGCTGGTCCAGCCAATGAGCTGGTTTCAATTGGATCTCGGCTCAGATGGCTCTATACAAATGCCCACAGCATGGGGAACAAACAAGAGGAATTAGAGATGTGTGCACATCTACGGGGGTATGATATCATAGGCATCACAGAAACATGGTGGGATGGCTCCTATGACTGGTATGTTGGAATGAAAGGTTACAGGCTCTTTAGGAAAGACAGGCCCAGTAGGTGGGGAGTGGGAGTTGCTATTTATGTTAGGGATAGGCTGGAGAGTATGGAACTCTGTCTGGGGACAGGTGAGCAGTCGACAGAGAGTTTGTGAGTCAGGGTTAAAGGGAGAACAGCGATGGGTGACATTATTGTGGGGATCTGTTACAGACCGCCTGACCAAGAGGACTCAGTGGATGAAGCGCTCTATAAACAGACAGGAACAGCCTCACTCTCACAGGCCCTTGTTCTCATGGGGGTCTTCAACCACCCTGATATCTGTTGGAGGGATGGTATGGCCTTGCAGAAGCAATCCAGACGTTCCTCGATAGTGTGGAAGACAACTTCCTTCTGCAAGTAATAGAGGAGCTGACAAGGAGAGGTGCCATGTTGACCTTGTCCTCACCAACAGGGAAGGGCTGGTTGGAAATGTGACTCTCCAGGGCAGCCTTGATTGCAGTGATCATGAGATGGTCTAATTCAAGATCTGAGGACAGTGAGAAGAGCATGCAGCAAGCTCGCTGCCCTGGACCTCAAGAGAGCAGACTTTGGCCTCTTCAGGAACCTGCTCAATAAGGTTTCATGGGATATAGCCCTAGAGGGCAGGGGGGCCCAGGTGCCCTGGACTTCAAGAGAGCAGACTTTGGCCTCTTCAGGAGCCTGCTCAGTAAGGTTCAATGGGATATAGCCCTAGAGGGCAGGGGGGCCCAAGACTGTTGGTTGATATTCAAGGATCACCTGCTGCAAGCTCAGGAGCGATACATCCCTACTAGAAGGAAGTTCAGCAGGAGGGCCAGGAGACCTCCTTGGATGGATAAGGAGCTGCTGAGCAAAATTCGAAGGAAAAAAGAGGCTTATAAAAGGTGGAAGCAAGGTCAGGCGTCCTGGGAAGAGTACAGGGATGTTGTCCGGGAAGCTAGGGAGCAGGTTAGGAAAGCTAAGGCCCACTTTGAATTAAACTTGGCTAGGGATGTTAAGGATAACAGGAAGGGATTTTATAGGTACACTGCAAATAAATGGGAGGCTAGGGACAACATGGGCCCTCTCCAGAAGCTATCAGGAGAACTGGCTACCCTGGATTTGGAGAAGGCTGAGGTTCTTAATGACTTCTTTGCCCCAGTCTTTACCGGCAAATGCTCTGACCACACCACCCAAGTCTTGGAAGGCAGACGCAGGGACAGTGAGAATGAAGACCCTGGGCCCACTGTAGGAGAGGATCTGGTTCGAGACCATCTTAGGAACCTGAATGTATACAAGTCCATGGGACCTGATGAAACCCATCCGCGGGTCCTGAAGGAGCTGGCAAATGAAGTTGCTAAGCCACTGTCCATCATATTTGAAAAATCCTGGCAGTCAGGTGCAGTTCCCGATGACTGGAAAAAGGGAAATATGACCCCCATTTTCCAGAAGAAAATGGATGAGCCAGGGAATTACAGACCAGTCAGTCTCACCTCTGTGGCTGGCAAAATCTTGGAGCAGATTCTCCTGGAAGGCATGCTGAGGCATGTGAAAACCAACAAGGTGGTTGGTGACAGCCAGCATGGCTTCTCTAAGGGGAAATCCTGCCTGACCAATCTGGTGGCCTTCTATGAAGGGGCTACAGAACTGATGGACAGGGGCAGAGCAGTTGATGTCATCTACCTGGACTTGTG
Organism: Amazona ochrocephala; assembly: GCA_039720435.1. NCBI lineage: Eukaryota > Metazoa > Chordata > Aves > Psittaciformes > Psittacidae > Amazona > Amazona ochrocephala. Next base: position 40,306,584 of record CM077884.1, on the reverse strand, counting down.
CAAGGCATTTGCCACTGTCTCACATGACATCCTTGTCTCTAAGTTGGAGAGACATCAATTTGATAGGTGGACCACTTGGTGGATAAAGAACTGGCTGGATGGCCGCACGCGAAGAGTAGTGCTCAGTGGCTCAATGTCCAGCTGGAGACCAGTAACGAGTGGTGTCCGTCAGGGATGGGTGTTGGGACCAGCCTTGCTCAACATCTTTGTCGGTGACATGGACAGTGGGATTGAGTGTGCCCACAGCAAGTTTGCCGATGACACCAAGCTGTGTGGTTCGGTTGATACATTGGAGGGAAGGAATGCCATCCAGAGGGACCTTGACACGCTTGTGAGGTGGGCTGATGCCAACTTCATGAAGTTTACCGATGCCAACTTCATGAAGTTTACCCATGCCAAGTGCAAGGTCCTTCACCTAGGTCGGAGGAATCCCAGGCGCAGCTACAGGTTGGGCAGAGAAGAGATTGAGAGCAGCCCTGTGGAGAAGGACTTGGGGGTGTTGTTCGATGAGAAAATGAACATGAGCCCGCAGTGTGCACTTGCAGCCCAGAAACCCAACCGTATCCTGGGCTACATCAAAAGGAGCGTGACCAGCAGGTTGAAGGAGGTGCTCCTGCCCCTCTCCTCTGCTCTCGTGAGACCTCACTTGGAGTACTGTGTGCAGTTCTGGTGTCCTCAACATAAGAAGGACATGGAACTGTTGGAACAAGTCCAGAGGAGGGCCACGAGGATGATCAGGGGACTGGAGCACTTCCCATATGAAGATAGGATGAGAAAGTTGGAACCGTTCAGCCTGGAGAAGAGAAAACTGCGTGGAGACCTCCTAGCAGCCTTCCAATATCTGAAGGGGGCCTATAGTGATGCTGGGGAGGGACTCTTCATGAGGGACTGTGGTGATAGGACAAGGGGTAATGGGTTCAAACTTAATCAGGGAAGTTTAGATTGGATATGAGGAAGAAATTCTTTACTGTAAGGGTGGCGAGGCACTGGAATGGGTTGTCCAGGGACGTTGTGAATGCTCCTTCTCTGGCAGTGTTCAGGGCTGGGCTGGCCAGAGCCTTGTGTGACATGGCTTAGTGGGAGGTGTCCCTGCCCATGGCAGGGGTGTTGGAACTAGATGATCTTAAGGTCCTTTCCAACCCTCACTAATCTATGATTCTATGATTATAGTATGCTTTATAGCAAGTGTGAATTACAAGCTGTGCCTAGTAGCTTGAGTGCTACATTGTAAGAGACCTGAAGCTGAGAACTGGAATTTAGAGAGGCCATAAAAAAGGGAGAGAGGCCAGCAGTGTAACAGCTCAGGCATGGGTGAAAGCCTTTCCTGGTAGGGTCAAGTTGGGATCTGTGCTGGCAATATTCTGCTTGTGATGGAAGATCTGGGAGAGAAAGAAGAATCTGGAGGCATGAAGATCCCCCCCTTTTTTGCCAACTAAGTGTGGAGGAAATGGGAGGATCCCTGAGCAGGAGTGGATCAAAGTGTCAGAACCCTGAGGAGGGTTTCAAAGCATTTTGATGCTGTTGTACTCTTGGACCTAAGCATTGCATAGCAGAAATTATGGGAAATTCAGTGGTGATGGGGAATTATCTTTGCAAGCACTGGAGAATTGGAATGGTATATGGGGAGATTTTGAGAAAAGCTAACCAACAAAACCAAAAACGACAAAAAAAAAACAAACAAAAAAAACCCCACCACAAAACAATCCTAGGGCTTTTAAAAGACTTTGAAGTCCCTTGCAAGTTACTTCTGAGTTATGGAAAAGTTTTTTTCCAAGTTTGCCTTTTCTTCAGGTAAAGAACACAATACATGCATACTGATTTTAAGACTACTCTGAAAACAATCATAGAACATTTTCTCTTCCCCAAAATCTTGTAAGGGGCCAGGACTTATTTTCACTTCTTAATTGCTGTGGCTTGTATGCAAGACCAAATATGCAGCTGGTTTAAGTAGGGTTGTGGTCTTTTTTTGTTGAGGCTAACCAATCCATTCTCTAAGAGACCAAACCCAATCATACCGAAACTCTAAAAATGTGGATGCACAATAACAAGCTCTAGATGAACTTTTTACTTTTATAGGGTGCTGAGACTGATGTTATTGCTATCCCAGATGGGTGGCTTTTTCAATACCAAGAGGAGCAAATATTTTGGTCTGCCTTCTTTTTTCTTATATAATTATTTTGCTTTGAAGATTAAGAAGTAACGTTCCTAATAGAAAAAGTCACCTGGTAACACTTTGTTTTTCTAGTTAAATGAATTTTCATAAAGCACAAACTTTGAGGTTGAATAGTATAATTACTTAAAATTTGAACAGCTAGCAAGCGCAAGAGAGCATTTAGACAATTATTTGGGGTTATATTAATCAGGAGGAAAGAAGTTTACCATTTAATATTTTGACAGGGATAATAAGCAGACCAAAGGTCTGAATGCAGAATCAACAAATACAGGTCTCATTGATGTCTGCAACATAAATGTTAGAAGGCACTATCTGTTTTAGATATGCTTTTGAACACACTTTAAATCTAATTTTAGTGCACAATAAAAATGAATGCCCTGCTTTCCAAATGCATCTGCTGAGCTTCAGTTTCCATACCAGATGGCTTTGTGTTATGTTAAAACTCAACATACAGTATGCTAGTGTTCACTGGATCTGTTGAAAGTGACCTTGCATTTTTTTTCTGCGTGAGCACAAAATATGATATTTATTAATTTTGGCATCCCAAAATGTTGGTCTTTCTAGCTTGTTTTCATATTCTGTTCTACCTGGTTTTAAAGGGTTAGTTGATTTTTATGGTCAGAAGTGTGTGGTGTTTCTTCTTTAAAGATTGACTCAGGTACAAGCCATAGCAAAATTTCATATAAATCTTGTACAATATGTACAATGTGTATATGGATCAATGCTGTGCACAAATCACATCTAGACCTCTATTTCTGTCTCTGAATTTTGAATTTTTGAATTTGCTTTTGGCTGATGTCCATGATTTATCTTTCATTCATTCCTGAGCTTCCTCTGCCCTTGCACTGCCATTGCATCCATGTAAGCTCTGACCAGTGGATGTTGCCACACTGATATACACCAGCACAGCAGTGTTTTGGGTGGGAGTCAGCTGGTGTCTCTGGAGCTGTGGTGGTTTGACCTCAGTTTGTCCTGCAAAGACTCTCTGGACAGAGTAGTGCCTAAAATTAGGCTGTGAATAAAGCCTGAATTCCACATTGCAGGTGAAAATTTGGTGACAAATGAAATATCACCATGCTATTGACATTTGTATGACTTCTGCCACTTCCTACACTGAAAACTGTGGTGCTGCAGAGCTGTACCTGCACAAAGTTTATTCAAAAGTCTCCCTTTTTGATTATTTTTCTTGCATCTGCTTTAGAATGGCAAACGACTATTCAAGAGGCATGGCAGCTGAGAATGTCTAATTATGTATTTGTTTTCATAGTCCTGTCCTCAGAAGCTTGGCTTTTTTTTTTTTTTTTTTTTTTTTTTTTTTTTTTTTTTAAAGCAGGGTGAAGTTCTAAGCATTATAACCTGCTAAGGGCAAGGGATGCTTCTGAGCACATGTTAATGTGGAGCTGGTTGTCACTGCATTCCTTTGTGGCTACCAGGTGCTGATAACAGTTCATTTTACCTGACCTTTGAGTTGTAAGAATGCAGTGCAAGGATGAAGTGCTGCTGTGGTTGGTTTCACCTTGATTCTTCTATTACTTGGACTGTATTTTCCACCTACAGGTTGTGCAGACTATCTATTTCTTGGTGATTTTGTTAATTTGCACTTAGTTGGCCTGACTGTTTCTGAATCTGAAATTTTATATGGTTTCCATCCTCTTTCTGTGTTGGTTATGAACGATCATTGGTTACATTAATCTTCACAGCATTTCTGCAAGGTAGAAGTAATGTATGAGGCTTTATGCTGAGGCTTGAGAGTGAAAAAAATCTCACTTGCCATCAAGTGCACAGGAATCTTTTTTGGGGTGGATCACCCAAATTCTAGGATAATTTCCTAACTACTGAATCATCTGTTTTCCTTCTAGCATCAGACTGTTATTTTATATGTGAATATAATGTATATAAACTATATACATTTTAATATTATTTGTGTAAATAGGAATATTTTAGAAAGAGAAGTAATATCCAAAAAATTGGGAACGGCTGTATGTAGTGACTCATTAAATGTTGTTCTGTTTCTCTGCATGTCAGATTTCTTTAGAAATTCAGACCTAAGTACTTGTTTTTCTCAATGTCCTTTCGAAAGTCCCTATGGACAGCATTTGCTTGTGACTTTCTTGGTGAGCTTAGACACTGACTTAGTGGGTGCCAAGCAGGCTATCTCTGTGAGTGTCTCATATCTTCCTGACATTAAACACAAGTGAAACAGAGACAATAATGATTGAGACTGGCAGTTTGTTAGCTGTTTTTTGGTCATGTTTCACTGAAGTTAATGTCATTTGATAGCTTCTAACACCTTTTAGCCAGGAACTTTTGTGTTAGCTTTGGCAGCAACTTGTCTTTTTCATTTTACTCTGGTACCTTATCTAGGTCATGTCACTTACTTATTTAGTAACTTAAAATTCATACAGAGAAATGCACGATATTCTGACTGCTATACTGCCTGCCATGTCTTAGTCTAAGGGTTTGTAGGTGTAGTCGTGATGCACAAAGAGGTGGGCATCTCTCGTAGGTCCATTTTCTTTTTCTTGTTTTGATGTGTTAAGCTGTTTAAAAAATACTGAAAGATGCAATCATAGAATCATAGAATGAAACAGTTTGCTTTGTAAGCAAGTCTTACCTTCCTGCAGGCCACTTGTTAAATCACAAATGGAATAGTAAGAATCCCAATGGCAGTTGCTCTGGAAATTCTTGCTTATTGAGTGAAAAAACGTTGAGCACCCATATAATAAGTCAGTGTGTGGTAATTTTGTATTTGGACCGATCCGTAGGTTTGGATGCATTTTCTCTCTTTTCCATTGCATGCATAAATTTTGTCCCCAAAAAATCTTGTCAGCACAGCATCCTCATATAACAGGGAAAGTGGAATGATGCTGAGACTTCAAAAACAAACAAAGAAACTGCAATTTGTTAAATGACAGCAGTTACTGTGTTCAATTTTAGGCTGGACTTTTTGGTCTTTTAGAAAATGATTGAGTGCATGTACATTTTTGTAGCAATTATGGCAAAAAGAGACAAGTTAACAGGAAAATCAGTTTAACTGTGTTGCAGTTGCTCACCTCCCTCCCTCCTGTGTGTGGTCAAAAGAGGACAGGGTAAAGCTGTGATCGTGCGTCCCTGCTGATGCAGTGCAGTCATGCAAAAGTGACCTCAGAGATGGACCAGAGCTTCTCATCAGTGCAATGAAAATTGAGGTTTGGTGTCATGTGACAAAGGGGATATGGCCAGGCTATTTCAGCCACAGGAAGAGGGAAGATGGGGGAAGATGGATCTGCAATGCAGCTTGTGGGGAAGAGCTTCCTGCTGACTGCAGTAGCCTGGGTAGATGGGAGGTGTAGCAGTAATGACTGGTGGTATAGAGATAACGGTGGAGTTAACAACTGCCTAAAGCTGTAATTGTTTTCAGTGACAGTATCAGTGGTCTTCTGGGGCACTCCAGTGGGCAAAATCACCAGCAGAGTGATTATGATTTTGCAGCTCACTGGAAATTGCTGTTTAGGGCTGTGCTTGGCCCTGCATGGCCAAGTTGTCACTCTGGGATCTCTGAAAGACTCCTGGCTGGTAATGCAAACTTTTCCTGAGGTGTGAATAGGAACTAGTCAGGTTTTTTTATTCTGATTCCAGTAGGTGGAGGAGCAAGAGAAAAGCAAACAATGCTTGTGATCTGCTACTTGCAACCTTAAGTGAGCTTCTTGTGGAGGCATTCAGCTCTGTGTCTAAAACTCCTATTAGACACCCTTTGGACATCTTGTGCCAATTCAGGATCAGTTTAATTATTCAGGATTTTTTTTTTTTTTTTTGTATGACACAGAAAACAATTTTATTCTGTATTTTTAAGATTAGACCTAATGGTTTTGGCTTCTTTCTGTGTTCTTGACTTCTTTGCTTATTCTGATGTTACTGAATTGTTATCTGTTTTACCCTACTTTGTCCAGTATTTATGGAAGACTGAATACATAATAGTAATAATTTGTAATGCAGTTTCTGGAAATTTCCATGCATAGTTGTGAAGCATAAAAAGTCATCTTATTATTGATGTGTTACTATTAATATTGGTATCATTACACAGTGTTGCATCAATTGTGATAAATTGCTGAGATAAGGAAAGTAAACCAAAATGCTCCTAGGAAAGTAAGCCAAAATGTTCCTGGCAAAGTAATTCAGACGTTGCATACAGAACAGCAGTTATAAAAGTTAAGTTAGCTTAAGTTAGCTTAAGTTAAGGCAAAGTTAAGCAATAAGACTGTACTATGGCATTTTACAGAATGATGAAATAACATTTCACATTTCGGCATTTTACTGAATTAACAAAAATTTTATTGACTTATGTTCTGCATGATGGGGCACTAAACAGTCCCTCACATCCCAATTCCTTTTAAAATGGCAGCAGGTATAACTTGCAATTCCCATCACATTAAGTATCCTTGGTACTGTATCTTTCGGTCTTTATGTTGCTTTTTTGACATTACCATTTTTTTTCTTCTTCCTCAAACCCATCTCTAGTGTTAAGGTTTTCTTTAGAAAAGCTCAGAAGTTTTTTTAATGCATTTTGAGGGACAAAACTCTTCACGAGATTTGCCTCTATTTCACTCTTCTTTGGAAATGCATGTTTTCTATATAACACTTTATATTGATAATAAAAGGATTTCTACCTATCTGTAGAATTTTTTACCACACAGCAGACATTTGAAAGTCTTGATTCATTTCCCCAACCACAATGAGCTGAAAGATGACAATGTGCTGGGTCGTTTGACTGCACCAGCACTTTGAAAACTGCTGATGTGAAGGCTCAGAACTTCTCTTTTTAAGGAGTGTTTTTCATGTTCTTTTGTGGTTCTTATGCAACCCATACTACAGTAGCATAATACATATCCAGACTGGTAGTCAACTACCCGCAGGTCAGTGCAGACAGAATCTTATGATTTTAAATGCAAGTTGCTCTCAAGTGTGCACTGGATGTTGTAGTAGAAGCAGGGATAAAATGCTGGTGTTCTGAGCAAGTGCTCTGCTTGTTAGGCCCAAAATAGGTGATGGCTTTCCTGCTACTGGCTTAATTCAAAGGGAAATATTTGATTATGCAACCAGCTGTATATGCTGAAACATCCTGCTCTATTAATCTGTATGAAAACGCAGTATGGAGATGTGAAAAACTGGGATTCAAGCCTGTGAATCACTCCTTTGTCTAGTTCACGTACAGACATAATCTAAGGAGTTGTTTGGAGCTGGTGACTGTCTCACTGTTGCTTTTTGTTCCAGACATGCATTGAGAGGACTCTTCTCAGAAGGCAGCACTAATGATAGCCATTCTTACGCTGTTCCTAGAATTGAGAAGGTACAATCCTGCCCCAAGCTGTCCAAACTCATGGCCACTTATAACTACATTGAGGACCTGCATTTTAGTGGATTTACTTCTCTATATATGTATGCTAAAGCAGTCATAACATTTTTAGGGAAAAACTTGGGAAGTTTGGTCTAGCAAGTTAAAAAATATTTATTATGATACTGGAAAGAAGTTTGTAAAAATAAGAACATATCTTTGCTACCACCTGACAATCAATTCTTTTCTGATCTATTAGAATTCTCAAACACTGCGCAGTAAGAATAAGTCACACAGACATATTTTTCCTCCCAGATTGCCCAAGAAATGAGCTCCAAGGCAATGCCTACGGACATCCATATCCTGATATCAGCTTGAGCCCGTGTAGAATAACATCCTCTGAGCTGCCTCTTCCTTTGTGAAACTTAGATTCTTCTTTGGGCTTCTGGATTTGGATTCATGCTTTCATCCTCCAGTTCCTTCCTCCGGTATGCTTGCTAATACAGTGCTTTATGTTTGGTTTTGCATCCCTGACTGCTGTAGAAATGACATCTGTCACTATAACACAGACACTGAGGAAGCCCAGATCCATTTATGGGGTTTAGATGCTTAACCAAATGAGTAAGAAATCATGATCCTGTTCAGACTGTCAGCTTTCCCAGTTTTTGAGTAGCCATTCTGTTCACTTAGATTGTGATATTTTCAAGGACATATTCAAGAAGCAGCATATAGTCCTGAAGGCAAAATTCACTTCAGATGTTCTTGCATCACAATATGCAACTGCAAATTGCCAAACCTCTCTTACAGTTGGTGCCTTGCAAACACCTTGGCCTTAACACATCCTACTGAGTACCTGAGTGCTTGATAAAGAGATTTTCTGTGTACAGCACATGCACAGAAATATTTGTAAACTGCATGTGCACTGTGAAAGCTAAATGCAGTTCCAGTGAAAAATGTGACTTCTAATAATTTACTGGATGAATTCCACATTTTAAAATGTTTGAAGCAGGGAATACCACAGCAGGTCTTTAATCTTTCCTATGTGTGTTGATCTCTCTGATGTCTTGTATCATAACAGTATATGACAAGAGTATAGCCCTAAAAAGATTTTTCTATTTCTCTTCCTGGTTTTTAATTTGTATTAATTTCCTTTTAGGACATTCTATTTTCTGTTAATGATAATTTGCCTTGTAATCTTGCTAGGTTAATTTAAAGAAATTATTTGGAAAACAAGGGCAAGATAGCCTGGTGAATAATTGTGGAAATATGTGATATGTGTTGAAAAGTCTGAGCTCCTTAGGTGAGACAGCCAATATTTTCCACTGCCCTCTAAAAAAGTCACTTCACAGGTGTATGTCTTTGAATTTGAAAATGTCACCATTTGCATATGCATGCACCATAGCTGTATTTGCTCAGGGAATTTGCACGAGTAATTGAGTACTCTATGTGCAGCAATAGTCATTTTATATAGAAATGATCTGGTGGTGGCTTTGTCACCCTCTTTAATGTTAGTTTTGTGAAGCTGTGCCTGACCATAGCAACTTTCTATGTCAAAAAGTAAAAGAGACAGATTTTTGCAGCTGAGCATTTGCAGAGATAGGTGGACACTAAAAACTTTGACTCTGAAATCTCCAAACAATAATGTATTCTGTTTTTATTTAAATCCATGGATTATAACGCAGCTCTTCAGTGACTTTTCATTAAATATAAAATTGCACAATCTATTTTTTATCATTCTTATGCAATATAGCTATTGAAAAATGTAAACATAAGATTACAAATATTTAGAACAAATCTTCCCAGTTCAAAATCTAATAGAACCAATGTGAAAAGGGATATTTTAGAATTTAATAAGCTATGCTTTGTCTAATGCTGCCTTGCTTACTCCTGTTGCCTCTTTTCCATCTCTGCCTGTTAATAGAAATTACCCAGTTCAGTCATCAAAATCCGCAAATGATAATTTGGGCTGAGAGGCTGATGCCTTATGATCGTTGTAGGTTAGCTTGGATTTTTTATGGTGGTATCCCGACGAGGACATTGATTCATAAATTCCAACTGTATGCTTGGGCACTTAAAGTGAAGGTATTGACACCACTGTCCCTGACCTGTGACAAATTGCCTAACTTGGTCATGCATGAAATTCTTACATGCATCAGATTTCATGCATAGAGTCTCCTAGGTGCTGAAAGTTTGGTTTCTGGGCCTGCCAAGCTCTTTGGTCTTCAGACTGTAGAAAAAAATAGCGACTAAGGTCATGCGGTTGCACCAGGGTTTGCAGGCTGGGTATTCACATATCCAAAACTTGCCTTGATCTGTTAGGATTTCCCAGACAAGACTACAGTAGATAAAAATAAAAAAATGTAGCTAGGTAGGGTTGCAGTGGTGACCGGAATAGTCAGGCAGCACGGAGGGGGCAGAGTGGCGTTTCTTGCTTTCTTGCATTCAAATCCACCGTTTCTTGAGGAGATTGGGAAGTCTCACAAGTATGGAATATCTTTGCTTAGCAACTCTATCTGACAAGATTACTCTCTTCAGAAAGTGATAGGCTACGCTTGAAGGGAGAAATGTTAGGTGGGTATTAATCTTGTCTGGATTTTTGTGCCAGAGAGAAGTATAGCAAAAATAAGCTTGAATTGATATCCTAATATTAGAACAACCACTGGTGCTGATTAGCTTCTGGAGCTTTCACTAGTGACTGTGCCATTCATTAGGTGAAGTCATGAAATAGTCATGGGAGCTTTTGTCTCCCACTCTTGGGTGCAGACATGATCCCTCAGGGAAGAAGGGTTTTGTAATCCCCCCTCCCCCCCCCCCCCCCCCCCCCTCCGCCTTTGGAAACAAGAACAATCAAGCAAATGATCCACCAAAGAAGCAGTTATTAGCTAGCTGCGCATCATGGTTCAGGTGTAGCAGAAAGAAACTGGGTATGCTTCTCTCATCCATGACTGCTGGAGGAGGTGCTCAAAATGCAAATCTAAGACTTGTAGTTATGCGAGGTGATCAGGAGTTTGTGTGTGCGAATGCTTATGAAAAACTTGGATCAATGGGAGCTAGAGTATACTCTGTGCTGAGCCCAGTTTTTACTACCCTTGTGAATAAAACCAGACCAATTTATATGATGCAAATAGAAATGTCCAAATATCAGTTTTCTGAATATGTACTTGCTCAGCCTGGGAGGAAAACTAGTTCTAGTTGGACCTACAGATACTTGGAAAACTGAGTCCATGTGATATGATGAACTGAAATTTGTGACGTTGAAGGAATAAATTTAGTGCCAAAATGTAAAGAAGGGAATTGTCAAAGAAAGACCTTCTTGATTTGATTCTCTTCTTATATGCATCACTTCTGGATTACAGTAATATTTTTCTCCAGGAAGAGCAGTAGGGCTTATTGCTTTCACTGTGTCAATAGAGATGTATTCCAGCTACAGACAGGGATAATGAAAAGTAGTAATTTGCATTCTTTAAACAAAAAAAGTATTTGGTATTCTGTTCCACCATATAATTTTTAAAAATTAATTTTGATTCTAGCGTTAATTTTTGCAAGCTGCAGAACTACTGTGACACTGTGCAAGCAGTATGGTGATTCACAAAAAACATAGGAGGTATTATCTCTTGCTTTTAGTGTGACTACAGACTTTGTTGTACAGAGCTTTTGCTCCTGTCTTTACAGTTTCCAATATCTGTCCATTTCCATCAGATCCCCAAACAGCACATCAGGGGATTGGTTTCTACACTGTGCAGCAGCTAAGTCTCAGTGTGGCCATCCCTATGAGGTATTAAAGCAGAAGTGCTGGTTCTTCAACAATTTTCTGTGCAATAGGGAAGACCATAAGTATTATTAGAACTGTCACTTTTTTTCCTTTTCAAACAGCTATCTGCAGCGGGAGGTAAATATTACAGAGGTGGTTTTTGATCCTGACAGAACAGGAATGTCATGCAAAAGATTTTGATATCTGTCTTAACCAAACAGACTGGAATCACTGGACAGGGCTAAGCCAACTTAATCAAAAGCAAAATGAGTGACTCATATTATGTAGGCTGTTGACCTAATAATGAAACACAGTTCTTTGATTAATGATTCTGGTCATGATTATATGTGTCTGAAAATACAAATTCATTAAATATTTGAGTATTGAGCTCACAGTCAATGGACGTTTGTTTATTGCTGGCTCGTTAACTGAAACCAATATGTCCACTAATGCTATCTTTTCTCCTGTGTAGTGGCATTAACCTTTCTTTGCCCTTGCTTTTATTTGTACTTTTAGCCACTCGATAACATTGTCTGGAGAAACCTATACTGATGCAGAGAAAGCACTCATTCTAATGAGAAGTGGAGAGGACTGAGGAAAGGGAGACATGCTGAAAGCCTCTTTTGCCTGGCTTTTACTGCAAGCCAAAGATGAAGGAAGTCTTCTAAATGGCTCCACTCATGCCTGTTCTTATGGTTCTTCCTTTTTGCACTCCCATCCCATATCTGCCTGCTTTTGGCTCCACTTAGATCTTTTCTGCATCTTATTTCCATCCTTTTATGAAAGAGAGAAATTTTATGAAATACCTGTTGCTGGAAGTGATCAAGAGCAGGTAAGATGAATATCTATCTGGAAGGATGTAGGTACAGTAGAAGGTGCAGGAATGATGGGTTTAGATAAACTCCTGATGTCATAATTTGGTCATTTGAGCTCATATGATGTGTACTGAGTCTCATATCACTTAGATACTCTTGAATCATTTCCTCAAGCTAAGGCTCTGAAGAGAGCACTTGTTATCAGGGATTAAGTTGAGCTCTACCCCAGAGCGTTTGAGGAGTATTAAGGCTCTTCCATCCCCCTCCTCCAGTGTAGAAACAAAGAAGAGAGAAGGCAGAGGCCATTAGTTTCTTATGTAGCTTCTGTCTTAGTGAATTCTTGTGTGTTGTTCTTTTTACTTCTGTAGTTTTAATTCAGTTTGTAACCATGTATAATTATGGTATAACAAAGTGCAAAATTTTAAGTGTTAATGGAAAAAAAAAATTGCAGTCCTTGTGAGTATAAACACTTCTAGTCTAAGTTGTTATTAATTTGAATTAAAAAAAATAAAATCAGTGTTTCATTTGCAAGGCTACCCATATATGCATGCAGCATATTTTTTTATCAGTACTTTTCTTTATGTAAGAGGAAGATTTTGATCAGAGTTCTCATGGTGTTTTTTAGATGCATTTACTTATTCCTTGCACAAAGGCAGTACCTGTTCTGGAGTATAAGACTGGTCCCACAAGGGCTCATTCTGTTCCTGTACTGAACTCATTGACTTCAGTGGAAACTCCATGGTAAGTGTTGGATTTCCTAACTTGGAAGCACTTCCAAGCATCATACATATTTACCTTCTAGAGAAGGTAATCAATTAAACAAACAAGGCACATATACTGGGAAAACTAAGTAACTTGTTCGTTCAATAGACAGAGATTATAAGAACTTCATCCCAAACACTAATTCCCAGTTGGAGTTAGATGGGAAAAGGTGGACAGTCCAGGTCATTCCTTTTACCTCATACAGACTTGCACATCTCCCTAAGTCCTTGTCCATCCTTGTCCATTATTCCTTCATTCCAGAAAACAAAAAATCATTTGTATCACAGAAATGCATAACTTCAATACTTACAGTATGCATATAGTAAAGTCAGTCACTGTATTTAAAAATGGAATTACACTCTTTGAAATACTCAGCCCTTGGGTGAAATGCTCATGCATGGGGATAGCTTGATAAATTGAGTTGAAATACCTCTGTATCCTCTTGAGGTTCCCTGGTCTTCCTTCACTCACTCCTGAGGTCATGTTGCCTTTCTGATCTTTTTCTTATATTATCTGTGGTTTTTCAATCGTGTGTTCCTTCCTTAAAAACTGAAAACAAAAGATACGCACAGATTGTTTCTTATGCTGAGGGAGTGCAAGAGGTGCCTGTATACGATCTACCCTCTTACAAAGGGATTAAGGGTCCGGTTAAGTGATGACTTTTTTGTACGTGAATGACTAGAGGACCTTACACAACACCACTGAAATAACTAGGAGTTGAACACAAGCAGGACAGAATTTGACCAGCTTTCCCTGTGGAAGCATCTCCCTTCAAAGAAATTCAGGTACAAAAGTTCCATCTCTGAATGACCATGTTGAATAACACACTGTTGTTTTAGTAGGACTCTTTACATTGCCATTAAAATACTGTTTAAAAAAGGATTATAGTAGTGTCCATAGTACATTCTTACTTTCTATATGAATCTGAATTTCATTCATACAGAGCGACTTGGGGCAACAGGAGAAAGGGAGCATTTTGTTTGTGAACTTGACGAGAAACTTTTTTTTTTTTTAATAGCTTTGAGGTTAGAGTGGATGACAATGTAAGAGACAAGGATGAAAAAGTGAGAGCGAATACTGCCTTGAAACAAAAAACCTAAATGCGATTGACATGACCATGAATTGCCATCATTAGTATATTGCTGATACAATACTGAGCCCAGAATTCCTTTAAAAATCTTTCAGCTTTTGACTGATTGTGGTGCTAATAATAGGATGATGATGCAGTTTTATTGTCAGGGTCGTTCTTGGACTTGACATTGTCTTTATCAATCTGTTAATGAAAATAATGCTTATGTAAGGTGTCACTATGAGTTCCTGGCTCAGAGCCAGCAATGGTTGCAGTGATACTCTGTAGTATAGCATGTTAAAGAGTAGGTTTACTTAGTTTCTTTTGCAAGTGAGCACTGGGGAGAGAAAGATTTGCGTAGCAGAGTTGTGTTTAAAAAAAGCCCCAAACACCTGTTCTGAAGGAAGCATTGAATCTGTTAAAATTGTCTTTAAGATTTGGAAAACATCAGCATTAAAAGTGAAACCCCCTAGGAAGTTCAGTTTTTAATATAATTCCATTGACGTTTTAAAACTGGAGGTTCCTTCCTAACATCTTTAAAATATAAACATGTATCTGTCTTTGCAGCTATTTCTGTGCTTGCAAAATCTTGGCAGGAAAGCGAATAGATTGCTGTTGAATTCCTAACCTGTGCTAGTGCTGGGTGCATTATGTTTCTCAAAATAAGTTAAAGCTCTCTGTTATATGCTTGTATGAACATTATTTCCTGGACTAATTAAGTTTCTTTTAATCCTGAATTTAGGTGCATTATAGCAATCCTTTGTACCCAAGTTCTGTAGGAACTAGAAGTATTAGAAGAGGAGTGTGCTTATGGCGCCGTACTATTTGTCCCTGCCAGATGATTCCTGAGGTCATCTTCTGGGAGTGTTCAGCTCTATTTCAACTGCTTTGCAGGCAGATTGTAAGCTGGCAATTTAGGTCATTGTTAATACAAAATAAAACCAGCTACTAATAAAACTGAAATATAGAACCATAGAATCATAGAATAGTTAGGTTGGAAAGTACCTTAAGATCATCTAGTTCCAACATCCCTGCCATGGGCAGGGACACATTCCACTAAACCATCACCCAAGGCTCTGTCAAACCTGGACACTGCCAGGGATGGAGCATTCACAACTTCCCTGGGCAACCCATTCCAGGGCCTCACCACCCTTACAGGAAAGGACTTTTTCCTTATATCCAATCTAAACTTCCCCTGTTGAAGTTTGAGTCCTTTACCCCTTGTCCTATCACTGCAGTCCCTCATGAATAGTCCCTCTCCAGCATCCCTATAGGCCCCTTCAGATACTGGAAGGCTGCTATGAGGTCTCCATGCAACCTTCTCTTCTCCAGGCTGAATAGTCCCAACTTTCTCATCCTATCTTCATATGGGAGGTGCTCCAGTCCCCTGATCATTCTTGTGGCCCTCCTCTGCACTTATTTCAACAGTTCCAATTCCCAGTACATGCAAGCAAAGAAAGAAATCCAAGATATTTGCACTGACAGCTGACATTGCCTCCTCATTTTATGGTGTGTATTCTTGCACTTACTGAATAACCTCAGATATTGGAAGGACAAAGAAATAATATGGACACAGAACAAGAAAGTTTTGGATTCTTTGACACATTGTAAAAGACCTTACCCTACAACCAAGCACCTGGCTCTGGTTGATCTATTTGCATGGTAAGATATTGTCAAAGGTGACTAAAATCAGCAAAATTAGAAATCAGACTTATTTTGACAGAAACACAACGTTTGCAGTGTTATTTGGCAGCAGAAAGTGCTAATACCTTTCTGAGCTTCATTAATATCTGCAGGATGTGAGAAATCAGGCAGGTATTTAGCTTTTTAAAAAGGAATCTCATGACCACATGCTAGAAGCTGCATTCATTTCTAGTCATTTTAACACCAGACAAAACCATAAATACACAGAGAGTTCAGCAAAGATAATTAAAGGTTTAGAAATACTAACTTAGGTGACTAAAAACCTTTTAAAGATCATAGTTTTGTTAAATGATGGCTGGGCATGCTAAACAGAAATATTTCTGTATATTGTTGTGGCAGCTGGAAGGGTCTGTGCAGGTAGATCATTATTTATTTGAAGATGAGGAACTTTAGAAGGAAGGATAGGTTCTCTCCAAAACTAACCCATGTTTGAAAGCTGTCAGGGATACCTGAAGCTGCTTGTTGCCTCTCTGGCCCCACCTGTGCACATGGGAGAAAACACACACATGCACACAACTATAGCCAAGAACAAAGAACAGAGTTTGCAGGATGAGAAAAGGTTAACTAAATCTAAGCCAAGTCAGCATGACTTGAAGTAATTTCCAGGTGATTTGTTGGAGATACCACATTTTTTATTGTGAGAATAGTCTGTTAGTTTGAGCAGTTTGAATATCAGCTCAGATTTGCTATGTTCCTTTAGATGGTTTGCAGTTCTTCAGTCTGAATGCAAGTCTTTCTGATCTTAACCTTGGAATTTGGCCCTAGTTTATTGTTTCAGCAGACATTGCCTTTTGTTTGCCAGTCCCACAAATTATATCACTAAGTGGGACTCTAAACATTTGCCAGTGTCATTAAACACTGCTTAACTGCTGTCTTTGCTCTGGAATTGCTGACTAAATCCAAATAGTACCTGTGAGGAGCAATGGCATATTTACCATTACAAACCATGGTGTGTTTTGTCCAGCAGAAAAGCAGTGTGAACACTGTGGTTTACTGTTGTCGATGTTAGTGGTCTGGACTGTGTTTCCTATAGCCCAACCGAATGGATTCTCCGATTGGAATAGAATCCGAATGGATTCTAATAATAAGCATCTCCACATGCCACGTGTGAGACATTGGTTTATTATGGTGACATTCAGATGTCAGAAGAGCTGACATGATTTCCCCACTGGTTCATAATCTGATTCATAATAGGAACAAAATTTTATTTGTGGGAACAGCTTATGGATTTTCTGATTGTTTTTAAGGTATGAACTTCAGCATTCACTGCCTCTGGTGTTTTATTGACCTGATTCTTGGCCTGATTCTCATGAAAAAATACTGCATATGAGGTGTCATTCTTTACAGTTTTCGGAATAAGAATAGGTCTCACTAAGGCAACCAAATCTAGATCTTATTTTCACAGTGATACTGAACTGGAGAGAATTAAAGACCTATTCTAACAGATTTCTGACAACAAAAACCAAATTGGTGACATGCTGTGGTCTTCATTGGAGTCAGTTCTAATTGAATTGGTCTGAGAGAGGACCCAGAAATTTTGTTTGCATGTTTAAAAAAAAATATTTTGGTAGAGTTCATTATGTCTTAGGCAGTTGAAGTCTTTTTACTTGCCAAGTTTCTCTCAAAGCTGGATTAAGATAGAGTTTAACAGTTTTCTTTCCTACTCTCCCTCAGAGCAGTCATGAGCTTGTGGTAGGTGTATGCTGCTTTGGAGCACAGCCTGAATCTGTTCAAACCCAGGCATGGCTCATGTATATGCTTCTTGGATTAAAGCTGTGTTCAGGCACAACGGCACACACATTTGTTAAACAGGGAAATGGTAAACACCCACAGCCGTATACATTTTACACCATAGAAATCCTACAACTTTGACAGGGGCATCATGTAATCAACTTTGGTCAAACATATTGGTATCATTTCAGTAAAAAATAGCCTGGTATTACTTGCAGAAAATTAGGATTTATGAGAAAGATCTGGAAGAAAACAAACAAACAAACAAAAAAAAACCCGCAAACCACACAACCTTATTTCTATAGAAAAAGATTCTTTTAATTGTGATTTAGTGAAGTAAACACCCATTCACCTTTCGACTGTCTTTCTTCTGTGGAATCATTTGTTCCAGAGGCATACTGAAAAGGAAAATAAAAATTAACAAATGAGTCCTCCTGAAGACTTAGCTAAAAAGATGTGGTTTTATGCCTTTTCCACTCTCCTTCATTCAGAAGTGGATCCAGACTTCACTGGAGTGACTGCAATTATTTTGTTGGCAGAAGTTCACTTTCAGATGAGACAATTTATAAAATTCAAAGGTGCAAGTCCAATATTGTGAGGGAAATTTATTTGCAATGGAAATTTTATCACCGAGTTCAGAGAGACCGTAAGATTACCATAAAGAATTCTACATGTTTCTATTAACATTGATATTCTTTCCACATATGGTTTATTGAAATCAACCAATTGTATTGTTGTAATTGAAGCTCAGGAGATGCAGTTTATCTTAAGTCCATGCTTATCTGTGTGTCAGAGAAGGCCTTTTCGTAAATTTACTGTGGTGGTCTATATACTTTCAAGAGAAGAAAAAAAAGGAAAGCAATTCATGAAACAGTGAGCAGAACACACTGCCAACATGACCTTGCACAGCCACTTCTCTGTGTTTCAGCATCCACGACTATAAAATGTGAGTAATGAGGTTATAAATACATTGTTTTTGTTGAGTAATGATGTTGCGTGGTTGTATTTTGTCCTTTATTTCTTTTTGCTGTGTATTTCTATTTGCTGGTAAAAAGCATGCAAGTAGCTAATTACACTTTGGGGCTCTCAATCTTTAGTGCAGTACAACTTGCGTATTTATTTGTATCTGTACAAAGGTGGTATTAATTGTTTGGAAACTGCTACTGCCAAGTTAACTAAATGGAGCCAAATGTGTAGTGCTTTTTCAGCTGGCAGGTGTTAGACAGCACAAGGAAATCAGGTTTGAAACCTTAGAAAGTTTTCTAAAACTCATTTTTATTTCCTAAAACCCACCGTTCACCCCACAGCCATCTTGTGCAAATCTATGCAGTAAAATTAATGTCCTTCCTCTTTATGCAGTTTGCAAATGATTAAAAAACTTTGTTATGGTTTAGTCTTACTATATTCAAAATATTCCTGTTCACTTACTGCTCTTTCATCTATTTTTTTAATCTTTTCTTTCTGCCCAATTTACATAAATAGAACTAACTACCTGATGGTTTCTATTCCACAAACTCTGTGGGTCGCTTTTGTTTTCTTTGAAGTTACCCCTTTGAAATTGAAAACAAGTGACAACAAAAAGCCACTATGTCTCTGAAATTATATTTGCCAATTTAGAATAAAACTCCTGATGATAGTGTAGTAGTAACACTGTACAGGTTTTGCCCCTGTGGTCTATATTTTCTGGGTCTGTCTTTGAAATTCTAACAAAAACCTGCAAGAGATCTCTGTGGATCTCAATGGCAAACACTGGAGGAACTCTGCTAAGCTTCTCTCAGCATATTTTATAAAAATTATATTTGTAATTCTGTAAAATCTTATCTTTAAACTATTCCATCTCTTTCCCTCTCACCTATTTTAGTCATCCTTTAGCTAAAAGTCTTAGATTTTAGACATTTAATCAGTTTGCCTCAGGCAAGCCTTGTGTCTTCCCCTGAATAGCCTTTGTTTCTGTATTTCTAAAAAGCATCTTAATAAGGAAGACGGAGAGCTCTAAAGATATTGAAAGATATCTTTGTAAAATCTCATGCAGTGTGAAATTCCTTCATTTATATAAATGGGGATGTTTAGTTTTTGAGAGTTTTCCACTGGTGTGTACAACACAGGTAGGTAGACTCCTGAATGTTAAGAGCAAATGTTAAGAGCAGACAATGCCATCAGCACTGCAGCAATGACCTAAGGTAGAAAAGGGTTAAGCTTTTTGGGAAAAATGCAACTTTTATTAGGTCAACTGACTTGTGTCCATACGTCTGAGATCCAGTACATTTTTATCAGCTTTATTAATTAATTTAATATAAACTATTACCCTGGCCATGCCCCTTTATGTGTTGCACATTCATATCAAGGACATTAGTTTATCTACATGTTTTTACATGGACGTTTTGCTTTTATGATGATTCTTGCAGTCATTCAGAGTACAGATTTAAGGGGAGTGGAGGGATCAAAAGAAGTAAAACTAACAAGCAATGATCACACGTACTGTAAAAAACCAAAACACAAAATAACACCACAAAAAAAAACAACCCTAAGAACGCTAAACAAAAACAAAAACAAAGAAACACAAACCCAAAGCAAGCACTATTATTAGTATTGCAGTAGTACCTCAAAAAAACAACAGAGACTGAAGATCTGTTTTACCAAGAACTTTACAGATAGTTACAGATAGTTGTTTCTTCAAGGGAATTAGGTGCACCAGGCAAAGCTACAAATGTAAACTTCATTTTCTCAGAGTTGCACAGTTGTCCTAGGTTCAGCAGTAGCAGTCATTTTTAATCCTTCTTAGTAGCTGGTGCAGTGCTGTGTTTTTGACTTTCGGCCTGGGAACAGCTCTGATAACACTGATGTTTTCTGTTGCTGCTCAGTAATGTTTAGTCTGACCAAGGACTTTCTGAGTCTCATGCTCTGCCATGGAGGAGGGGAAGCCGGGAGGAAGCAGAGACAGGACGTCTGACCCAAACTAACCAAAGAGGTATTCCATGCCACAGCAAGTCATACCCACTATATAAACTGGGTGCAGTTACCCAGAAGGGCTAGGTCACTGCTCAGGTTAGGCTGGGTATCGGTTGGCGGATGGTGAGCAGTTGTATTCTCTTCCCTTGTTATTTCCTTATCATTAGTATTATTGGTGGTAGCAGCAGTGGTTTTGTGTTGTACCTTAGTTACTGGACTGTTCTTATCTGAATGCTTTGGAATTTACATACTTTCGATTCTCCTCCCTATCCCTCCAGGAGCAGCGTGAGGAAGGGGGGAGGAGTGAGGGAACAGCTGCATGGTTCTGGGTTGCCGCCTGGGCTTAAACCATTACAACAGTTCAGATTGATAGCGAGATGAGGATTTCCCATGAACCCTCCTGATTATTGTCTCAGCAATCAACAAAATCAATGAAAATGATCAGGGATGTTGCCGAGAAGCTGCCTGCTCTAGTCGGTCCCACTGACTATCAACCACTTCTAGTGATCCATGCGGGTGCTACTGATATAGATAGCAGTAGCCCGGTGTCCTGGGTTCAGCAGCAGCAGTCATTTTTTCTCCTTCTTGGTAGCTGGTGCAGCTCTGTGTTTTTTATTTGGGCCTGGGAACAGCGCTGATAACACCAGTGTTTTCAGTTACTGCTTGGTGATGTTTAGGCTGGCCAAAGACTTTGTGAGTCTCATGCTCTGCCAGGGAGGAGGGGAAGCCGGGAGGAAGGAGCGACAGGGCACCTGACCCAGACTAACCAAAGAGATTATTCCATATCACAACACGTCATGTCCAGGAGGTAGAAACAGAGAGCAGAGACCCGGAAGGGTGGTGAGGGTGCACGGTGGGGGATGCACTGGGGGGGTGCAGTGTGTGGGGGGTGCACTGCTTGATACTGGTTGGTGAGCAATTGTACCCTTCCCTTGTATTTGCCTTGTCATTATTGTTACTGGTGGGTGTGCACTGGGTGGGCGGGCTTGATATTTGATGGTGAGCTATTGTATTCTCCTTTTCCTTGTATCTGCCTTGTTATTATTATTATTGGTGGTAGCAGTAGTGGTTTGTGTTATACCTTAGTTACTAAACTGTTCTTATCTCAACCTGTGGGAGTTGCATTCTTTCGATTATCCTTCCCATCCCTCCAGGAGCGGAGGGAAGAGACAGTGGGGAGTGAGTGAGAGAGCGGCTGTATGGGTTTATGAAGCTTAAACCATGACACCAGGAGAACAAAAAGAAGGTCTACAGAGCTCTGGGAGAGGTGGTTTGGGGCTCTGAAGCTCAGATTGTCTTTTCGTCAATTCTCCAGGATACAGGGCAGGACCTTAAAAAGGCTGGGAGGATTGGGCAGGTTAATAAAGGGTTAGGAGGGCGGTGCTATAGTCAGAGGTTTGGGTACCTTGATCATGAGACTCAATTTAGTAGGCCAAGTCTACTGGGGGCTGGTGGAGCTGGCCTGAAAAAGAAAGGGAAGAGTGGATTTGATAGGAGGCTTGCCAGACTGGTCAAGGATGCTTTAAACTAGATGTGTTGGGGAAAGGGAGCATCATTCCATCCCGACACACCCAGTCACTTGCCAGCACCTATAGTAAACATTCAGAGCAATGTAGAGATAGTCCAGCTGGTCCAGCCAATGAGCCGGCTTCAATTGGATCTCGGCTCAGATGCCTCTATACAAATGCCCACAGCATGGGGAACAAACAAGAGGAATTAGAGATGTGTACATGTCTATGGGGGTATGATATCATAGGCATCACAGAAACATGGTGGGATGGCTCCTATGACTGGTATGTTGGAATGGAAGGTTACAGACTCTTTAGGAAAGACAGGCCCAGTAGGTGGGGAGTGGGAGTTGCTATTTATGTTAGGGATAGGCTGGAGAGTATGGAACTCTGTCTGGTGAAAGGTGAGCAGTCGACAGAGAGTTTGTGAGTCAGGGTTAAAGGGAGAGCAGCGATGGGTGATATTATTGAGGGGATCTGTTACAGACCGCCTGACCAAGGGGATTCAGCCTGGAGAAGAGAAGGCTGCGTGGAGACCTCATAGCAGCCTTCCAATACCTGAAGGGGGCCTATAGGAATGCTGGGGAGGGACTCTTCATTAAAGACTGTGGTGAGAGGACAAGGGGTAGTGGGTTTAAACTTAAATGGGAAGTTTAGATTGGATCTGAGGAAGAAATTCTTTACTGTGAGGGTGGTGAGGCCCTGGAACGGGTTGCCCAGGGAAGTTGTGAATGCTTCATCCCTGGTGGCGTTCAAGGTGGGGTTGGTCATAGCCTTGGATGGCATGGTTTAGTGGGAGGTGTCCCTGTCCATGGCAGGGGGATTGGAACTCGATGACCTTGAGGTCCTTTCCAACCCTAACTGTTCTATGATTCTATGATTCTAAGTGCTCTATAAACAGGTAGAAACAGCCTCACGCTCACAGGCCCTTGTTCTCATGGGGGACTTCAACCACCCTGATATCTGTTGGAGGGATGGTATGGCCCGGCACAAGCAATCCAGACATTCCTTGATTGTGTGGAAGACAACTTCCTTCTGCAAGTAATAGAGGAGCTGACAAGGAGAGGTGCCATGCTTGACCTTGTCCTCACCAACAGGGAAGGGCTGGTTGGAAATGTGACTCTCCAGGGCAGCCTTGATTGCAGCGATCATGAGATGGTCGAATTTGAGATCCTCAGGACAGTGAGAAGAGCATGCAGCAAGCTCACTGCCCTGGACCTCAAGAGAGCAGACTTTGGCCTCTTCAGGAGCCTGCTTAGTAAGGTTTCATGGGATATAGCCCTAGAGGACAGGGTGCCCAAGACTGTTGGTTGATATTCAAGGATCACCTGCTGCAAGCTCAGGAGCGATACATCCCTACTAGAAGGAAGTTTAGCAGGAGGGCCAGGAAACGTCCTTGGATGGATAAGGAGCTGCTGAGCAAAATTCGAAGGAAAAAAGAGGCTTATAAAAGGTGGAAGCAAGGACAGGTGGCCTGGGAAGCATACAGGGATGTTGTCCGGGAAGCTAGGGAGCAGGTTAGGAAAGCTAAGGCCCACTTTGAATTAAACTTGGCTAGGGATGTTAAGGATAAAAGGAAGAGATTCTATAGGTACTTTGCAAATAAATGGGAGGCTAGGGACAACATGGGCCCTCTCCAGAAGCTATCGTGAGAACTGGCTACCCTGGATTTGGAGAAGGCTGAGGTTCTTAATGACTTCTTTGCCCCAGTCTTCACCGCAAATGCTCTGACCACACCACCCAAGTCTTGGAAGGCAGACGCAGGGACAGTGAGAATGAAGACTCTGGGCCCACTGTAGGAGAGGATCTGGTTCGAGACCACCTTAGGAACCTGAACTTATACTTGTCCATGGGACCTGATGAAATCCATCCGCGGGTCCTGAAGGAGCTGGCAAATGAAGTTGCTAAGCCACTGTCCATCATATTTGAAAAATCCTGGCAGTCAGGTGCAGTTCCCGACGACTGGAAAAAGGCAAATATAACCCCAATTTTCAAGAAGGGGAAAATGGATGAGCCGGGGAACTACAGACCATTCAGCCTCACCTCTGTGGCTGGCAAAATCTTGGAGCAGATTCTCCTAGAAGGCATGCTGAGGCACATGAAAACCAACAAGGTGGTTGGTGACAGCCAGCATGGCTTCACTAAGGGGAAATCCTGCCTGACCAATCTGGTGGCCTTCTATGATGGGGCTACGGAACTGATGGACAGGGGTAGAGCAGTTGATGTCATCTACCTGGACTTGTGCAGGGCGTTTGCCACTGTCTCACATGACATCCTTCTCTCTAAGTTGGAGAGACATCAATTTGATAGGTGGACCACTCGGTGGATAAAGAACTGGCTGGATGGCCACTGCACGCAAAGAGTAGTGCTCAATGGCTCAATGTCCAGCTGGAGACCAGTATCGAGTGCCTATGGCAGGTGTTTTGGAACTAGATGATCTTAAGATCCTTTCTAACCCCAAGTATTCTATGATTCTATGATTCTAGGAAACCAGCTTGTTGCATGCAAGCAAAGTTTACTGAGATGCAGTTTAATACTGTAATTTTGACTACCTGTCTCTTGTTCTCTGCTTTTGCAATGGCAAGGAGCTCTCCATTTTTAGTGACTGTGACTTTATTTAAACTAGATTTTAACAGATTACCTTACAGTGTCTTAGTTACTTTAAGTAGAAACTCCAATACGGCCTTCCTGATTAGAGAGGCATGTATTTTACAGAGAAAAGCAGGAGCAAAAATTTTCTGGATACAGTTTTATATAGAAAAATATTGAGAATTAGTGTGGTACATAAAAGGAAAGATCCTAGACAGAAGTGGACTTTCTAGCCTGTATTTTTAAAGTAAGTGACACCATCATTCTGCACCTGTTAGGGTTTCCTGTGATAGATGCAAATGTAACATATCTTTATCAATAAGACCAGTACTCTGGCTGGACAGTGAGTGGCTGCCATATGTGGGAGAAGGCTGTGACCTGCCCTGTGAGGCTCCAGCTGACTCTGTAAAATAAGCCTGCCACAGCTTCAGACTGTCAGAGGTGCTGATGTGGTGCCACCGCTGAGGTGGAAAGTGCATGAGGAGGCACAGGAAAAGGAGATGGAAACAAAGTGAAGGGTCTTGTCTGGAGATGTGGAAGGGAAGAAGCACATGAAGTGGATGTTGTTGAGGATGGAGGTGGAGGGGCACACATGGAGGGAGGTGCTGTGTGCTGTCCCTAAGTGGGGACTTGGACAGATTGAAGAAGGAGCCTTTTCAGAAGCATGAGTGCCAGCCCCCAGAGTGTGACCACTTAAAGTGAAATTAAGTGGGTAGCTACAGCCATGCTGGCAAAGTGGAGCAGCTGGAATACACTGAATGGCTCAAAGGAGGAGAGCAGTGCTGAGGGATAGGTAGGCCAGTGCCACTTGTAAACACTGCCCTGTGCAAAGGAAGCCACCTGTGGGATCAGCCAACAGAGGTGTCTGCAGAGCAATGGTCAATCCAGTTCATCCTGCCGATCAAATACCCCTGTGGAGGGACTGGGAAAAAAAGGAGGTAATCAGCTGCAGTTGGTTGGACTGTGGGAGTGTGTTTAGAAGCAGGAAAGAAAGGTCCCTGAAAAGCAGTAATCACTAATGCCGTGTCTGGGCAGCTGGGCACAGTTGCTGATGCCACTCAGGTATCACCTGCTAGGCTGGGTGATCAAGGAATGACCTATGCATACTGTAATGGTGTGAGCACATGGAAGACAGGTATGAAATTAGCAGCATGGCCAAAGGATGAAGTAAGGAGTCTAGTAGTATGATCAGCCTTGAAGAAAATATCAAGAAGGGCTGAAAATTTTCCGTGCTCCTGCACCAGGAGTAACAGATACTCCTGAACAAAGGAGGAGGAATATGATGAAGGGAACTAGTAACTCTGTTTTGAATTTCTAGCCTTATTGAGAAACCATTGCCAGTTACTTCCAATGCATTCTGGATTCAACACATGATCTTAATAATGAAGGATGCCGCATCCCATTAGCAGTCTTCTGAGCCATACAGTTCTCCTGAGAACCTGTTTCAGCAAGTTGGTTGATGTTCCTGTGTGATGCATACAAAATATATTTAACAATTAATGTATTTTTTCCATTCATCATTTAAATCAAATTACAAGGCATTTGAACATTGAATAATTTATATTCCCCCAAAAGATGTTAGGCTATTAAATAGCAGGAATAATGTTAGGTTTATTAAATTGTTGAAGAGAACTCTCTTCTATCTTTGGTACTGCCTCAAACTCTTCATTTTTATCAAATAATTGTTTAATTTTTGGCTTGATTGTAGGGTTGTTTCAGAGTTTTTTCTGTTTGTTTCTTTCATTTTTGAATGTTTGCTGGGCAAATCTTTTCTGTTCAGGCATTCCCCAGCTGGCGCGTCCAGTCACTGAATTCCGTAGAAGAAGGTTATTCTCAAAATTGTGTGCCTGTGTATTCTCTGCATTTGGAAACAAATGCACAATTCTTTCCCAGATCTGTATTTCCCTCCTGGCAAAGGGCTGCATATTGCCTCAGTGCCTGGCTTGGTGATGTATTATCATATTTATAAAAATGGATGCATGTCCTCTACTGAAGGGTTTTCAAAGAGGTACAGAGGCATGTATAGGGACACTTAAGTGCATGTGGGTTGTTTGTTGGCAAGCTCGGATGCTGGCTATGTGAGAATAGCAGCAAAAATGTTATAGTTGATTTTGCCCCTGAATTTTGGCAGGATGATTTCAGTACCCCCCAGTCTGAATGAATTTATCCTTGAGAGAGTTGCATTTATAGATAGAATTTTGTAGACACAGTTGTTGCAATCCAAAAAAGAAAATAGTAAAAGAAAACTTCGTTGTGATCAGGAAAGTTAATGTAGAGTTTGAGGGAAGAGTTAAAACCATAATGCAGGGTCATACATAGACCTTACTTGCCTTAGAACCACTGAGATGAAGAAAAGGAAGCATTTGGAGGATGATAACAAGGATATTATGATGGGTAACATGACTTTTAAGTGCCAATGGAATAGGCAATTCTATAAGCCCTCAGGAAGACAAATGTTTCCAAAACATGACAATTTATTGACTGAATTTCCTAACACACTTCTTGCCATATTTTCCCCTGCAGTGCTACAGTGAATTCTGTCCTGTCTTTTGGCACAAAACTGAAGGGAAGAGAATGTCATGCAGCAGCAAGGTGCTGAGCCCAGAGTCTGTCTGTCTTCCCAAATGAAGAGGGTGAGGAAGTAGCTTGCTTGTTCCTGCAGAATATGGAGAGCTCCTCCACAGAAGATGGAAGGTCCAGGCAGACAGATGTTGTCAAAGGAACTGATGGTAAAGTTTAACTTCTATCACATAAAAACATAGAAAGTGGTGGTAGGAGGTATATGTGTGAGAGGGAAAAATAATTTTCCTCTTCTGGAAGGTAGATGGGATAGGATAGTTTTTACTTGGAGGGAAGTGGGAGAGGGGGAATAATGAAGGAAACGAAAAAACATGGCTTGATTTGTAATGGTAACTTCCAAGTAGACATTTTGATTCCTGATTTCTAATTGTAAAAATACTTAGAAACCAAGCCAAAAAAATAGTTTAATTTTGACCCTATCCTGACCAACACTGCTTTTTTTTATGTTATAACAAAATTTTATCAGTGGGTGGTGGTTATGGAGGCTGGATGTGTTTCATTTGCTTGAACAGCTTTGGAAAGAGCTACTGTGCTATATTTGTAATGAAGCCCAACCTCAGTCCATATTAAAAAGTGACCATATAAACCAGCTGTGTTTCTCATCTCAATCAATGCCTGATAGTCATACAGCTGCAGAATACAGTACTGAAATAAATATTAATTCATCCAATTCAAGTGCAGTTTCTGCTTACTGCTATAGTGCATGATTTGTCTGTGTTTAGCTACATCAGTTGACATCAATCCAGAGTCTAGCAGGTCACCTATGTAGACACTTTATGAACTGGAGGTAATAAAATTATGGTGCAAATTAAGCACTTAGAGGGAGGATAATTTGCTTGAGTCCATAAGTGAAAATAGTCTGTGTATCCTTCAACTCAGTACAGGAAACTGTAGCAGCTGGGAGATGAAGGTGTCTGTGTTTTCTACCAAAGCACTCCTAACTGCTGCCATGTAAAAGATCTTTGCTAAAACTGGTTTTCTAGGCTAGAAAGGGGAAAATGCAACATTTCAGCTCCAAAGAGTTCCATCTTTTCCCCCAGATAATGTCTGAATTTGATCACTAAAGACAGAATATCGTATTTTCTATATAAAAGCGCTAAGTAAGGAGTATGTGAAGTATTCCCTGGCTGCAATGCAAAGGGAACATGTTGTCTAAACTGTAATTGAGAGTTGAAATCCTTTGGAAAGTAGTGTGGGATTTATGGATGCTTATCAAACCAAACAAAATCTTTGCAAGTTTATACAGCAATATGCAGGAACATTGAGTTAACTCAGATGATAATTGGTGTTTCCAATGGTTTACCTAAAGGTTCTGGTTTTAAATTTTCCAGTGAAACAAAATCTTGTCAGAAAATAGCTACTTTTCATCCCAAAATGTTACAGAAAATACCTTAGTTTCAGTAAGCTTCCTCCAGACCAGTTGTGATGTAACATAACAGACTTCCCTGTGTCTCCATATCCCCTGCAGTGATGCTGGAGTAGTTACTATTAGTATTAACTGCTTGAGGTTATGGCTTTAGCCACTGCTGATAGATACTTCAGTGATATGATTTAAACCAAGGCACGGTATCTGTAAAGTGATCCAACTTCCTGCATCTCACTTACTGGATGAAGTTACACTGTTGCTTTTTGTGCTGGATCTAGTCTTTTATGTCTTTTTTAAATTTTTAGGCATCTGTTACCTAGAGAGGAAGAGCTCAATGAATAAAAGATGACCACAAAGAGGGACTTTGTGGAGGTCATAGCAGAGAAATATTTACTTGAGCATGAAACAGTGAACCAAGACTGAATCCCAGTATCTTCACTACTTCACTGTGAGTCACTTAACCTCTCCATGTTACAGGGCTTTTTAATAAAATCAAGCTAATTACTTATCTGAAAGAGGAGTTCTAAGACTAGTTAATATTTGCAAAGTACTACAAAACTGTGAAGTGCAGTAATAACTGCTGGTGTTGTTACTGCTGTCTTTGGGGCATATGCAGTATGAACAGTACCTGCTGTTGTAAAATGGCATGGAGGACTGTTCTCTGTTTCAGGCTTTCATGCCTGATTTCACTAATTGCCTTGTTGTAGTAACCTAAAAAGAAACAAAACATACCAGAAAACTAAACCCTTGCCCCCTTCTGACACAGGGATGGTCTGACCCAAGCTTTTATTATTCAGTGAAGTTTCCCAGAAAAAAATAAAAAGTTTCCATTTTTGTTCAGTAGAATTTAATGTAGTTTTCTGGTTTCAGATTTTGCCTTAATCACCATACCTATTCTGGTAGGGAGCAATGGGTGGTGGGACATTCAAACATTGGGTTACACATTTAGCCAAAGCCACCTGGTTGGTCAACACCAGAGGATCTGCCAATCAAGCTGGCCCTGCCAATCAAAACTGTTATGTGCTGAAAAAGGGGATAAAGTGCCTGTAGCACAGATGAAGAATATGCTAGGGAAGGCAGTCTGGGTTATTCCTGCCTCAGGCAAAGGCAAACCCATTTGGGATTGCTTTTGCTCAAGGACCTGTCTGCCCGTGGTGGGTTAAACCTCAGTGGGCCACTGTAGTATTGGTTGTAATATTCACTACTCACTTCTTGTAAATATGAATCAGAATTTCCTTCCTTAAGATCAAGAGTAAGATCAGTCCTCCTACTCTATCTGGGTAAATGCCCACTGGAGAATGGAGCAGCAATTTTACTTGTAGAATCCCATTTTGTGATTGTTTTCCCTTGTAACTCACGTACCTGTGCCTTTAGGGTCAAAGTAGATTTTTCCATCCCAGCTTCCTCCTGTCCTCTTCGTGGTCACTACCTTCCCCTGTTAATTTATTTCTATCATTTGGTGTTGTACGCCAGCAGGTTGCTTCTTCAGAAATTACTGACAAAATAAGACAGATGCGCCAAACGCAAAGACTTTAAGGTACCAGTTTCCATAGCAATTGTAACCATGGTCTAAGGTCTTCATTCCTGGGTTTGAAGATACATTGTAACAGCTGAACAGATAGAAAATGCTAGATATTGGTTAATGAGTACTTGGTAACATATTGGCTGCCATCTTGTCCCACATCAGTTTGAATGGAGATAACCAAGTCCAGATTTCTGGAATTTCCACTATTTTTTGTGATACATCCACTTCTATAATACAGCTCCAAAAGGGTATTTCATGAAGATTGGCTAAGGAAAGTATTTAAAAGCATAAATAAATATTACATATATCATAATATGATTCATACATACAGCATGCACAATATTAATATATGGAATACATGTTAGATTGCCTAGAAAAGTAGTAGTCCAGAACTGAGGGCTTCAGGGCTTCACCTCTAAAAAGAAAACAATATTCAAATTTTCCTGGCATTTTTTTCTATGTTTATTTGTATTATAAACTCTTTGTGTCATTGATTCTGAATTTGTCTCTATAAATGTATGCTTGCATACATTCACCTTCTATCATCTGGATGTTACATAAATAAAAATTATGTTAATAGGTAAAAGTAGCAATCTCTTCACTGTAGCCAAGTCGATGGGAGTAGATGAATTGTTAATTCAAATTAAATTGCTTTTATGAACTTCTTGTTCATTTATATTAATTGCTTGTACTGACCTGACTTAACCTACTTTGGTGGAACTGCAAAAATTAAAGATGCTTCCATTTTGCATGCACGAAATGCACAGAGAATTACTTGCTTAAATGCACTCACATATGCTTTCTACATAAAAATTAACAAACTCATTTATAATGTGGTCCAGTAAAAGTAGATGTGCCTTCGAGGTTTCTTTCTATCAGAATTTGGGTTGCAATTCATAGTGGGACAGACAGGAATGGTTTTCCCTTGATGTTTGAACGTCTGATGGATTCAGAGATATTCCTATTAATTGTCCCAGGTGTGCACTGGAAGAAAGAGAACCCTAGAGATGTGGTTTATTCAGGTTACCTCTTTTAACTTGGCTCAGTATGGAATTATGCTGCAATAACTCAGGCAGTGTTAATTCTCATCCTTCCTCACCTTCATATATTTATTTGAAGGCTTCCATCGTTGTTCTGGAATTTGATTTGTGCTGCTGGTCTCACAATATTTCAGGAAGAGATTTAGATCTTGAGACTGGTTAGGGTGAGGAGGGAGAGGAACAAATAGCCAAAGGCACAGTCTGTTACTTTATTATGTGAGCAACTAAGACTTGGTCAGTTGTTTTTACTTCTGCTTCTCCATAATGCCTCCTCTCTCTAAAGCTGGAGCCATAGTAGTGTCTTCTTCCTCTACGTATAAAGGTTGCGTGCTTTTGAGATTGTAGAAAAGTTAAATGCTTTGGGAATGGATTGCCTACAATCTATGAAATTCATTGTGCTACCATGGCAAAATCTGAACAGCGTATTTGTACATCCTTTTTTTAATTTCTTGAAATGTGGCAGGGTTTTTTTTTGTCGATTGTTGTTGAATGTGCATGCCTCTGGACTTCTTTTTCAGTCAGTGTAAATCTAAACACTGAGAATCTGGTCAGGGAGATCTTATTTCAAGTAATACTGCTCAGCGTGACTAGGAGCTCTAAAAGTGGTTGCCAGAGCCATGCAGAACATAAAAGAATTGATGGAACCTGTTATATATATTATGAAATTCTGCTCAGTTATATAAACTGAAGAATTAAGAATGTTCTAAGGTACTCAAAGTGGGCAGGAGTGGGAGCACATGTTGCAGCAAAGCACAACATCTTTAAGAGTTCTGTATTTTTGCATCTGGAGTTAAGAGTGGTTCCTGTTTTCTATCAAGCCTAAGTGTCCATGTATTAATTGTGATTCACAGAATCATAGATTCATAGAATAGTTAGGGTTGGAAAGGACCTTAAAATAATCTAGTTCCAACCCCCCTGCCATGGACAGGGACACCTCCCACTAAACCATGCAATCCAAGGCTATGTCCAACCTGACCTTGGATACCGCCAGCAATGGAGCATTCACAACTTCCCTGGACAACCCATTCCAGTGCCTCACCACCCTTACAGTAAAGAAGTCCTTCCTCATATCCAATCTAAACTTCCCCTATTTAAGTTTGAACCCATTACCCCTTGTCCTCTCACTACAGTCCCTCATGAAGAGTCCCTCCCCAGCATCACTATAGGCCCCCTTTAGGTATTGGAAGGCTGCTATGAGGTCTCCATGCAGCCTTCTCTTCTGCAGGCTGAACAGCCCCAATTTTCTCATCCTATCTTCTTATGGGAGGTGCTCCAGTCCCCTGATCATCCTCGTGGCCCTCCTCTGGACTTGTTCCAACAGTTCTATGTCCTTTTTATGTTGAGGAACCAGAACTGCACAAATACTCCAAGTGAGGTCTTATGAGAGCAGAGGAGAGGGGCAGGAGCACCTCCTTCAACCTGCGTATCACACTCCTTTTGATGCAGCCCAGGGTACGGTTGGCTTTCTGGGCTGCAAGTGCACACTGCCGGCTCATGTTAAGTTTCTCATTGCCCAACACCCCCAAGTCCTTCTCCACAGGGCTGCTCTCAATCTCTTTTCTGCCCAACCTGTAGCTGTGCCTGGGATTGCCCCGACCCAGGCGTAGGACCTTGCACTTGTCATGGTTAAACTTCATCAGGTTGGCATCAGCCCACCTCACAAGCGTGTCAAGGTCCCTCTGGATGGCGTCACTTCCTTCCAGCGAATCAACCAAACCACACAGCTTGGTGTCATCAGTAAACTTGCTGGGGGCGCACTCAATCCCACTGTCCATGTCACCAACAAAGATGTTGAACAAGACCGGCCCCAACACCGATCCCTGAGGGATACCACTCGATACTGGTCTCCAGCTGGACATTGAGCCATTGAGCACAACTCTTCGCATGCGACCATCCAGCCAGTTCTTTATCCACCAAGTGGTCCACCTATCAAATTGATGTCTCTCCAACTTAGAGACAAGGATGTCATGTAAGACAGTGGCAAACGCTTTGCAGAAGTCCAGGTAGATGACATCACTGCTCTACCCCTGTCCATCAGTTCCATAGCCCCATCATAGAAGGCCACCAGATTGGTCAGGCAGGATTTCCCCTTAGTGAAGCCGTGCTGGTTGTCACCAACCACCTTGTTGTTTTTCATGTGCCTCAGCATGCCTTCCAGGAGAATCCACTCCAAGTTTTTTCCAGGCACAGAGGTGAGACTGACAGGTCTGTAGTTCCCCGGCTCACCCATTCAGATCAATTCCATGATAAATTTAAGAGAACAAAGATTGAATGGCTTCTTTAAGTAGGCCATAATTAAATAATGGATATTTTGTATTTTATTTTTGTATTCTATCTCTTCTGGAGCAGTATCCAATACAAAAATGAAAAGGAGAGGGGAGAAATACTTGTCATATTTCATCAGATATCTCATAAATGCTTTTTATCTCAGAATGCCTTTATGCAGCTTTTAATGAGCAAAACTATTATACACCTTATTTAACCATATTCTGTGTGATAGTTGGCTCTTTTCTCAAAGTATCAGTCTGTAGAATCCCATGAATAGATGCTTAATTCTGAAATACACTTTTAGCCATTTTGGCTTCAGAGTGACTGTGGCAGCCTTCATTCCTTGTAGGATCAAAAACTAGAAAACAAATACAATAAGGCTGATAATAATATTTATGATACCCAGGTTTAGAGTCACTCTCTTCATTTTTGTAAAACAGAGAAACAGAGACTTGCTTGCTAGACCCTTGTGTATGACTAAGGGTTCTAAAAGGTTGATAAAGCTTCCAAATAAATATTTGTAAAAGAACTACTAATGAGTGGAGAAAGCAGTGTTGAAAAGCTAGTGATATGACAACTTAACTGAAAGCGCATCAATTATAGATCTTTTTTCCAAGAATTTTATTCACACAGATGGCTACTTTTCTGGGGAAAAGAATGTAAATATGACACTTTCCCTCCTCCTCCACCAGCTATATCAGGTACAGCAGAATCTTTTCATTTCAGGTAATAGACTTCTCCATTGAAATACGTGACTTTGTTAGTGATCTTTTCTGTTAGTCGAAAAAAAATGGCAAATAAATAGCATGGTGAGGTGCAAAGAAATTTGGTGGGGAACTGATAAAGGCTTTAGTAATTAAGGCTCACAATTATTATGAGTGTGTATCATCCTATGTGCTTATGGGCTAATAGGTGCTCTCTGTAGATTTTTCTGGTAGACATTGTGATTTTGATTCTGTAATGAACGTCCTGTAACAACAGGAATAAATATGTGTTCAAGTACAGTCTGCTCTGTACTTGATGAACGATTCTTTGCTGTTCTGTCCAGCTGCTAATACCCATTCTGAAACTTCAGACAAAGTTGTTCTTTTAAGTCATCTCCAGAGACTGGTGAGCAGCACAGAACAAAGGCTGTCACTGTACTGTATTCTGCTTGCTTCCATATTTTCCATATTGCAAATTCTTGCCCGGTATCTGGGTTCTAAATAACAAACAAGCATCAGAGGTTCTCTTACTTCATAGTCCGAAAGGATTTCCAGAGTTTGGCATTTGGTGTCAGTATCTGGGAAAGGAGAGAGAACTCTGTTGTGTTGCATAATTGATGCATTGAACATATCAGGTGCATGCTAATTTGATGGTAGCTCTTTTTTTTTTTTTTTTTGTGTAACTCTGAACACAGATGATTAACCAAAGCATATACTTAAAGATTGCAGTAATCCAAACATGTTAGCTCTTTTTTCCTCAGCCAGCAATATAAGAAAGTAACAAGTAGGTGGCATTCTATCTCTATTTTTAAATTAAGCAATAACTGCCTAGGGTGTCACATAGTCTATTCCTTTCACTTGTTATATTACACTCTTAGTCTGACTGAAGAAATGAGTATTTATTTATTTTAACAGCTGTAGCCTCTGATTCTAAAAATATAATGATCAATACAGACATTGAATTAAAATTGATTCAATGCAAAATAAATTCACTTTTATGTGGAAGAACTCTGGTTTTGATAAAATATCTGACAAGAAATGACCTTGGGTTAGAAATGGCCAAGAAAAGAAATACCAGTTTCCTGAAAATCAAAAGTATCTGAAAGTAATCAGTGGGGCTTAAAACTGAAGAAGAAAAAAAGGACTAATCTTTTTTGGCTCTAGTTTGTATCTTCAGGTTTAGCATCAAGGAAGGTATCTTTCTTCCTCCAAAAGGAAAATGTGAATTAAATGAGAGCATAGTTCTATCAGAAGGATTCAGTTAACAGTAGCTGAGTCTAGTTGTGGTTTCAAATGAAGATGGATAAAGAAAAAAAAAAAACAAAATGTATTTGAGATAATGAAAAAATCATAATGTGGAAAAAAATCAAATACATCCTTACAATGTCTTAAAATTCAGCAAAACTAAAGTGCAAGTACTGTCTTTTAAGTTTTATCATTCAAATGTGTTTGTTTTTTTTTTATGTTTAGATTTTAGATAAAATAGCTGCTTTAAAAAAAATCATGAACTGTTTTAGAAAATTCCATCCTACTTCCCAATAGCTACCCAATACTTGCTGTTTTTGTTTCCTTTCTTCTTCTTTCCGTTTGCTTATTTTCCTTAATGAATTTATTCAATACCTCTCAAGAAACTATTTCTTTATTCACTATATTTATTTCTATTTCACTGGGACTAGATATCTCATGCCAGGACAAGGGGAAATTAGACCTGGAAGACCTGTAATTGAATCATATGCCTTCAGTCAGGCATGCCATGTGGTCCTATTCATTTATCTGTCAAATAACCTTAAAACTTGCTTCTCCAACTTTCCCTGCTACTGTTTGTAATTTTATGTACTGTTTGCTGTCATTGTTGATGTGCAATGATTTTGACGGAGTCCCATTAGGTGTTTAGGAAATTGAACCCAACTTTTTTGTATCCCGCCAGTTTAGTCATCTCTGTTTCCTGCTAGTTCAGCCTAATGCACATGAGAGAAGCAGCTGCTTGTTTTCTTACTAGAAGAAAAGACGTAAGGTGTGCAAACTGACTTGGATCCCAAAGTTCCTGATTTTACTGGGGCGGTCACATTGGCAGTACAAACTGACCTGAGGGAGACTGTATGTTATGTAGCCTACTGTTGTAGGCCGATTGCATGCTCAAGGAATAACAGGTCGGTCTGGCTAGCTGGCAGTCAAATATATTTGCGCAGTTTAGGTAGTTCACGTGGGTGTGGGGCCAGGCACTTGCTCTGTGAACTTCTACTTTTGCGTATCTGCTCTTCTGAATCTGATTCTCAAGCTGTTGAACATGGATGGCCCCAGTTCTGTGGGGAATATTAAATCTCTGAGCAGATCCTGATTCAGCTGTTCTTAAAAACTGGCATTTGCCTTAAGCAGTTGGTTCTAATATTTGGTTCTTAGCAGTTTAATTTTTTTTTTGTTTGTTTTTTTAAGTGCAGAGGTCATCACTATCTCTACCACTATCACCACTAGAATGGACTTCATGGTTACTGGTTGTGTACCATACGAATCACAAAGTAGCTTCTACTAACTCACTGGGAAAGTGAATGAGCAGTTGGTTGTACAGTGTAATTACAGTGTAGTATTTCCAGCTGAATTGTCCCACAAGGCTCGATTTACAGGTTAATGATGAGATATATCTCTACCCACATAGAGATAAAGGTGTTTTGTTTCTTTAAAACCCTTTCTTAAACACAAGCAACATAGTGGCTAACTGTAAACAGTTTCCATGTCTCTTGAATAGTAAAAACACTTTTTATTTTTGTCTGAAAACTTTACCCTCCACTCATGAAATTTGCAGTGGTGGAGCTCTTAAGGTTCAAAGTTACTGGGGTTTGTTTGATCTTTGATACGAAAAAGTAATTTAGATACGGAACTGAATTTCACACTAGATAAATATCTCATGTGCCTTCATGTTTCTCACCAAGAAACAAGCCAAGGCCTTTCTTTCTTATAAAAGAGCATTTATTGTTATTTATTTTCTCCATTTTTGAAGAAGAAGGGGTGTTCCGCTGACAGACGTAAACCAGCCACACACTAGCTGTATAATACGCAGTTTAATAAACAAGTACAAAAAAGCCAATAAGCACACTTAAGTAAGCACAGTAATGTGAATTAGGTGAATATCTGTCTCTACATAGTGACTGAGTACAGTAAAGTAAATCAGAGATGCAGATATATAAGTACAGAAGAAAGTAAGCAATGCATTAAATCATTACTGTATAGAAAGAACAGAGATTAAAAACAAATATATCGCCAATTACCACTGAATCATAATCCAAGCCCACACTTTCAGCTGGGAAGCCCCATTGCAGCTGATGCCAGGAGTCTCAGGTAATTGGGAAAATTCCCTCATAGCTACAAGAGGGTCCTGCTTTTATACCTTTATCAAAACACCTGGCTTTATGCCAGATCTCCAATCTCATTTACTCATGGGACTGTGCAGTTTCTCATGATCTCATCATTGTCCACTCAGAGCATTGGCCAGGCACCCCAGTGTGGCCAAGTATGAAGGTCATAGAACAGCTGCACACCTGTTTTCCTGCCTCTTTATGACAAACAGTCATGATGAACATAAACATATATACTCTGCTGAATACACTGTGGCAAGCAAATACTTTGTTATGATTCTCATTCATGAGAGGGAACCAAGTCTCAGCTAGGTTCCCATTGATTACAAAGGAGTAAAAAAAGATGATACTCTGTTGTGACGCTTGATCCTTTAATACTTTGCCCA
This sequence comes from Amazona ochrocephala, assembly GCA_039720435.1. NCBI lineage: Eukaryota > Metazoa > Chordata > Aves > Psittaciformes > Psittacidae > Amazona > Amazona ochrocephala. The sequence continues at coordinate 40,269,003 of CM077884.1, read as the reverse complement.
CATGTGTTGCTAATACCATGCTCTCTGTGACATCTTGAAATAGAAACTTGAGATTTTTCATGGTTTGTTTTTTTTTTTGGTTTGAGTTTTTTGTGTTTGTTTGTTTGTTTTTTGTTTTTCTAAGCAGCCCACTTTCATTTGAAAAGAATCTTATGGAGTGTTGAAATTTGTCTGCTTCAGCCGGCTCTTTACTTTTCATTAAGATTTAAATTCCTTAAGATTTGCATTGTTATGTATAATTTGAAGATAAAAAAAATCAGAAGCCCTAAATATTAAGCACTATACAATGTGTAAAAATATTTGCTGTAAGTAAATGACATTTGGATATGCTTTTAAACATACAGATAAAGTTACTAGCTTGAAATTTTCTTGTGAAATGTGTGTTTCCTTTCCATTTTCCTTCATAGAGATGCCCAAGGTTGTTTTTATACCTTTTATTTGTATTGCATTAAAGTCTAGGACTCCTGTACATTAGATACTGAAGTCATACACATGTGTATGGGATATGGCCATAATGGCAGCCCTCAGAGAATTTACTGTCGCTTGTCTCTGACAATTCACATAGCAAGACAGCAGCAAAATTAACTTTGTAATCAGGCCCCAAACCATATTCAATGGCGATTTTGATCTTTGCTCAGTTACTGCATGCTGAAGAAAGAGGTACCTCAGAAATAACGGTAAAGGTGTTCCCCTTAACTACATTGTCTTTATTTGCTCTTTATTGAGCAAGCAGATTGTCAGTTTTGATGCCTGTTCTAGCCATCCTTAGCTCTAGCTGGATTCAGTGTGCAAGGTATGAGGAAAGGCACAGTAAATAAACAGAAGCTGATTCCAGTTGCCTAGTTATTCCCAATAGAAAGTAGGGTCAACATCAATTTTTTCTGTAGCCCATAAATGTGGTCTAAAGTGTCAGACTTTTCTCTAGAGCTCTGAACTTATTAACCCATCCACAACATATTGAAATTTATGAACCTCTAGAATAACTGTCTGTGGGACCATGCTTTTCATAACATGGCTAAATACAATGACAAAAAAAAAAAAAAACAAACCCAAAAAAAACCCTAAACAAACAAAAATACCTGTTAGAAAGGATAATCTTACTTTTAAAAATGTTAAGTTAAAAATTGCTGTTTCATGGCTAAGATTTCTTTGATATTCTTTCCTTTTTGAGAAGATTTGCTTGCCAAAAAGATGACTGCAATTTAAGGGATGTGCAGATCTTGCCTGAGGGCTTTCAAGAAACTACCTCACCTTACCTTAAAGTAAGTTTTTGAATAGAGGTTAAAAATGCAGTTTAAACTTAATGAATAGTGATGAGGTGTTAAAAGGCAAGGTATCTAAATGAGAAACAAAAATGTATTTGAACTATAGTCCCATAGTCTCATTAAAATCATATTAAAGTTATCTCTTTAGGAAAGATTTTTCCAAACTGCATTAAGATATGCAGCACTGATGTACATGATTACCTCTCTGAATTTGGTAGGTATTTGCCTGGGTAATGAAGTGCTACCATGTCCTGTTAGGAAGGGCAGATTCCACTGTTCAAGAAGGTAAGTTGGGAGCATGATGATCATCTGTAGCTGGAAGTTGTGTAACGTTTCAAGGCACAGGAGGAAACAGACTCTTCTAAGGATTTCATGAAACGTCCCTTCTCTTCCTCCCCTCTAAAGGGTGAGATTTATAGAGCAGCAATAGGACTGTATTATCAATAGGAAGTGGAGAAAGGTGCAGTGCTGTGTTTGGACTGTGAGAAGGCACGAATTGAATAGGTTAACAGCTCCTCAGCCTTTCTGGTAAATCTGTGAGTGCAGATATGTTAGTTTTACTAAGCCAGTTGTTCATATTATGAAATGCAAGGCTTTTATGAGCTTCATCAGCTGCACTGGCTCTGAAGAACCAGATTCTGTCCTGGGTGAGAGGTTTATCTGGACTGGAACTGCAGCTGGAGCACTGTACCACTAGCTCCCATTGGCCAGACCTTCAGCAGGTACAAAATGGGACAACTCTTCCCTAGGGAATGATATGTAGAAATCTGTGTCAGTCTGGAAGATCTGCAGCTTTCATTGCAAGCAAACAAATCATCAAAAGGAACCTAATTAAATAAGTTAAAAATGCAAAGGGATTATAAAATGCTATATAATTAGTAAGAAAAACGATATATTCAAGATCAGTCCTACAGCCTGTGTTTATAAGCAAATTAATAAAAATAAAAAAAAATCTAAATCACTTCAACAGTTTTTCTAGGATAAGTATGAGAAATATTCCATGACTATCACAAACATGAAAAATTTCGGATGAAGGAATCAATGTGGTTGGTGAATGTCAGCATTCTGGCATTGTTACAAATAGTGGCCAATTTATTTTAAGCTTGTAAATCCCTAGTGTATTATTAATACTATCACGAAGGAACTCTAGGCATAGAAATGGTGACTGCAATTTTATTAAAATAACACTCCTGTCGATTGCTTCAGTAAATCTGGAAGATAATCATGATAAATGAAATTAATTAAAAAACCACAAAGGCTATATCCCCAGTGATTCTAACTATTGTACATAGGAGTGGTGGTGCTTAAATAAAATGTCCATGAGTTGAAAAATTCAGTACAGTTAATTGTGAAATATACCCTTTATTCAGATTCTTATCCCAGGAGTAGTCATTTCTGGGGTTTCGTTTGATGTGCTTCCATTCTTCTTAAGCAAGAATCAGCAGTTATTTTAAAATTAACATTTACCAATAGTTGCAGTAATTGATATTTGAGACCGAAAAAGCAGCAGTATATTTAATGAAAAAAAGACTGGAGTAGCTAGGATTACCTTGCATAATCAAGATTAAAAAAAAACCCAGCTCTTAGCAATAATAGCTGCACCCATATTAGTGGAGGTTGATATTTCCTATGTTAGGATACTTGCTCACTGAATTAGAAATCAAAGAATGTGAGTCACATGACCACATGGATCTCCTCATTACTGTTTGCTTTCTAAGCGTTTAAACATATAAACATATAAAGTATTTTTTACTGAATGGTCTACAGAGAATAGCTTCTTTAGATTTATAAAGTGTTTAGTCAGCTGGGTCTAAAGGCTTGCTAGACTGAGTTCACCTCATCTGGCTGAAATTGCTTGGTCTTATAAGGTAGGGACCTCTGGCCCTACTTGGTGACAAATCACATAGATACCATTGACAGAAAATTGAAAGTTATGTTTGATGATTTGGAAACATTAGAACATAAAAATTGTATGAGCTGGAAGTATCAGCTGCTCTTCATCTTACAATACACTTCAGGAAGAGAAAAAAGAAGGACCTGCCAATGAGATAGTAAAAATTAGTGATAAGCTAACAAAAGAGAAAAATTAAACTCTTAATAGAGAACCTGAGTTTGTGTTTCTTGCAACTCATAAAATTAGTCCTGTTATCCACAAGCAGAGGACACCTTAGATAATCTGCCCATTATTTCTGCTGTCCAGTTTTAGCCTATCGACTAAAGGCTGGGCGAATGTGTTAGTGTGCTGCAGAGTCCATGGTGATAAACTATGCCAAACAGAAAAATTTATTGCCTCATTTCCATGGTTTCCACACTGAAACTGGCTTGGGTCTGGTTTATCTGGTGCACACATTGGAAAATGAAATATTAAATTTCCATATTGTAGCTTTTTAATGAAAATAAAAAGTAGCTTCAGCATTTTTGCAGATTTTTTTTTTTAATTTCGTGGTCAGCTTTACCAGTCACTAGAGACATGTAAACCTTGGGGGGGAAATTGGAACAGATATTCTGTTGTGTGACTAAAGAAAAAAAAAGCTTTTTAGTAAATCCAGAAATATTGTATAATTAGAGTCAACAGAGAAAATTTAAATGAAAAGCTAATCAAGAAAAAAAAATTGAAACTAGTGTACTTACAAAATAATTTTTTCTCATGATCTGGAAACTCTGTGAATTTTTAAAAGAATTCAAAATGCAGTACAGCGTCCTGAAAACCTACACCTAATTTATTTTTGAGAATTTTGTTGATTGTATTTTTCTCCACAAATGCACATGGGATGATAACCTATAACCTGTGTTAGAGATGCTGCAGGCATTTGTTTTCCAGTTCTGAATGTATAATACGAACTTTGGAATTATTGTTGTGTTGCTGCAGTTTCATGTTAGGAATGTAGATGACTACTCCTATTGAAAGTGCTTCTATTTAAGCTAAGTGGCTTTTTTTAAAGTAAGCTTTGTAATTTACTCCAGATCTGAGTGCAGTCATCTCCACATTTGTGCATATAAACCTAGTTCATATATGGAACACAGACATGTTTTAACATTTTAGATGGAGACACTGTGAGATAGTGATTTGAAATGATCTATGAAGTTTCTTGGCTTACTGGCAATAGTGTGGAGAATAGAATGCATTATGTTATTTGGAAGAAATATTACTGTGTTGTTAAAAATGCATCTTGTAACTCAGAAATTTGATTCTGATTTCATGATTTGATGGGCCAGTACTTATGTCCATACCACACTGGTGCTGTTAGGTAGCCATTTATCCATAGTGTGTGCCAAAAATTTGGGAAGATTAAATGAGGATTAGAGCAATGCCATAATTTAATGAAGTTTTCATATCCCACTAGATTACTTTGTTTTTTTTTTTTCCTAATTGCATGATCTACATTTAGATTATATGTGTGTCCTGTCTCCTCTCGCCCCCAATTTTTCTTTCTTTTAAGAGTATGCTTTAAGCCTTAATAATATTTTTCCCTTGTAAGACAGGAGTATTGTTTTCTGGCAGTTAACTATTCATAGGTTTTAGTATATATCCAGGTGATGCGAATAAAAGCAAAGTTGATACCCAAATGTTTCATTTGGCCTGTTTTGGTCATATATAACAGCTTTTACTACATGTTTAATTATGAACCAGAAAAAAATAATAGTTTTCTTAAAAGACAAGATCAAGCTAAGTTCAAAGCTGTATTGGATCGTCAAACACTTAACGTACTTGCCCTTTAGTAAACCTAGTAGTTTTTCTACAAATTGGAAATGCAGCTCGGTCCTTGATCTACCTAATGTAATTTTGTCTATAAGGACTTTTTTTGTCCAGGTTGTTCTCCTGCTGGTATTTTAGGCATATTTACTGCACTTTCTCTTTTTCTACTTTAGTTATTGTCACTTTGTAAAATCCTCTCTAATAGCACTTGTTCTTTTTCAGCTTGACAGGTGGCCTTAATCTCCTTGTGCCCTTTGCGTGCTCTGAATACTGGTAGATAGGATAGGTTTTACGTGGCATATACAGGTATATACAGGAGAGGAAAATCTAACTTCTTGTTGAAATTGTTACTGATATTAAAGGCTACAAAGGTCTCCAGTCCTTAAAGAGGATACTTCAAAAAGCTGCAGCAAGGTAATATCTTAAGACTTGACCCTTTATTTAGAATCTCTCAGCAGGGATATGTGCTCATGCGGTTATTCAGTGCAGACATTCTTTCTATATATTTTATATTTCAGTAACAGAAAGGTTTAGCTTTCTGTATTGAAGATGCCTAGAATTTTATCTGTAGTTCTTTTGGATTTGTTATTCAAAAGCATCTCAGTGATTTAGCATTTATGTCCAGTGAAAGTCAGTGGAACTTAGATAAATGGGTTTTAGGGACAAGATTCTAAGCATTTGGTATGAATTTCAGCATGCCACTGTCCACAGAATTTTAATTACTAACTGAGGTTACCAAATGCCACTAACTTCTTTTTGAGCTACAGTAATTATCATTAAAAGACAATAGTCTTGATAACAGTCTGCTGGGTGCCTGGGCTGCAAGGTGAAAACCTTACTATTTTTGTTTTATTCACTCTTACCGCATCTGTGGAAATCTCTGTCACTCACTTTGGGTGTCATTTTTCTGATTGTTGTGGTTTAAGCCCAGCTGTAACTCAGTACCACACAGCCATTCGCTCACTCCCCCCCGCTTCCTCCCCCCACTCCCGGAAGGATGGGGAGGAGAATCGAAAGAATGTAATTCCCATGGGCTGAGATAAGTACAGTCTAGTAACTAAGGTATAACACAAACCACTGCTGCTACCACCAATAATGATGACAATAAGGGAAATAACAAGGGAAGAGAATACAGCTGCTCACCACCCACTGACCGATACCCAGCCCGACCGAGCAGTGATCTCACCCTTCCGGGTAACTACACCCAGTTTGTATAGTGGGCATGACATGCTGTGGTATGAAGCACCTCTTTGGTTAGTTTGGGTCAGGTGTCCTGTTTCTGCTTCCTCCTGGCTTCCCCTCCTCCCTGGCAGAGCATGAGACTCACAAAGTCCTTGGTCAGAGTAAACATTACTGAGCAGCAACTAAAAACATTGGTGTTATCAGTGCTGTTCCCAGGCTGAAAGTCAAAAACACAGCACTGCACCAGCTACTAAGAAGGAGAAAAATGGCTGCTATTGCTGAACCCAGGATACTGATTTAATAGACTATGCCTGTCAAGATTGTATATCAAACACTGCAGACAATCAGCTAAGTCTTAGTCATCTGTCAAATAATGGGGTCTTAATTGCACTGAGAATAAGCTGGCAATTTAGTGTATGTTGCATTCTGAAGTTTAAACTGTAGCCTTCTTTACTTGTAATAAAAAAGAGCATTAAGAGATTGATAGTCTATTTGAAATGCCTTTGAAAATATATCCCAGACTGAATTTTTATTCTTTATTGCTTGTCTTTTTTGAGCAGCTTGTTTTTCTTTATTTGTTTTTTTTTTTTTTTTAAAGCCATTATTTTAGATCCACACTTATAAAACCACAAAACTGTCTGAACCCTGTTGATCCAATTACTACTTTAAAACTGTTAAGCTTTTGATTTACAGAAAGTCCATTCCAGTTAAATACAAAGGAATCTTTTTCTTAAAATCTACATTGTTTGCCAGTGTATTTCACAGTATATTTCACCTGTTTTTTCCTTCACCTATGGAAAACAGAATAATCATAGAATCACAAAACAGTTTGTATTAGAAGGGGTCTTAAAGATCGTCTAGTTCCAACCCACCTGCCATGGGCAGGGGCACCTTCCACTAGACCAGGTTGCTCAAAGCCCCATCCAACCTGACCTGGAAAATTTCTGGTGATGGAGCAGCCACCACTTCTTTGGGCAACCTCTGAGTGCCTTACCATCCTCACAGTGAAGAATTTATTCCTAATATCTAATCTAAATCTACCACTTTTTAGCTTAAAGCCGTTTATTTTTGTCGTGTCCCTACATGCCCTTGTAAAAACTCCAGTTTTTCCTAACAGTCCTTAGCCCACCAGAAACTACAGAGCCATGAAGTGCGGAGATTTTGTGAAATGATTTCTGTTGATGTCTGCTGGAGATACTTGTGTATGGAAGGTTAGATCAGTTGCAACATAGCTGCATTTCAAAAACAATGAAATTCCATTCAAAAAAGTAGATACTTGACTGTTTCAGCCTACCAATAACAAAAAGACTGAGAGAAAGAGATAGTCTCTAATATGCAAAATGCTTTGTTATTCTTTGGGTACCAGAGGCTAGGCTGAACAGAGAAGACAAAAATAATCGTTTCCTAACAGTCTTGTATTTAGTTTAAAGAGGAAGTATTACAGAAAGCAAAAGCAATATTTTAATGGTATCCTTTCCATACTTTCAACAACTCTCTCATATAACCTGATCAGTTCTATCAGAACAAGCATAATTGGATATATTTACTCATTGAAACTTTGAGCTGGGAATTAGCTATGTGCCCAGATATCATGTGTATAAAATGGTATTTAAAATTTCTTACATAGTTGTTCTTTTTGTGGCAGTTGTGTGCAAAATAGTAGGCGTTTTTCTGCTAGGTCTCTCAATAGAAGAGATGGGGCTCATTATGGAGGTAAACTAAAACTGCAGTTCTTTACAGTGGTTGGTGTGGCTTGGAAGGAACCTTGTCAAGCAAGTAAAAATGGTGACTGACTCTTCTCTTTGTGAGTTTTAGATTAGAAATTAGAATGGACTGAAGAAAGGATAATTTTTATTCTATGGAAGTAGTCCCTTGTAACCATTATGGAGGACTGAAGAGTTTCAATAAGTATTTTGATAAGCAAAAGGCTTGATGACCTACTGTTATCTGAGGAAAAGAGCTTTAGAAAAGCCTGAAGTTCAAAATTCACTGGTTTTGCTGGTTTGTATTTCTTTCAAACTCTCAGCTACATTGGCAGAGCAGCATAAGTGTCTAGAAAATTAATCCCTCTCTGTGACTTGTGAAGATTAAAGGAGTGATGTTTAACAAATTTACACAGACATTTTATAATGATGAAATATATTGGATGAGGTATCACCCGTGATACTCTCACTCTTAATTTGCAAGTAACAGGAAATGTCCGTGTCCAAATAAGGACAGAATTTGCTTTCTTATTTATGTTGAGTTATTACAATAATAAAATCAACAAGAAAGGTGGGATCATACTGTATGATTTAAAATGACCAACTTTATAAAACCAAAGGCTAAAGATACATTGTAGTAGTTTTAACATTTGCTTTGTAATAACAAACACATTTGCCAGTTTCCTGCTAAAAGTAATTATTACTTAATTTAATAAAGTTCCAAATAAACTCCTGAATTTGTAAATCTATTTGCTTATCATTTAAGAATAATTGCATTTTAAAATGGAAGACTGAAGTAAAATGTTACCAGAATGTCTTTGGTGAGGATCTCGATCCATAATGTGTGTAAATGTATGTATTCATAACTAATGAACTTAATAATATAGGACATTATATCATATTTGCCTTCTTTGTTTATAATTAATTTCTGAGAGGATGTCATTTTTAGAGGCTGAAATACTTTTCAGCTTGACAGATATAATGATTATTTCCAATTTTTGAAAAGATGTTCTGTAAGGGCTATGCTGAATAGTTATTCATATGAGTAAATTGCCTTGAAATTGATTTAGTACAATGCAAACAAAATCAATGGGACTACTCATGTGAATTTCTTATATTCGTTACTTTAATTTTTTACTAAATCATGGCTATACTTCACTTAGTGGCACAAGAGTTGCCTTTTTCCCTAAGCTTTTTCTGTGGTGGTTTGTTGATCTGGGAAAGTTACTACTGAGGAAAAATAAGGCATTAGTTAAGAATGAAAAGCTTTGTATTCCCAAATTTAGGAGTCTGAAACCGTATAAAATATTATGGGCCTAAAATAAGAAGGTAGATTTCTTAATTCTCAGTTTTTACTGAGGTTCAGGTTGTATCTCAGTAACTGTTTCTCATTACCTCTCAAATATACTTCTAATTTCTGCATGCTAGGTTAGACCCAGGCAGGCACTTGCCCCATTCCTTCCCTGTTATTTAAAAGTTCTAGCTGATTAAATCACAGTCCAGCCCCTTCTTTCTGGAATATGGTTTTCAGTATTCAGATTGTTTATTTCTTCAAAAGAATTTAGAATTTACAAAGTAGAAATGATTGTTTTTCTCAAGTAATGGAGGAGCATTCTCCCAGATTATATACCTGCTTAAATGTTTTAGATATAAATGGCAGCATGAATTATGTTTTTTTTATGTAATCTTCTTTGAAAGCATCTGCTTAATTTCTCCTCAATAGTTACGTTGTTCTCAAAAGAAACATTCAGGAATATTTCCATTTACTGTGTCTCATTTATGACCCATTACTGAGTCAATGCTTTTGGATGACAGCAGCTACTTTACATATAGAGAATTCCAGAGGTTTACATGAATGATGATGTTCAGTAAAAGGTGTCTGAAGTGACAATTCCCCTGAGTACTAATGAGACCTTCAGTGAAAGTTGTGTTTGTGGTAGTCAGTTTTGTGATTGCAGAGAAGCTTGCTGAATCTCAAGAACCTCTGAATCTCAAGAGCAATTCTAAAGCCGTAAAAATGTTTACATGACTGAAGCTTTGTTTGTATTGATACCCATCAATGGTTATTTTCATAAGTTAGACACATCACAGAGGGAATATATCCAAGCCTACTCTTGTGGAAGTAGTCATTTTGTCACATTTCAGGCAAAACTCCCACAGAGCCCAGAGGATAATGCGTAATGACACATTTGGAACTAAAGGCAGAAATGACAAAATTTCTTCATGTTGTAAGATTTTTCTCTGTTTTGATATCGTTTGTTCTTCCAGTGTGTGTAGGTCTAGGAATGTACATTACACAATTGTGTGATAAGTGCAGATCAGTTTGACAGCTTTCTAATCTTAATCTTCAAGAAATGTGACTGCTGAGTAACACTGCAAGTCCATTTCTCTAGAGAGTATCTTCAATTTCATGAACAGATCTCTTCTGCCGATATCTTTCTTTGGTTTACACAGTTAAAAAAAAAAAATAAAATAAAAAATTCTCAGTTTCCGTTCTTCACTGCTCTCTCCTGGTCCTGCTTCTCTTGGCTGTAGAATTTTCCAAATGATGTTGCCTGTGCACATCAAAAACACTGGGGTCTCCTTGACTATTTTTCCAATATAATTCTTTTTTCTTCTATTAATTTTAAGACATAGTTTTAAAATGCTTTTGAACTTGTAATCTATTCCAGTAGATCTTTTTATGGCCATTATTGCTGTTGTTACTTGTATCTCATTTATAGTTCTGAAAACTTGGCTGATGTGCATGTCAGTTGTGTTTTGCATTGTGTCTTAATACAGTAAAAGTAAAGCAGTTTGTAAGACAAATCAAGTGTAGAGTGGGAGTACAAATGGAGAGAGCTAAACTGATATTTCTCATGGTCCTACCACTGAACACAGTCCTGAGACAGCTGTGCACTGCATCTGATTTTGTCATCTTCTATTGACTCTTCTGCTCTTTTTACCAGTCTGACAACCATTCTTTTACTGTGCTATCTCACAAATGTGCCTTTGCTTTAAAACCCTATTCCTCTGAAGACCCTGCCATCTGGAACAGCCTTTCTGAATCTCTCTGCCTCATTGACTTGCTGTACCTTTTAAAATCTCATTGGAAAGCAGTTTTTCTCACTTCTCTGAGTCCCTTAATACTATATTTCATCTCTTCCATTATAAGCTATTTAATTTAGTGATTACATTATACTAATCTGTAAGGCACTTCAGAATACTATTTGGAAGAAAAATGCCCTGTGTTATAATGCTATGTTATATTGTACACTCACTTTATAGGAAAAAACACATTTGAAGTTATTGCTATTTTTTTTTTCTGCTAGTATGTCCTACTAATAAAAATGCAAGTAAAATTATTGATTTTTTAAGGTGTTTTGAAGGTGACTAGGACAGGAAAGTTGTATGACTGGTCCACAGTTATTTGTACTTACACAGTTATATGTGAAAGCCACCTAGTAATAGTAAATAATTTGTTTTCTAGTATATAGTCTTCTTATCAGGGATAACTGTCCCACATGTGAGGGTAGCAAAACATGGGGAATTCAAACTTAAGACTAAAGGAAGCCATGACTTGTTGATGGGGAAGGGTACTTCTGTAATTCTTGACTCCATGCCATCTGATTCACTATTGTTTATATGGACTTCTTTGCTCCTGGGTCTGAGACTTCAGCTTGTAAGGGTTGATATTACTACCAGTGCCTTATTAGCTTTTAATCAAGTGAAAAATTCTTTTCTATTTGCAAGTACATAAGTCTGGTAGAAGGAAGGTTGGCCATCAAAGACACAGTTACATGGCAGGAGCACAGCAATAGATCTGATGGAAGTCCCATATACAAGCATGTAGCTGAAGAGAAACAAGAGATTGGAGGTTGGCAGTGGGGTAATCAAATGTGTGAACTGCCTCTTCCATGAATTGTTTTCCAGAAAGTTGAAGGGCAGCACAAAATTATCTTTCCTTAGAGACTCAGCCATTAATAATGTTAATGACTGTTGGTTGTGTTCAGTTTGATAGTTATCATCAGAAATGATTGATTGTAGCTATACTGCACATGGATATAGTTAGCATAATGTCCTTGCACTTCAGTTATCCTTAAAAGATTTTAACTTACTAGCATTATGTTTTGATGGCTAATATCTTTTTTCTTGATGCTGTACAGATCACTGTTATACATCATACGGGCTCTTAATTACCATGCATGGTGGGAATATTGGACTGTGTTGTAAAGGGAAAGCAATCTACAAATCTACACTAGTTGCTGCCTTTCTCAGGAGCTGGCTTTGTTTACCAGCTTGAGCTCCATATGAGATGCCTCATCAATTGTGGAAAATGGGCTAATGGCATCCTCAAACCTTTCAATAGACCTATTGCCACAATGGCTTCCAGCTCAGCAGAACCTGTGCCTATAAAGAAAGAGATACTTGAGCATAAGTGTCAGTTTAGATGCTATAGTTTGTCTGTCACATCTGTATGGATCTGGCAGGTATGACTGAAGACCCACAAGAGTCTGGCACTTCTCTGGGGTGGCAGGAAGAAGCCTAAGTGGGAAGCGCCAGCACATTTACAGCACTGATAATTTATGTCTAGGTGACTGAGTGACTCCTCGGATTTCTGTCTTGGGAATCTCTACTCATCCTATTATTACTGGTTAAATCTTGGAAGCAGCGCTTTATCACATTGGACTTAGTTAAGTAATATAATTACCTATTTATGCAAAATCTCAATTTCTCCCACATTCAGAGGGACACAAATATACGGATTCTGGTTTGGCCTGTTGCACTTGAAGCAGAAATCTTGGGTTCAGATTCATTTCCATATCCAAACTTCTTGAAGCTTCAGATCTGGGATTGGGACCCATTATTGTAATGCATTATGTTAATGGTATAGATGAAATTCCAATTCAATCTTCTTCAGAAGAAAGCCTTTGACATGATATATGAACCATCAGATTAGAAGTAGACTGACTAATTATCATTTAATGCAATTAAATGCCAGGCTTTTTCATTGGATAAGGCTGGCTGGGTGGGGAATACGAATTTGTTATTACTGATATTGTTACGAACTTTAGATGGAAGGGAGATTAAAAGTCCATGAATGCAATATTTATTCACAGTTATTATTCACAGAGTGGTATACCACAATGTCATAAGAATGCTAGCACCTACCTTTTCCTTCATACATAGTTTTAGGAAAAATATTAATATGATCCCAGTTGTAGCTTACATGGACCTACATGCTGTTATTCTTTAGAAGTACTTCATGGGCAAACATGTATGCACATCTCTATATTTGCCTGAAAGAATCCTGCAGGTGGGTAGTAGTTCCCTGTTATAAGGGCATAAAGAATGATCAAGGAATAAACCCTGTAAGTTATTAAGTCTAAATCCTTGCTGTCACAAGGAAATTTAGCCTAAACTCATTAGTCCACTTTTCTGTCTCTTTCAGATGGTTCTCTGGCCATCCTTATTTTTTGTGCTGATCCTCATCTAGACTACTTTGACAAGTAATTTTCAATGTGACAACTAATCAGGTATTTTACTGAAGTCCAGACAGATTAGATTTATCTTATTTTCTCTTCCAAGGAGCTAGTTCTCTCAGGGAGAGGAATTAGTGGGGTAGGTGGGGAGGGGAGATTTGGAGGGGGAGAAGGAAAACCAGTAAGCCAGTATCACTAATCTTTCTTTGGAAACCTAGGCTCCATTAGATCCTGTGGTTTTTTTTTTTGTGTTGTTTTTTGTTTTTTGTTTTTTTTTTTTTTTTTCTTTTTTTTTTTTTTTTTAATTTCCTTTCTAGGTCTTTATTTCCATCTGTCCCTTAAGGGTGTTTAAGATCTTACATGCACTAAAGCTGCAGGAATAGGTCCATAATTGCGCTCATCACTTCTTTCTCAATTTAAAAATAAAATAAAGAAATGAAATAAAGAATCGAGAGTTGATATGCCAGTTACTTTAATACTATGAGATGATGATTCTCTATTCATGCGGAGTGATAGAGTAAGTATTGTGCTTCATCTCAACTTTGGTCATTTCTGTGACTGTGCTGTCATCTTCACTAGCCATTTTACTTTGGCTCCAGGTTCAGTACTGCTGTTATTAAAAATTTCATATATCCATTTACATTTTTGACTATATCTAGATTATGTTTTATCTTACTGTCCAAAAGCCCCACTTTGTCTTTTGTTGCTGGTTTTATTCACGATGATGCATTCTTGTGCTATTTGTTTTCATTTATGTTGTAAAACCATCTTGAATTTGACAGGTTTCACTTTCTAGGTTTTAAAATTCCACTGAACTCTCTTTTTTCATCCCCTGTGGGCTTTTTCTCAGTGCCTTTTCTGAGTTTGGTGTTGTTTTTTTTTCTCTGAATGAGGTGACCAGTCTGTATCGAAACATTTTAGATTTTTCCATAGTGATATTATTCTCCAGTGTATTTATGTCCAAGCAAATTCAAATAAGGTCTAATGATATGCTAATATGGCCATAGGATCTCATAGGAAACTTCTTAAACTATCCCAGTAGAAATTATTTCATAAAATCATTTCAAACCATCTTTTACCTGCGCTATCATTACTTATCTCCTGAGAATTTCTTGCATTATATACGTACAGCTCTAACCACTGCTTCTTGCTTATTTTTTTTCTGAGCAGCTTTTAAATACTTTTAGTTTGTGGTGGTTTACCTATGTACTTTTACTGAAGTTTTTATTTTGTTCTCAACTTTAAGACACACAGTACTTCTGACCTTGCCTTCCCTTTACATCATCTCATTGATTCTAGATAATGTCAGCAAAGGTGAAAAGTGAAATCTGTTTGTTTTTTGCTAGTAACAATGTGTAGCCTCTGAAATGTGTCACTCTTAAACTGCACAAAGGAATATTATGTGTCTAGACATGTGTCACATCTTCATATCAAACATGTTCTTTAAGTTATGTGCAGTGCCAAATGGCGTGTCACAGATTTTTCCACAACTGGTTTAACTGTCCATTTCTAGTAACAAAATAAATTGTAACAAAAATAGAGACCTCATTTAAAAAAAGCAAAACAAAACAAAACAAAACAAAACCCCAAAACAAACCCAAACCATTGGTTTACTATCTGAGGTTGCCTATCTTGGAACATTGAAAACATCCCAGTTTTTCAGCAAGGGGAAATTAAACAATGAGTTTAGATGGAGGCATCTAAAACAGTTGATGAAACAGCTGGAAGTCCTTGTTCTTTATTAATAGAATGTGCAGTCTACAGTCACATGAATTAGAAACAATTGGAGTTTTAGCAATGTAGGAGTTTTAGACACAAATGCTTCATAGGTGAATAAGTGTTATTCTTAGGTCAGTGTGCATGAACCTCTCTGACCAGGATCTATGTGAAATTCCTATTTAATTGTGCAACATTTGATATAGAAGAAATATTTTTAGGATAATAATATTATGTAATATTACACAACAGGTATATTATTCACCTGGAAGACTGTGTATCATCGTTTTACTGTGGACCGTATATGTATAGATCTTCATAGGCACATATCTCTTTTGGAAAGAGCTTCTTCTGAAACCAGCTCCAAGAATTTTAATAAAACACTCAGTATTTGAGCAAATGTCTCGTAATTTTGAGACAGATTTAATGAATGATAAAGGAAGACCCTTTAAAATTTTGAAGAAGTTTAGATTTATTACTATGTAAAATTTTAACCTGTGTAATATTCACTGCAGAGAGGAAGGAAGGTTTCAGAATATAACAGCTAATCTTCAGCTCCTAATTAGGTGTTAGATGTGTTTTCTCCTCTTTCTTTCTGACCCCTGATAGCTGCACCTCTGAAAGAACTCAGGGGTGTCAGCAGGTTTGGCATCTTGCTAGTTTGGCAGCTGTCTTCAAATCTTGCTTGCTGTAGGGCATGTATGAGGATCAGGCAAACAGATTAGACTGTTTTCCAAATTATATAATCCAAAAAAGACTTAACTAAATGTGTTTGCCATAGATCAAGAGACAACTCCAGACCTGAGTAACCTTCTCTGTCACCAGAGGACTTACTGAAATATAATAGCAAGAATATGAAATATGGTGATTTGGGTTAACAACATGAAAGGATGTTCTATTTGTCTAGTTAAGGGGGAAAAGTCTCTGAAAAGGGACTTTCAAGGCATAGGAACAAAAGCTGTGAATTTCAACATCTCTCTACCGTGATTCTCTGATCCATTCCTTCAGTAAACAAAACTACTGGGGAAAATAAAACTTTAATCCCTCAAAGAAATATACATATGAGATGATATAATCAATTTAAATGTTATTTATTTGGGTGTGATAGCTTACTTCTTATAAACTGGAATTATTTATCCAGTATCTGTACACTTTATCTAGCCTAAAAAAATTGCCACCGTCATTGGGAACAGGACTGCCTTTTTCATTGGCGATAATTGTATGTTTTTTTTCATATTCTGTAGTGACATCTTCTCTATGGGCTGGTTTGTGTAGTTAAGTTACTACCACAAAATTTTTAATGCAACTATCATCTGTTGTTTAATTAATTCTTTTTGCATGTGAATGCTAGTACCAAAATGTCCTCTACAAAAGCATTCTATGAAACAACACTTTCTGAGTAATAAACATGCCACAGGCATTTGAAAGAGGACATGCAAATTTTACTGGAAAAAATCCATAGTTTTCATTTATGGCAAAATCTTGCAAATGTTGTTCAATGAGGTCTGGTTCTAGTAACTACCTATATTTCTGGTCATCTGTGTCTAGTCACATGTACTACAATACCACCCAGTGGCTTGGGTCCTGTCAAAGGAAAAAGAAAGGCAAAAATACTGTTACTCTCTGAGCACACAGTGACTTATATTTTTACAGGCCTTCTTTGAACAATTAAATTTCTGGTAATTAGAGTAATCTTTCAGATTAGAAGGGTTTAGTGTTTATTAAGAGGTTGCCTTCTGTGTTTCAAGATGGTTATCAGCATGGCTCCAGTCTGATATTACCAAAACCACAATATTCAGGGAGATGGCTTTTATTTACTTCTTGCCTTTTTTAACCTGAAGGAAGAAATTAGATGTGTAAGAGCTTCTGATCTTATTCATGCCCTGTTGATCCCAGATTTCCTCTACAACTTGAATAAGTAGGTTGTGACATATTTTATGGCAATGCAGACCAGATCACCCCAAATCAGTATTCTCCCTCTTTAATGAAACTCAGTGCAAGTTCTGGGAAGCATGCCAGATGCGTGAGGGGATTTCACAAGCTGGAGTGGGCAAGGATTTAACAAAAAGGAAGGAGCTGGCAGGTTACATGATGTAATCTCTTCTCATATCATTTTTGACATAGTGGAAAAATTGGGTATATGAGCTCAAGGTGCCCTCAGGCATCTTGACTTGCAGTGGTACTTACTCAGCACATCACTGACCTTGGCATTGTTACAGAATCACATTTGTTCTCAGATGAACTACTCTTGAACAGTTTATCCAAATGCCAAGATACAAAGGCACCTGGGTGCCTTACTTTTACTGACTTCGAAAGTTGATCAAAATTGACAGTGCTCCACAGAACATTTTGTTTTTAACAATCTGGCATTTTACTTTGAAAACCCAGTAGGTACAGAACTCTCACATCGGTTCTAAAACTTGCATTCTAATGTTATCTGACTTGTCTAAGATGGGCTTTGGCAAGCAGAGAACTGACTGTAAGTCTCCCAGGTTTAAGGCTGGCTCCCTGTCCATGAACCATTTGTACTGGTGTCTTCTTGCAAAGTTTGGTAGGTTATTCAAATACAACAGTTTTGAGAAAGACATCGCTGCATCTCTTAGGATTTTTTTAAAAGAAAAAGAGTAAATAAAATAGATGAATAAATAAATGTTTCACTCTGATAGCATAGTTATCTCTGTGTCCTGGGTTCAGCAGTAGCAGTCATTTTTCTCCTTCTTAGTAGCTCATGCAGTGCTGTGTTTTTGACTTTCAGCCTGGGAACAGCACTGATAACACCGATGTTTTTAGTTGCTGCTCAGTAATGTTTACTCTGACCAAGGACTTTCTGAGTTTCATGCTCTGCCAGGGAGGAGGGGAAGCCGGGAGGAAGCAGAGACAGGACGTCTGACCCAAACTAACCAAAGAGGTACTCCATACCACAGCACATCATGCCCATTATATAAACCGGGGGCAGTTACCCGGAAGGGCTAGATCACTACTCAGTCGGGCTGGGTATTGGTTGGCAGTTGGTGAGTGGTTGTATTCTCTTCCCTTGTTATTTACCTTATCATTATTATTATTATTCTTGGTAGCAGCAGTGGTTTGTGTTATACCTCAGTTACTGGACTGTTCTTATCTCAGCCCATGGGAGTCACGTTCTTTTGATTCTCCTCCCCATCCCTCCAGGAGTGGGGGGAGGAAGGGAGGGAGGGCGTGAACTGCTGTGTGCTTTGTGAGTGACAGGCTGGGCTTAAACTATGGCATTTCCTTTTGGTGCCCAATGTGGGACACAAAGGGTTGAGATAATGACAGATCTGACCAGAGTGTGTCTAATCATATTTGTAATAAGCATTCATTTTTTCAAATTAATAATCATCACAATGCTGGTTTATTGGCTTTCAAAGTTGTTGCTCTTGATTTCAGTTTCAGCAAGTCATACCTTACTTACAGCTGGTATTTGCTGTCTTAGTGTTTATCAGCTGATGGTCTTGGGCTAAGGTTCTTGTTCCACTGTACTTTATGGTAATGACTTGTAATACAATAGACTCACTGATCATGAAACTGATCTGGCTTGCATTCCCCATATGGTCAACACCTCTATGCTTTGGGAGGTATATAATAGAAGTGTACAGCAATTGCACATCTTTTTTCCCCTCCTCGGGTGGTCAGCCTATGAGGGAGACATTCCCACACACCCTAGTGACAAGTACAGCAGCTACTCAAAGTCTGATTACAACAGATAACGCAGCTACTCCAACTCCAAGCACAGCAGCTATACCAACCCCAGGGAAAAGTACAGCAGCTACTCAAACTTCAACCACAGCAGACAGCGCAGCTACTCCAGCTTCAAGCACAGCGGCTGCACCAGCCCCAGTGACAAGTACAGCAGCGTCATTTGAGAGTTCTGAAGGTTTTGAATGGCCATTGGGTACCCTGGAGACCTGCCTGCTGACTGCGATGGGGATCACCACGTTGGCACACATACAGAGTGTGTTTTATCCATGACCATTTCGTCTGATCTCAGGAGTTTAGCAGAGTTGTGTTTGGGTCTTGTCTAGGGTTAGATGACAATATAGGAGGACCAAGAGATTTTCCCCAAGGCTGGACAATCATGAGTGGCAGGGTGTATGGGACAGTATAGGCAAGTATCTAGCCCACTGAGCCCCTCCAGTGCTTTAGAAGCACCGGAGGTGGAAGGCAGCTGTATGGAGTCCCCAAGGACAAGTTGCAGAAACTGCTGAAGGGGAGGGTGATTTATTTTGAGCCTGGTGTGCCTATGACACTTCAGGCCATCCGGGCAGAGATGCAACATACAGATGGACTCATGATCGAGGGGTGGACTTAGCAATGGACGCTATTGTCCAAGTTATTAATGAGTGTGAACACTGCACACAGCCTCTCCTGCTCTGAAAGACTGTTACAAGAGACGGAGCCCGACACCATAGAATCATAGAATCATAGAATAGTTAGGGTTGGAAAGGACCTTAAGATCATCTAGTTCCTGGATGGACTCAGCAGCTTTATAGGGATTGGTCCATGCACTAAGGAATGATCTCTCTTTCTCTCTCTCTCTCTCTCTTTGCATGGGTGTATATATATGTATATATATGAGTGATGGTATATTGAAAATGTGGGATCTGAGCATGACGTGAATGGTATGGAATAAGGGGTGGATACTGTCCTGGGTTCAGCAGCAGCAGTCATTTTTCTCCTTCTTAGTATCTGGTGCAACACCATGTTTTTGACTTTCAGCCTGGGAACAGCGCTGATAACACCGATATTTTTAGTTGCTGCTTAGTAATGTTTACTCTGACCAAGGACTTTCTGAGCCTCATGCTCTGCCAGGGAGGAGAGGAAGTCGGGAGGAAGCAGAGACAGGACACCTGACCCAAGCTGACCAAAGAGGTATTCCATACCACAGCACATCCTGCCCACTATATAAACTGGGTGCAGTTACCCATAAGGGTGAGATCACTGCTGGATTCGGGCTGGGTATCGGTCGGCAGGTGGTGAGTGGTTGTATTCTCTTCCCTTGTTATTTTCCTTATCATTATTATTATTGGTGGTAGCAGCAGTGGTTTGTGTTATACCTTAGTTACTGGACTGTTATTATCTCAGCCCACGGGAGTTACATACTTTCGATTCTCCTTCTCATCCCACTGGAGCAGGGGAGTGAGTGAACAGCTGTGTGGTTTCTGAGTGATAGGCTGGGCTTAAACCACGACACTCTGTAAGGAAGGAAATTTCATGTTGTTTTGTGAGAGGAAGAGGAAAGTAATATAGCTTCTGCTGTGTGTTAAGTGGTTTAGAAATGATAACTCTACATCCATAGATACTTTACTTCTATTCAGCTTAATAGTTGTAAATCTAATTACTTCTAGAATGTCTGAATTTGTTGTTGTATAATCAGATGGGATTACAAAATACAATCAAAACTTTATTTTTAAAATTAGGATTAATATTTTTCAAAGCCATTTTTATTTTTATATCTGAAGTGTTTTGAAAATTTGTATGTTATCTGATCACAATGTTACAGCTTCATTGTTCTGTGATTGTTACAATGCTGTCTCTTTAGATGACATTTAAAAAATAGATGATGGTAGTATTTTCCATTTTATGTCATTAAAAGCAGAGCTTTATCATTTCAGGTTTTGAAAGATCCAAAGTAGGTCAGCATCCTAAAAAAGGCTTAAAATCATTCTTCCAGATTTAGCTCCCAAGATTTTCCTTATGGTAAATTATGTTTCTTATATTCTTGTTACTAAAGTATTTTTAAATTTTGATGGCTGTTATGATCTGAAAATACTAGATAAGTAGGACATTGATCTAAAAATACTAGATACTAAAATAATCAAACTACAATATTACTGGCAAAATATTTCTTGGTGTTGATGTAAAACTGTATGTAAACACTAAATACTCCTTACTTCAGTTCAAACCTTCTCAGTTGAGATAAATATGTCCTGAATACAGAGCAAAACAAGCAAGAGAACAGTGTGATACACATTGGTCACCCCCTGAGGAGTTCTTTAATACTCACTTTGTGCATGGATTGCATTTTTGTCTCTGCTGGTGCCCTGCAGGGTGCCATGTGAAACTCATGGTTGTAAAATGCTACCAAACCTCTGCTCTTTGCTATGAATTTCTTTGTTTTTCTTCAAGTCTCTTTTTTTGTGGGGGGAATTTATGCAGGATTTTTGCCCCACCTCTCAATGGTCTGGGTGCTATATATCCCAGATCTGCAAACACTCTTTTGTATTTCTTTTTCTTGCTGTCTATTGTCTCCAGTCACAAAGTCAGCTGAAGCACTAGATAATGATGAGCACCTCATTAGCATTCAAGAGACTGTCTCAGCACTCACCCAGGGATTCAATTCCAGGACAGGAGTCACTGACAATACATTTTCCACAGTCTCCTTTCTTGCTTCTCCCTTTGTTTCAATTGGCAGCTTCAAACTTCTCACATTTCTGTTCTTTAAATAATATTCCCAGCGTCTCAAGGTTTTGCCATGCATAATGTCATTTTCCACATGTTTGTCTTTTAGTATGAAAATGTACTTCTTGGGCCGTAGTAGGCTTTTTAGCTAAGGAGTGAATAAACTGCTTTGGGGGGTGAAAGACAGGGAGAAAGGGTGTCAGCTTGAAACAGCTGAAATCACAGGCAAATATGAGCCACTTCAAGGGCAGGGTAGCGAAAATATTTCTAGCCTTTGTAATAAAGGAATGAAACAGTGCATAGAAGGCTAAAATGCCTTTGATCAATCATCCACACTACTGGAGAGGAGATTTCCAGGGAATGGTGTTTGGCTGAATGCACTGCAGTGTTTGGCTTTTTCCAATGGACCTTGGTCAGATAAATGTCTTTCTGACTCTCCCTCCACCTAGGCTGGCATTCTAAGATGCTAAGATGTACGTATAGGCCTCTAAAAAGTGAGCCTCTTTTTAACCAACTGTTCATTGATTTTCTCTTGAATATGTCATTGCTTTTTGAAATACCCTCAGGCCTACTTCTTCTTGCTGTCCATTTAGGTGGCAGAACTGCAAGTGTGGCATAGAGAACAATGAGGTGCCAGTCTACCAGGTATGCTAACATGCTTTCTGGATCCTGTCAGGAGGTTTGATCTAACATTGGAAAAGCCTGGTTAGGGAGTAGGTAAATCAGGGAGCCTGCCAAATTCTTCTCAGCTGCTGAACCACACAGGTAAGTGTTCTCCTGCTTTGGCAACAACTGTCAAACTGTGGAGATTTGAGCTGCCTTTACATAGCCAGTTGACTTTTACAATTTTATTTTATTTTTTTTTTAATATTGGCAATAACAAAGTCATTTTTTTCAGGTTTCTCCTGTGGAATTAATCTAAGTGTGGATTTTTTCTTGCTGGACTGTAGTTCTTATGCATGATATTTGCCCAGATAAATATGTTATTAAAAACAGATCTTTATTCAATAACAAGTAAATAATTTTTATTGAGACAAGTGTCAGTAGAGGTATTCCTTCATGGAAGTAATTTAAAAATAGTCAATTCCTTTCTCAGTGATGTCTGTGTATACAGGCACTGTGCATATGCAGCGTCTGTATGTACCTGGCTCACCTTGAACCCTGTGTTTGCTAACAAATTGAGAGGCCTTTTCATTAGAATAACATACTATAGTGCAGAAAGTCTGACTGTGATGGGATCTGATCTTCACCATTCATTTCTATAAGGTATAGAAGTTGAGGACTTACTTAAATTCTATGTTTGCAGAACTTGAAAGCTCTGAGTAAGAAATATATGAACAGAAACAATCAGGTTTTCTCCTGTGTATCTGGCCATTGAATGCTTAAGAAGCTGGCAGAAGTATTTACTATTTTATTTTAAATAGTATATTTTTAGCCTTAACCCTTACTGTTCATTTTTCTTCAAAAGATGTAAAGATTTATTACTTTTATATGTCTTCCTAAGCAGATCTGGAGACTCAGTGCAGTAGAAAAAAGCAGAAGTTATTTTAAAGAACTGTTAATGTGAATCTTCTGTCTTTCCTGTAGGCCTGATATTTTCAAAGCTTGGGAGTGTAGGGATTTTACTGATGTTGTCAGCTCAGATATTAATAAGTTAGAGGATCTTTTCTGTGTAAGAAAAAAATCCACATTTCATTTTCTCCAAGTCTAATTGGGAGTACCTTCAGATTCTGTGATAAGTTAGTTGAAGTATGTCCATTGTAATATTGTTGAATCGAATTTATTCTGTCTTTATGTTGGGGTATAGGGAATGATGATGGATCTCACGAAACTCATTACTCCATTACTCTTTCTAGGCAACTGCTCTTGAGCTATAGAGCTACCAGACGCATCATACAGTGCAATCCCTTTTCATCCTCAAGAAATTTTCCTTCTGAAGATCTTTTTTGCAGGGCACTATAGAAAGATATCAGCCTAGAAGATGCCAGAAGGTACACAAAAAAAGAACCACAAAAAACCACCAACAAACAGAAAAGGGCGAAGGAAATGAGGGCAAGTTCAGTTTGCCTTTGAAAATAGGAATAAAATGCAGTACCTTACCAAGAGTGGCACAGTAATTACTCCACAGGAGTAATTCACCTTTCACGTGTGAACCTGCTTGCCTACCTTGGCGGTCCTTCTAATGACTTCTGTGTCTTATCCACTGTTCTTTCACAAAATGTCTATGGATTAATGATGCAGTTTAAGACTCAATAAGCAAGTGACAATATTTTTTGGGCTCTTTGGCACATGGACTAGATCAGGAAATGTAGATACATTCCTCTTTTCTGGAATGTATTTCTACACAGATGTCTGATGCATCAATCCTTATTGACTCATCAGACTGGTGCACAAACTGCTGAACTAACAATAATTAAATCACAAGAAGTGTTGTGAGAAAGCTAAGATAGAGGGGCAGCTTGGAACAACGGACCAAGTGACCTGAGGATCTAAAACAGAAGTGAACTTTTGGAACTACTAGAAATAATGGTGAGTAGCTGGAAAAACATCTTGTCCTAGCTATTCTGCCAGGCATTACCAGCTATTATTAGTCTGACTTCTAACTTTACATAGTGTCAGTAGAGAAAACTGGCCAATCTGTCCTCATTTTTTACACCTGTGCTGCTGTTTCCCTGAAGAAACTCTTGTGAACTCTTTCTTTTTTTTTCCACTTATCTACGTTTAATTTTTTTTTTTTTTTTTTTTTTTTTCTTAGCACCTTCATTGTCTTCAGTTCTTCTCTTGGCCAGGACTACCTCCTCCCCTCCATGGGTACAGGAACCACAGCTGAAATCTCTGTTTGACCTAAATGAGTGTACCCAGAGTTGAGTAGCCCTCATTTATTCTTCCAGGGCTCTTGGTCCATTTGCTGTTGACCATCTTGGCCCTTTCTTGGTTTCTGATCTTAGTGGTGTGAGTTTCATGCTCTTGGAAATGAAAACTTTAACAGTGGAGATGGATAATGGGCACTTCCGTGCATTTCTTTCAATGTAAAAAACAGCTGAGCTAACTGTTCCCATAAAAGTCCAATTGATTGCTGTAGGCATTATATTCATTCTGACAATGATAAAATGATTGCTTTAGTATCTGGCTGTGTAACCCACTTACACCATGTGTGCCAGTATTATGGGAATGTTTTAATTGTGAAAATCATTGAGATGTAAATGTCATGATCATAATTTATCTTAATTAAAAATTCCATTGGAAGAGGGAAAATTACTACATGCGCAGTATAGAATACTAGCTACTAAAAAGTAACATGCAATACTGAAAATAGGGACTTAAGACTATAACTACATCGGAAAATAACTCAGAAGAGCCTTCCGGTGATGTGATCAGTGGTTATCTCAAGGGAGTGGTTATCTCCAGGCATTGCCAGAAATATTTTAATGGCTCTTGGTTCCAATCTGCTGTAACATTTCATCTTTCTCTAACAGTAATCTCAACACCTCTTTCCCGCTCCCCACTCTGCCAACTCAGACAATGAGCCAAACAGAAGGGGCTGTCATTATTGTGTTTTAATCCTTGAAAATGATTTTATCACCTAAACCTGCCTTCATTTTTGAGCACAAAAGCCAGCTCTGAATTTTATTGATGTCACTGGAAAGACTTCCATTATATTCATTGATCACATTATTTCTTCTGCAGTCATTCATGGTTCTTTTGTATTTCACATTTTCAGTATTTTATTTACTTGCTGATTTATATGAGAGTGAAAATTTTGCTCTTAAGTTCAATGTATATCAGCTCAATCTGGTGTTCCACTTCTATCACAGATTCAGAATTGTCTGTGTAAATATTTGTTGGATTTTTTTTCCTCTCAGCATAGATGACTTAGTCTATTACCTTCTTATGCACACAGTTTTAGGGTAGTTCTTTTTAATTAATTCTGTGGTTGTATGGTGTGGAGTTTTTTGTTGTTTGTTTTTGTTTTGAGTTTTTAAAAATATATTCCAAACAAAAATTGTGCTTTATATTCCTTTTAGTTTGACTTGTCTTTTTAATAAAATAAATAATGTTTGGTTCATTTAAAATCAGATATTTTAATTAAAAAAAAAGGGTAGCTACTGAATATTCATAGATTTGTGCTGATTAAGTATGATATGTTGTTTTATTCTGAGATTTATTTATTTATTTTTTAAATTTTGACTTTTGATAGCATGTAAGCTCCTTCCCTGTGGTTCTTCTATAGACAAAATGGTTCATCTCAGTGAATGCCAGATTAAAAGAAAAAATTAAATAAATCACCATTCTTGTTACATGTTCCATAAGCACCAAATCTCTTGGTAAATACAGAATAAATACTGAATTTATGTTGCTATTTGCTTTTATGTTGTAAGAGTTCTAATGATTGCTCTGGGATGAACTTTCATTGGTTTTCTGTCTTTCAGCTTAAACAATTGTATTACATTGCCAGTGCATAGCATGATCATAATACCATAGTTGATACCAAGTCTCTGTGATGTTGTAAAAGACATTCATAATTCGAGAAGTTAGTATTAATTGCAATTTCTATATATGAGTGATTTGAAAGGCATACCTACCCCTGATCTGAGTTGTACTGTAGTTCATTAGATATCCCGTTATTTTT
Organism: Amazona ochrocephala; assembly: GCA_039720435.1. Lineage (NCBI taxonomy): Eukaryota > Metazoa > Chordata > Aves > Psittaciformes > Psittacidae > Amazona > Amazona ochrocephala. The sequence continues at coordinate 40,242,931 of CM077884.1, read as the reverse complement.
CTGTCAGGTATGTTTTGCTCCGTTCTCGTACTGGTTCTTTGAAGCAAAGTACAGTGGTGAAAAATGTGTTACAACAGGAGAGGGAGCTCTCACCCTTGCTGTGCTTTCCCAGGTCTGGGTGGGAAGGCAGCTCCTCTGTCTTCAACAGTTGAGGGAAAAGGGATTGTTCTTACCTGCCATTCCGTGCTTTAGCAGTATTATCTGTTCCACTGAAAGGGTGGAGAGTGACTGACCTTAAAAATGGAATAAAAAACAAATAAAGAAGGTTAGGTAAATGGTGAAATTCCGGTGAAATGACTGAACATGTAATGGAGCAGCTTGGAGACCAGTCTACTCTCTATCCAACATAAAAATGGAAACATTCCCAGAAGTGAATGATGAGGACAAAATATATTTTGGATGAGTTTTATGAAAAGCCTCGATCTTTTGAGTTTTAATTACCAGAACTTTTTCACATTTCTGCTGTCATTGATGCAGGACTTCAAATTTACTTTAAATACACTTCTTGTGGCTGTTTATGCCTTCTTCTTTTTATTTTTTTTACTTACATATGCTTACATATATAGGCACATGAGCCTTTCACACAGGCAGGCAAACAAAATCCTGTGGCTACTGGCATAAATAGACCGTACTTTTTTCTGTTGAAAGCACAGTGAAAATAAAAGCTCTATGGACAGGCTTAGTGTATCAGGGCTTCTAATCAAATACTTTCTATGAGGTAGTTTGCCTTCAGCTGTCATTGCCTTTAATTCAGAGGGCGGGGAAACACTTGCCTGGGTTGTTTGATTGGAACTGAGTTATTTCACAGTTTAATATCATACTTTCAGTAAAGGCTATGGAGGTTTTGAGGTTCCCATACAAATGGGAAAATACACCAAATAAAAACAGTAAACTGCTTCTACCATAATTCATGTAGAAATATTTGTTCATGGTTATTGTTTATGGGTTTTGGTTTTGGGTTGGTTTTTTCTTTCATATTCTGGAAGTTGAATTTTTTCCTGAGGGAGAGTTGTCTTTTAGCACAAGGGCTGGCACTTTGGAACCTCATAGGATCTGTCATATTGAGTGCAAAATAAACCCACAAAATATAAGCTACTACTGTGGGCTTCATGAACTACTTTATGTGTTTCCCTAACAGAACCTACAGTGCAAAACCACAGTACTCCTGGCATATAACATAGATTTGTGCTAGCTGGGCCATGGGCACATCTGAACAGCTGGTATGGGCACCTTCACTTCCCGCCATTGGGAATAAGGCTTGGGTTGAAAGGCTGTCTGTGAATCAGGAATGGTTAGAACTGAGGAGCCACTGCTTTCCACTTCAGTGGTGCTTATGCTTATGCAACAGGTTGCTGAAGCTGTTTGGAGCTGTGTCTGGAGCCTATTACTTGCACACATTGTGTACCACAGACTTGACCAACTCTTAGACAGCTATCTCAGATTTCAACTATAGAATAAGTTGAAATAGGTTTTGACATTTATGTCATACAAAAAAGTACTACATGAACAGTATGATAATGAGAGCAAGGGCCTAAAGGCTGTTGCAATTATAATGCAGTTTGTTTTTCTTCATTAGCACCCATGTAGACAAGAAGGAAATCCACCAAAATCAATTGACTTACTCAGTCAGAAACATAGGGTAAACACTCACAGCATGTGAGCGGGCCCTCAGCAAGTTTGCCGATGACACCAAGCTGTGTGGGTCGGTTGATGCATTGGAGGGAAGAAATGCCATCCAGAGGGACCTTGACACGCTTGTGAGGTGGGCTGATGCCAGCCTGATGAAGTTTAACCATGACAAGTGCAAGGTCCGACACCTGGATCGGAGCAATCCCAGGCACAGCTACAGGTTGGGCAGAGAAGAGATTCAGAGCAGCCCTGTGGAGAAGGACTTGGGGGTGTTGGGCAATGAGAAACTTAACATGAGCCAGCAGTGTGCGCTCACAGCCAGAAAGCCAACTGTATCCTGGGCTGCATCAAAAGGAGCGTGACCAGCAGGTCGAGGGAGATGATCCTGCCCCTCTACTCTGCTCTCGTGAGACCTCACTTGGAGTATTGTGTGCAGTTCTGGTGTCCTCAACATAAAAAGGACATGGAACTGTTAGAACAAGTGCAGAGGAGGGCCACGAGGATGATCAGGGGACTGGAGCACCTCCCATATGAAGATAGGATGAGAAAGTTGGGGCTGTTCAGCCTGGAGAAGAGAAGGCTGCATGGAGACCTCATAGCAGCCTTCCAATACCTGAAGGGGGCCTCTAGGGATGCTGGGGAGGGACTCTTCATTAGGGACTGTGGTGAGAGGACAAGGGGTAATGGGTTCAAACTTAAATAGGGGAAGTTTAGATTGGATCTGAGGAAGAACTTCTTTACTGTAAGGGTGGTGAGGCCCTGGAACGGGTTGCCCAGGGAAGTTGTGAATGCTTCATCGCTGACGGCGTTCAAGGTGGGGTTGGACATAGCCTTGGATGGCATGGTTTAGTGGGAGGTGTCCCTGCCCATGGCAAGGGGGTTGGAACTCGATGATCTTGAGGTCCTTTCCAACCCTAGCTATTCTATGATTCTATGATTCTATAAGCCTAACAAAATAAATGTGGGCATTTTTCAACTGAATACTAAAATCATAGCATTCAGTATAAAATATGTTGAATGGAACATGAACCAGACATTTTATCCAAGGGCAGGTGAGGTAATGGTCATGTGTCAGTCTGTATGGTGGCAAAGGTTTCAGAAACATTAACATGCTTCAGACGTGCATGAGGTTATGTTCTTTGGTTTCATGTTAGTCTGTGGCTCACATTTATATCTAAAAATTTTGTGAAAGGTAGTGGTCACGTAAACCAAGATGAGAATATAAATGAAAGCTGCTGCTTCAGAAAATGGGAAAGTCAATACAAAATGCTTTAGAGGGACTCCTGATGATCTGCTTCATCTTTACAAAAAAGTCTCTAAGTATCCACTTGTACAGCGTCAAAAATATCACATTACTTTTAAGGTTACTGCATTTGTTGGCATGTTTACCAAGGAAAGAACAATACTTTTTCTGACATTCACACTGGGGAGAAGCATGCCAGAGTACCATTTTAAACTTAGTATAAATGAACATTATTAAAGCTTTAACAGCATATGGCAGCAAATAGTAACATCTGTGCCTCTCAGCCTTGCTCTTTCACAACATATTTTAGGCACATTTTCTTTTCAAAACTGTGTCAGATTCACATAGAATTCTGTTTCACGGGAAAAACATTCAATAATATGAAGTGTCATTAATAGTGACACCCAAATCTAGGGGCTAACTGGCAGGTTACTGCCTGTCCTTGAAAAGACCTACAAACAAAGTATAAGACCAAAGGTGTGATTGAGGTCCGACATCCAAACCAAGCTCCTGGATCACAACAGTACAAATGAAGGAGTTTAGAACCTTACTGGAACTTTAGCATGGAATCCCAGACCCACATGGTGTTCCACTTTTTGAGAAAAGTTGTTTTATATTGAATGTTTCTTTGGATTCACCACCTGGACTCTTGAGTTCTGTAGAAAGTTTTAAATATCTGAGACCACACCAACAGCTTGCATAACGTAGTGTTTCCCAACACCTACTGTGATGAACCTGCCCTGTGCTAGTCAAAATTGAAGTATATTAAGAGCAGGTGAAGTATTAGGTGTTCTTCTCAAGTAAGAGAGCATAACTAAGAACACACTAAAATATGCTCAAATAGCTTTTGGTTATTATTATGAAGAGGTTAATTTTCCATTAATATATAATGTAAAATAAAAAGAAAGCACAAATCTATTTTTTGAAGCAAATGTAAATGTTACGTAGTCTTTTATACTTTTTTTTTTTTTTTTTCTCTGCTAAGTGGACTCCCTTCTTGTGCCACTTATTATTGCATCTTGATATGGGATCACACTAATCTGCAATTCTGCATGTGCCTGCCTTGGATTAAGGTTTAATCACTCTTTAAAGAGAATGATCCAAATTGAACTCTTGTATAAATGTGGTTAGTTCCTCTGGGCAATAGTAAAAACTGACCCTATTTTCCTGGCTGCATTTTGTCTGCTTTCTGTAAAACACTTGTCATTTGTACTCAGTTATCTGTTATGTTCTACTGGAAGAAAAAATAATTGCTATCAAAGTTCAAACCTTGCTCTGTGAAAGTTTAACCACTTACAATACAACCTATAATTGCATTTTTTATCATAATTTTTTGGTCATGTAACCAGTGGTTGTCCTTGAATAAGAAAAAATATGTATTTTGCAAATGGAGGACAGCTTAACAAAGTGAATTCTTTTGGAGATCATTTCTTGAAAAATATGTTGCAGAATAGATCATGTACTGTCCTCCAAAAATGAAGCTTTTGGTAATGGTCAGAGTGTAGCTGTTGCTACCATTAAAAGCGAATCTTTTATGAATGAATAATTTTGGGTAGCTGTATACTGCATTGCTAACATTATACTTGAAAAAGAATACTTAACTAATTTTGAGATCTTCATCCCACTTTCAAATAATTTGTGGGATTAAAAAATTCAATTATTAAAAATTGCTTTAGTAGGTTTTTTTGTACTGTGGCTCATTCTGAATATAGAATAACTTAATTTATGTGAGTATCCTGTAATAAGTTAAATATTTGCCCGATGATCAAATATACTAAAAAACCCCAACAAACTGAAAGCAGGTTAAATGAATAAAGGACCCATGAGTTTATTCCTGTACACTGTGGCAGGAGATCATTTTAATGCATATAGAAATTATTTTTAATATCTAAAGGAACTAAGTTAATTTACATGTAGATTTATTTGAACAAGCATGTTTTAAGTTATCATATAGCTGGCCACCATAATAATTACTATAACATTGATTTTCAGAGCTTTCTGCTGAGTTAGAACTACTTGGAATTTTGTATTAATATAAAGAACATAATTATGTTGGAACCCATAGTCTCAATTAATATTGAGAAGTGTTTCAATAGTAAATACCAGAACTGTATGTGGGTTATTGGGAGAAAGGAAAACTAATGTCTTACTCAAAAAAGAAATGTACAGGAGTTATGATTTGCAGACTAATCAGCTTAATTTCTCATAGGTATCTGCAAGGTACCAACTTGATAAGAGCCAACACATCTTTTTTAAATAATTATCCATACTAGAGCAATCTGATTGCTTTATATAAGACAAAAGGCTTTGTAAGTAGAGCACAATCTTTGTTATATATAATTCGATACAGTTAAAATTAGAGATTAAAAAAAATGCTAAAGTAACATTGATTAAGAAGCCATTCTAGAGTAGTGTAAATGGATGAGAATCCAGATTGATGTTAACCAGCCATAAAAACCAACACTCAGCAGGGTAGGAGTGCCCAGGCAGAATTAACTACCTATGCTAGTACAGTATGGAAAACACTACCTAGACATAGTTCTGCAGAAGAGATGCTACGGTATACAAAATACCTGTGCTGAACCATGTTATCTAAATCTTAGACAACTGTGTCAAAATGTGCAAGAAGGGAAAATATAGCATTCTCAGAATGTAATAATCAATCTTATTTTGAAGAAGGTGTAGATAATCATAAATAGATATATGATTAAACTATTTCTGTTCAACACACATGTCTCAGATTGTGTCCAATTTTGAGCACTTCAAGAAAGATGAGTCAAACAGAAAGTGCAGCATAGGGAAGCAAGAGTATCAGATACTAGACAAGATTTTATATTTCACATTTAATTTGTCTGTTTGAGGTTTTTTTCCCAAATAAAAGGCTGAAGGGAGACACAGTAATACTTTTCAGCTGTGTAAAATAATGATGCAGTAAAGAAAATAATAAAATACTCTGTATTTAGATAGACAGGATGTAACGGTATTAAATTGCAGCCAGGGAGATTTGGATTAAACTAGAGAAAAAGGGCAATAAGACAATGCAACAGATTGCTTAGGGTGCTTATAGAGTCACTGCCACTGAAGGTCAGACAGTGGTGGGTGGCCAGATTAATGTCTGAGGTGACAGATGAAGTAATGGCTGGTCCTTCCCTTTTGGCATGGGGAATGGACCAGATGATCTTCAAATGCTCTCCCTCCTTGAGTTCTATGATTATATGTAAAATGTGTCTAGGACCTTAAAATAAACAAAAATAAATGATTATTAACATGACAGGGGTTGTTAGCATTAACTAGACTTAATCAAGCCTACTGTCCCTTTCTGTATAATAATAATGAAATGATACAATCCATGCCTGCAGCAGTTATTTCTGTTTACAGGGAAAGGTGATCGTGTCATCTACAGAGAGTGATTCCATAAGAAAATAAAGTGCTTAATGAAGACTAGACATCAAATTAATTTTTAATTTTAAATTAAATACCCTCCAAAACATAACATAATATGATTTCAGGTCATAAATAGAAACAGTTAAAGTTTGGACACTGTGTTTTTCAAATCAAATGGTGGTTGAATGGGGCAGAAACAGGTAGTAATGCAGAATGGTAGAATCATGTCCTATGTCTGTCTTGCAGAGGAGCACAGCAACAGCAGCATGTTGAAACTTGTAGCTGCCCCAGGTTTTACCCTATGCTTCTGCAAGTAGAACATGTTTAATATTTTCCAGGGTGGAAATTCCAACAATCAGTTAACAACACGAGGAATTATTTATACCCTTTTATTTATTTATTTATTTTTATTGTTTGAATTTATTTGTTTCCTGTTTCAAAGGAAAAAGAATACCATAATTCTGAAAAACGAATACAGTTTGCTGGTAACTGTATCTTTAACACTATGCAATGCAAATGAGCTAAAGCACATTTGCGACTGCGCCTGTTGTCTAGATTAGCATCTTGATTTTTCATAGATTTTTAAAGCAGGAAGGATTTGCCAGACACAATCCATACCGGCGAGAATAGAATAACTTTTTTTAGTGAGCCTGTTGTCTGGGTATCATTCTGCAGACTTAACATATTAATATATGAGAACTTAGGAATTTTAAAATACCAGAGCACTTCTGGCCTTTATTCAAACAGCAAATCCACTCAAAGTAAAACGTCAGAATAGACAATCTCGGTAGAATAGTCTTTCAACATCTTTGACCAATACTTTTTTTAAAAAAAACTTCATTTTCATCTGTGAATGCTCAGGAAAGGAATTCTCAAAGGAAGTCTGTTTGCTTTCACTTTTCATAGGCAAAAAGAGGCAATTTTTAATGTTATGACTTCTTTTATTATTACAGAAATTATCTTGTATTGAATTCATCAAGTGACATTTTGAAAGTATGACATCTATGCTTGAGAAAACATTTGGATTTAATGAAAAATAAAATTTCTGTTAAATATTTGAATCAACGTGTTGAATTACGTTATGTAAATACAATCATCATTCAATTTAGGAATCATTTTTAATAAGAAAATAGTATGTTCTGTTGTCTTTGCTATAAGAATACAATAACCCCTTTATCTCACATTGGAAACTATTTTTCTTATCCATCTTAGAATCTTAGAAATCTAGGATGTTTCCACTACGCTTTTTAGTTTGCTTATAGTGCTACATAAATACACAAATTGTATCTAGAAATTAGACGGACTTAGTCTTCTCTCTCTCCTACATTTGCCTGTGTCCGCAATATAGTGAAGCCCAAAATAGTCCAAACGCGGCATGAAACTAAGACTCGGTTTTCCACTCTGTATCTCAGTTTAGTTACCTCAATAATGATACCTGAGTTCTTTGTAAAGCACTTTGAGATTGATATAGAAAAGTGCTATCGAAAAGGCTCAAATTTATCTCCTTCAGCTTTTAGTTAGTTATTACAATTGTAATATTTTATTATAATATAAATGCCATGGTTTACGATTTTTTCCTCTGTAAGTATAATCTTATTCTGTCCATATATGCTAAATAATGAACAGGTTTTTTTTGAAATTTCCTTATTTTAGAAATTCCTCATGCTTATCCTAGAAACCAGCAACAATGATCTATAAGTTCTTCAAGCTCTATTTCTCTTACATGTGCCAGACAGTAGATATTACTTTGCTCATCAGATAGATGCAGCTACTAAGGATAATTGTGATGCAGCACATTCTTTTTGCTTTGAGAAAATGAAAACATGTAATGATCTGCTATGCAAAATGTGGAACAATACTCTTCACAAGCAAATTTAGAATGTTTCCTTTTATATCTCTATAGCAAGGTTAGATGGCTTTCTCTAAAAAAAAAAAAAAATAAATCTGAAGAGTTAGCCCAGTAGTCACACAATATCGGAATCACATGCCAAAATGTAAAAAATGTGTCCCTGAATGTGCTTAGTGTGAGACATTGAGACTTGCTTTAAAGTACCTTTACACAGTTAGACTGGTATAAAAGGACCTTAACATAGCTGAAAGTAGTGCTTTGATCTCAGTAAGTTCATACTTCCTTATAAGAAGTTGTTCCTTGTATAATTCAGAAGAATTAACATTGCAGCAGAAAAGAGAAACCCACATATATTTTATGAAAGTCAGAAAGAACAGATATTTCACTGCAAAAAGATGAAGTGAAAGTGCTTCATGTTGTGCAAAAGCATGAAAATGTAAATGTTTCAATGAGGTGTCACTGGAGAAGCTTCCCTGAGCCTATATAATCCAAAATGTCTTCAAGTATGGATAAGAGGGAATGCTATATTAGAAATGATAGAAGAAGAACAAGGATGCCCTGATGTTTCAGACTGAAAAGGTAAGGAGAATCTTTTGAGAGGTATTCTTGTGGTGATTCACAATTTAAAAGCCCAATGCTGCACAAAACACAAGAAAAAGAAAACCAACCAATCAACAACAACAGCAACAAAAAACAACCAAACAAATAAAACCAACCAAAACAAAAAAAATCTCCTGTTGCATTGTAAAGAAGGATTACTAAAATGGCAGGTAATTACTCCCCACCCTGTCATGTAGTTCATAAGAGAATAGAGTGAAACTAGAATATCTAATAATCAGGAATATACAGCACTAATGGTATTTGCACAGTAAAAATTGCCAAGTCCCCAAAAGAACAACAAAAGAATCCAGGCAAGCTATCATGTTGAGAAAGTTATTATTGCTGCCAAAGTGACAATAAGTAAATAAAATTAAATTGAAACTGTGAACTAATGTTGCTGCCCCTGAGACAGATAATTCTGTATCATAGCACGAAAGACAAGCAGTATGCTTCAATTGCCATTAATAGAAATGCACCAAGACCCCCAAATTCCTTTTCAGTACTCGCTGGCATCACTTGTAGGCAAATGCTGCACAAAACCTTTCTGGCTTTAGTAGCAGTGTCGTTATAGAAAAATGAAGGAAAGTTCTTTTTCTTGTTTCTGCCAGTAATGGGATGTATGATTTTTGTGGAGTCATGCCACCTTCCTCTCACCTATTTCAAGCCACCGTTAAGAGTAGCGATCAATCACGGGCTGTTTCTTCTTATGCATTTGCAAAATACTTAGGAAAATAATAGGTTTGTGTTATAATAATAATCACTTACAAACTATTCTCATAAGCTTTAATCCTAAATAAGTACTTTAGGATTTGGCCTAATTACCCAATTTTGTCTCTACTGTCATCAGCAAAATATTTTTCATCCAACTTTAGTTGGAATGAAGTTCAAGTCGTACATCTTTGTGGAATGCATGGATTTCCCTATGCAGATATAGTGTACTGATTTTGGTTTTATATTCCGTTGGCAACTAAAGAGATTTTTTTCTTTCTAAAAATATACTATATTTTATAGATCAAGATTTCAGAACAAAAATTTAATTCCATCCTATGCAGTCTCTAAAGGAAAATCTAGTTTAGTAATTTTGAATAAATGAAATGCTGAAGAGAAATCACACTGATTTCCCACTTAACTGACACAATGGCTCATTTTTTATTATATTAATACTGCATAATCTGCATGTGGAAATGCAATAGAGTGATGCCATCATCCAATTGTTGATTTTTTATCTTCTAATTTTTATCCATTATTAAATCCAATTTTAGTCAGTGCTTGATGCATTAGTTTTTGAACTATACCTGAACGACTGTATTTAATAAAAGGTATGCCACATCTTTTCTTCATAGCAAGTCAAAGGAATGGTTACCAGTAGTATACCACCATATGTCCAAAAGTAATTCTGATTGTGTTTGAAAGTAGTTAATGAATTTTATTTCTTTCAACAACATCGGATTTAGTTTCTAAGTCTTTGAACATAGATCAAAATAAGGCGGTTTAAAGTCAATACAAATGAAAGCAGGGTATGAAATATTAGTATACTACCCCATGTCACTCTTAGCAATTCTGTCAGAAATTCTCTTAGATATCAAAAAACCCAATCTGTTCTCGAGTATGTTTCTATGTGAAGCACATACACTTGATGCAAAGTAGAATTTCCTCTATATAGCAGTATCATGCACGTCATTATCAAGTTGATATAAAGAAAATGCTTGTTGGAGTTGCAAGTGAAATATGTTTACTTGCAATGGCACTTGGTATTGTGGCCAATTTGGCGGGGGGGGGGAAGCGAAGGGAAAAAACATGTTAAAATAGTGATAATGCAGAGGGGTTTTCCAAGCCATAATCAAAGATTCAGTAACTGGCTTTCCAAAGAGCAGTCAGGAGAAAATATTTCCATGGAATGTTTCATACTACCTGCTGCACAGTTATGTAGTGCACTGCTATTGTAGTTATGTTAGTTATGTTGTTTCAGCTGTTTTTTATTATTTTTGTCAGATTTTTCTTTTTCTTCTCTATCTTTTTTTCTTTTTTTGGTGCAAACTGTGCTCATTCTCAGGGTAGTGGAAATTTCAAAATTTTTTTTTCTTCTTTGTTATTGGGTCGATCTATCAGTGGCTGTTTCTGGTTTTGAACATTTTTTGGTGGGGAGAGTTTTTCTTCAGTAATTTCTCTCTTATCAAGAATGAATTTTTATTCTCATACCTTTTCTCCTTGAAATCTTTTGGTCTCTCTTGGATTACGGTCTCATATTTGTCCACCCAAAAAATTTCACAGAATCATAGAATGGTTTCGTTTGGAATGGACCTTAAAGATCATCTAATTCCAATCCCCTTACTACGAGTAGCGCGACACCTTCCACTAGACCAGGTTGCTCAAGGCCCCATTCAAGCTGGCGTTGAACACAGACACCTACAGGATTAACAGGAAAAAAGAAAATAATCAACTCTTTAAGTCTCTTTAAGGAGTGTCTCTTCTACAACATACTTTAAATTCTCTGCCCTCTGAAATTGATACTGCCTTTGTAGATAGCACACATGTATAAACTTTTAGGTGTAGAGCATATAGCGCATTTGACCAGTTAAAACAATGTCATGCAGATACCAAATGTGCAGTACAATAGGAAAAGTGACCCACCACTTTCAACATCTGTAGGAATAGTTTCAGTTATGGAAATCTAGCACCAAAACATACACTGTGTTTCTTCTGGGAACATAGCTTTTTAGAAATGTTTGATTTTGGAGAGCTGTGGTAAGGGAAAAGTCCTTGGAAATCCCATTACTCTGAAGTCGTAGGCTACATATGGCTGGATAGTAACTTCATTTTGAGGTCCATCATAGTCTATTTACAAGTGTCCAGGATTATTTATTCATGGTTTTCTAACAGAATTGGTACTGGACTTGGGCATAGAGCTTAGCTTTATTGCAATTGTTTCTCCAGCTATACAATGTGAAAAATAAATACCTGCCATATGGGGATGCAGGGGAGGTTAATTAATTACTATTTATGTAGCGCTTCTAGACAGTTTTATGGAAGTAACTAGAAAAATGCTTATACAGATGAGGCTATAAAAATGTGAAATTGTATTCTACTACTTAATATTTTTTTGACAGTAATGGCATGTAGCTTGTTCTCAGCACTGGCTCCATTCTTTTATGTAAAATAATAATTTAGAATGGGATAAACTTAGTCTAGTTTTAGTCATCTAAATTTAGGAATGCAGTCCAGGCTAGTAATTGATATTCCTGATAGAGTTAAAGGAGACAATTCAGCAAATCTGAGAAGGTAGCTTGATACTTAATTGTTAGTGAACATTTCTTGAGGTGAATCTCGTCTTTCTAGTATAAATGCGTGACTGCAACTGTGGGGGAAATCCAGCTTTACAGTCTGCCTTCACATACATGTCTGGAGCTAGTCCAGATTTAGCCTAGCTATTTATCATTTATAATTTTAAAAACCATTGTAGTTATTGCACATGAAAATACAGACCAGAGCTTGTCTGTGCCGAAACTGAAGGGTGCATTTTCTTCCATGAAACCTGAGGAAATTTCACTGGAAGTCTGACTGTGCTAACAATGTTAAACCTTTTAACTGTCAAATTCATCACTGAATTACTTTATAATGAAGCCTTTTGCATGCGCACTAACTAAAAGCCTGATTCTAAATCTGAGTCAGAGGAGACAGAGGACTGAATTATATTCCATGGCCTAACAAGTGTTTTACAGTATTTTGCACTTGTCTGAATGGCAATATTGAAGAATTTGACAAATTGCATTTTCTGATAGGTCCAAGAGAATTTTGTTCTGTTCTTTCACAAAAGAACTCATCTCTGCCACAGAAAAGGTGTGTAGATGTGGTTTAGTGGTGAAGTTGACAGTGTTAGGTTGATGGTTGCAGTCAATGATCTTAAGGTCTTTTCCAATCTAAAAAATTCTATGACTTCCTATTACATTTTTAAATGAAGATTTATCACAGAGTAGCATATAAAACGTGTATATGAGTTATATTAATACCAAAAATAACTCCAACCTTTTTTTGTACATGACATTTTAAAGTTGACTGGGTACCTATCTGGTAAAGGAAAATCATAATCTTATATTTTAATATAGTAGGTTCCTAAGATGAATCCCCTCAAGTGTGGGGAGAACTGGTTTAAAACTGTTCTGTGAGCAATTCTAAGACATAATAAACAACAATTTATTTCTTGGAATATTTAGTTTTCTAGTATGATAATGATCTAACTGTAATGAACTGTGTCTTCTTGTTATAAAAAAAAATCGACCACAGTTGATGCACAGAACTCCTGTATATCTTGTCTGACAAAACACTTTCCTTTTTTCCCAGATACATGGATTTGCTCGCAGGGAAATGACGAAGCTTATCTGCAGCCTTACTGTCTTAATGTGTATCATGTGTTCAGGAGTGGCAGTCGTTTTTCTCCTTCTTGGTAGCTGATGCAGCACTGTGTTTTTGATTTTGGGCCTGGGAACAGTGCTGATAACACCAGTGTTTTCAGTTACTGCTTGGTAATGTTTTGGTCTGGCCAAGGACTTTGTGAGTCTCATGCTCTGCCAGCGAGGAGGGGAAGCAGGGGGGAAGGAGAGACAGGACACCTGACCCAGACTAACCAAAGAGGTTATTTCATACCACAGCACGTCATGTCTAGGATGTAAAAACGGAGGGCAGAGACCAGGAAGGATGGGGGTGCACGGTGGGGGGTGCACTGCTTGGTCGGACTGGGGACTGGTGGTGAGCAATTGTATTCTTCCCTTGTATTTCTCTTATTATTATTATTGGTGGTAGCAGTAGTGGTTTGTGTTATACCTTAGTTACTAAACTGTCCTTATCTCAACCTGTGGGAGTTGCATTCTTTTGATTCTTCTCCCCATTCCCCTGGGACTGGGGGAAGAAAGAGTGGGGAGTGTGTGAGAGAGCGACTGCTTGAGTTTATAGAGGCTTAAACCATGACAATGTGGTAAACATATTTTCCTTTATGCACAATAGACATAAATGCACTTCAGTTTGCTCCAGAAGAAATTCTAGCTTTATAGTAGTCCTGTATGCTTTGGAAATCAATAAGCATTTTCCATTGAAAAGTGAACTGTGCATGTTTTGCTGCATTCTGCACCTCTGCTAGGTGAGCACAGTCTGTGTGGTCTGAAAGTCACATTCCCAGATGCTTTCATGATTAATCATGATAAGGATTTCCATGCATTAAATTGTTTTGGAGAAATAGCGTGAGTATGATGAATGCTATTTATTTGTAATTACTGTAAAATTAAAGAAAGATAAAAGAAAAACCAACCCCAAACCCCAGACACTCCCACCCCCCCCCCAAAAAAAAAACAAACAAACAAAACAAAACCAAATAAAAGCAAAAGAAAGGGGGCATATTTCTTTTGATATACATGAAACTCTGACACAAAATTAGATATTAATGTCAACTTTTGATAACTCTTTTATGAATGCATTGTAACTGTAGCAATAAAATGGTATTTCTAAGTTCTCTTTCTCCTCTAAAACACTTATTCTCCATGAGTTTATGAATGTCTGTATTTTAGTAGACTGAACTGATGAAAAGCAATTTACAACTGATTTTCAACCTCAGAACTTCAGTCAGTCAAACAACTAATTAATCACTTTTCAGTATTAAAAAAAAAAGCTGCTGTCATTAGCAGCCTATCATAGAAATAAGTGTGGTACAAAAGCAGCTTACCATGGCCCTAGATGTAGATCCAGTAGAACTCAATAAAAGAATGGCATCTATACTATACTAGTCTTGGTGAAATTTGTAAATGAAGAAGGTGCAGAAATGTAAATAAAAGTGTGAAGAGTTTGTATGCAAGTATTTTCTGAAAATAGAATGAATGATGTCTCAGACATATCTAAATTCATGATAGGCTCAAGATGATGTATTTAGCTGAAGGTGGGATTTACAAAATCCTGAAAGATATGAGCTGTATGAGAAGTTTGCAAATATAATCAAAGACAAACTTGAGATATTCGCATTGTCAAGAACTGAAAATACATTTAGGTTATCCAAATAAAGCCTTCAGTTTGCCGTGTTAATTTAATGTAAGACAGATTTTTCATCCAGAAACTCTTGATTTCTAGGAAAGGAAAATGTAGGTTTTCTTTCTGTCATAAAGTTCTGAATTTTAATTAACTTCCTTTCTGTAAAGGGCTGATGTCCTAGATTCCAAACAGAAAGTCTGCATAAGCATATAATAGTTAATTGCATACCTTTCATTTCATGAAATCTTTGCATATGCCAACGAAATTTTATGTTCTTATGGATATTATTTAGTATATGAACAATGATTTCTAATGGGAGCAAGGTTGAACACTGTAACTCATTATTCTGCTGTTATTCACCTAATGAAAGTACTGTAGCAAATAAATCTGAATTATTTAGAAGTTCATTAGGGTGTCCAAAATCAAATGCTACTTTCTATGAGAAAACACAATATCCTGCCCAAATAGTTTAGACCTCTATATGAAGGGGTTAATTTAGTTTATTCTGATACAGAAGGTATACAGAAAAGTGCCCACCTTCAGAATGAAAACAATAAACAACAGTGGTAAGTCCAATGCTTGAAATTACACAGATAAGTTATAAATTGAACAATTATAAAAGGAGGATCAGTATATTGACTGAATCAACAAAAACTGGTGAGACTGTATATTGAGGAAATTATTTTCTCTAAACTCAGTTCAAGATAACAGAACACTCAAGAAAACAGAGGACTCAAATCCCTTACAGATATTGGGCAAAAGCATACTTTAAATATTTTCTCTAAAATTCTGAAAATATTTTCTTCAGCCTTCTGGGAAGGTCGGTTTTCTAGAGCATGAAATAGGGGACAAATTTGATCTAAATCCAATCTTTCACAAAATTAAAATACTTTTTCTATTAGGTAAATAATATCTGATCAGGATGTAAATGGTAAATAGCCACTAAGCAATGTTTACATCATACAGATAAGATTATTGAGATTCCCACACTTTTATATTTCTCTCTGCTGCTTCACTGGAGTAGCACAATGGGCATTAGGCTGCGCCTCTCTGCGTCCGGTCTAGGTTTGTGGCAATTTTGACATGAATTTGCACTGATTAAATTAATGAATTTTTGGGATCAGTTTCATAAATATACTGTCTGTTGTGAAAGGTATGGGCCAAAACAACTACTTTTAAATACCTGTCACAATTTAATTCCAGAGCATATATTTCACATGTATAATGAAGATTTTGTTCAGGAAATTTAATTCTATGTTTATCTGCCAAGAGAATAACCCATCTTGTGTGCTTATGTGTCCAATAGTTGTGATTTAACGATCTGGTTAATATTTAATACCAGAGTATTATTAAATACTTTAAACATATTGATTTGTGCAGCTGATAGGCTAAGAATTATTTAGTGTTCAGTGAAAAAATATTGAAAATGCATACATTAAATGATCAAGTTTGATCATAATTAGATGATCAGTCATGATTGACTGTGGTCAATTCATGAACTGAAAACACAGTGAAATTTTCATCAAATATCTTACCCCTGTAGATTATTTGCCATATGCCACAAATAATGCTTCTTCACTTTCTCTAAAATTGAAACATGTATTGCTGAAAAATAATGAGCACATTAGTTATCTACTGACAAAAGACCAGTACTCTGTAGTGATATGAATCTCTCTCTCCCTCTCATTACTGATTGCAACTATTCAAATGTCTTAGTGCAAGCACCAACAGAAGTTGTCAAGAGTACTTGAATTAGTCTTTTATATTGATAAATGCAGCAAAAGAGACTCTTGCATATGAAAATGTTCACCAGGTGGCACAGCAGCTTTGCTTATATTAGCAGAAAACTCTGGTAATAGTTCGCAGCTAATTTAACTTCTGTGGTTGTCAGATCACCATGGAACTAATAAGTGGTTACATTATGAAATTTTGGTAGTGCTAGAAAATCCTAAATGCTAGCATTTAGGATTCCAGTGGAAGTTGTTTTTGGTTTTGTTTGTTTTGGTTTTTTTTTTCCTTTCCTTTCTGTTGCATTATTCTGAATGGTGATGCATTTTTTCATTTTCTAGCAAGCAAGTTCTGAAGAGGGTCTGCACTCGAACTTTATTATGAACAATGAGCTAGGATTCAGACTTTGAAATTTAGGTCCTTGGTATTGAAATATTGAAATATTGAGTAATCTTTCCTTTGTTTCTTTTACGTTCAGTAATCATGCTTGTTCCTCGCACAGATATATAAATATAAACCCACCCCTCTGTACATGAAAATATAGACAAACTGGTAGAACTGCATTTAAAGTGACTAAATCAGGCTTGTGCCTTTAGTTTTTCAGGAGAAGGCCATCACTGTAGTCACATTAGGGCACCATTGTCAGTGATATTTAGCAGGTTTTACCAACTCTTTAAACCACCTGTCCCATCTTGGTGTCATACTGCTAGATGAAAAGGATATTACTGTGGCAATTCAAAGGAAAGCTGACAGGCTGCAACTGGAATCTGGCTTTGCTTCTTAGAGTAAATCCAAGCAGAACTTTCAACTCTTCTGACATAATTAACTTCTTACTATTGCAGTCCTAATATAGGCAGGTGTTTATATTATGCAAAACATGCAGAAGCCTGTGTCTTGTTGCAGAGAATCAGGTAGTGAAGCTAAATAGGATGTTATAAGATTTAATAGTGAAGTGTTGTTTTGCAATCCACTATGTGTCAAAAGGCTTCATGTAGCTTTGGAAGATTTTAAAAGTTATGGAGTCATTGTATATCTCTAAAGAATTCCATCATGTTATATAGTGTCAAATTATGTTTATTAGCTAAATGGGGGATCATCTGTTAGTAATCTATCTTCTCTGTAGCCTTAAGTAATAATGCTTCTCCCATCCTGCCGTGTAACAATAATACGTAGCACATTAGCCTATGTAATATATGCTCATACTTATGTGTGTGTATATGTATATGTGTAGAATCATAGAATCATAGAATAGTTAGGGTTGGGAAGGACCCCAAGGTCATCCAGTTCCAACCCCCCTTCCACAGGCAGGGACAGTAAACATGTTAAAAAAAAAAAAAAAAGCTGGTATTCATGCAGTTGCACTGATTTGTCTCAAATGCATTGTATAACATGCGTCTCTGGACCAGTAAATATCGAAAAGTGTGTGCCACGCAATATGTTTTGATGCAACACATTTTTAAAGAGTGCATGAAGTTTCATCACAATTTCTTTCTGTCCTGAGTCCATAGACTCAGGTGAAGTTGTGACTAATGTCCATATTCTCAAGGCCAGCCATGGAAAGATGGATGACTATAAATGTCCAGATTACAGATTACTATAATCAGTCACTTCCCAGATGGCTGGAATCATATAGTGAGGTTTCATATCAGCCATCAGTGCTTTGTATGTGAGGTTCAACACTATAGATTCTGTAAATATAGTTTCTGAAAAGTTAAATTTCAAATTTTTACCCAGAAATGAGCATCTGCATCTTTCGAGTTCTATCAACTACCCTGGTACGGATTTTTTCTCTATTTATTGCTTCTGTGACTTTAGTGTTAATTTTGACCTGAAGAAAGCCTCATATCTTATGATTGTTTGTTTAAAATTAATTTTACCAATTTGCTGAGCCAGTAACTCCTTATCCAACCATGGTGGAAAATCTGTAACAGGTAGTACTGCAGCATGACCTACTTTTAATTTTTAGCTACAGAATTACAAATGTCAGCAGCAAAGGTAACATTTGTTAGGGTGGATTTAAAAATGAAATTTTAACTAGCAGCAGCACACTGCATTTAACAGCTCTCAGGACATCATGTATATCATCACCTGGTGCAGCTTGCAAATACACAAGCTGCCTTCTACATTACAGTGCCTTTTTTTTTTTTTTTTAAGATCTCTTCTTTTATTCCTGCTGTCTAATAAGTATTTAGGAACTAATCTGGACTTGTATGTAAATGAACATAACAAAAATTAATATATGTTGAGAAAATTAAACTGAAAACAAGAGTCCTAAACGTTCAGCTAACAATAAATAGGATCTTTTTTCTGTATCCATTTTACACCAACCACCCCTCCTTCAAACAGTTACACTGCTAAAATAGTCGTTCTTTGACCTACCTTGAACTAAAAAGTGAACATATATAGGATTTAGGAAGTAATGTAAAAATTTGTTTTCTCCTAATGGGTCAAAAAATCAATAAATAATAGAGTGTAATAGAAACACATTAGTGAAGTAAATTTCCCTGGAAGCTGCAATATTGTAAATGAGAGTTACAGTCTTCTCTTCCCCGCCAGTTCTTACATACTGGGAGTGTGTGGTAGAAAGAGTACAGATGCCTCAAGTATGCTGAGCTGTCTTTTTGAAGGGATGAATAGCAAATAGTTATAAACAATTGAGCACAGGCATAGAGCCTATAAATGTTTGAATGGATAGATCTGGATAACAGTGTATTTCATACGAAGGTAAGGAGTAACTCTTTCCAAACCAAAAATTGTTCAACACCTGTATGCTGCAGTTTGGTTTGTATGTCTGTCTGAAATGCCAAGGATTTGCCATTTTGATAAATAAGATGTTGAACAAATGAACCATTCATCTCATCAGTTTGTTAATTTAGACATTTCTGTGTTCCTTTTTAGTCAGTAAAAAACAGTGGTTATGAAATTGTGTAATTAAGTAAAATCGTTTCCCATACAATCTAGAAAAAAATATGATTGCCTTCCCACCTGTTTCTTCAGAACAACTCTGTTGTCTTGTTAAAACCTTTCTCATTTAATTGCAAATATAATGTAGTATAAGACACTGAGAGTTTTTGCTCTTAAATAAATATCCTGTTTATAGTTTCTATAATGGGTGCAGGAACACGTGAGTTCTAAGGCCGCAGTAAGCATCCAAAGGCAACATACACAAACCACTTCTGTTATTCAACACTATTCTACATTAGTGTTTTATGAGCTTTATTTTGTCTTGGATTATATATGGAGAATATATTTACTTTCTCCAAAAGGAAGAAGATAGTTAATTTACTGAGTTAATAATATATTTTCTGAAATTAAAGTCTGAAGACTTAATAGCTCTAAGGTAAGACTGATGTTGATTTCTTGATCAGACTTACTACACTAAGATTGTGTCAGTGGCTTCAGAGCAGTGGTAAAAGTAAAATAAGTGACTGGCTTCTGATTATCTCAGACAACTGGTAATGATTCTCTATATTTATGATATTATAATGCAAAATTAATCTATAAATACATGTTACAGCAGTATAATATTCTCATGATTTAGGATGCTTTCTTCTATTTAGCATTCAGATTCCATTATTATATTTCTGGTTTCTATAATGCCTTTACATTCGTATTAAAATCTTTGTGTTTAAGTAAGTTAATCCTTCCTTTCTTTGAAAAGAAAAAAAAGGGGGGGAGGGTGCAAAATAAAAAGGAGGCAGTGGCATAAATAATATTTTCTTGTGATATAAAACTGATACCACTTACTCTCAAAAGCAAAACATGTTGCAATAATTAGAGTGTAATGGGAAAGAGACTCAATTATGACTGGCATAACAATCAGCGACAGATTTGCTGTCAAAACTGACTGAAATGAATATATACAAAATCTGAAACCCCATATAAACAGGGATATTTAAGGTATTATTGCTTATTAATTGCCTCTTTAATTAAATCTTGTCTTTCTTTATAAAAATATTTAAAAGAATAATTTTGTAATTATAGAGGTGCAAGCACTGATGGTGCTGTAAAAGTATCTGGAGGAATGTTTCATGTTTACATGCATTTAATATTTATCAATGTGAAAATAATGCATTATGTTGTTAGGAATTATGTTTATCAGTTTATGTTTGTATTATATTGTTTTATTCAGTTGTATATATATATTTTTATCCCACACAGCTTTTCCCCCACTTTTCTCAAAAAACTAGCCATCAGATCTGGTGTTTACACACAGTGTGGCAGACAAATAGATTGATATCCGGCAAAATGTGATACCGAATATTGTTAGGTACATTAAGTATTTAAAAAAAAGTTCATAGGTAAAAATAGAATGGTTACTAATTTAATGTTGAGTTGTTTTCCATGCAATCACATTAATTGCAATGCATTGTTCCTATCTTTTATTGTATTTTTATATAAATACACACATGCAAAAAAGACAGAAATCTATATATACATGCTCATCATATTTAAAGAACTATATTACATGTTGGTTGGACAAAGGGCCATTTTGACAAACCTTGATTTCCCAGGATGCTTTGATTTTTCTTAGTGGAAACCCATACTAAACAGGTGACATTTAATAAAGCAGCAAATCACTATTCATATGAGTGAGCCTAAACAAACCTAGTATACGCTATAGTATATAAGCACTCAACTGTTTTTTCATTTGTTTTTCTTTCAAAACAGACCTGCAAGAACCCAAAAATCCTGAACATCTCACCGGGATCAGGACAAACAACATTTGAAAATGAACCCACTTTTCTTCCATGTCATTTACTTTAAGAGGTGGCCTCCTGAAGTATGTTATAATGTATGCCACAGTATAGTGGCCACCCATTTCCTTTTTTTCTTCTAGATATTGATTTCCTTGTATCTCTCTTCAGTTGTGCACACTATCAACAAAATTCTTACAGTCAGAGCCTCCTCCAGTTTATAGTGGGTAAGCATTTATCTCTCTTGTTAAGGCTGCACCAGTAAAATTAGAAATGCAAATATTCCACGTGATTAAAATGTATGAAGAAATCACACAGAATTTGTAATTAAGCAATTGTAAATTTGTCCTGTGAACCTTAAACTGAAGCAGGAATTTATAATTATGATGTCTACCAGTGTAAGTTTTTTGATGAAGAGTTGAGAATGTTTTGCATTTATTAACTTCCTTTTGGCTAAAGTGGACAGAAAGAAAATTGTTTCCCCTAGGAGAAACCCATTTTGGTATGTTACACTTAAAAATGAAGTGCTCTGATGTATATAGTATATTTTCATCTTGAAAATAAAATGCAGATAAATGATCACAAACTGTGGTGCAATTAGAAGATTTTGATGAAAGACATGATTTAAATAATACAAGTTTTAACGGAAAGAGAGCAGTTCTGCACTCAAATGCATATTAGTCATCACAGTATGTGCTTTGTTGGCTGCTGATAAACTTACTATTTGTTTCTGCTGTTCACTCTGAATAAACACCTATTCCCAAATGCCACCCATGGCACTGAATGGAAAGGATAAGGGCTTCTATAGTCTGTCAGAATGGCATCCTGTACTCAGCATAGATATCAGTAGTATCTTTTCTTAAAAAATAGTTTCTGATGGCAAAGGGTTGAATAATGCTTGTTGGTAGACAAAGCTGAGAAAATTATGATCATGGTTATTGCATTTGACTGCAGACTTTAAATATTCTTCCTTTCGCCCAGCATCCAGTATTTATTTGTTTATCTGTGAAAATGTTCTAAGCAAAATGATTTTTGTTATTGCTGGTATTTCAGGACTAGCTAATCTCAGAGCAGGATGACTTGGTTGGGGTTGTTCAGCCTGGAATAGAGAATACTCCAGGGAGACATTACAGTGGCCTTTCAGTTCTTAAAAGGGGCCTGTAAGAAAGATGAGGAGAGACTTTTTAGCAGGGCCTGTTGCAATAAGATGAAGGGTAACGATTTTAAACTAAAAGAGGGGAGATTCAGGCTGGAGGTGAGCAAAAAAATTCTTTACAATGAGGGTGGTAAAAACCAGAATAAATTGCCCAGAGAAGTGGTGGATGTGACATCCTGGGAGACATTCAAGGCTGGGCTGGATGTGGTTCTGGAAAACCTG
Organism: Amazona ochrocephala; assembly: GCA_039720435.1. Lineage (NCBI taxonomy): Eukaryota > Metazoa > Chordata > Aves > Psittaciformes > Psittacidae > Amazona > Amazona ochrocephala. Next base: position 40,220,414 of record CM077884.1, on the reverse strand, counting down.
ATCTAGTTGAAGATGTCCCTGCTCATTGCAGGGAGTTGGACTAGGTAACCTTTGAAAGGTCCCTTCCAACCCAAATTATTCTATGATTCTATGATTTTTTTGTAAGAAGAGACATTCTCACTAAGAGGCAGGACTCATGAACAGAGGTGTGCTCCCAGTCTAAGGCTTAAGTGGTCTTAGCATAAAAGCTGGTTTGAAACCAACAAGCTGAAACAGATATAACCCAAACCCAATCTACAGATTTTTCTCCTTAATCTTGACTGTTTGGCTGCTGTACTTTTGTGTTTCGACAAAACAGTGAGGTTCCATTCTGTCCAGTATTGTCATGTGTCTATAAGGAGAATGTCAGTCATCTGCAGACAATTCTCTGAAAAAATATTTTCCTCTGCAGTTTTGCATATTTTCTGAAATTAGATTTTACTCCTTACTTTCTTGCTAGCTGTTCAAAAGTCTATTTTGAATTAACATCTCAGTCAACAGTATGTGTTTCTCACACAGAAATGTGAAAAAAAAATTAATAACATTGCATAACAAGTGAATTGTCTTAGATCTGAGGGTTTATATTGTAGCCATTACACTGTATTAACGAGCAATATCAGTTATGCGGAACAGACAGAGACATCTGCAGTCTAATACAAGTAACAGAATAAAACACAATGAGGACATGGAGTAACTGGTAAAAATTGTGTTGCTGTATGGCTCAGTTGCACAACATGTTGTGGGGTTTGTTTTGTTTTGTTGTTTTGTTTTGTTTTCCCTTTTCTATTGTTCATTGCTTCACTGTTCAAATTAATTAAAGAATCTTCCAGAATGAGGTGCAATATTGCTTTGGAAAAATATTGCTTTAGCAAGCTGTAATGGGCATCTCAGCATACTTCTGTAAAATAAGTCTGTAAACTTGTACCAATTATAGTTGCGATGCTATAAATGAATTTTTAAAGTTCCTTATTTCTAAAAGCCATTTTTAATTCCCCCCATCATTAATGTTTTTGCATGCAATTATAGTAGCACATCACTCAAGTACATTTTAGTGTGTTATCAAAGGTTATGAAGAAATAGATATTTCACCCTGATTTTCTTCTTCAATACAGTGTAAGAAGCTAACTTTAGTCTAACCATCAGAAGAAAACACATTGCAGTTACCACACAGCATCATATCTGTAGCTGATTCAAATATCCGTTTCAGTGAAGATGCAGTAGAAGATCTGACTCCAAGTTTTGAGGTGTGCTGATTTATAATCATTAGAAATGATACATATATACAGAACATATATGAAGTTAAGAAATTAACTCAGTAGCACAAGAGAACTGATCAAGTTATAGTGAACATTTGGCATCTACTAAGGACAAACACTGAAACAGATTAACATGCTATTTCAATTTAACCTGAACTGTGATAAACATGGTATTGTATCATCTGATATGTTCCAATGAAGAAATAAACTGTAGCTTTCCTGAGAGGAAGATTCTTTGCCAATTTAGATTGTCTAAGACTTTTTTAATTTACTGGAATGAGGATGTCTTATGTCAACTAAACATCATCTCTTAAGATTCATACTGACATCTCTACTCCATTTGAGGTGAGGCACTTGTAGGGAAAAAAAGTAATTAAAAAAAAAAAAAGCTACAATTTGTAGACTGGGTGCACAATTGTCTGCTTACCTTAGATAGATAGTTGTTATATCCCAATAAAGAGAGGCTTGCACCATAAATAATCAAGAGCAAGAGAAATATTCATAAGCATTTCAGCATAATTCATTGAAGTGTTCTTAAGTGGCTACCCACAAATGTTGTGTAAAGAAGCAGAAAAGGAAAGGCCATGTGGTATGAAATGTGCTCAGAGGAATATATGTGAGCATGAAAGATTTGCACAGCTTTGGAATTCAGGGAATTTATGACTTAGTGTTTCAAAGCAGTTTCTTTTTCTTGAGATCTCGGTAAGGTATTTACCAGCACATTCTGGATAGTAACTCTGTTTTTTTGTAGTTAAGACACTAAGGACACATTAGAAATTTTCAATGGCATCATGGTGGCCAGCACTGAACATAAAATTCCTTTCATTTCTCAGACTAACATCATATTACCAAAGCTGAATTGATTGAACGAATTTTGAAGAACACTATTAGTAGTCCGTTCACAGAAAGGAGCTTTCATTTGGCATTTAGGATGCATTTTATAAACTTCTCACTAGGAATATTATTCAATGTTCTATGCATGACACCTTTTGTAGAGCTGCCTGCCAAAAGGTGCAGGAACTCTGCTCAGCCAAGCAGACAGCGTGAACTCTGCATTCAAACTGTTCACAACGTGAGCATTAACTTACTGTGTGGTTTCCTCTTACTAAGTTTTTTTAAAGGTTAACTGAGAATTGCCATACTTGAGTGACAAGACAAAGGCATTACGGAAAATTTAGCTCACTAGAAATTAAATATCTGTGTCTAAACTGGACATCATGAGCTCCTCTCATTGACTAACAGAGAGGGCTCATCAATGTGAAATTAATTCCCCTCAGACATGCCTATTTTACTCTACTGGCTATGATGCAGAGCTAGGATGGCTGGTTTATATATAGGTGCATGCACTTTAGATGCCTGGGAAGAATCATGCCTCAGGTTAGAATTGAACCCCAGCTTCTTTTTTGTAAAATTTTGGGTTTGTGTTTTAGTCTTAATTTTTATATTGCTTTTATTTATAATTTAAATAATTATTTGCTAAAATGTTGTCTTCAGCCATTTATAACTTTAGTAGAATTTCAATTCCATACAATCCTGTATTTCTTTTTTACTGTTATGTGCTACCTGAAAGATATGTAATGAATTCTTTGTCCACTGAAAGCTGATTAACACAACAAAATACAAGAAAAACACACATACCATGGCAACACAGCTGTGGAAGAGGAACTTAATTTTGCTTTGTTTCTGAATATTTTCAAGCACATCTATGTTTCCAAGGTGAGGAAAGTAGGAACTGGTTTCTCAGCACTTCTCACAAAGTCAGACTTTTTATATGGCATCCTTCCCTATCTCCACTTGCTGAATTGACTAATAAAGGTAAATGCCACTCAGAAGACCAGGCAAGGGCTGGTACATTTTTTTTAAAATACTATACCTTAATACTAATGCTTGTAATGACGTGTCAAGTGAATATTAACTAAAGCAAAGGTCTCCTCTTCCCTCTTATGAGAAATGACAGCACAAATATAGCCCTCTCAATATTCTTGATTGAAGGAATTATTTGAATTCTTTCCTCTCAGTGTCTCTCAATAGTAGTGTACTGTTGAGCAGTGAAGGTAAGGCAGGAGAGTGCCCCATTTCTGTCCCTTTGTTAGCCCAATAGCTGGATGTTATTTCTCTTGCTTTACCTCCTTTCAGTGAATCTTTATTCCAGTGCTTTCTTGGTAAAATTTTTTGTGACTTGTTTCAAGGGTGCTAGAGCTCTGTGTCATACCAGTAGGCTGGCATCTATGTAGTGAAATTAGCCTCTTTCTGTATTATTAATATTGGTACCCCTGTTGTCTTGGTGGACTAAACATGGAATTTTGAAGTGTCTAGGGCTTGGTATACATATACAGTGCTCTACTAAGGATTCAGTGCAATGGATTTATCTAGCTAACGCAAGCCTTGCTAATTCTAAGTTGTAGTTTCCATTTGATCACCAGTTACTGAGTTTGCAATTGTGAGATTTGGTGACTTTCCTTAAAAGAATCCCAGACTCCATAACGTTGACCTGTAATGCTCCACATAGCTATGCATTTTATGAATCATTCTCTTGTAGTCTATGTCATATATGAAACAGTCCAGCTACAAGCCTTTCGGGGATTCCCTTTCTGTCATAAAAATTTTGACTTGCCATGCATTTCTTAGGTGTCATTTCAGAGAACACTACTAGCAGAGAATCAGTTGCATAGGCATTAGAGAAGATCTGCTGTTGTTTGCTCATATTCCACAGCCATGACTCTCATAACTATAGTTCTTGGTTTTTACAAGTGCTGTTTCTAAGAACTGTTGATTGAAATTACAGAATAACTCCCCTACTGTAACTTTTTTGGAAAGAAAAATCAACCCACAGAACCCATAAGTGCACCACAGAATTTTTGCTTTAGTTAATGAACTGGAATTACAAGTCTTTAGGGGTAGAGAATGAGAACAAAGCAGAGGCCATTTGGGTGAATTTGAAAATCATTTATCTATGTCAGAATGTATACATCTTGGGTTGTGCAATCCCAGAATTACAGAACAAATACACGAAGAAAAGATATGCTGTAGTGTATAGTCATGCTGTATGCTATTTTACATATAGAAAAGAGTAAAATATTCAAGTTTTTTATTCATCTTGCCCTGTCTACACCTTACCCATGTTTCGTCCATTTACTTTCTACTAATCAGTGTATAGTGTCATTTAGCTTCATTTAATTAAATTGGCTGACCAAGGGAACATTGCTCATCCTAACCTTTTGGTAATCTCTGTTTGGCATTGTTCATTGTTGTTTGCCTTTTGTCATGCCACCATTTTGAGCTGATATTGTTTATCCTTGCTCACCGACCATTTTTCTGGCAATTATTGTCTAATATCAGTCTTGGTTCATTTCTGTCCAGTTGGCAATCATTAGCTAGGAGTCCACTTCTGGTGGGACAACTGTCATAATCCAGTGCTAAAATGAGTAGGAAGAACTTTCTTGAATGTTTCAGAAATTTAAACTGTAGGGCAAGACACACAAAAGGTCTTGGAAAGCATTGTTCTATCAAAAAGAGGGAAGCTGAGGCCCTAGACATGGTTTGAGTTTGCACGTGTGTCTCATGAACATTTAGTATACTCATACACACAGATGTAAAGCATAATCTGTTGGTTATGCTTCTGTTTAACTTTCAGCCCTCAAGATGTTCTGTTAAGTCCATTGTGAGTATTTGCATACCTATCCAGTTGGACCTCTGAATATAGGCGCATCCTCAAAGAACTCATTACTTTGCTTGTGGGAACTCTGAGAATGAAGAAAAAATTTCCCATAAATGTAATAATAAATATATAACTTGCACAGATTCAACTTAAACATAGGGATGTATATTTTCCTCTCTGGACTTTCAATGTTATGTATACTTTTCTTTATATTTTCTTGAAGTAATAGAAACAAGTTGAGTTCTTTCCTCAGAAACCTAGAGTCTCGAATGTCTGTAATTTTGTTTGACTTTTTCAAAAGATCTTCAGGACTCTAACATCACTTTTGTTGTTGTTGTTTTAAATTCTTTCAGCAACAGCTCTAAGTTTTCCACCTTAGAAATTGAATGTTATCAATACTTCAGAAAAAGCCTTGATTTAGGAGTTTTCAGACAGGAATTTGTATGTTCAAAGTAATTTGAAATTACTTTGTACCAGTTGTAGTGATGGCTGTTGTTGGATAAGAAAAACCTGGAGACCAATGTGTTTCAGAAATATCCTTATTACATAAGAAGTAAAAATTATATAGCTAATTGCACTGAGTCTATACAATTGCATATGCAAGTCAAAAACACCTGCTGCCAGTTCATTTCTTTGGAAACGAATCTGATTCCTAACTACAAACAAAAAATGTGCTGAATGTGGGTAAATCCACTGCTCAAAGATGGAACTATGTCTTCACAAGGTAACAGTTACACCTGTAGTTAACAAAAATGTGATAGCATGTTTTGCTCTTTGAACATGTATAGCAGAAATTTCCTGCTTGGAATTCAGTTTTCACTCTCATAATTGTCAGAAAAGCAGTAAATGAAGTGGCTTTAAAATCTTGGCACAGTAAATAGTTCCTGATCTTTCTAAAACAAAGACTTGCTGACCTCCATTTGTTAAGGTTATTCTCAAGATGAAGTTGATGAGAAGTCACAAAGCCTTAGCTGAGATACGTTAACAACTTTGTGTGTGTTGAAACCATGACAAATGGTGCCAACTACTTCACCTTAGCTATGCTTAGAAGAAGAAGTTTAATTAAGTCTGATGTGGAATAAAATAGAATATAAAGGCATCCATTGCTGAGGAGCTTATCTGTCACCCTTTTAAAAGGTGGCATATAACAATTTGAGCTTCTTTGTGTATTTGCTTGAGCATTGTTATTTAAGACAAAATATGTGTCAAGTTGAGGTGCCTGTACTTTTTTTTTTTTTTTTTTTTTTTGTGATATCCCTTAAATATAGGTCAAAATTTCACTTTCAGGAATAATATGTACACTATATACTTGCTATAAACTGTATTTTATACATGGCATTCTAAATATAAGTAAGCAGACTTGAAGAACTGAAAATAATGAATAAACTTGATTAATTTTTAAAGGTCAGATGCTATTTCTTAGGTACAGTTAAATACAGTTCATATTGATCTGCATATACAAATGTGTCCAAAGCCTTTTAACCAGCCTCTAATTTAATTTAAGAAAACAAGGTTTTTATTGAAAGTAAGAATGTGTTTGCCTTCTAATATAAGGTAGTTTGATTTAAATAATAGTTATGGGATTATACTCTTGCTTATTTTTGAACAGTTAATATAATGATTTTAGAGACTGAATCCAAATTCATGCAAATAATGAAAAGTGAATCAATTTTCTTTGTATATACTTGTTTTAAGGTAGGCATCATACCTTTGTTACAAGCAAAGCTGAATGATACAGAAACTAGCCCTGCATCTGCTGATGCAACATTTGCCAAGATGTTATTTTAATTCCTGAAAAAACTGGACATACCACTTTAATTATTTTGCATTTATACATTTTATTAAATATATCCTCCTGTTCTGCAGGCAGCAAGTGTATAGAAGATACAAAAGAAAAAAAAAATAAAATGTCATAAAAGGATCAATTAGTTGAACACAATTTCCCAGAAAATCTTTGGAGTCCATTAATCAGTAAGTCAGCCTTTGTGACAGGTGCAATCATATGAGATAAGAAAAAAAGAAAAAAAAAACGTTGCATTGGTTGATATTTTATGTCCTTTACACTAGAAACCACACTAAAGGTTATCGAATAACAAATGCCTCAATGTCCACAAAGCATAGAGTCAGGAACTCTGGGCTCATCATAGAGTAAACTTTATTCTTTTTGATCTTATGCAGTTCTCACCTAATTTTAGAAACATTTTCTCTCTAGTAAAAATTAAGTTCATATCTGTGAATGCCTCAAGATAGTCTAACTGCAGAACCAAGACTGAATTCCCCATCTGAAAAATCTTTATGGGTAAGAATGTTTGGAGGCTGCATAGGCGCCCATTGAGGAGTTATGATAACTGTTTGAATCTATTTTCAAAAAGAAGCTAATATTTTGCTCCTCATTTTCTCTTAACACAGCCAATTAACAACAAATTATCTGACACCTGTCACTGTGTTCACTTGTATTACCTAAGCAATTTAGCCTCCCCAATTAGTCTCCTTAGTGGTAAAGGTCGGGAGAGTTATTGGGTCTTAGTAATCACCAGGGAATCTGGTGGAAATCCTACAGGAGTCAGTCATCCTACCTCAGGCTTAATATCTGTGACAATTTTAATGTCTTCCACTACACCTGCAACAGTATTTTATGTTGTTTCCTTATCCTTTATGTGCAGTGAACAGCTCCCAGGGCTTCATTGGGTGCAACTGTCACTAAAGCTAAATACTGTTGTCCCTGGATTACCTCTGTGCTTTGATCTGTCATTGAAGGTAAGTGCATAATATGTTTAGTACTGTAAGTAATGGTATTCACAGTCTCTCGAGGCAAGAGGAAACATAACTTTGTTCAGCAGAACAACAAAAGTAGGTCATCATGCTAGTTTTGCTTTTATGTCACATTAGCTATTTCTCTTCACTAGTACACTTCACATTTCCTTGTAATAAGCATCCTTCAAGTGTGAACAGTAGAAACTGTGGGAAGTTTTTTTCTTCACTTAGATGAAGTTCAGTTTTGTCAGAGTGGTGTACACAAAAGGCCACTCTTTGTTTAAAATAATTTGGTACACAGATTGTGGGTATGCTGAATGCTATCATAGAACAATTTGGGTAGGAAGGGACATGAAGATCATCTCGTTCCAACCCACCTGCCACAGGCAGGGACACTTCCACTAGACCAGGTTGCTCAAAGCCTCAATTTCATTACAGCTAAAGCACCGGAAAACTGCACAGCTTTTAAAGTGAGTTTTTCTGCTGACAGTCCTGTGATATTGCCTGTGAAAGATACTGTACAAAAATATTTTGTGTGGGATAAACAAATGGATAACACAAAACATGTCATTTTTCATAGCTGGAAGATTCTGTAACCAGAAGATATTTCATTCACATGCAATTGAAACTTCAAAGAATAGCGTAATGTAATATAACACATAATGATTCTGCAAAAATAGAACACAATTTTTTCTCTGATTGTTGTGTTGATGCTAGTATGTTACTGAAGTGGGAAGACTGTATTTGATATTGAAATAAGTTTTTTTCTTTTCTTACTGTCTATAAAATTAGCATTTGATCCTAAACCTCAGTGATGACTTTCCTTTTCCTTTGGTATGCTTTGAATTCCACCCAGCTAAAGAAACCTTTAAATTATGTTAAAAAAAAAAAAAATACTCATTTCTGAAAGCATGGAAAATAGCAAACAATTTTATTTATATGTAAAAAAATTAGGGTGTTTTTTCTCATTAATTCTACCAAGGCTGTTATTTCTGTATCATCATTATAATTGTTTGTCTCCTAGCTCTTGATAGTAGCATCCTTTTTTGTTTGGTTGCTTTTTTAGTCTTGGTACTTCGGAGATTGCATGACTATATAATATTGTTGCCATAGTGAACTTTGTCTGATATCAAGGGGCTGGCAGTCAGGACGAGTTATGAAACTAAATGGTGTGCTGTTCATATCATTCATCAGAACAATTATTTCTACAGAAACATGATGTTATATTCTGGAGTTTTTTACTGTTAAAATAATTCTGTCACTGTTTTAAACTAAAAGCGTTTTTGTTTTAACTGTGTTATATATACGTTTTTAATGAAGAAGACATTTTTTGTAAATATTTCTTTTATAACATTCTCAGACTCTTTTCCTAACTAGGTTCATACTGTCACACTTATCTAGTTAATCTGTATAAGTGATAGTCTAATTAGCAGACAGCACGAGGCCACGTATGTCAACTGACATTTATTAGCTGAGGGAAGGCAGGAGAGATATAGAAGTCTGTCATTCCCCTAGGGGAATTAGCCAGCCACAGCCCGTCTCTTATCTAGGCAAAATAGAGAAAAAAATGACTAAAAAGAAGGAGTTAGTTGTGGTGCTTAGTTTTGAGTACTTTAGCTGAAATGTTCAAACTATAGGTATAATATTGAAGCCCAGGAGAGCTTCAGTTTTTCTGCATAACAAGGCTGATGTTGGAGGACTGAAGAGACAGAAGCCATCTATGCCTTGAAAACTCATTTTGTGAAGAGGAAGATAGGGAGACAGTCCAGGATCACCTCCCGTATGAGGATAGGATGAGAAAGTTGGGGCTGTTCAGCCTGAAGAAGAGAAGCCCTTGTGGAGACCTCATAGCAGCCTTCCAATACCTGAAGGGGGCCTATAGGGATGCTGGGGAGGGACTCTTCATGAGGGACTGTAGTGAGAGGACAAGGGGTAATGGGTTCAAACTTAAACAGGGGAAGTTTAGATTGGATATGAGGAAGAAATTCTTTATTGTAAGGGTGGTGTGGCACTGGAATGGGTTGCCCAGGGAAGTTGTGACTGCTCCATTGCTGGCGGTGTTCAAGGCTGAGTTGGACAGAGCCTTGGGTGGCATGGTTTAGTGTGAGGTGTCCCTGCCCAATGCAGGGGTGTTGGAACTAGATGATCTTAAGGTCCTTTCCAACCCTAACTATTCTATGATTCTATGATTCTATGATCTCACCTCCTATTCTGGACAGGGAAAATCTCATCATTTTCATTCAACATTGTAACTTATAGTACTTTTCTACTGAATAATATGTTCAGTATTTTGGAAGGGTTGTAGCTAGCTCTTTCAGGAAAGAAATCTAATTCTAATCTTACTTCTCATCTTGCATGATTATTCAGCACGTAAAAGAAATCATTGCTATTAGTCATTTAGGCTGAAGAAACACAAAGAATGCAAAAAGGCAGAAGGAGGGCTTACTTTCTTTCTTCCTTCCCTCAAAAAAATTACCTTTTTTCATTATTCATATATTGTTCATACTTTCCTGGTGTTTCTGAAACAAATTTGTTGTAACATTACCCGGAGTCCATATGATTACAAATATGAGTAGGGCTCCATTCTCTCCATGAGCCACTGATTAGATGTTATTTTTTTAGTAAAGTGGAAATTATTAACCTCTGATGTTGACAGATGTTAGTCTTCAGTTTGAGTATGTATACAGTAAAATTTTCTTTCACTGTGTTTGATCTGTTTGCATTAGTACCCTGAAACAATCAATATCACACTGTGTTCAATATCATCTTTCAGGGGACACAAGGTAGTCAGGTGGAAGAAATAACAAGAGACTAGTATGAAACTAATCAGATTTACTAATAGCTTTTACTTTTGTAATTTTAAAGAAAACCAGAGAGTAGACTCTGAAAAGCTAAGCTCTTAATTGGATATTGATCTAAACAAATATTCTAAGTACCTGTTAAAATCAGTTATCACTATTTATTAGGACACGTTATATTTACCCTTATTTCTGTGCAAGTGGTACTGCTGCCTTAAGTTATATAAAGATACATTAGCCGTACACTTTTAATAGACCTATTCAATTCACTTTGCTTTGATTTACTTAGTATTTGAGTATAAGTTGAGTGTTCTACACAGCTGCAAAGATACCAGTATTGAAAATAATGTGATTAACACCATTTTTGCTACTATTTATTTTGCTAGTTTTTGCAAAACTGTGGTTTATGGTGCATTTATGTTGTATCCACTTTTAAAAATGCCTTATATGTGGCTTAATACAGTTTACCCTGCAGTTTCACTGAAAGATCCTACTTTCATTGGCATTTTTTGGTTTTAATTTTGCTTGCTTATTTTTCACTGATGTAGCGAGACAACACAGAATTATTCCAGCAGTTGTGTATCATTCTTTTTCCAGACTCTTTTCCAGTTAAAATTATACAGTCACACAGGCAGAGCCGTGCAAGGCAGGCAGAAAATACCAGTGACCTTTTTTTTCCCCTTTGCTAAGTTTCTTAACAATTAAAAAAAAAAAAAAGTGGGCAAAAATACAAGGAACCAAACAACAAAAACCCAAAAACAAACCCCAGAAAACTGTGGAATTAAATAAACTACTTCCTAGAAGGATTAATGGAATGTGATGATAAATACAAATATTTTTGGATTTGGGTTTGGTTCTTTACTGTATAAATCAAGATTGCATCTTTCAAATCAAACTCAGGTAATAAATTGAATTTTTTGATTAATTCTTATTCTAGCCTATCCACACCTGCTTTTATTTATCCCTAAAAATATTTAGAATAGAAACATGATATATTGGGAGGTAAAACAGCATAGGAGTACAGCAGATGTAGTTATATCTCTCTTAAGCAGATTTCTACAAGCTATCCTGTCCCTTCCTTGGAGTTACACCATTACAAACTCTTTTAGAAGTATAACTCGGCCCTTAAACCATATTTGTATTAAATTAAAGAATAAAAAGCACTAAAATTCATAGCTTTATTTTACTCAATAAGAAAATTTTTTAAAATTAATAACAATTATATCAGGTCAGGGGAACTAAGAACTGGCTGCACTTTGAGCATTGAGCTATAGAGCTGTTGACCCCGCATTAATTTGGCAATAACATATTGTCCTGGTTTCAGCTGGGATAGAGTTAATTTTCTTCCTAGCTGGTAAAGTGCCGCGGTTTGGCTTTAGTCTGAGAACAGTGCTGATAGCACACTAATGTGTTAGTAGTCGCCAAATAGCACCCATCCTGACCTAGGTCTTTTCAGTCTCTCATGCTCTGTCAGCAATGAAGGGCACAAGAAGCTGGGAGGGAGGGGAGACAGGACACCTGACCCAAACTAGCCAAAGGGGTATTCCATACCACAGCGCTTCATGCCTAGTATATTGTCCTGGGTTCAGCAGCAGCAGTCATTTTTTCTCCTTCTTGGTAGCTGATGCAGCACTGTGTTTTTGATTTTGGGCCTGGGAACAGTGCTGATAACACCAGTGTTTTCAGTTACTGCTTAGTGATGTTTAGGCTGGCCAAGGACTTTGTGAGTCTCATGCTCTGCCAGGAAGGAGAGGAAGCTGGGAGGAAGGAGAGACAGGACACCTGACCCAGACTGACCAAAGAGGTTATTCCATACCACAGCACATCATGTCCAGGATGTAGAAACGGAGAGCAGAGACCCGGAAGTGTGTGGGGGGTACACGGTGGGGGGTGCACTGCTTGGTCGAGCTGGGTGGTGAACTATTGTATTCTTTCCTTGTATTTGCCTTATTATTATTATTAGTAGTGGTGGAAGTAGTAGTGGTTTGTGTTATACCTTAGTTACTAAACTGTCCTTATCTCAACCTGTGGGAGTTGCATTCCTTCGATTCTCCTTCCCATCCCTCCAGGAGCAGAGGGAAGAAAGAGTGGGGAGTGAGTGAGTGAGCAAAACTGTGCATGGCTGAGAAGCTTAAACCACGACATATATAAACCGGGGGGATTCACCCAGAAGGGCAGATTGCTGCTTGGGTCAGGCTGGTTATCGGTCAGCAGGCGGTGAGTAATTGTATTGTGCATCACTTGTGTTTATTATTGTTTTACTCCCCGCCACCTCTTTTCATTTTATATATCTCTCCTTGTTGTTCCCTTCTATTAGTGATATTATTATATTATACTTTATTTATTAAACTCTTCTTGTCTCAACCTGTGAGTTCTTACGTGCTTTCAATTCTTCTCCCCATCCAGCCTGGGGAGGGAGGGGGAAAAGAGGGACTTAGCTAGCAGCTGCGTGGTATTTAATTGCTATCTTGGTTTAAGCCACAACACATATTAGGTTACTATGATTGCAGAACTTGCCCATTGAAAGCAGAAGTCATGGTTAAACTTGCAAATATTCAATCTTCTCTCTGTTCTTCTCAAACACATACTTTCATTAAACTTGAAAAGACTTAATTATGGTTTAGATTTTTTACTTTTTCATTGAATTTGCAATATCTGTGTGATTGAAAGTGATTGGGGTTTAGAAAGGGTCACAAATACCTATACAGAATGAGTGACCAGATAGATAGCTCCTGTAAGCTAGGCTGATAAAAATGTATCAGAAAGAATATTTTAATGCTCTTCATTATACTCCACAGCACAGCACTGTAAGAAGAGAAGGCTGCCAGGAGTGAGGAAGCCACTCTCCAGTCTCTTGATAAATGCTAAAGGCGTAGGACGTATAAGGTCTTCTGTGTCAACTAAGAGAAAGAAAACTGTTAAAGCTCAGATTGGGAAATTAGCTGTCAGATGAATTCTGGGCAAATTTCTAGATAACACTTTTGTGTCTAAAGCTCCTGGTGTGCAAGACAGAGTCTACTAGCATGCTGGCCCAGCAGCCAGATGTGGCTTTGAAATGACAGAAATCTTTAAGCCGATATATTTCTGTTGTTTGTACATTGGTGTGTTTGTGTTCTGCTGACTGCAGAAATGTCAGGCACACAAGCTGAGACAGGTGCTAGCCCTATCTCCATCTAGCTGTGTAGGAAGCAATAGCCAGAAAGGTTTGAAAGTTCGAAGGTGCTCATGTCTTCCACTGTAAGACAGGTATTTTGTCAGACATCAACTTTATCAGTAGGCAAATGTGGACAGATCTTTGCAGCAGCATTGAAATGCAACATCAAAACAGCAGTTTTCTCTTTAAAAGTCTTGGTGATTTTGTGTAATACGGGGATTTCAGGAGAAATATATGGAAATATATGGGAGAAAAAGAGCTACTTTTTGAATTTATTACAGTTTGAGTTTTTTTTCCTGCAATATATTATTCTGTTTTTGACTAAGATGAAGAAATACCTTTGTGTCTGTTCCAGAAATCCAACTCTGTATTTTTTTTCTGCTTCCAATCCCAGACTTTTTACATGATAGTTATTTAGCTTGAAATATTGGAATTTGCACAAACTGCAAAGACTTCAGAGATATGCCTGTAGAAGCCTTATTTATTTGTCCTTTGAACAAATATTTTCCTAAAAAAAAAACCAAGAACATGAAAATGCTAGCAATGACAGTATCTGAAATTAGACTCTGAAGTCTAAGTCTGAAGAAGACCTGAAGAGATCATTCAGTCTACTTAATTGTTCTGAGGCAAGTTTGATAGCTATAATTCTATTTTGTTAACCCATGGATGACTAATATGTTCTGAAAGACCTGGGGTGCTGGCAACTCCCCAGTTTACTACATTGCCTCATCGTCTTTTCTACAAGAAAGCTTTTTCCTAATATCCTTTTGGTATTTTTGCTCTGGTCCTATCCATTATTTCTATGAAAAGCAGCCTTATCTTTACTCTTGAGGAGGCTTCCCATATTTTTTACTATAATGTCATCCCCTCTTCAGTCTTCTCCAAACAGTGACTTGAGTAGTTAGTTGTGAGCATGTCTCTACTTGTTGTTCCCAGTTTTTTCAGATCCTATGTGATATTTACTTGAATCCACTTGACTTGTTAGCTCTGTTGTCAAGTGTGTGGTGTATCCTCACTGGATTTACCCTTCTAAATACACATATTTGAATTACTGCATCAACCCTTGCACAATCTTCGTAGCAGTTTCATATAAACCTACGCAAATTTACGACAGTGTGATAAATGTCTAATCACAGAGTATGATGATACACTCCATATCTCATTAAAGTAGGGCTATTTGAATAGGGGTCTAAATATAGTGTTGCCATTCTCCTGAAATGTTTTTTCTTTGGAGTAATTTGTTTCCCCTAGCTTACAGCTGTTCAAATACCATGATGCATGCCAGTTGCAAATAGTACTAGCTTGCTTCTGCAGAAGCCTGAGGACATTGGAGCTCAGGGAATCCTGTCTGTGCTTTGTTTTCCCCAGGTACTTGCTGGGCCAGGAGTGAAGAAGCTGACATTAGAGAACAGGTGCTTTAGTTCAGTGTTGCCAGAAGATTCCTCCCCTACTGCAGTCCTTCTATAGCTAGTTATGCAAACTCTAGAGTTTCTTTGACTTTACAAGACAGAGACTCAACTTTAGGATAGATGAATGCCTAGTTAGGTAGTGTATAATGCTGAATGTTACAAATTAAGATCAGTGAATTATTCCTTGGCTTAAAGAGAGGTAAGACAAGTTTGACATCCAGCTCCTCAAAACCGAAACAGAAAGTAGTCTCCCGGCTGTTACTTTGTGGACTGGGATATTTTGAGCCTTCACAACAAACAGAGGCTTTGAATTCACTTAAATAGAATAAAGACTAAACAGGAGAAGGAACATACAGTGAAACCCAAAATATGAGCACAGTTGGGACATTACATTAATATACCAATTTAAATGCTTCTGAGAAAGAAAGCCTTTCTCCTTTAATAAATGAGACTTCTGTAGAACTTGTAAGGATAAAATTTGTCATACTGAAGAAAGGATCAGAACAAAAGTGTTTTGGAGTTCCAGGTTCATCTGCTGGTGAAATTGTTCTTTTGGTGTTTTATAGGGCAAGCCACATGATATTAAAAACCTGCAGACAACTTCATTACCCGTGTAAACAGTCAGAATTACTAAACCCAGTGAAATTACATGAGTTCACAGTAGCAATTACTTTGGTTGACAACATCTAAAGAATTTTATTTTCCATTAACCAGCTTTGGTATGAACTGATTTTCTTATGAAACTTGGGCAAATTTCCAAGTTTTCAGAAGGCATGATCCATCAGTACAAATTACAGCAGCATCTCCATGCAGTGGGGATGTGCAGGTTCACAATGAAAGGGTACAGTAGTCAAAAAAGCAGCATGAAGAAGTAATCTTCCGTGCTGTTTCCAATTGTGTTTTTGGGTATTTGCCTGGCTTCAGGAGTGACTTCTTTTTATTACTTTCTGGGAAATATTAATTTTTCCTTTTCTTATGTGAGGTAGAAAAAGGCATTTGTGTTCTTCTCTTAGCCACTTTTCAAGTTGCCTTGTTTTTTATTGAATACTAGTTTAAGTTGAATGAGTAAACAAGAAAGTATAAGAAAGAATTATCTCTCCTCAGCAACTTATTCAGAAATATGCAGGAATAATCAAGCGAATAAGGGAATGCACAGGATATGTGCATATCGTACGATACATTAATCAGCTTGATTTGAACAGATGAAATAGCACCCATCATTAAAATCTGTTTAGGCAAGTATATGATTCATCGTTTATTTTTGAGAAAGATATATGTAGTTACAAAGCCCCCTAGGAAAACTCTTTGGCACACAGTAGAGTTGCGAGACTTCTCTGATGTGTTCTGATTCAGAAAATATCAAGCTTACCTGTTTTATTTTAAAAGCACTTTAGATAGAAAAGCTAGTAAAAGTCAGGCAGTATGAAAGTTTAAAAAATAATTTAGTCATTCATACATACAATTCTTTCAGATTCTACCTCTTTACTGTGAGAGGTGTCCCTGCCCATGGCAGGGGGGTTGGAACTCGATGATCTTGAGGTCCTTTCCAATCCTTATTATTCTATGATTCTATGATTATTTTATTGAACATCTCTGCAACATATAGTGTTTAACACAAACACTATTGCACAGTGCTGTCAATTCACACTCTCGTTATTTAAATGTCTCTGGCCAAGGGATCACAACTGATTGTTATGACTAAATTTTTGGTTTCATTATTGAAACTGTTAGAATAACTCAATGTACAAAACCTTCAAGTCTTCCGCATTTTCATTTAAAAGACAAAATTATGAAGATCTTGTAGCTTTGGAAAAGAATTGATTTTTAAAAGTCAGCTGGAAGTACTACACATAAAAAAGCTGAACAGGAGGACTCATGTCTTTGCAGACTTTGATCAGAGTACTCAAGGGAATTCCATACTTCTATTTAATAATAAAAAATGTTTCTTCAATAAAGAGCCCGTGTTTTCCAAAAATACATTAGTGTATCTGTACATGCCTTGATGATCTTGGTCTTTATGATTGGGTGACCACAGTTACTGAATATAAAAACCCAAACAGAAAATACATCACAGCTCCCTGCCTCTGTTCACTGTAAGAAGCTAAATGCTTTGAACAGACAAACTTACGATGAAATATGTCTCGGAGGAAAAGAACCGAGCCATAGATCACAACTTAAGACTGTGCTCTTCTTCAGAAAGGAAATTAGCATAAAATTTAATGCACTTTTTGGTTCTTCAACAACTTATCGAACTATGTCTAGGAATAAATGTAGCCAAATTTTGTAATTTTGCTAAACCATATCTTCTACTACTCAGCAGGTTATAGGATGCCATTTAATCAGGAGAAAATGCAAGGAGGGTGTTCCACAGATTATATTGAATTGGTAGATTAGCCACCACAGGCATTTAAGAACAAAAACATGCACAGAATATATCTATTAAAATTTCTGTGCACAAGGAAAGCTATGTACAAAAAATACTGATGACATACATTTCCATATATTACTTACAATTTAAACAGTAGCTGTAAATTATAACCATGGGAAATAACTAATCTTTTGACAAATTGAATATATTCAGTAATAAAAATGGTTGTCACATGGACTTCAAAGATAGAACTTGGGAAACATTGGCTGTAACCAACCTGTACAGATTCACTGTTGAATTGTTACTGTTCATTAGATTTCTGCTACTTTAGTTGGTGTAAAACTGTCCAACTGCTGATGATTTAGTATAACACTACCCCTCGACTGAGGTGAGAGACTTAAGTCAGGAATGTCTTTGTTAAAGTATTTGAATACCAGAAGTTAGAATTATGAGACTGGAATTTTCAGAAGATCCTGGTACACAAATACCTTTTGTATCAATGAAAAATTAGTGTGGTGCTTGAAATATGTCTGCATATATACCTTTGAATAATTTTTTCTTTTTGGATCATCAAGGTGAACTGAGTCTTGCTGATGACATTAGTTTTGATGTCCACAGAAGTATATGGGGGTGGCGTTTTTGGGTTCTTTTTTTTTTGTGTGTGTGGTTTTTTTTCTGTTTGTTTTTTTGTTTATTAAGGAAGTGTCTGAACATGGTAGTTGTCTACTTCATGTTGATTTTAAACATGAAGCCAATTACTACATCTTTAATCATTTAAGTTTTGCTGGAAATCTTTCCTATAAGTCATTACTTTAGAAAATACTAGTGTGATGGTGGGTTCTTCCCACGCCATATGTAACTCTATTGTCTTTAGGCAATTACATTTCATCTACAGCTGCTATATTTTATTTTCAAATGTAACTGAAGTTGGAGAAGCTAAAAACTTTTTCTTCCCTGGAAGTGCTTTTCTATCTAGAGCCCTATGCATTTTTTTCTTTGGACTAAATATCTCTTAACCTTCTAAATGATGAACAATGTGTGATATGGTAGAGACATGAGATAAATCTGGGTTTATAAATTAAAGGGAATTTACTGAAGTGAATATAAATTCCATCAAGATCTAGCAAATATTGTGTGTTATCATGAAGACAGGTGACATTAAATTCTCAGGTGTACTCCCTTAGCAGCCTTATCAATGCCAAAGGTTGTACAAAGAATAATAGAAGTTTTAAAGTAGCCACGATTGCATTCTCAAGTTTTTTACATATAAGAGAGCTTTTTAAAAAAATTTAAAATAACTGACAGTGATCAGCAATCAAACATCTTTATACTGTTAAACATATTTATATCTCAATGAATTTTTTGATAATAAATTGAGGTACAAATAGTGAGGTTTTATTTACAAATGGAAAAATCACTGAAGTGGAAAAAAACATGCTAATAATAAATTTTAGCATTTAGGAACATGTTTATCCTTTCAAACAGAATGGATTGCTAATCTTAATAAATCCTTCATTATGGAGAGGCACTGAATGAAGCATAACCATCCCTAACTGGTATCTTTTATATAAATGTATAAAATATGGACATTCCTTAAGCTCTGTTTCATGGGTGTCCCTGCCCATGGCAGGGGGGTTGGAACTCGATGATCTTGAGGTCCTTTCCAACCCTTACTATTCTATGATTCTATGATTCTATGATCTGTTGAAATAAATCAGTAGCTGCTAATGTATCCTACTTTAATATATAACTTGAATTCTACAATCTTCTCCACAGGTGATGTGTTTAAAATATAAACATAAGACAGATAAAATTGTTAAATCTAACTCTTTCCTGAGTTTTCTAGAGTGCAAATATCTACTGAATATTATACAAAGCAAGGCTGCGCAGTGATCTGCCTCTTATGTATGCCAAACCTGGTGAAGGTCTTCTCTTGCATCTTCACCTATTGCAAGTGACATGTGGGTTGTCTTGTAACCTGACAACATCATGATATACCATAGAAAGTGTCTAGTCTCTGAGGTAGTTACATTTTATTTGCTTTTCTTCTTTTCATTCATACTCATTTTAGGATTATTTGAAAGAAATTAATGAACTTGACAGGCTAAGAAAATTGAGGCTGTTCAGCCTGCAGAAGAGAAGGCTGCGTGGAGACCTCATAGCAGCCTTCCAGTATCTGAAGGGGGCCTATAGGGATGCTGAAGGCGGACTCTTCATCAGGGACTGTAGTGATAGGACAGTGGGTTTAAACTTAAACAGGGGAAGTTCAGGTTAGATGTAAGGAAGTTGTTCTTTACTGTGAGAGTGATAAGACACTGGAACAGGCTGCCCAAGAAAGTTGGGAATGCTCCATCCCTGTCACTGTTGAAGGTTAGGCAGGGTCTTGAGCAGCCTGATCTAGTGGGACGTGTCCCTGCCCCTTGCAGGGGGGTTGAAACTAGGCTAGAAATCTAACCATTCTATGATTCTGTATTTTTATTTTTTTTGTTTCTTCAGGATTCTCAGCTTCTCTTGAGCCCAATCAAAGCAGGTCATGCATTCTCTCTTGAAAAGCACTGAACATTGAATATCCCTTTTCATTGTAATGTCCATCCTGGTTATCAGGAGACAAACTTGTAAGGTAATCCAAGTTTTTAAGTAAGTCCTAATAATAGTGGTAAGCAAAACCCTTGAGAGTTATGTTCAGAACTCTCTCATGCATTTCTGTTCCTTGGATCAGAGCATATAAGTAATTTGTAGTAACACTGAAAGTTACTACACTGAAGTAGAATTGGAAGCCTTCTATAAGTGTGTAGAAGAATTTAAAAAGCAAACTTCTAAAACTCTTATCTTTAAATAATGAACATTAACTCAGGCGCAGAATGAAAGGACACTCTAAATATAATCCATTAATTCTTCCATGAAATTTTGCTTTATGCTCACTATTCGCACTTTAAAAATTATTTTATGTTTTCAGTTTATTTATTATTATAGTAATTTATTATTATTTAAATTCTTCTAAAGCTATTTAAGGCTTAAATGCATCTCTGGAATATGCCTACATTTTATCGAAAAGCTTTGTCGCATATCCTGAGTTCATATGCTCCTGGAATGTGACTGTGGAAGACTCTTTATCATCTTCTTTCACAAAAATGCAGACTGAATATTTGTATCATTGACAGCTGCCTATGGGAAATTTTGTCATATTAAATGTGCTCTTATGTTTAATTCCTTCTGGCGTAGCATTAAAATTCATGAACATCTATGTAAACAGGAAGTTTCCATTCATCATTCATTAAAAATTGCAACATACATCCGATCAGCTGAAAATCTAATGTTACATTAAATGTTTAAGGCATATGTACATACATTTACAGGCATGTTCCACAAGCATTTTTGTTTAGGATCTATACACAAATGTTTTTGCTTTTATTAAATACAGAGGTCAATTGAATACTGAAATACTGGTAAATAAAATGCACAGTAAAGGCTAATGAGTGGATAAAAAAATTAATATAGTGAGCTTGACAGCTTAATTAATGAACATTTTTTTCTTTACAACATTTAAGCCTTCCATGCACTGTCTTGTACTATTTGACAAAGTTTTACTGGCAGGTCCCAAGGCAAATTTTTTATGTCCTTGATAAGGTACATAATATAATTTATGCTAGATCCTAACCAGTTTTATCCTGTACATAAATTTGCCAAAAATCTAATATGGTGTTCACAGTGTTCCTACAAATAACTTTGCTCAGTTAGCATTTGTTTTAGGAACACACAAAACAAGAGCATGGGAGTTAAAGTGCCATCACTGGTACTGGCAGCAGAAATCTGAAAAGTTTTTTCTCTTTAGGGATTTGCAGGAAATGTAGATTTTGTCTATAGTTGCTACATGTGACACTTCATGCTTCTGTCTCTAAGATTGTCTGGTTGGAAGTACTTAGTTAACTCATGTTAATTTTAGTGAGATGTCAAAGGTAATGAACATTAATAAAATTTGTATGGATACTCTCACTCCAGAAAAAGTAAGTTAAACAGAGATGAGGTGGAAAGACCCAAGTCTATTTGCCTTGGAAGGAAGCATATGCTTTAATTTTGTGTTTCATGTGCGGTACTGTATTCAGCACTGTATGCTTCCAGGTGAATGGACTAAGCTTCCTGATTTAACAGACCTTCATGGTACAGGCAGTAGTTCTGTTGAAATCTATGACTGACTAGTTGGAAAAACTGACATGAGAAGAGAAAAAGATTCTATATTTCTGTTAAGGCCAAGAGATAGTGTTAAATTTTCTTAATAATTATTAACAGTAGTTAGTGTAGGAAGAAATGGTCTGATCAGCTGAATAGGAGTTTTGTCTGATTTTCAGGGGTAGTTGTGTTGAGTGCTTTTTGAAAATCCCATTCCTAGTGAGTCAGGGTTTGCCTTTTCAGAATGAATAAATAGTTGTATTTACATTCTATCTATCTCTGCTGCTAAATTACTCTTCCCTGAAATGCAGCTTCAGTTATGCTGCAAATTTCCTATAAATATGGACCAGAATTTTCATTTATAAATAAAATTAAGAAGGTGCAACTCGTATTTAAGGCTCCTCTAAGGAAACATTTCATTGCTCAGTGTGGCAAAAACATGTTACGATTTTAAGTTTACCAATGAGTGTGGCAAAAACATGTTATGATTTTAAGTTTACCAATGCCCAGAATAATACTTCTATAGTGATTTCAAGATAGTTCATGGTCAACCCATGTTTTTGTTGCATCAAGTTGAACCCTCTGCTCAGAATCCATCTTTGGTTTATGTGTGCCTTCTAATCTGGAAGCTCCTTCCTTTTAGAGGCATTAATAGGCAGCTGATTTGGCTATACTGGAAGGAAGTCGAGCATTCCACATTCCTGTCTCTTAACCGAGTCAGAGCCTTTCGCATGGCAACAATTACAAGTGCACTGTAGATTAGAGGTACATTATTGTTAACAGGAGTGGTACATTAAACCCATTGTGCACAGCAATTGTACTAAGAAAATGCATTACTTGGAGTTTTAAATCCTCAATTTAGAATGCAATTAATTTCTAGGGAATCCAATTTTGAAATACAAGAACTTTGTTCATTTGCTGTCACCTTGTAAAGCTTCAACATCTTACACTGTGGTAGAATGAATTTTGTATACAAACATGCCATTAAAATCTTGGCTTAAGATGCATGTTAGCAATTTCTAAAGCAAGAGAGTAGCACTGTTTCAAGACAGACTGAAATGAAAGTTCCAAAACCTTGTTTTGGCTAGGAACACCCCAGTTCCCACCACACCATCCTGTTTATGAGAGAAAATCTGGCAGTCTTCTACTCTCCCTTTATTTAAGTATGGGCTCTTCTGAAATTTTACTCATCTAAATGCATGTTTTAATCAGTGATGTCTTATTTTACACCAATGAATTTCTTTTAATTTTTGTGCAATAACTTTCTGACTTTTCATTTCAATCCATTGCTTATACATCTGCACAAAACACATGAAGCACAGTGTATTATTCACTGAAAAGGTACTCATGGACTTATAAACCCTGATGAAGCATGACCTAAAATAAAGCAGTTCAACCTCATTGTATTTTAGATAATTTTATTAGAATCAGCTCTACTCTGTAATCATTTTGTTATTGATGAAAATTCTAAATATATTACAAAACAAAATGCTTATTGCAGCTAAAGAATTCTAATGGCTAGAACCTGTGAGAAAACACTTGTGTTTAATTCAGAGAAAAAGAACGACAAATTTGTTTTAACATATGAGAAGTAAAATTAGACTTTTAAATAAAATAATATTCTCTTAAACGACTTCTGAGCTTTGCCATCTAATGTATAAAACCCTTCAAGCAACGGATTTAGTTTCAAAATGGGCAGATGGAAAGATGGACAAAAAGCATCTAAGTAAGTGCTTTATTAGCTGCCTGCTGTTCTTGGAGTGGTAATCAATAAAAAATATTTCTCATAAATAAATATTTTGCTAGTAAAAAGTTATTACATTTTTATCTTATTACTGACCTTAATAACTCTCAAACTCTGAAGACACTTGTGATGCCTGTGAGTTATGAAACTTTCATACTCAGGAATATAATACCTTTCACTGTTGAGATATTCTATAGAACATGCATTAATTCACTAAAAGGCATGAATTCTCTCGTGATTTCACTCCATCATGAGTTTTCTATGCCTAAAAAAATTAGATACCTGTTTTCACTTTGCTTTTACCTAAGGATAAGGCAATGAAAGCATTAAATAGCTAAGGTAAAATTAGAGAGTCTTTCTTGTAGTGAAAATTGCGTCATAGTTGCGTGGTGTCATTTTGAAAAGAATATTTTTTAAGGACGGTGTTGGACAAATTTTATCTTCTGCTCAGAAGAATAATGTGATACCACACTTAACATTTGTTCAGGAAATTTCTTGCCTGATTACTTTCAGCTTCAGTAGTCAACATTACATGCTATCCTTTTTTACAAGAATAAGGGTCTCCTGGGAATATCTGGGCATGATCCCAGACAGTGATACATAATGTATGATACTCATATAGTAACACTGTGCTTCCAAAACATCATTCAAAATATAACAGAATGATATTCAGTGTACAGATTATTTTGATCTCAGCATGCAGGATACAATAAAGAGTAGTACATAGACATAATTATCTTTTAATTTTCTAGTTGCTATTTGATAAATGCAGTTTTCTGTTGGTTCATACACAAGCCACTAGATCATGATCTGAAACTTCAAGAAGGTAAAAAGATAAGGATTGTGACAAAGGTGAAGGAAAGATTCTGTTAGCTTACTAAATTTGTAGCACTATTGAACTGGAGAATGCCTTAAAAAGAAGCGTTCAGTGCAGATAACAAAGCTTTAATTATTAATGAGATATTTAGAAATATTACGCACAGATACTGAACAAAATGTGGAAAATGGTGTTGATGGATCTAATGATGTCTTTGGGGCAGTCATGAAAGATGTTGGAAGTTATCATGATAAAATATCAAGCTTTGATAGCAAGGATGGTAGCTGGTTAGAACTTGAGAGGTCATCTGTGTGCTGGGTGTCCATTACATCTCTTTCATAGAAACCATTCTGCCTCAGATATGTAAAAAAACATCTAACAGAAGTTCAAAAAGCTAGGGCTTTAAATATAATTTTAATATAATTTTAAATATAATTTTAAGTATGAGGTCTTTTTACTTTAACATACAGAAGCGAAAAAGTCTACTTTCTTTAGTTAAACTAAATCTTACAGAAGAGATTTTGATTCATACCTAATGAGTTTACTGAACTAAGGCAGAATGCTTCCTTGAGATCAATCACTTCAGAATAAAAGCCTGGCCAGTAATGGCGTAGCCATGCATTATGACTAACAGCCTGAACAATGTTATTTGTTATATTATTTTTAACTTTAAACAACTACATTATATTTTTCAAAAAAAGGATAACAAGATTCCACATTTCTGAGCATCTGTCAATACATTCTAGAACAAATTTGTAAAGGTGTTTGTAAGACTTAAGCTTTATTTTCCTAAAACCTAGGGTGAATGGAGTGAAGTAAGGTGAATCAGATACTTCAGAAATGTCCTCCTAAAATTTCCTATGCTAGAAATGTGACAAAAATGTTACAAATAGAAAAATAAAATGTCTCTTCATAAATTTTAAGCAATAAGTACTAGGCTCAGATTTTTCAGGAAAGTTCAAATTCCATTTCAATATTAAAATAAATTCCAAGCCCTTCAATATTTGATATTGGTGAGAAAAATTCATACATGTAACCAGGACATGTTTTATGAGAGCTCCTTGTCCTGATGCTGCACTTCTTGACAAAAGCTGTTAATAAGAACCAGGGTAGATTGTACTTTAAAAATCCATTTGTACTTCAGGTGCCTAATTAGGCGAAAGTTTCTTTATGGCAGAAGAATCTTTGCTGGACATGTGAAAACTTTATGTTTCTAGGTCTCTATGCTTACTTCTGTTTCTTAATGAGACTTTCATTCTTTGCCTTACCTCATTAAAATATGGCAAGCACTGGGAAATTCTTTATAAGATTAGATTTATAAGGATTAGAGTAACATAAAAGCTCAGATGATTTGTTTTTGAAATTGTTGGTTCAGAGCTGGAAACCCTTTTATTTTTTCAGTGTATAATTTCAAATTATTTTTAAAATTTTAATAATTTTAACTAAATAGAAAATCTGAGGTTTCTAAGCTTCCATGTGAAAATGCACTTCAAGTTTTTCCAGCTGCATTAATAGCTTTCTCTATTTAAACTAAGGCAATATATTATTAGTGCTTGAACTGCAGGGACCTGTCCACAGAGCAACTGACTGAAATAACCTTACTAACCTATGTATTATGTACTGTCATTTTGCCTCCAGGGCATTACTTTCTTAATCTCATCGGTACAATGTAAGCACTTTTTCCTTACATATTCTCCAGATATAAGAGGCCATCCAGTTAATGGTTGCATGTGCAGTTCTGTATTTAAATTTTGGTAAGTGCTTACAGCATCCTATAAAAAATATTGTCAATATTCTTTTATGGTAAATACAGTTTGATATCTGCACAGACTTTAGGAGCAAAGACCACATGCAAGTAAGATAAGAGGCATTTATTAACATGCTATTCCTTTTTGTAAGCCAGGTAACTCATGGCTTCCAAAGAACTTGTGCAGAAACTGAGGCAAAGCTAGTTAGAATAAGAAGAAATAACAGAACATTCCTTTTGTAACAAGTAACTTTTCTTTTTAGGAGAAGAAGGAATTTAGCCTCATAAATGGCACCTTCAAAACTAATTAATCCTTTCCACATTTTATTCTGCTGGACACTTATTAGGCAAACAGGTTTCTTTGGGACTGTGTATGTAGTGTGCTGATTCACAGAGGAATTTGTGCTGTTACATATGCTTCTAGCAAGACATAGATTAGGCTCTGATCTTCATGGCGTCATGTCTGTGCCAGCCATAGTTCTAATGTGAAAATGTATGCTCTGCCACCTTAGCAGCCTGACTCTTATTTCTGCTTCTATTTCTTTTCCTTTTCTTTATTTCTTTTTCTAAAGAAAAGAACTGTGGCAAATAAAGCTTATTATGAGCTCTAGAAGTCCATAGGTCCTGTTATAATTTTAGAAGTGAGAGAAAAATATAATAGAAAAGACAGAAATCTAAAAATTATTGAAATATAACAGTGCTTCAGAAGACACTTCAGTTCTTTACAGAGCTTTTCACTCCTGACACAGAACAATGCCTTCGAAATGCAGGAGCTAAATGGAGCATAGACTGGAGACATCTACCATTCTCATCACAGCTGCTACCACATCATGGAGAGTATCGCTAACACAATGGAAAAAGAAATTAACTGCCCATCTGTGCTGTGTAGACCATTTTGTTTCATCATGGTTGATTAGCAAGAGAAAATGGACTTGTACTAATGTTAGGGTACAGTTCTGGAATGTGGACGACCCAGATTCAAGTCCCACCTTTGGCTGACGAAAATAAAAGCTTTTACTCTTTCAGTATTTCTGGCCTATTTCAGTTCTATTTCACAGCTGCACTGCTTTCAGTAACCCAGCCTGGAGTCTGCCCTCATCAAGCCAGGTAGTTTAGAACACTGAACTCAGGCCATGAGAGTGACTTAATATCCATAAATTTTATTAGTTACATCAGCACTTTAACAGCAGTGTGCCAAGGAGTCTGGCATGCTTTTGAGCTCCACTAAACCAGATCCTTTTATCATAAGTATTTCACCAAATTTATTTTCGTGACTTTCAGTACATGTTCTACACTGAAAAGAACCTTAGAGGCTCTTTCAGCATTTGTACTGCACTCATTAAATTACCTGTAGCTTTGATGCTGGAAAACAGAAGTCTGTATTTCATGAGTTCAGGAATATTCATTTAACACTTTTAGTTGACTTTTTTTTTCTTTCCTGCTTCTTTCCAAAACATTAAGAGGGGATAGGGGGTGGAGGGGAGGGAGGAAAAAAATGTGGTTTCATACTAAAAGTAATGAGCACAGGAAATTGTTGACTGGTTTTACTCACCTGAAGGTATCCATTTCAACAACCTTTCCAATTCTGTACAAGTTTGTTTCCATTAAAATGTTTTTATGTGTTTCTTTACTTTCTGGTAAGGAATTAAGGAATAGCCTGAAGCCTAGTTACTGTGAGAAGGAATTTACATTTCCATATACACAGTGATTGGTAAGAGATGTCCCCTACATACCGCAGAAACAGACAGTACTTAAAGCCACAGCCAAAAGAAAGACTTGTCCTTGCTACACTTCAACCAGAAGCTTTTTTCCTGCTTTCACTCTGCATCAGTTTCTGCCATTGCATTATATTTTTAACATTTCCATCTGTTAAGTACAAAACTGTGGGACTGTTCTTCCTCAAATATGGTTTCCATCTAAATACTCCTGCTGAGTGGCTGCTTTCCACTTTAAAGCCTCAGTTTGTAATTATAGTTTCAAATATTTTCCTTTAAGTCCATGTGTATTACTTGCTTTAGGAGACTGGATAAAAAAATATAACAATCAGAAAAGCATAATTTGCTTAAAATCCAGTTGAAAGAATTGATCCCAATTGTTTAAGTTTTCAGTTAAAGCTCTGTTGAAGTCACTTTTAGTACTATAAAAATCAAGCAACCAACTCATGAAGAAGAAATAGCACAAATTAGAATGAAATTTTATGATTTTTTTTAATGTTGAAAAAGCTTTCCAAGCTAAAAGCAGTGTCTCTAAGGCAAATCAGGTTAAAACAAGTCTTTTGCAGTTGACTATTAATCGTTTGGAACTTGTTCTTTGAGTGGTCAAGAATAATTTTCTCCGGATTATGTGATTAAAAAGATCAGAGTTCATTATTGCTTTAAGTAAATGCCAGCAAGTTCTATCATCCTACATGCAAAGAGAACAGGTCTCCAGTTATCTCCCACCATTTCAAGACTTACGCAAAAAGTGCCCTGTGCACTTTAATTAGTTATGTATCAAAGAAATTGTTCTCTAGGAGTCAAAAAAAAAAAAAAAAAGGCAAAGGAGCGCACTTTGCTCTCATCTATGCCAATGATGACTTAGTCAAATTAGTGAGGATATTCAGCTCTGTCTAGGGACAGAATTGGGCCACGAGGACATGGAACTTCTCGATATTTGGGTGGGTTTATTTGTCTTCTGTTACTCCCTAAATATTAAAGACTGGCATTTTACAGCTTAGCTTTTCTGACCTGTCCAGTTGTGTTTCCTGATTTTGATTGTTTTAACTTGCAGCCATGGAAGGAAATTCCTGCTGTTCTCGATAGACACTGAGAACAACATGGCCACTCTTGGGTGGCTGCAACTCCACAGGGGCCTTTTGTAGCCCATGAGTTGTTTGACCACCCATCTCAGCTTTGGGAACCAATCCAACGATTCCCTTTTTTTCCCATCCAGATGTATCTGTAGACATTAGGGGGTTTCCTTTGCAATTTTTTTTATTACTGCCAAGTTGTTAGTCATATTAACCTTTATGCTGGAAAAAAAATAGAATTATGTTCAGTATGGTAATATATCTTGGATCAAAAAGGGTTATTCTAAGATGTTGCAGGAAAAATAAATGGAAATCATTGCACAGCTTATATTTTCACTCCAAAACAAAAACAAAAATCAAAAACAAAACCAAAAAAACCAACCAAACAAAAAATGAACAGAAAACCAACAAAACAAACAAACAAAAATTTAGAGCTAACAGTACAAAAAATCAAAAAGAAACTGATCTTAGTCAGGTTTCCCCATTATATATATTAGGAGATATTTCTATGCCTGGTTTATATTTAAAAATGCAGATTCATGGATTAATGCCTTTTACACTGGTTCTTCTTTTCTAAGGAGTTTATGTGGCATTTCTTCACTTTTCTTTCTGAGTCCTTCTGATAATATTTATGTGAATCTGTGAGCCATTATTTTGAGCGTATGCATGGTGAGTCGGTCAGACTTTTTTTTAAGAAATAAGGCTGACTACTACTAGTTCTGTGAAATTTATTGCTCTGGCTACGACAGTCTGATCTTTGCATCGTTAAATAGCCAGATAAATGGTAGAGAAAGGCAAACATCTCCAAAACCTAAGTCTAAGATCAAATCTGGCTTTTTATAGAAGTATATGACAGATGTGGAATGAATGTTATTCTAATCCTTTATATAAATGAAAGAAAGTTGAATGTGAATGAAGTGAAAACCATTTCTTAAATGCAGCTGGAGGGTTATGCTTTAAAAGCAGATGGTTTTGAATTCTAAGGGCCAGATTTTAAAAGTATTTATGAACTCATTTCATATTAAAATAAAGTTCATGATGCAATAATGTACCTCAGAGAGAAGAAAGGGTCAATATAGGAATCAGGGCATGATATTCTGTGCCTTTCAATAGGTAACACTTTGTGACCAGTTCTTCCCCTAGTATTCACATCTTAATCTATAATATTTATTTAAAGACTTACTGAAAACAGTGCAGCTTACTATTTTGTTTAATTGAGACTTATGACACAAATATTCTTTTTTTTTTTTTAATATAAAAACAGGGTTTTAAATAAACATATGTGTTCTGCAATAATCCACGATGGAAAGCCAACTCTTCAAATTCTTAATAAGAAAAAAAAAATCACCAAGGTTACTGTGATTTCATATGAACTCAAAATCTTGTCATCTTCTTGTTACTATCATATTTTTTTTGTCAAAAGAAAAAATAAAAACCTGTGATTTAAAGCAAGAAAAATGCTTAAGCTAAGAATTAGCCTTTGCTTTTTAATCATTTCTATTATTTCCATTAAAATGTTAACAAATTCAGAAATACAGATAATACTTTAGGAATAAAATACATTTCTTTGCATTTTTCAGGCATTTACATTTTCCAACCAGTCTTTATAAATTGTTTAAGCTAGTGCTATCCGTTATTGCATCTGTGTTTACTGGCACTAGGTAAGAAATAGCATAGTGAAAAGACTGATTTTACTACCTTTCAGTTTGGAAGGTGGTCCTTCCAAAAGCACTACAAATTTATTGATGCTCTTGAAATCTAAAGTTAACTATAAAAATCAAAATTACACACCCCACACCTCTACCCTCACCCCCAATTTTAATTTTCTGTTTAATTTGTGGGTTTAATTTATTGTTTTATTGCCTTGTATTTGTGTTCAGATTTCTTTCTCTCAACCTTGTAATAGTAAACCACATTTAAAGTATTGCCATAGTTCTCAAATTGTTGTTTCACTTTCATTCTTCGAGTACTTGAGGAGCTGACTTCCTTTCTTCTTTCCGCTTCTCTTTCACAAGCTACATTGTAACCTCACCTGCTTTGTTTGAGGTGTTTCTGCTGGCAGGCTTTAATGATTGCCCTCAAATTTAAAGCACCTCTCAGAGTAATTCCCTAACATAGCCCAATTGACTTTCCTCAAGAAAATAAAAAATACTTGTATTAATAGCACTATCATATCACTTAAAAAATTAGTCAAATAGTCTGTTCAGAACTGCTAGTGCTTCAGTTCAGTACAGGCACAGAGTCCCAATAATACATGGCTTTAATTAGAGGTGGACAGAACATTTATAAGGCAATTAGCGACTCCACGGACTTTTACATGTTCAGACAGAAGTTGAATTTTTTTCTTAAATGAGGAATGTAAAATATTCAGACAAAGAGACCGTCCTGTGACTCAAAGCATGAAGTACCATGACCCTTTATGTTAAAGAGAACATTTTCTTACAAAACATCAAGTCCATTATATAAAGAAGCTTCAGTAACCTGGGTTATTTACATAATATTAATATTATATAAGACATTCACATAAATTTCCTGTCAATTACAGCAGTACAAAGTAACCCACACAAAATTAGAAACACTCACAGCATAATTAATTGTGGATTACGTGCTACAAAACAATGGAAATATAATTACTTGCATTTCACAGACTAAATAAAGGTAATCTAGAAAAAATATGGCACAAGAACATGGTTAGTCTTTTTTAAAAGTTACCTTTTTATACTCAGTGTCTACAGCTACATTAAAGCTACAGAGTCCAAGATTCCCTTTCATTTCTGTATTAGACTGTGCTTTCTACTGAGATCCTTTTCTTTCTACTTCTAAGGAAGTCACTGTTCCAGCTGTACTATAAATACTGTTCCTTTTCTTTCCTATATGACTGTAACTCTTAAGGAGTTATTATGCATATCTGTTAATCAAGCTAATGTAAGTTTGCTTGTGAATGGATCCTAGAATGAATCTGTTATGGGTTCAGCAGCAGCAGTCGTTTTTCTCCTTCATAGTAGCTGGTGCAGTACTGTGTTTTTGACTTTCAGCCTGGGAACAGAGCTGATAACGCCGACGTTTATAGTTATGACTTGGAATGTTTTCGTCTGGCCAAGGACTTTCTGAGTCTCATGCTCTGCCAGGGAGGAGGGGAAGCCGGGAGGAAGCAGAAACAGGACACCTGACCCAGACTGACCAAAGAGGTTATTCCATACCACAGCACGTCATGCCCAGGATGTAAAAAAAAAAAAAAAAAAAACAAAAAAACAACAAAACTGGGGGCAGGAACCAAGAAGAGTTTTTTAGTTCACAGCTTGATCGTTGGGTGGTGAGCAGTTGTATCCTCTTTCCTTGTATTTCTCTTGTCATTATTATTATTGGTAGTAGCAGTAGTGATTTGTGTTATACCTTAGTTACTGGACTGTTCTTATTTCAACCTGTGGGAGTCACATTCTTTTGATTCTTCTCCCCACTCCCCCCCCTGCCCTTGGAGTGGGGGGGAAGAAAGAGGGGGAAGTGAGAGAGCAACTGTGTGAGTTATAGAGGCTTAAACCACGACAGAATCTTTGTTCTTTCTAGACACTGTCATGGGTTCAGCAGCAGCAGTCATTTTTCTCCTTCTCGGTAGCTGGTGCAGCACTGTGTTTTTGATTTTGGGCCTGGGAACAGCGCTGATAACACCAGTGTTTTCAGTTACTGCTTGGTAATGTTTAGGCTGGCCAAGGACTTTGTGAGTCTCATGCTCTGCCAGGGAGGAGGGGAAGCTAGGAGGAAGGAGAGACAGGACACCTGACCCAGACTAACCAAAGAGGTTATTCCATACCACAGCACGTCAGGTCCAGGATGTAGAAACGGAGAGGAGAGGCCCGGAAGGGTGGTGACGGTGCACGGTGGGGGGTGCACTGGTGGGGGTGCACTGCTTGGTCGAGCTGGGTAGTGAGCTATTGTATTCTTTCCCTGCATTTGCCTTGTCATTATTGTTACTGGTGGGGGTGCACTGGGTGGTCGGGCTTGATATTGGATGGTGAGAAATTGTATTCTTTTCCCTTGTATTTTCTCTTGTCATTATTATTATTGGTGGTAGCAGTAGTGATTTGTGTTATACCTTAGTTACTAAACTGTTCTTATCTCAACCTGTGGGAGTTGCATTGTTTCGATTCTCCTTCCCATCCCTCCAGGAGTGGAGGGAAGAAAGAGGGGGAAGTGAGTGAGAGAGCGACTGTATGGGTTTATAGAATCTTAAACCACTACAGACACCCACCAGCTCTGAAAAATGAAACAAGCCCTTGCTTTATTTAAAGGACTAAGGAACAAAAGACACCTGCATCTTATGACATATGCATTTAAATAATTATACTATAAATACAGTCAGTTCTTTCAGAACACATTTAATCCATCCTGTAGACAATCCAATGACATCGTAAAAATCACTTTTTACTCCATTTAGCTTAATGTTTAATACCAACACTTTTGAAATATAAAAGAAATTTTGCTAGTTTCTCAAAATTATCTTTCCCTCTTTGTAATTTTTAGAAATACAGTAATTGACATCTCTCCTGTCAATCAGAATTCTCATGAGAATTCTTCTAAGTATTTTCCCCAAATCTGCATAAATGCTAAACTTTCTATGTTTTTCCGTTCACAGATATTGGGGTATTTAAAGTATTGCAATTTATCAAAGTTCAATCCCTTGAAAGTCTAAAAAGTAAACGCGTGCCCTCAGGGGCACACAGCACAAAAAATCATGCTGGCCTCAAGCTCATTGTACAAATCGAGGTGTGAATGCACCTTTGGATGCAGAGATATTTTTAATTAAGAAAGAGAGAATAAAACAAATTTTGGATGGTAATAGAAGATAGGATTTTCTTCAACTCCCCTATATTTGGTTGAATATTGTAAATATTACCAGAACCTAAGCAACTGTGAGTGAATTTCCCATGTTGATAAGTGATCTGAGTTCCATCTAAGTTGGCATCTTGAGAGATTTGACCAATCTTTTTCATACTCTAAAGCATTCGCACTAAACAGAAAGGAGCTTTCAAGAAAAAGCTTCTTGCAGTACGATGCAAGTGTTTCTTCTGCAGGTTGGTTGAGGTAGTTGATTCTACATCTTAATCAGCTTTTCTGTCCTACAATTATGACCTTGACTACTTTTTTGATGTTAGTGATGATCATCCCTTGAGGAATTATGGACTGTTAAGAAGTCCGTTTTCAAAGGACACAAATGGGAGAAAGTGATGAAACAGTGATTTGCACTGCTAGAGATTATATACAGTCCCTGTAGAGTGCATGAAAATCTATGTTTTGTTCATTGAAATGTTACTGTTTTATTCCTCCCTCACATCTCCAGGGTAGCTTCAGCAATTTTTATAGAAATGTGTAAAAATATCGTTCTGCCCAAAACACAAATCTTAATTAAACAGTGTCAAATTCTCCTTGCCTACAATATGTATAGAACCCATATAGTCTTCTATTTCAAATATTTTTCCTTTTTTTTTTGCCAATGCAAAACCTGCTTAAATTGGTCCAAGGCAAAACTTTTTTTTTTTTTTTTTTTTTTTCCCTCTTCCTTTCCCCTATATTTATGGTCCAGAATCTCCCCTTGTATGTTGTGTAAATTCAGCCCAAATTGAACTGTCAATCATTTCTGAATAGGTTATGCAGGAAATGTTGATTGTGAAAAAGGCAAAGCTAAGAGGACGTTGTAAGATGTGAAAGAAGACACTGTCGTGGTGTATGCAATTAGAAATTCAAACTGGAATCTGCTTTGCTCGTGGAAACATCAGTCAAGATGTTGCAGCAGAGTCATTATGGAAATTTAATCTATGGTGCAGTTAGGAGAGCTCAGCTAGTTTTCTAGTAGTGTTAGAAACTACTATACTTTCTGCTTAAATCAAGAGAACATTGTGTAAATATATCCTGAGATTGAGTATGTATTTTATACAAGCTTGATTGCATATTTTAATTGCATTATAATTGTTAAACATATCTGCTTAGTATGATTTTATTTTTTTAACTAAATCCAAATTCTTGGTATTAGACAAAAATTCTGATGTCACATTTACAGTTCATTAAATTCAGAATTAAAATGTGCAGCTACACTAGAGAATTAGAGAGTATTTAATTCGGAAAAACATTTTATTTAATTGCTTCTGTAACGGGCTAGGCTAGGCTTCTGCAAATGTATTGTACATGTAACAACTACCAAAGCTCATTGCAGCAGCAGGTTTTCATTCCATTACTAACATGTCCATGGATATTAGGCTAACACATAATACATTTTAAACATCCCTATAGCATGAATGTTACAGATATGCCTCCACTTTAGTCTCACAGATTTTTAAAACAGTGCTACAATGCAGAAGGAATAAAACAGTGAGGTCTCAATGTTATATCAAAACTGCATAAATGTAAATCTGGTCTCAAACTCAGGCAATGAAACAGGACAAAACCCAGCACTAACTCTTCTATGCTTAGTTACTCTTTATCGTAAGCCAAAATGCTTACTCTGTGCTAGTATTCCCACTCTAGAAGTAAAAATTAATAAATAAATACAACA
Source organism: Amazona ochrocephala (assembly GCA_039720435.1). NCBI lineage: Eukaryota > Metazoa > Chordata > Aves > Psittaciformes > Psittacidae > Amazona > Amazona ochrocephala. Next base: position 40,185,231 of record CM077884.1, on the reverse strand, counting down.
AATAGGTGTTAGAGAGGATGGTGGTGAATATATATTCTTCATAAGATAAATTTTATCTCTAGAGAATCTGTGCGATGAAAATCCAGTACACTATAGACTGGATTTTTAATTTCTTAAAAGACAGGATTGTTGAGGACCAGTTAGAATTTATTTTTCTTTGGATTCTTATGGTTCCCTTTTGTGACCCCTGAAGGACTGCAATTCTGACCTGTAAGAATCACGCTGTGGAAGTGTGTCAATAACCAGATAACTACGGAAGGCCCCCAGAGAGAGTTTCTATTTGGGGTATGTTTCCCACAGCTGAAAGGGGTTATGTTATACTCATTACAGATATATGCTACAAGAGCCTTGTGTTTTTCTCTGAACCTTTTCTTTGGCCACTATTGAAAAGGGGATCAGTTGCTAAATTGATAATGTTTCCTTTCAGAATTCCAGGCAGTCACCCTGGACAGCTGCTCACTGAAGTCCGTTAAGAAAGGTGTTCATACAGCCAAATAACAATATCTGGAGGAAATGTGGAAAACTTGCTTCTCATGCAGTGAACCGTCCAGCCAAACACTCGTGTTTCTGTCATTCTAAAATGTGAAGCTTCTCTTGGCTCTGTGTGCATATGGTCTAGGAAGTTCAGTGCTGTTTGTTTGCTGCATCAGTATACTTTCCTGCTATTATTGATCCCTAAAATGTCATTTTAATGAATGTACAATGAGTTGCTAGAGCAAAGTGACAAGGGAGGGCTAGAAAGAGCATTAAAATTTAAGACTTCAGAAAATGTTAATAGAACAAAAATTCACAAAGGTAACAAAAAGAATAGTTGTCTCATCTGAATAAGGAAACAGGCAAAGACAACCTGCTCTTTCAGAACTGGATGATGAACGAGAAAGAATGTCTTCTGCAGTGACAAATGACAGTAAAGCTGTTTTCCATCTCTGTGCTGCTTACAGCATTTAACAAGGAGGCAGAGAAAGAGTTGCCATGAGGGCAGAAGAGGATGACCCATCTCCTAGGAATCACAAGAGTAAAAACTTGCAATATGACAATTGCTGTCATATCAAAACAATTTTTATTTAGATTAGTTTGTATTTACAGTACATTTATGCTGTGAGTACAGATTGGGTATTTGGTACATGCTTCTAAACCTACTTGCTTACTAAGCCATAGCCTTTCCTTACCAATAAGCTCATATTAATTACATGTATGCTGGGGGGATGTATTCATAAATATGTGTATATACTTACATCAGTATGTATGTGAATTCAAGTATCTGATAAAAATAGCATTACATCAGTGTCCTGTTTCCTAAAAATACAGTCTCTCCATGTAGGAAATGTATATAAAAATATAATCTCTCCATGGAAGAGAAGTTCCCTCTGTTGGAATGTAACTGATAATTTGACAGTTTCGTAGGCTCTGTTTCATTCTTGTGTTAATAAAATTTGTAAAACTTTGTAGTTATGAAGTCATAAAATTATTATCTCTGTATCTTTTACTAGAGTAAAAGGAATTAAAATCTACCCCGTTAAAACAAAGTTCCTGTGTGCAGTTTCTAATTTGAGACATTGTATTTTCCTCCACTGGGAAAAACCCCTCCAGCCTGTCTTTTTCCGTAAAATACACATATGTTAAAGAGAAGTTTAGTGCAGTAGTCTTTTAAATCTCTTGTCTCTTGGTTTTCAATTCCTTGTAGATTTGAAGTTCAACTTTATATAGAACGGTCTTTTTTCAAGACAGGCGATGTTTTCGACGTTTCTGCTTGTAGAAACTTTTTGGTTTAGTTTGGTTGCTTGTTTTTTTTTTTTTTTTTACTTCAACTTGGGGTGAAATCCAGAATCCAGCCCCATTTCTAGTTTCAGTCTAATTTTAAAACTCTTTGAGTCACTGTTTGTACCCTATGTCACCAATACTTGCAGTCCTAATGAATGTTTCACTACATGCTCTGCTACAGAAACACAACAAATACCTGATACAGAATGCACTTGTTAAATTAATTACCTTTCTCTTTTTTTTCACTGGGAATTCAGAAATATTTAGTTTAGTTTCTATATTATTGGAGAATTTAAAATATATGTGTGTCACAAGCTTCACCTGTGCATTAACTAATGTGAGGGAACTTGCAGGAGAAAATAATAATGTATTTGATATGACTGAAATAATACATTTCTGTTTAGAGGAAAACTTTAGAGTCACTTACTGACCATGTCTAATAGGAATAAATCCAGAGAGGTCAGTAGAGTAGCAATAATTCAGCACCTCTCAGAGAGTCTGGCTATTATTTGATTTTTCATGTTAACAGTTGCTACCATGAAGGTGGATGGAAAGACAGACAGTGCCTGAGGACATGCCCAAAGCCTACAGTCTCTCATACATGAGTATATTTCAATGGCACTTGCCACACTGATTGCAGTCAGAACTCTTGACTCATAAGTAGAGAGAAAATAATTCTGTTCTGCCTTGGACCTTCTGTCCACATGTTGCTTTCAAATATGGACTGTGCAAAATCCTGCTTCAGCTTTTTAAGAATGCCTAGTATGATTATTGGGAGACAAAATATAAAGTATATTTTATAAAATATGGCAATAGCTAGGGAAAAATTATAGCTGTGACATGTCTGAGTACAGAAATTGTCCATATCCAGCTCTTAGACATAGAGGTCTCTGGATCGAGCCATGAAAGGAGGAGAAGAAGTCGCACATTTCTTGCAGGGTCTGGATGAAGCATGTACATAAAAAGAAAAAAAAAGGAGGATTATTATTTAACAGAGGTGTGATTTTTGGTAAAATACAAAGTGACATATCTAAATTTGATTTAATGGAATTCCCAACATCTACAGTCTTTAATCTGTTAATGGAAAACAGTCGAGTTGTAATTAGACATTGGACTGTGGTGCTTTTGTTTTTCCAAGTTTCCTTAAGTAAGGACTCGTGAGTATTATTTCAGTCCTTCATAAGATTTACCAGACAGTTGCTTCTAACTTGGTCAGACTTGTTTGAAGTTAGACTATGTCTGAGTCAAGACTTACTTAATTTGTTTCAGTTAAGAGAACACTATTTTGAACATAGCTGAAGTTTAACTAACTTTTTGCTTTTTTGAGCACTGTTGCTTTAAAAAGATTAAGCTAGCATGAAGATGGAAAATATTTACCATTTTATTACAAACTCTTTCATTTTCTTAGATGCACAATCGATTATAACTTATTAAAACAGCTTTAGAATGCATTTCCCCCTTTTAGCTCAGATTCTTTTTTTATTTTCTGTATTTGTTGCAGTAATGGATAAAACTGTCTGTCGCATTGTCCTGGGTTCAGCAGCAGCAGTCATTTTTCTCCTTCTTGGTAGCTGGTGCAACATTGTGTTTTTGACTTTGGGTCTGGGAACAGTGCTGATAACACCAGCGTTTTCAGTTACTGCTTGGTAATGTTTTGGTCTGACCAAGGACTTTCTGAGCCTCATGCTCTGCCAGGGAGGAGGGGAAGCCAGGAGGAAGCAGAGACAGGACACCTGCCCCAAACTGACCAAATAGGTATTCCATACCACAGCACGTCATGCCCAGAATGAAAAACAGAGAGCAGAGGCCCGGAAGGGGTTGGGGTTTGCTGCTGGGTCAGGCTTGGTATCGGGTAGTGAGCAGTTGTATTCTCTTTCCTTGTATTTCCCTTGTCATTACTATTGGTGGTAGCAGTAGTGATTTGTGTTATACCTTAGTTACTAAACCGTTCTTATCTCAACCTGTGGGAGTTGCATTCTTTCTATTCTCCTTCCCATTTCCCTGGGAGCTGGAGGGAAGAAAGACGGGGGAATGAGTGAGTGAACTGTGTGAGTTATAGTGGCTTAAACCAACACACACATGAAAACGATACTATTAACAAAGAATTCTTTTGACAAGTATGGTAATAATTAAGTTTTATCATTTATCCAACAGAATTTTTTAAAAGGTGTAACAAAAAATTTGACATAGCTTTGTCTGATTAATCAGCGTCTTTATCACTAGTGAAGTAGTAATATTTCATTTATTGTTTTTGTATCATTTCCAGGGTCTTTTTTTTTTTCAACAACTATGGAGAAATACGGAATAATGCCAGAAAATTATACTGGTTTACTGTGAAATTGCTGCAGTTCTTTAAAAACAAGTAAACTTGGTTTCTTGGCTTTCTGTTGAGATCTACAGCTATTTAAAATGGTATTTTAACTTATAGTACCATATATTACTGTCTAGATCTATTGTAGCATACCATAATATCTAGTAGAGTTACAAAGAATAAGCAAAAAATAAATTTATGTTAATACAGTTTTAAAGAAAAATAAATCACTGAAAGGAAGAAAATTACCGATTTCTGACTTGAGGCACCTGCTTTTCACAGCTCTGACCTCGGAATATGTGAATAAAAAATTGTTTCTCATTGCAGTTTAAAATTTTAATTAACTTCAGTAAATAAAACATAGATAACATTCATAGTTTAAAATCTGGTTCAGAGGAGAAGGAGAGAAGAAATTAGTGATTGATGGCAGTGAAAAAACAGACAGTGGGAAGATAAATGTAGAAGGAGTGACTGAGGAAAAGGCTACTTCATTTTCAGTGGTTCTGTTTCCTGCATTTTGCTGCTATTGACTTATAGGGAAATATGAAAGTTGGAACAAACTGTTCTAAATGACCATATTACTGCAATTTACTGAGTTACTGTTTTTCAGTTGAGTGTCAGTAACTGACTCTGTGATTCTCTAAGATTATTTCAATTGCAGAATTAAATGTTAGCTCAAACCATTATAATTACTCCATAGTTAATTGTTTTAGAAGAGCTAGTGTATCTTACTGTAAGAGAAAATAATATATACAACTAGTGTATACTGGAAACGCTTGATACCCTATTTTACATTCCTACAGTGGTAGTACATGAAGCTCTTCAAAGCTTGCTTGATATGTGTCCCTTGGGAAAAAAAAATAAAAATCTCCTTTGCCATCTTTTCACTATGAATTTCCACTGTAACTTGTATAATCTTGAAAGAAGATTCACGACAGCAAGTAGTGCTAACCCTTCACACATGTCAAGGCAATAATATAGTGACCGCAAGTGTGGAATTGCATGAAGGCTTGACACCAGTGTGAAAAGACATCCAATGAAGTAATGCAAGACCCTCTTTTCCATCCATGTTCCTACTTTCTATGGTGGACTTTTCTGAAAAATATCTAGATTATATATCAATCTGTTTCTTTTTGGTTAATAACTGACTTTCAGCCCTTTTGCTTACTTTTGTGCAAAAGTTTCCATTGGAAAAAAAAAGGAAGGAAAAGGAACAAATTTTTTGGCACGTCATGCAAATATACATATTTGCTATAGGCTGGAAAACACAAGCCAAATACTTATTTTGAAATATATTGTTTTTATATAGTGGGATCAAAGGTATATGATTACATTCAGCAAAGAATACAAGTGATGACATATATGAAGGGAAGATGATTACGTATCACTAATATGGTGAGATACAATTTTTCTCTCCTATTTGTTGTTTAACTCTGGGGAAGACAGAGTGCATTACTGGTGTCCTTCAGATTAGTCCCCTGAACATTCATGGATAGAACCACTTCTTTGTCTCTAAGGTGCACAAGATTATTACCACCAGTGTTGCAACAAATGGAAAAAAGAAAAAGTACTTGTGTAATTAAATGTATTTAGAGAAGGCATATCTTTTCTCTATAGTCTTCTGAAAACAATTGCTTCTTTAACTGCATCAATATTTAACAAAACTTACAAAAGCTGGATACAGTAGTTTCAGGTAATTCCAAATGTTCATAATAAAAACTGTAAACCATACGCAGAATTAGATTAAATCCTTCTACTCTGTGAAGCTAATAGGTATATTCAACTATGAAAGCCTACACCTCTTTTAGCATTAACAGAATGTGATATTGTAGGCTTTCTTGTATTTGATACAGTGAAACTACACCCCACATACAAACTATTTTCAAGGCAATGATGTTAAACAAATAGAAAAAGTTCAGTATGCAGTACACAAAGTCTTAGATAAATTGCCTTCTGGTTTACTTGGAAAATGTTCTTGAATGTTGTGCAAATAAAATTATTTTATTCTCTGTTTTTCAAACATCCGGTTTAATTGAACTCTAGGGATATAAGGAGCCAAATTCTAATTTACTATATCATTAAATAGAAAAGCATGTAGAATCTTATATATCTCCCATATTTGGTTATTGTGAAATAATTTTTTATTACTTCTCCAGACAGGTTCTCAAATATCAACTCACAAATACACAGGAAGTAATTGTATGTTCTTTCAAAAGAATATGCCTTAAACCTGAGTCATTTACGCCTTTTCTACAGCTAGTAATCTATGTAGAGGTCTCAGCAGTTCATTAGGAGAAATTTATGAAGAGTGCTCCATGGAAAGGTGTGAGCTTCCATGATATAAATCTGGACAGCGTTACTTCATTGGTTACTTCATTTAAAGTTATCAGTTTATACCTAGATTAATACAATTATATCTGGAAGAATAAGCAATGTTCAGCTTCCTTCCAATTGGTCGATGTTTGGTTATTTTTTTGTTTGTTGTTGTTTGTTTAGTGTCTTTTTTTTTTTTAATTACTAAAAGTGTGCAGGTTTTAATTGAAATTTTAATCACAGAAAAATTGATTTAAAAAATGTAAATTCAGGAATTTCTACAGAGGAAAACACCTGGACACAGTATTTCAATTTGCACCAAAAGATACTAATAGAAATTCAGCTCTACATATACCAGCAATGGAGGATATTCAGACTTTAATTATTTTTTAAATCATATTTAAAATTTATTGTGTGAAATGAGAAGCAGAGTTGCATATTTTCATAAAGTTTTACAAATTAAATCTGGAGTTTTGCGTTACTTATACACTGATCGTGAAATTAATCTTCCTTTTTCTTCACTGAACTCACATTTTAAAAGCTTTGAGAAATCTTGTATCATGATCTCTCAGAAATCCTAAGACTGTGGTAATAAGATGGGTTTAAGACAACAAATGTGATTATAAATGAACTGTGACTGAACTTGAAGATTGTTGAGATCAAGGACAATAAATCTTATTACAATATATAGGGATTCATGCGAAATTTAGGTCTGGCTTCACAGTAAACACTCACAGAGTATATAGTCTTGTCTCATGTTCCTCTACATTTTCAAGCTGTTTTAAAAATACATATTTGCAAATGGCCACATTATAGCAAGTAATTGTTATGTCTAAAATGATCTTGTCTTAATATGTCTTAATTAATATGTCTTTAACTTGAATCTGTAATCTTTTAAGTCCACCTCTAGCCATATTCTTATGCTAATATGACAACTATAATTTGAGTATTTTATGCAGGCTCTGCGTGGGATGCTTGACTAGAGTAAACCTTTATTTTTAGTGAGAAACACTGCATTCTTTACATTCTCCTTCATTTTCAGGTTCAACTCAACCTGTCCTTAACTTGGCAGCTGAAACATATGCTTATCTGGGTTGGGAAATATGGCCATAATGTGACTTTAACTTAAATGCTGTAACTTATATATTTTGATGTTTTATAGATGAAGATTCATCTCCAACCCTAACAGAGCAGAACAATATTTTGAGGATTGACTACCTCCACAAGCTCCAGCCCTGGTCTTGTTGGCAGGTAGGCTTCAAAGTAGCACAGGTCCAAGGAAGATCCGCAATTTTACTTATGTGCTCTCACAGACATCCATACTGTACAATCACTTTCATACACCACTCTAATGGTGTCTTTTGTTGTTTTCTGCTACACTTTCCTCCTACTCGTGGTCCCACTAGAATTACTGATTCAGAATCACAAGTTTTGCTCATTCTTGTAGGGGTGAAGACAGCATTTTAACCACAGCACAACACAGTTTCACAGGTACTGGGAAACCATTTGTGCAGGGAGGAAGAAGAGGGCAGGAGTTTAGGTCAAGAGGTATTGTTGCTTAAGCAGGGAGTAAGCTTCCTTATTCATGATTTCATTTTCAGCTCTCCAGGCCACACTCACACATGCACAAAATTTCTTACAGTTCAACATCTGTCTGGCTCTAGCAAGGAAAGACACAAAGTGAGCAGGAAATAACAGGCATCTGGTTTTATTGCCATAAGTTAGCCTGAACAGTTGAAAGCTTCTTTCCCACAGATAATCACAGTGAGGGTATGGAGAAGGAAGGTTTTTACTAATGAGTATTAATGTTTAGGGAGTATTTGTCATATAGAAATCAGTCTTTCAGTATTATAGGCAAATATGTCATTAAACACATTCAAAATTTAAGGCCAGAAGCACACAAAAATTTATTGGAAGATTTAGTAATTAAAAACTTCCAGACAACTTTTGACCTGGTGAGATTCATTAACAGAACTAATGGGCTTATCTTAAAAGCAGTGATGTACTTCTGAGGACAGGACCCAGGTGAAGTTTGATGAGATCCATGGCTGGCCAGAGCACTGAGATTCAGGTGTGCAGACCCAACTGTGAGTCTTCACATCTCCTCCCACTGTGAGCTTCCCAAAGGTGGAACAAAGTCTCATAAACTCAAAATGAGTTTTTCCTAGTATCTAAACTGTAATTCTTGTTAAATAGAAACTCATAACTTAGACAATCGTTTTTTATAATATTCCTGGAGGAAAGTTTCTTTAATAAATTCACCTGGCAATCTTCAGTGCAGGAGAACTCAATGCCACAATTACAAGATTTACTTTCAAATTATGCTATGTCTGTGAGATATGTAGCCACAAAGACAAGTGTGATATCAGAGGAGTGAATACCCTTTGCCCTTTGTCTTCTACTAAATCTTTCATTCAGACTCAAACCCAAAAGCACCACATCCATTGAAAGGTAAGATTCAGCACTTGTATTTCTGTGATGCCTTAGAATTATTTTGCAGGCAATAGAATGCACAATTAACCCATTATGAAAGAAAAAAACTGATTAATTAGTTAAACTTTGTGCATGCTATTTTAAAACCATAGTTCATCTCATAATTTACCACTAAGAGACCAGGTTAGAAGTTTATTTTTTTGGAGGTGAAGATAATCTTTAGACTTGAATGCCATAAAATCAAGAAATATTTAACAAGTACCTGTGTTTAGAGTCATTAATACTCATGGATTGCCTTAGCATTAGCATTTCAAGAATCCATGAGTCGTTAGTACTCATGGATTGCATTAGCATTAGCATTTCAAGAATCTGAGCTCTGATCAATTGAAGCACAATTAGCACAGAAAAAGAGAGTAGTTTTGTTTACATGAAAATGTCAATTTGAGTGTTGCTTAAACTGATAGTAAGGTGAATGCCTCTTTAGAAAGGTGTCTTGGCAGTGGCTGGTCTCAAATGTAAAGAAATACTATGGCTGATATTGCATGGCAATGACAGTTATGACCTGTGATACCTTTAGGCTTTAACTTGTATGAATGTATACTATTAATCTTATTTTACTTATGAATTTACTAGAAAAGACTATGGAAGACCATTCTTGTCGTGATGTTTGCATAATTATATCCACTGAAAGCTTAAGTCTTGAACAGCTCCTAAAATTCAGGAAGGAAAGTGATGATTTGATCTGTATCTGAAATCTTTTTTACCTAAAAAATACATTTACTGTGCTCCTTTGTGGTGCTGTGCAAATGTGGCTTTTATTGCAAGTGAAACAGCAGCTGCACATCTGGTAGAAGAAAGAAAATAAATGTATTAGGGATATGTCTGTATGTGCAAAATGTCAATGAATCTAACAATTAGTTAACAAGTGGTTTACCATTATTTATTAATTTTTTATGACAATTACACACTACTTGGAGTGGTTTATTTCTCTTTATTAGTAAATCATTCTGCATGCCTCAATGCCCAGGGAGGATGTGTGTATATCTTGGATATATACAGCTCCAAACTGCAAGCTACAGCTGCCATTTTCTCTTGCACTTCCATGTGGCCTGTGGGACTACGTTTTTTCATCATGAGCCATTCGTCCTTGATTCAGTTGGGGAGCTGGAATCAGGACAGACATTATAATATGGGAAATAAATCTCTATGGATTCTGCCTCTGAAGCCATTCCATTATGTAAGAACTGAACAAAGCCTTTAGCTATGTACAGTGTACAGTCCTAGTAGAGGTAAACACTTGTAGTATTAAGTACGGGAAAAAAAAAAAAAAAAGAATAAATTCTCACACAGTAAAAAGTCAATTGAAATAACTTTCACATCACTTCTGAACACTCTGAGTCAAAAATGCAATATTTCTCCTCTGGCATTAGCAGAATTATATGAAAGATTTATTTTTTCAAAAAGTTTTCCTTTTATGAAACAATACATTCAATTCTCTTTCAGTTCTGCCCCATTCAGGATTTAAAGAGACTAGACTGATCAGTAAGGTCTTTTTATACTTCTGATAGTGGCCACTTCCAGTAATAGAGGAAACATTGATACAATCTGTTCTGCTGAAGGGCAGGTGAAAGATACTGATCTCAGGTAAGTGCGAAAAATGCAGGCTATTGAACTGGGAGAAGTGATGCCCACAGGCCACACAAGTGCTTCTGAATGATTATTGTGAAAATACATGCTGGATATTCATATGCCGAAGGTGAAAAGACTTACAGCTGTTTTACACAGACTCCTTTTAAATAGCATCACAGCAGGAGTAGCTGTCCCAAGGAATTCTAATTGTCACTGTGCTAGAGTGCTCTTTTAAAAACTTGTCCTATATTTAAAATACACAGTGTATGCACTGAAATGGCTTGATGATATTTGGAATAATCTCCTTTCTTTCCTTAATTTTCTAATTCTCAGTTTAGATCCATTGACCAGAGAAAATAAGCTGGGGTTTTAAAACCACGGTAGGCTTTGTCAGGGCCTGGTTAAAGTTATTACATGAACAGTTGTGCCATGAGTTACACTTGTGTTAATACTCATAAAAACTTTCCAGGCTTGCAATATATTACACCTGATGTGTACTAAAAAATAATAAATATTTATTGAGCAAAAACGAGACTAAAAGCACACACACACATATATGCATGTACATAATGTAAACCAACTAAATAATACACTCTTGTTTTAAAGATGAAGATGAAGCAGAAAAAACATACCTCAGGGAACATCTAATTCCTTCTGATTTTCCTTTGAATTAATACTAGTATCTGTGTTTTTTTCCTTTGAAATAGAAAGTATAAAAATGTCTTCTTAATCAAGAAAAAGAAAGCAAGTTCATTGATAAAGTTCCATCTAGTATTTAATACTTAGACAATGGTCCTGCCCTTTCTCACACAGACTTTATTTCATGCTCCAGAGTGCTCGTTCCACAATGTATCTATTAATATTAAACATATACTTGTGGACAGTCATATGGCCTCATCAACTTTCGTTATTATAATCTAAGAGATTAAACAGTTTATCCACCCTTTACAGATCATTTCCTGTTGGTTTTGTTTTTTGTGGGTTCGTTTCATTTTTTTATTTATTTGGTTCAAGTTATATATTACATTTCCTTCTTCACTTACCAAATCCAAGGTTATATGAACACCAGAAAGTCAGAAACCAGACACTTACATGTTGTTGCTGGTAGCATATTTGGACACTTCTCACAAAATCTCCAAATTTAACAAATTTCTCATTTACCTCAAGCCTAACCAGAGCTAAGAACCATGTTCTGTACTGGAAGAAAATTTCTAACAGAGCACAAGTGGTTTTTGTTTTGTTTTGGTTTTGTGTTTTCATTTGTTCTAGAATATTTTGATTGTGATACTATTTGGAGGCCAAGTACAAATTTAATTATGTGGTTTTACTACTAAAAAACAATTAGAGCAGATTCATGAACCAATTACATCAATCGCCCTGTGGCTCCTTTTAGATTTACAAAATGCCTTCATTTTTTATCTACTGCTTGACCTGGAATGAAACAGATGGATTTCAGTTGCTCTGAAACAGTGGTTAATTTTCAGAGTTGTTTTCTTTTAGACTCAGTAAACTAAGCAGGGAGGACTATTAACCAGCTATATAAACTATTAGCATGTATTTAAAATGAAATGGATATTCGATCATTGCAAATGCCCATTTACAAGTTTCTAGGCTATGTATAAGCCACTTCAAGTGAAGATTGGTAACATCATTTGGTAATTTTCAGTATTTATTATGATTCCTGTATTCGTTGCCATTTGTTGCACATTGAATTAATTTAGTAAAATTATTTGCTCTGTTTGAGATGGTAGGCAACATTAGTAACAAAGAGAATAAGTTTAGCTAAATTTGGCATCCTTTAGCGTTGTTTCTGAAGATAGTAGAAATACTTGGTTACCAAAGAGCAGGGGTGTTCCATGTTTATAGTTATGGTGCCAATTTTCTTTCCTAATTTCTATGCAAGAAAACTGAAATCTAAGAATGACAGCTGGTTATTTTCTCTCACACAGTAATTTTTGTTTTCCAAAGAAATCAACGTCTCTAGTAACATTATTTCAAGATACGTTACTTGTTACTTCAGATAGAGAAGAACTTGCAAAACCCACATTAAGGCTGAGAAATACGGAAATTAGAGTGTGTAGCAAACAAGCGTTTTAGTTAAATGGTGGCCCCACTTGAGCAGGGGGATTGCACAAGATGAAATCCAGACGTGTCTTCCAACCTCAACCATTCTGTGATTCTGTGAATTTGTGAACAACTTCTGTGTTTTTCCTCCCTAGAAATGAAAATGATCTGAGATTCCTATTTTTGAAGCTTGTACAACGTACCAGTTTTACCCATGATGTTTAAACTGCTGGAAATAAAAGCTGTGAAAATACCAATATAGCATAATTTTAGATTTACAAGATAAGATATATGTAAGAGTGCTCATGTGTGGTTTCTGTCGTTTTCCATTGGACTGATGAGTGCTTTTGAAATGAGTATAATCTGAATTACACCAAAGACAACTCGAAGTGTGTAACAATACTGTTTGTGTCCCACTGTCCTTGGGCATACAAACAGGACCATGTGTGCAGTGGCTTTTGTATGTTTGTATGTATGCATGTACACATGAGGATGTGTTTTGTCTTCTTGCTTGCAATCGAACAGTTAACAGTAAACAACGGCTTTGATGGCTCCTGGTACTGTTCTTACAGAAAAATTATATAGTGAGTTTCAAGGGATAATGCAGTTAACTAGAATGTCCCTAATGGCATCTGAAAGGTGGTTGCATTTCTCAGAAATAGCAGATTTTTCTATAAATTCTACATTTTGTAAATGCAACAAAATATGGTGAGACATTAAATTAAAAAAAAAAAAGAACATTTTTTTAGATGCATGTGGAAAAAAAAATGCATGTTTGATATGTGTCTGCTACCCACAACTCCAGAGTAATTTTAGAGTTGTCACTGGTATTTTCTCTTCAAAACTGTGTTTATTTGGTTAAAACTAAAAAAACAAAAAAAAAAAAAAAACAAAAAAAAAACCCTAAAAAAAAAAAATGTGGCTCAGAAATGTTTTCATTCTAGAATACCTGTGAAGTATGAGTGTAGTAGTATGTTCCTTGTTACACACTGAATTCTCCTTAATTGTTTTTAGTCTGCAAACACAAATGAAAGACAATAAAGGGATTAACCTTTTCCTGTAAGCCTGACACACAATGATATGCAATTTCCATTTCCCACTACACTGTTAGAATGACCAAATTTTGTTTGTTTGAATTTAGTATTCATGATTATAAATTATCTAGTCGTAGCTAAAGTAATTTGCATAAGAAAATTATCTTCCATCGAGTATGATTTTATTGCATGTATTTTAATATTGTAAGTCTGTTAGGATTTTGATAATTAAGAAAGTACTGTAAACTCTAATTTAGCCTAAAAAGTACCCTAAAAAAAAAAAACCAACAAAATAAAGCCAGTTATGAAACTTATCATTGCAACTAAATATTCTTATGAACTGAAGTGGGGGAAATCTAAACGAATTAAAAACTAAAATAGCTAAATAACTAAAATAACTAAAAACCAGCTACTGCATCACTTAACAAATTGAAAATGATAATGAACATAAGCCAAAGCTGCTGAAGTCAATAACAAAACTGAAACTCACGTCCCTGACATTTTATTTTTCAATCTGAGAGAAAAGAAATGAATAAATATGTTACACAAACACTAAATTTACAGTGAAAGCTTTTCGAAGGAGCTTCTTCCTGAACTAGAGTATGCTCAAGGTTCTTTCTGAACTAAGAGGAACCCTGAAAATAAAGTGAAGCACGGAAAATTTATCAAAAAAATATATTTATATCAATACTATACCTAAAAGTGCTAGCCTACATGGGTAGCAAATGGCTGGATTATCTCCTGTGAGAATGATGTAAGTATGCTTCAGCTGGCTAATATTTCTGTCCTGTAAGAGGATAAAGATTTAAGTATTTGTGGCTAAGTTCATTGGCCCTTACATGTGACAAATTGTAAAGATGCACCAAAGCATTTTCCTGAATCAAGTCCTAATTACTACATTTTTTTGACTGGATGCCCACCTGAGGGTGGAAACTTCAGTGTATAAAGGTGAAAAATGTTTACCTTTTTGCTCAATATATTTTTAAAACCTTAAAAAAACCCCAAACCCTCTCTTGAAAAGGTAATCAAGCTTACAAGCTCGGGGGGGGGGGGGGGGGGGAAGCAGGTAGAAGAGGAGGTGGGGGAGAAGACGAAGGAGTGGGGAAATAATTTTATTGCTTTTTCTCCTTGGTTATTTATTTTTGTCTTGCAGGAAGGAAGGATATGTTAATCTTATTGCTGTCTGGAAATAAATTAATTGTAGAGCGTTGCTCCTCCACCCCTTTCTTGAAAAAATCTTTAATCCTTAAACAAGTCCTAGTGCTATGGTACCTGTCAAAGAGACTTCCTGTCAGGTTAGTCAGACTCTTCCAGCATCAGTCATCTAAAGAAAGTATAGTACAGCAAGGCTGTACTATACTTTTGTTACCAAGAGTCAAAGTTCTCCATAAAAGTAGTATACTGTTATTATAAATGCTTAATCTTGAGATAATTACATATTCTTATGTTATTAATAATTATGCCATAGTAGCATTACTCTATCAATATCTCTCAAAGTTTATTTCTGCAGTTATCATTGGTGTAAGTGCGTTCAAGTCTCTTGCCCTGGAGCTGGTTGAACAAGGTAGTAGCAACTGCATTAACCCTGCAACAACTTCAATCTGCTTGGGTGCTGTGCATCGTGCCTGTACTGGGGCCATGCAGAATTTTCACTGAGATTTAGAGTCTGTAAAATTTTTTAACTATAAATCAAACAAACACTTCTAGCTTATGCGTTACTGACTTAGATGTGCAAAAGATATTACCTTACTGTCTTCCCAGTGTAGTGAGTGGAGGAGACAGTAGATGAGAAGATCCTCAGGCCATGTGAGTGCAGTGACTTCTAGCTGTTGAAATAAGACTTGTAGCTTCGTAAAAATAATTTTGTTTTCTTCCGTTTCTGTATTCACAAACTTCTTTTGACTGTTGTTCTTCAAAATGGTCACCATGATAATGCATAGTAAGTAGAAACTAGTGGTGCTTTGCTCTTCTCAGATTAAAAATGCTGAATTCCATAAAGTATTTTCCGTTGTCTGTAGTGTGTTGACTGCGATGCATGCAACAAATGCTTTCTGCCTGATGCAAAGGGAGCTGAAAGAAACAAATGCAATATCATATTGTGGAATTGTAGGCTCGTTAGCTGTGTGATAATTCAACAGGAACTTCCACGTATTTTGTGGCCAGTGTTCTTGCTTATATACACAAGCATTCTCCTATATTAATTATGTAAAAGCATAGTTGTCCCTTTCTGTGCATATTGATGAAGTGAATTGTTAATGAACAGAAATGAAAAGTGGTGTATTATATGACAAAGTAAGTAGCTGATATGAAAGGGAGATGGAATATTCTATGCAATCTCCTCTCATTTTATTCCTACTGTGAAAATGGATCAGAGTTGCATACTAATAATACAGTGAATATAAATTCATATGCTGTGTGTGATCATCTGAGAAGTGTTTTTAAGAAATTTTAAATGCATGTCCTGAGGTTCCCATCCCAATCAGCTATGTGTATGGTGAGGAAAACCTAGTTTAATATTTTCATTTATGTCTTCAGACTTTCTTCAAGTACAAGTAACTCACCTTAAAAATCATACCAAAATCAGATAATGATTTTGCAGAAGGTTGCACAGATGCTTAATGATCAAGATAGAACCATGATACTTTTCAGTCATTCCCATGTCAGGTATTTGGGCTTTTTAACACTCAGTTAAGTCTAAGCTTTCTGGATATATCCCTCAGTAAAGAGGAAAACCACAGAAATATCTTTTCCTAGGGTTTTTTTTTTGAGTTTTTGTTTGTTTTTTTGTTTGAAATGCCTATTTTTAACATAATTAATGAAAGTCTTCCTGGTGAATGAAGATGTTCTAAGTTTTTTATTAGCTGTATATTTAGGATGTTTAAGTATTCTAATGGCACTGTCTACTTTCCAATCTCTGTTTTTTACAGTGGTGGAGTTAAAATCTTAGGCTGCTTTAAAAGTTGCTGAGACAAAGGTGGTTAAAGACCTACAGGAAGTTCTCGAAAATGCATTCAAGAATGATTGATAGTAATTCTCTGAGTCCTCTGGGATGACTTAATTTACTCTAGTGTAATCTGGAAAACAGAATTAGACCACCCTTTGAAAACTCCTTGCTGAACTTCAGAGTACAAATTTCCCTCTTCACAGTAAAATACTTTTCATATTCTCATATTCATATATTCATATTCATATTTTCATGTTCTGTTTTTACTAACTTTGGTACCTGAGGGCAGAATGTAAAGCTTTAAAAGTTTTCACTGTCTTATTTGCAAGGAAATCTCCCCATGATTTCATCGAACTAGTTGAGCTCCAGTTGTTTGTTCCAACCTCAGCCATTCTGCTACCCTGTGTAAGGGGCAAGAAAAGCAAGTGTGGATTCCCAGGGGATAACAGTGTTTTTACCGTTCAACTGTGACTTTGCTACTGTAAAGAAGCACTCACAACCATTAAGGTGTTACTATTAACTGGCCCTGTAAAGGCTCTTGATTAAACACAAACTGGGTCCAAAAGAAACCTCTCAAAGCACTGCAGAGATACAGTCTATTGACTGTTTAATCTGAACAATCATTAGTACGTATTTATCATAATATCCTTACTTCTGAATTCATTGATGAGCTAATGATTCTTCAATTGTATCTTGTCTTCATTCATGTATTCCAAATCAGTTTTTCTAACATTTCAGGTTTTGTGGCCTTTTGAAATTTTAACTTTAATTTTTTCTTTCACTAACACTGTAACTCTCCACTGAACTGAATTTGTTAAATATTTAATCTTCATTATAAAACCCACTCATAATCTCTTTTCCAACTTAAAAATATGACACTACTCTCCACTTTTGCTTTCATCCTCTCACATCAGAGGTTGCTACTTTGACCTTGTCATCATTTTATGATGTATGTATTTTCTAGATTTCTTTTTGTCATTTGATCATTGATCACTTCCGCCCCTCTTTACAACAGATGTGCCAATACCAATTAATCCTGAACTGCTTTTTATTTTGTGACCTTTAAAAAGGCCACGACACATGATTTATTCACTTCTGCTGTGTGTGTTAAGGTAATGTTTTACTGTGGTAGAATCATAGGCCTTCTCTGATCTGGTAATTCATTTTCTTTTTGCTAAATAAAAACTCATCAAGAACTATAGACATTCTCACTCCAGTGGAGACTAGTAAATGTTATCTGCAGAACCGTTCTGTTTGATTTCCTAATTTTAATTGCTTGAGACAATTCCTCATGCTTAGAGCAAAAGAGACTTCCAGACACAATGGAGTGAATGTGATTCTGCTGCAGAGAGCAGCAGGATCTGGGATGCAGAAGTGAGTGGAGAGGGAGAAGGCAGGTGTCACGATTGCAGTGAGTGGTGTGGTACTGAAGAACTCCAGGGAAGTGGAAGAGAAAGAAAAGGAGGAGCTGGAGAATATCTTCATGTGGAAAATCAGAACACTATTTTTAAAAGGTATGACATTGGTCTGTTTCTTTATTCTTTTTTTTCTTCTTTTTTCTTTTATCTGATTTCATAAATGTATTTTACTGGTTTTGTCTATTATATTAAAATTCCTAATGTAATAGTTGTAAAAATTTTCCTCTTCATATTTTAAATAGATGAAGTAATTCAAATATTTAGAAAAAAATTGCACTTTTTAGGTCATTTTTTAACCAAAGGATCATTACCTCCTCTCTTGAGTAAGTACAGATACTCGTGTTTTTATGTTAATCTGTTTCTCTACATTGATAGTCATGCTCTTTATATGACTCAAATAGACTTCACAGGAAACAGATTTTCCTGGAGGGGCTGAAGAAGGAAAACAATGATAACATTTTTACCATTGGAAACAACTACTATTTGACCCACTGGTAAGTTCTGGCCTCTATTTCATGTGATATTTGGAGTCCATACTTCTGACTTGAGAAAACTAAAACTAAATACCAGCCTGTCAAAAAGAGTATGGCTCAGAAAGTCAGAGTTTCAATTTGTTTCAGACCACGTATATTTCTCTTAGTACCTGTTACCTTGGTTTAAGGATTATTTTTATAATTTCTTTATGTAAATTTCTGGAACCTGATAAAATATTATGCAGTAAGCAAAGTGCATGGGCTAAAGTTTGAAGTCCTATCTCAAAAGAGAATTTATAAATGTAAATAAAAGAAATTATTTGGGAATATAACATTGATCAAATCAACAAAAGATGTTATTGATTTGTTGTATTCAACAAATGCTGAACTTGACATAGCAATTTTCAATAACGAAATGCAAGATTTTGCTACTCAAACTAAAGAAAGACTTCTGTTAAGGATGTTTTACATGCTGGGATTTAGACCAGATCAAAGCATTCCAGATTCAGTAAAGTGCCTCACTGACTGTCAGGCAAGTGTCACCCAAGTAAAATGAAATGCATCCAGGCTAATGAAATCCTTGCCTTTTGGTTATGCCTATGGACAGCTGTATTTGTGAAGCTATAGATGTCAAACTATTTTAAACTGAACTAGGATGACCTGTAATTTAACATAGCCTCACAGGCTTCTACTCAAAAAGATGAAGATTAAAAATATTGGGTCCTGTTTCATTCCCTGAATCTAAAAGCTGAAAATCTTACGTGAATGTTTGCATGTTATAACAGTATGTGCTAAACCAAATACATGCTAGCATATAACAGTATATGCTAACCCCTTCTCTCTTCTAATGTCCTAATTGGAAAACATGTAGATGGGCATTAAAAGCCACTGTGCCCTTCTAACATACAGCTGGATACTTCAACTCAGATGTCACATATCAGCTACCCTGCAATAACTGTTCACATGCATATTCTGAACTTCAGGCAAATATGGAATAATGCAATGTGACCTGAAGTTATTGACTTTAAATTAAATTGAATTACTTCACTTTTGTTTTGAACTATGAGCATACACATGGACAAAATGAACTAATCAAAGAGTATAATTTAGTGAGGCAGATAACTGGTTGGAGGGACTGGCCTTTATATCTTTTTCTGAAGAAGAGAAGAGGTAAGGATGACGAAAAACAAGTGATGAATGTTTGTCCCATCTAATGAACTGGAAAGTGTTAGGCAGGAAACTAATGTAGGAAACTTACTGTCTGTCTAAGAAAACAGATGCTTGCAACTTGCTTTTACATAGTCTCTGACTCTGTCAATCTGCAGACCAGATTTCTGAGAAAGAAAAAATCCTATGACACAATTTTAGAAAGTGTTCTGCAGAAAAAAACTGAACTTAATGTGGATTAATTTCACTTAAGTATTATCTTTAATATTCATGTTCTGTAGCGCTCAGAACTACTAGTGAGAATTAAGAGAATAGTGTTGAACATGCAGAGCACAGGATAAGTCTTTGTATGGTATAACATATGCAAGAATTTCTTAAAGGAAAATTAGCTCATCAAAGCTATCCAGATTTAAAGAACTGCCATTTATCTCAGGAGTAGCTGTCATTAAGTGTCAGTATCCACCTTGGAAAAAAATGACATAGACCTCTGTAACAGGCATAATAGGCATTGGTAGCATGCAAGGGAGTATTTTTCTGAGGTAAAAATTACTTATACACACTTAATCATTTGCAGTCTGCCAGTCCAGGACATGCTGATAGCGATGACTCTAGATTTTGCTAATAACTGGAATGAAGGTTTTGAAAGAAAATGTACTACAGCTTAAAGAAACTTTACAATTCCTCACAGGCTTTGCTTGGTGGAACCTATAATTACATGTTCAACAAATAATTGGATCCTGCTGATAAAGAAGGATTTTTCTACCACCTGATTTGTTTGGTGTGAATTATAAGCAGTGTAACTATAATGCATTTCACATTCAGATAAATGATCATAAGAGGCTATGTTCTAAGACCGTCTCCCGGTGAATGACAGGTTTACTCCAGGGACCTAGAAGCATATTTCTTTGCATTAACAATATTTTGTAGATGGAATAACACCTTACCGTATTTTCCTAATTAAATTACCTTTAAGCTTTTCTGGGGATCAATTTTATATTGAAGCCACCTCTGGCTTACTTGGCTGTGCTGACCTTTTCCAAGTCATGCCACAACAGCTGGGCCTTTGTATTTTTTATTTTAAATTTTATTTACAGATTCAACAATTCCAGGAGGAAGACAAGGTACATTGAAACCTGTACCTTTGTCTGTAAATCTATTTGGGAACAAAATCAGAGTACCGCACTTTCCCAGAGGAGACCTCTTGAGAATCAATTTTGTAAAATACTCACATCTTGATAAAAGCGACTGTAAGAGTTGAGTTTTCAGTTGTGATGATTGGCCAAGAGGTAAAGAGATGAAGGCTGCTAAAGAACGCTTCTAATATAGATGTGTGAAGGAAGCAGAAAATAGAGATTTTAAATGGTTACATTTATTTACAGTGCAAATACAAGATTTCCATCTAAAAATAAAACTAAAAATATGGAATATGCAGTAACCATAAGGGCTTATTTAGTATTAATTCTCTCTGTTCTTATTTCTTATATTCACATTCCACAGTTGTAAATTGGGTATTTCACTCTTTGCCAAACTTTTCCACAGCTCTGTCCATGCCTAGCCCTCTTGGCTGGACCTGTACTTGAGTTACACTTGCTGCTGGAGTCAGTGTCCCTGTGGTATAAGAGACTCTTGAAAAGAGGGATATTGGTGCAGATCAGGAAGATCTCCTGTCTTTCCATCCATTGAAACTAGAAGCAGTTTTATTCAACTTAGATTTCCTTAGATGCTCATGTCATCCAAGTCACACTTGTATCATACTCAGGCTGTCACAAAATTTTTCCTAAATGGATTGTGGACTGCAAAATCCTAGATGTATATGCTTCTTCTTGAGATAACGTAGACACCAAATAGAGTGCAATTATGCTCCTGGCTTAGGAAAGGAAACAATGTTAAATGGCTCACCCAGTCTGCAAGCTAATCGATGTCATCACTTCTTTGTCATCTCAGAAAATAATGAATGTAAAGCCATGATACAAGGATGAGAGCCAATTTCAGCTGGGTTTTATTTGTTTGTTTATTTGTTTGTTTGTTCCAAGTTGACATTCTTCTCATTCTTGTCTGACAAGTACGATGTGTAGGAGTCAAACACTTATGCACCTATGCAAGTATATTTGATTTCTAGATCAGTAGCCTCCTTTTAATATACCAGTATAATCCATCCTCCATTATTAGGTTATCATGAATCAGGAATGTGAGAATACAGTCTAAGCCCTTTGTTACCTTTGGTAATTCATCCTGCATTTTTAGTTCAATTCTTCTTTTGATGTTTCAGTCTCTTTTGATGTTTCAGTCTTTTTCATACAACTCCACAGTAAACCTGTACATTTTTTGGCTATGTGCCCAGTGTCTTTGGGAAAAAACCAAACAAAAAAAAATAGGAGAAAAAAAATCTTACCTTTTCCAGGCCTTCAATGTGAATAAACTGTTAAAACAGTGGTGCAAGCAACACAGCTTTGTACTTTTGTGTTTTGACATTTTATGTGCAACAAATATTGACTTCAACATTCCCTTGACAAAGAATAAAAATTTGTTTTGTGAATTGTATTGACAGCCTAAGTAGGTTCTTTCTTTTTCACTTCAGTAGGCTTCTCTAACTTCTTAACTCAATCTTGAGGGTTTTAAATATTTACCTCTCATATCTAGATATATTTACTGCACAACATATATTTTGCAATGCAAGAGATATAAAGGTTCCCATGCAATCAAATTATTGAAAAACTTCATGAAACACCCAAATGATCAGTAGCTATACAATCCATCCCTCATACAATGGATCATAAAATGCATAGTTCAGACTTCAGACAAACTCATTTGCCGTACCTTTCAATCCCCAGTATGCAAGTCTGCCCTGTGACATTGAGGTAAATAAAGAAATTTTAGAAATCTGTTACAATTAATTTTATTTGGTGGAATAGGAACTTTGGTTTCATAAAATGCATTTTGTATCACAAAACTTACCAGGCAATCTTGCAAAAACACATGCACACCTCTGTGCCTCTAATTTTGACGGCAAACAGATCAGGACAAGAAAAATCTCCTGGAATCATAGAATGATAGAATAGTTAGGGTTGGAAAGGACCTCAAGATCATCGAGTTCCAACCACTCTGCCATGGGCAGGGACACCTCCCACTAAACCATGCCATCCAAGGCTATGTCCAACCCCACCTTGAACGCCGTCAGTGATGAAGCATTCACAACTTCCCCGGGCAACCCATTCCAGGGCCTCACCACCCTTACAGTAAAGAATTTCTTCCTCATATCCTATCTAAACTTCCCCTATTTAAGTTTGAACCCATTACCCCTTGTCCTCTCACCACAGTCCCTAATGAAGAGTCCCTCCCCAGCACCCCTATAGGCCCCCTTCAGGTATTGGAAGGCTGCTAGGAGGTCTCCATGCAGCCTTCTCTTCTGCAGGCTGAACAGTCCCAATTTTCTCAGCCTATCTTCATATGGGAGGTGCTCCAGTCCCCTGATCATCCTCGTGGCCTTCCTCTGCACTTGTTCTAACAGTTCCATGTCCTTTTTATGTTGAGGACACCAGAACTGCACACAATACTCCAAGTGAGGTCTCACGAGAGCAGAGTAGAGGGGCAGGAGCACCTCCCTCGACCTGCTGGTCACTCTCCTTTTGATGCAGCCCAGGATACGGTTGGCTTTCTGGGCTGCAAGCGCACACTGCAGGCTCATGAATATTATTTAATGAATCATAATTTGATTAAAACACTTCTGGATACTATCTTTAACACTTCATCTGGAATATATCCACTTTCCTAATATGGTAAGTTTTCCAAAGACTATAGCATTGAGTTAGATTTCATATCTCATAAGTCAGACTTTAGAGGACTGTGTCTCAGCTCATTTGGATCTCATAGACTAAATAGGCCAAGATAAGTTTTGAGGGGTTTTTGCTTGTGGAGTCATTTATATTTGACTAAATAAATTGAGATGAAAATTGGCATCCTTTTTCAAAGGCTAATTCAAGAAACTTCACAAGTCTTCCTTTCTTCCTGCTATCCATCAACATTTTCCGAAGCCATCTGGGTTTCATTTTGAGCTCTAGGTGGTTCAATCAAAAAGGATAAAACCTGTTCAGATTCTTTGTAACTGGGAGAAAGTGTGGTAACAGCCACTCTTGGTTAAAATCAATTTGGTGAATGCACCTGTGGCAGTCAGGGGAGCTGATTAACTCCTATCTATAGTTTTCCAGTATACATACTTAGATCAGGTGTTTGTCTTCTAACACGCTGCTTACAGTGAAAATTCATGCTTTATCACTTAAATCTGCTTTGCAAAGAAATTAAGCTTTTGGTGCATGTCTTGGCATCCTAACCCTGTGACCCAGAAATTCCTCTGGTCAAATCTTTGCTTTTATGCTGCAGCTCCCTAGGTACAGTGGCCTTGGAGATATTTCTGGGCAGAAATTGTCTCCCCTACAACCTCTGCTTCACCTGTCTGCTGTTTTCTCTGTCTCATGCTTTATGCAGTAATGAACTTTTGAATGTCTGAAGTAAAAATATTGTACCCCAATAATGCAAGGTTACAATGAATAGCAAGATCATTTAGTAATGGCTGGCTTTACTACTGACTATGTTTCTCAGCCTTTTCCTGAGAGTGCAGTCCCCTTCTGTTCCATTTAAGCTTATCTTTCAGAAGGAGTTTGGTTCCTTCAGAGCTGTGGACCAAGTTGCTCAGCTGAACTTACATATGCTTCCTTCTCTGCCCTAAAGACAGGGAACTGCAGGGAGCACCAGCGTGCAGCTAGTTCACTGGCTAGCACGAACACTTGCTTCTAGCAATTGCAAACTGTTCTCTCTTCCCTCACCCTGAAGGACTGGGTTTGCTACTAGACACTCCTGAGCACAAACCATGGTTTTAAAAGGAAGTTCAAATGCTTCTAAAGTTACAGAATAGCAAAATAATAAAAAAGTTAAGCTTCTACAGTAACCCCCTGCTCTGAAATAGTCCGATTCCTGTAGTCTCATTTGACAACGCATAGTCGAGGAAATCACATGCTAGCAGCTATAGTTAAGAGATACTTTCTATTCTATAGAATATATGGATCATGAGAATTAAAGAATACTGACTATTTACAACCACCTCTAATGTAAATACCATCATACAGATGGTCTCATACAGTACTCTATTTCCAGTTGTATGGGAGTTTAATGTTTGCTATACAAGTTTCCAGGAATTAAAACAAGTAATTGTTTGAGCATCAGTGAAGAAATAAATGCCTCCTGTGACACGGGCAGGCAAGAATTAACTCATCTTAGAGATCATAACAAATACTGTATACGTATTTACATAATGAAAAGTGAAGTCTAGTATTGCAGTCCTGCTGTGATAACCTAGGAAAATCTGAGAATAAAACCAATGCAACAGCACTGACTCCAGCCCAGACTGGAGGATCAGTGAGTGTCGATAGTTTACAAACAAATGTGTGGCTCTGAGAGATTGATTCCAAATACCCACCAGTGCAAGTCAAATGGTCTATGGTATAATCATCAAAGTAACACTGTTACAGGACAAGATGGGTAAAATCAAGATTGGAGTTTGCTACTTTGCTTTTGAAACACTGGTAGGAACACACTAGGAGAGTATTTCTGTGACTCCAGGAAAATTTAATTTTTTGCTTTTACTTTAAGTTTCCCAATACCAAGTAACTGCTAGGAAACACTTGCAGTATAACTAAAGGGGAATGAAGTATAATACAGAGTTATAAAATACTCCAGTGTTAACTGTGGAGCACAGTAGTTTAAAAGCTATCACTAGTGCCAAGAACTGAAAATGCTGCAACATTCTCAATTATTAACTTTCAGTAACTTTCATCTAGAATTTAAGTTTTTCTTCTTTGGCAAAACAGAGAGCTCTTGCCTGAAAAAGCTATATAATATTGTTTTAAGATCAAAGACTTTGTTTTCAGAGTTAAAAAATCAATCTATGTTGAAGGCAGCCATAATTTTTACTCTATAGCAACATATGTTATTTATTGGCACTGTTAACTGTAAATAAAAGTAATAAATATTAATTTTAATGTTGTATACAAAACTGAATGAGAAATAATACACTAGCTGAGGCAAAATCAATACATGCTATATTCACTCAACTTCAGAAAACCCCTCAGTAATTCTTAGATTTCTAGGACTGAATATGTGTTAAAGGCATTGTCCTGTTTCAGCTCTAAGAGTTATTTTTCTTCCTAGTAGCTGGTACAGTGCTGTGTTTTGGCCTTAGTCTGGGAATAATGTTGCTAACACAACCATGTTTTAGTTGTTTGCTGAGTAATACTTACTCTAAGCCAAGGACTTTTCAGTCTCATGTTCTGACAGTGAGGAGGGGCACAAGAAGCTGGGAGGAAGCAGAGACAGGACACAGGCTAGCCAAAGTGGCATTCCATAGCACAGCACATCACACCCAGTATATAAACTGGGGGGAGTTACCTGGAAAGGACTGATCGCTGCTTGGGTTGGGCTGGGAATCGGCGGGTGGTGAGCAATTTTATTGTGCATCACTTGTGTTTTCTGAGCTTTTACTTCTTCTCTTGTGTCCTATTATTATTATTGTTATTGTCAATATTCTATTATCACTATATTTTACTTTATTTTAGTCATTAAACTGTTCTTAACCCATGGGGTTTGCATTCTTTTGACTCTTCACCCCATCCCTCCAAGTGGGGCAGAAGGTAAAGGGACAGGGTGTGAGGAAGTGGCTACATGGTATTTAGTTCCCAGCTCGGTTTAAACCACGAAAATCAAGATAAAGGTTCATCAGTAGTATTAGAAGCAGCTTTTTTAAAATATGTATTTTCCATTTTGAGGGGGGATGATATGTAATACATGCACTCATATCCCTCTAATTATCTCACCAGTGTTCTAGTTTATCCTGCAGTACATGTTTTGGTGGAAGGGAATTTCACAGTGGATCTCAGATGTCAGCAGCCGAACCTGTAATAAGTTCAGATGGAGATAGTCTTTACTGAGTTTCTAGGAAACATACATTCACAGATATTCACAAAATAAAAGGAACCTGTATAAAGTGTTGAAAGATATTTTTCTGAGAATAATGCCACAGTGGCTGTTTTCCATTAGCTTTAACATGGTTGCAGATGTGGCAGCACACAAATACAACAAAGTTCATATTCTTTTAGGATTTGTGAATGCAATACCATACATTCATTAATGAGACAGATAACTAGAAGTGGTTTAGTGACAGGAAGATGTTCTTGCTCCCAGAGCTTTTGTCTTTCATTTAATATCATATATCTGTCTTAATCTGATTTTTTAATCTGAGGATTAAAAGTTTTGTCTGAGATGACTAAAAGTAATTAGCAATCTAATATACAAAGGATGGAATTTATTTTTACATTTTCAACACCTGAATTTGGGTGCCCAAGTGCAGACATCTACATGTGAATGAAATGCCTCAACTTTCCCAAGGGTCCCTGGACATCTTTTAAGCCAGTGAAGTCTGGAGAAATACCCAGCTCACCCTTAAGTTGGGAGTTCCATCTGGCCTGTTGAGTTGTCCCAGGCTTCCTTTCCTTGTACTGTGTTTGAGTCTAATTTAGCTATATACCTTTTCCTTTGTGTTATCTGGGTATCCTGTGTAAAGACCACCTGCAGCTGAAGTAGGATATTGGTGTTTCTTATGGCCTATGCCAAAGCTGTCAGACCCATGCACTGGAGCTGGATACGCTAGGGTTTTTACACGATATTAATTATGGGCATCTGAACTTGTCCTTCAAGTACTGTAGATTGTGGTAAAAGCTTAAATACCTAGTTCCCATAAAGACATCTACATCTAGCTCTCCAAACATATAAAATTAATCCCCTCCATTTTTAAAGATAATAACTGCCATCATATTTAGATCACTTTGCAGGACCAAAAATAATCGCACAAAGATTAGCAAAACTACTTTGGTTAAAATAACATAGACTTGAAAACCCAAGTCCTCCTCCTTAGTTTTCAACCCTATCTATCTAGACAAAAACTTCAGTGCAACCTTTTGTCACATCTATTTTTTTAGTCCTTATTTCTACTAGTTTTATTGTGCAAATAAAGCAAGTAAAAATTCTTTCCAGTTCATAAGATGTCAACCACATAATTTATTTTCATCCTTTATGCCTAATCACTCAAAAGAAAAAATATAAACAAAGTCAGGCTATATCTCTTTTAGTAATTTTTCTTTCTTTGATTATCTACTATGTTTAAGTTTCTTATCTCAAGAAATCATATCATATTAGTTTCCCTTATTAGTTGTTAGTTCTAGTACTCATAACAGCTTGAATTTGACAGATCAGATTTGGTGAATGTTAGTAAGCTAAAGTCAGTAGAACATCTGTCCAAATAATTTATTACAAATGCAGCAATTTTATATGGATTTCGATGCTATTGGAAGCCATTAGAGAAGTTACCTTGCAGCAATAGAAAACATTAACACTTTTTAGATGCTGGGTTTGACAGTTTCAAATGCTGGGATTTATATAATATAATCAGACATTATGGTTTGATTGTGCTATGAGTATATTTCCTTATTTCTTTTATAAAGGCAATTTTTCTTATTTCTCTCTAAAGCGAGCAAACCGCATTCAGAAAACCTAAAAAAGAGATTATCCGCCCACTCTGGTCTTCAGCTTCACTCTGGTATGTACATTATGCTTTTTTGTGTGCTGTGCAACATTGTCAGAGAAGCTGTGTCTATTGTGTCACACTGAAAGTATGAATAGTCTGGTATTTTATCTCAATGGTGGCCAATAATTGGTGCCAAGGAAATAAAAAAGCTCAGAGTATGTACCCAATATATTCCCTTAGTTTACAGCCATCTCCTGCTCAGAGATTTACAGGAACTGTTTTGTAGCCGTTTCACTAGTAACAGTTTGTGTTCCATGCCTTTTCAAAAATATAATTGACAATGTTTTACCATAATGAAAAATATTATCTTTAAGTAGACATCTGAATTGGATACTTTGTTCACTCCCACCTGGATGTCAGAAAGCTGAACATCTAACTGGTCTTTACAATTTCTCATTACTTTTTCCGTTCCTCAATCTGGCAGACTGTAGTTTTATTATAACAATGTTAAAACTGGCTTTTTATCATTCCAGTGAAAAAAAGCAATATTTTTTAATTCTAAGGGGCAGGTGAATTAATAAAATAACAGTATGTACTTACCATAAGTAAAAAATGTGTATCAGATAATATGTAAGATAGGTGTTTGATTAGTCAAAGCTCTGCCTTCTGCAAATCCCAAAGGTACAACTGGAGTGGCCTATCTATTTTTATGCACAAGAAAGTCTATTCTAGTGTACAATTTCAGACACTTGAGAAAGTAAAATATTGAAATTTCCAAATCCAAAGTGGAAACAGAATTTTTTTGCTCCAAAATGCCTATTTTTTTCATATAGGTTTACCAGTCCATTTCTTGTAGGATTCAGGAGAAACCTAAGACAGCTTTGCCAATCTGCTGTTTAAATAAGCTGTTTAAGACATGTTAAATCTAGAGTCATTCAGTATTAGTGTTGTGGTGAAAAGTTCTCCAAAATCAGTTCAGCCAAATCAGTTCAAGTAATGCCTTCAGGTCATTGGTATCTGATAATTCATGACATCATTTGGAAAGAAGATATGTTATATAGGTATTGGTTTATATTACAACCAGCCAACAGCATGTACTCCAAAATCTCAGACTTTTATTTTTTTTTTTTTCTGAGTAGCCAAGAGTATCCCTTTTTTAGCTAACAATACGGATTTGGTTAGGAATTCAAAATAGAATTCCCCAAAGTTTCTAGCACTCAAAGAAATGGCAACAGACTTCAACAGAGTTGAAAATGGCTTTGAATCTGGTAGATAAAGCAGCTCCTGATATAATTTCCTGACTGTCCCATAGGGGAGTTTAACCTCATGTGAATCAAATACAAACAGAGAACAATACATATATTGCATTTTCAGCATTGAAGGTTGATTTTATTGCTATTCTCCATAAGAATGACACTTTATCTCATTAGTCTAAGAGTTAGTGGCTGAGATGCTGGACTCCTTACCAATTTTTCATTTGGTAGTGATATTTCTACTAAGTCAAGCAAACAAGATATCATCAGCTTTCCTTCATCTTAGCAAGAAAGTGCAACCTGTGAACCTGCTCAAAGTGGAGAACAGAGAATACTCCAGAATTTAAACCTTTGCAGGGCCTTGGAACAGTTTGGAGGGTAAGAAAGCTCAAAGTAGAGATTCATGATCATCTTTAACTTGGCTGTCATCTCTATGTGAAGTGTTATATTCCCACAGGAGGAGAACAAGGAGTTACAGACATTAAGAATATGTATTCTACTGGACAGATTCAGAAAACTGCACCGTCCTTATAACCTCTGTGATTTGATTCTTGCAATTTTTCAGTTCTTTCAATTAGCTTCAGAAAAGTATATTTTACATCAATGTTTAACCCTTTGTTTAATCCTTTTCAGCCACCATGAAGGTAGTTCAGCCAAAAAACCTTACACTTTGGAAGATGACAGAATCTTGGAGCATACAGAGAGTCTAAGAATACTCAAAATATCTCTAAAATCAGTTCATTCCACATTTGTGTGGACTATGGAAAAACACAGATATATCTAAAAAGTTTACCATATACAGAAAAAAAAAATAATGGAGAAAACCTTGTTTTGTTTAAAGTTGCTGTGCAAGAACCTCATTTGTCAAGTTTCAAATAACTTCTCTGAGGCTTTTCAGATTAAAAGCTAAAAATCTCACTTCCACTCTCCTGAACTTTGTGACACCCCCTTTTTGAACACATTGGAAATAGAATACACACATAACGTTCCAATAATACTTGTCTCAGATATTGCAAACTTAAAGCTGAGAAATAAATTTTTAGACAAATCAGGTGTTTTATCCTTTCTGTATCAATCCATACTTTTCTGTACTTTACTTAATACCCAAATTCCAAACAAAAATTACTGATCTTTCAAATACTGGTACAAAAATATGTTCGCCTTTTGTGACAATACAAAATGCTAATTTGTAATAATTTCAGTAAAGCCATTGAATAGATGCAGCAAACAAGAAACTTTGGAACAACAGGATTTTTGGATAGAGGCACCATTATGACAAAATATTTTACTCCCTGCTCTGCTGACCAGTAGCTAGGGATATTTCATCTGATACTGCCTGAAATCAGAAAGGACTTTCTTTCCATAAAAGCTAATGTTGTAGCAATGCTAGAGGAAAATAGCCCAGAGCAGCAGAATTAAGGAAAAAGCTATGAAACATCAAAAAATTTGGTGCTGTTGAATAGTAGCAGGGAAGAAGCATATCCCTAAAATCAAGCAAATTTTAAGCAAGTAATGGGGTATAAAG
The DNA here is from genome assembly GCA_039720435.1 of Amazona ochrocephala. Classification (NCBI taxonomy): domain Eukaryota; kingdom Metazoa; phylum Chordata; class Aves; order Psittaciformes; family Psittacidae; genus Amazona; species Amazona ochrocephala. Next base: position 40,154,337 of record CM077884.1, on the reverse strand, counting down.
CAAAAGAAGAAGCTGTATAGATTTAGCAAAGAATATCATGGAAAACAAGTAATAAAAAACAAAGGATGCTTCAGAGCAGTAGGATGAGCTGACTTGAATCATTAAACAGAAGTTGAGAAGAAATTAACAGAAATTTTCCAAACCAGAAATTCTACAGCTGGGGTTGAAGTAGTTTTGGCAACGGAGCAGATTGTTCTTAGGATATTGGAAAACAGTTTAAAGAACCTTCTACATTTATAGAACACTCCTGAGCTAAGAGACTGGTTCCTTTGTCAGGTTTGTTCAGCAATTTATTGTCATGACTAAGGCTAGAAAAAGGAGGTCACCTTACTTGAACTCTCAAGTTTCATACCATGCCACAATGCTGAGAAAATCAATAAAAATACTAATGAGTTGTATCTCATTCAGGTTGCTGAAAAAAAAAATAAAATCTTTGTGATTGAGTGCCTAGGAAGTATACAATCTAAATTATTCACATGAATCAACAAAGGAAATTGTCTTACAACAAATAATACCTCTAACTTGTCCAAGATGTCACATTTGAGTAACTATACTTAAAATACCATATATTTTCATTGCAAAAAGTCAAATACGTAGGGGGCAGAACACGTAGTACTTATTAACTCAGTTGTTGAAATATTAGTGCAAATCGTGGAATCAAACTGGTTTGGGTTGGAAGTAACCTTAAGACCACCTCTAGTTCCGATCCCCCTGCCATGGGCAGGGGCAACTTCCACTAGACCAGGTGGCTCAAAGCCCTGTCCAACCCGGGCTTGAACATTTCCAGGGATGGAGCAATCACAGCTTCTCTGGACAACCTGTTCTAGTACCACACCGCCCTCACAAGAAAGAGCTTCTTCCTAATATTTAAGAAAAATCTCCTCTCTCTCAGCTTAAAGCCACTGTCTCTTTCTCCCCCACCCCATTACTTGCACTTGTAAAAAGTCCCTCTCCAGATTTCTTGTAGGCCCTCTTAAGGTATTGGAAGGCTGCTACAAGGTCTCCCTGGAGCCTTCTCTTCTCCAGATATTAACTAACAACAGAAAATTGACAGGTAGCATGTTTTGCATATTTTGTCCACCCAAAGAAAGCAACTGAAAAACAGCAAAGAACAAAAAAGAGGACTGTTTGCTGTTGAAACTATTTTCCACTTGTTTTCTTGTTGGATGGGTTGTGCAGCTGGCTTGTGTTAGGAGAGAGTCATTTCTGATTGGTTTCAGCAGGTTTTGGAAACATTTAGTGGTTTCTGTTTATTTGTTTGTTTGTATAGCTCTTTAATGTGTTTGAGTCACTGTTTTCCTTTTCTGAAGTCCCTTAACACATCAATTATTTTACAAACTCTTCTTAATCTTGACCATTTGGTACATTTGTTCTTTGAAAATAAGGCTGGCTACCTGTTATTCTGAATGAGCACATATTTTAAGGCTGATGAAAGCAGGTGCTTCTTTTGACAGTATGCAGACTAATAGTAATGTGATGAAAGTGAAAGAAAATACATCCTTACACAGCCTGATCTCAATTGTGTCACCTAAATTCTCCAGAATTCCTTTGATGTTAATAGCACATTTCCTGTAGAGATGTACATTGTGTCTAGTATTAAAACCTGCTCCTCAGTATTTTCATTTTGTTTAAAGAAGAGAGAAATTTTATTGCATTTGTTGAAGAAATTATGCACTTCTGATAAGGCAGAAGTACTGTTACGTTGCTTTCCCTATCTAGGACAATGATATACATGTGTAAGGATATAATATGCAGCTGTTCAAAACTAAGAATGTTCAGCATAATTATTAATTCAAGTGAAATTTAAAAAAAAGCATGTAGATTTAAATAAGTTACTATCTTATAACTGCTAGAATATTAAAATCATTCTGCTATCTGTGATTGAATTGTAGAGTTAACCAGTGGTGTTAGGAAATTAAGTATTTATTATAGCAATTTGCTTTCATGAATATTGGCCATAAAGACTTACAAATTCAAATATGGAAGTTTTAACATCTTACATTACTTTCAGCACATTCAATAAAATATTATATTCTTCCATGATGTTTTGTCAGTATGCATAACTTCATTATCTCCATCTTCTAGACATATAGTGAAGCACAATGCTCTAAATTATGCTGATGATGAGCTTTCTTCATATATTCCTGATTCTTTTCACCAGATTTTACAAGTCCCAGGTCCCAGAGGAAATTCTTGGAAAACAGTTTAACAATGTTTTTGGAATAAAAACTACATGGAAGGATATCAGAACTTTATCCAACAAAAGGGTATGTTCATATAAGTATATAGAACTAAACCAGATGAGAGTAAATGTACTATATATGTTAAGTGTCTGGCCACACTCAGACCAATGTTAATATTCATAGTCTGGATGATAACAACAAAGGATTTCTATACTAAAAAGTGCTGTTACCAAAATGTACTAGAGTACAAATGTACAATGTACAATAATTAACAAATAACTGTAATTAAATGGGCTTTCACACTTTCTTATCATGACAATGTCTTTATTAGAATTGCTGTATTTCATGATAAACTTTTCAAATTATCAACAAAGTCCTTTCATCTTGTGCATTTACAAATTTATTTTCATTTATAAATAAATAAAAAAAAATCCTTTAAAGCTGAAATGTATCTTAAGAACATATAAAAAAGATCAAATTGTTGAGTCACCATTAAAGACTACCAGGTTTGACTTCATAATCGTCAAACATGCTGGTTAAACAAAAAACACAGACTTTTATGGGGCAAAACTAAATTAACAGAAGGGAGACATGGGTTTAGATTACAGAATTATCTTTAAGAAGTGTATGTAACTCAGAGCTACATGTTAAATTGATGCATTTGGGAAAACAGAGGAATGAATTGTCATGATTGGCAATATGAGTTAACTTAATTAAGGTGGCAGCTGGCTGCACTTTGATCTCTGAAGCAGCTCCGAAACTGTGTAATGATATCCTTTAGTTGATATTCCTTGAATAAATTATTTTATTTGGTTAGTTTTTCTCAGGCTGAAAGATGATATGAAGCTTTATTTGAATTCTGAGAAATGTAATTTATTTGAACCTGGGTGACTTCTTCTCTGTTCTAGCTGCAAATATTTCCACGTCAGTATGAACATGCTTATTTACCTGAAAAATCTGCCATTCTGTTAGCTCTTCAGCTTCCCAAACATGTGACTGTTGTTTTAAGCCATTATATTGTGGCCTGTCTCCTACTCATGTCTTTGGCTGGTATCTTTACAGCTATGGAGGGTAGCTATGCATGGCAATATGAATAGGTACTGTTTTAACTTGCAAGGTTATTTGGAATGTACTGTTTCATTGTCATATTTTAATTGGATATTTTTATTTCTTCCAGCTATCCTTAAGCAAAGTGGAAATAAAATAAAGTGAGTTTATTAAAGCAGCTGAGAATTGTTGTTTACCTGCTGAAGAGGTGAATAGAATCTGGATTGGTACTCACCATCAGTAGCTATGAAGAATTCTCACAAAAATCAGTAGGAGTTTTGAATAAAAATTAACAGCAGGGTAATGTCCTTAGTGGTTATTTCTGTTTCAGATGAATCTTCCTGTTCTGCATTACCACCTGTGCTGTCCTTTTTTTGACAAATTAAAAGGAAACATCACAGATATTTTAATAAAAATGTACAGAGTGCTGACAATATTTTGAAGGACAAGGCAGTGCCACAGATTTTTGAAATTCAGAGTAATGAAGAACAACTTTAAAATATTTCAGTCTCTGGGTTTATTGAACAGCATAATTCGTTCCCCTAAATAAATTAAAAACAAAGTAAAATAAGCTTTCAAAAAGCAGCAACAACAAAAAAAAAAACAACAGTAACAAAGCTGTAACATTTACTGGAGAAAGGCTCAAAGAGCAAATAATATATTTGGATGTTCTTCCATCATTTGTTACACTACTGAAAATAGTTGAGCAAGTTGAGCAAGAATGGACAGAAAGTACCATGAACAAAACTTTGTTCAGTAGACACTTTGCTACCAGTTTATTAAAATGCATCACTAATCCCAACTTCTTGATACAATTATGCTGACAGCTTTTATCATATTCTCAAAAAGCACTGAGTGATGTTGACTGAAAGGATTCAGGCATATTTTTGTTATTCTTATGCTGGACATATATTATTACTTTAGCATGATAGAGTATAAAAAAAACCACTTAAATATACAGACTTAAACTTGCCTCATTTGGTTGCAATGCTATGAGAATCTGTGTTATGTGTACAACTGGGTCTTTTATTTTGGGAGATAAAAACATTCAGTTTTCAATCAGATGAATCCTTTCTAAATACACTGTTGACGTCTGCTGTCAACCATCATCTGTGTCAGAATTAATAATCCAGACATTAACATAATATTATCTAAAGATAATCAGTTCATTTTTTGATGTTCCTAGATGAAGTTTATGACTTTTTGACTCCCATTTCTTGTCTTCAGCAAGCAAAATGTTACCTTCCAGTTACTGACGTGTGTAACATTGCTGGTTTGTAACAGGGGTACGCTGACTTCTTAACTACCAAAGTTTCACCCTTTCTTGTCACAATTTTTTTCCTCCTCTTGTTATGTACTCTTGCCTTCTCAGTCAAACACTGCATTAGCTCAGAGGGCCTGGAGGCCGAAGTTTGGTAGTGGAGCATTCCTCTTCCTACTTACACAAGCCAAAATAATCAACTAGTTCCCAAACTCTCTTTTATAATTATTTCCAACACCTTCTGCTGTCCATCTCCCACAGATTATGACATCCTTCTCTCTAAGTTGGAGAGACATCAATTTGATAGGTGGACCACTCGGTGGATAAAAAACTGGCTGGATGGCCGCACGGAAAGAGTAGTGCTCAGTGGCTCAGTGTCCAGCTGGAGACCAGTAACGAGTGGTGTCCCTCAGGGATCAGTGTTGGGACCGGTCTTGTTCAACATCTTTGTGGGTGACATGGACAGTGGGATTGAGTGTGCCCTCAGCAAGTTTGCCGATGACACCAAGCTGTGTGGTTCAGTTGATAAGTTGGAGGGAAGGAATGCCATCCAGAGGGACCTTGACATGCTTGTGAGGTGGGCTGATGCCAACCTGATGAAGTTTAACCATGCCAAGTGCAAGGTCCTCCACCTGGGTCGGAGCAATCCCAGGCACAGCTACAGGTTGGGCGGGGAGGAGATTCAGAGCAGCCCTGCGCAGAAGGACTTGGGGGTGTCTGTTGATGAAAAAATGAACATGAACCGGCAGTGTGCGCTTGCAGCCCAGAAAGCCAACCGTATCCTGGGCTGCATCAAAAGGAGAGTGACCAGCAGGTCGAGGGAGGTGCTCCTGCCCCTCTACTCTGTTCTCGTGAGACCTCACTTGGAGTATTGTGTGCAGTTCTGGTGTCCTCAACATAAAAAGGACATGGAACTGTTAGAACAAGTGCAGAGGAGGGCCACGAGGATGATGAGGGGACTGGAGCACCTCCCATATGAAGATAGGCTGAGAAAATTGGGACTGTTCAGCCTGGAGAAGAGAAGGCTGCTTGGAGACCTCATAGCAGCCTTCCAATACCTGAAGGGGGCCTATAGGGATGCTGGGGAGGGACTCTTCATTAGGGACTGTGGTGAGAGGACAAGGGGTACTGGGTTTAAACTTAAACAGGGGAAGTTTAGATTGGATATGAGGAAGAAATTCTTTCCTGTAAGGGTGGTGAGGCCCTGGAATGGGTTGCCCAGGGAAGTTGTGAATGCTTCATCCCTGGCAGCATTCAAGGTGGGGTTGGACATAGCCTTGGATGACATGGTTTAGTGGGAGGTGTTCCCTGCCCATGGCAGGGGGGTTGGAACTCGATGATCTTGAGGTCCTTTCCAACCCTTACTATTCTATGATTCTATGATTCTATGATTATGTCTGCTCTGCCTCCTTGCCCCAGAATTTCAACATCTGCTTGGCTCATCAGACACTTCCATGCACTCTGATATGGATCTGGATGTCCCTCCCAACAAACATGATCCTTAAGTGAGTGAATGTACACCAGCTAAATGAGTTTAATTTTTAAGGTGTATGTCTGTAGTGGATAACAGCTTCTGTGTTGCTGAATTGTTTTTGAAAAGCAGAACTTCTGTCAAACAATAGGAAATTGAATTAGAAAAGACCTTTAGATATATCTTGTCTGGTGTCTTATCTTTAAAATGTCATTTCTTATATATTCTTCTCCATGTATCTTGTTTTATCTTGTTACAGGCATGTTTCAGGGCATATGTATTTGTCTTTCTTGCAGTATCTTACCTAGTGGCTTCCTGCATTGTTGACTTTTGTTTTCTTGGAACAAATTATCTTGATTTTGCTGTACTATTTATTCTCTTACCTAAACATTCTCTAAAATTGTCAAATTTATTTTTTTTTGGTGACTTTGCTGCAAATTGCAAGAAATCCTCTTCTCCAGAGCAAGACATTAAGACGCAAATCCCTGTGTCCTCATTTGGACCCTGTAATCAATATCAGTGACTATGAACAAATAATTAAACTTTGGTATAAGTCCAATAGGAAACCCCAAAAAACTATCTGATCTTGAATCATACAAACCAGAGACAGGACTCATATTTCTCCTGTGTGTTTTGAATGTATTTTAAAGTGCTTCGAGGGAGCTGGCAAATGAAGTTGCTAAGCCACTGTCCATCATATTTGAAAAATCATGGCAGTCAGGTGAAGTTCCCGACGACTGGAAAAAGGGAAATATAACTCCCATTTCAGGAAGGGGAAAATGGATGAGCTGGGGAACTACAGAACAGTCAGTCTCACCTCCATGCCTGACAAAATCTTGGATTCTCCTGGAAGGCATGCTGAGGCATATGAAAAACAACAAGGTGCTTGGTGACAGCCAGCATGGCTTCACTAAGGGGAAATCCTGCCTGACCAATCTGGTGGCCTCCTATGATGGAGCTACGGAACTGATGGACAGGGGTAGAGCAGTTGATGGCATCTACCTGGACTTGTGCAAGGCATTTGCCACTGTCTCACATGACATCCTTGTCTCTAAGTTGGAGAGACATCAATTTGATAGGTGTACCACTCAGTGGATAAAGAACTGGCTGGATGGCCACTGCACGCAAAGGGTTGTGGTCAATGGCTCAATGTCCAGCTGGAGACCAGAAACAAGTAGTGTCCCTCAGGGGTCAGTGTTCGAATCAGTGTTCAACATCTTTGTCAGTGACATGGACAGTGGGATGGAGTGTGCCCTCAGCAAGTTTGCCGATGACACCAAGCTGTGTGGTTGGGTTGATACATTGGAGGGAAGGAATGCCATCCAGAGGGACCTTGACACGCTTGTGAGGTGGGCTGATGCCAGCCGGATGAAGTTTAACCATGCCAAGTGCAAGGTCCTCCACCTGGGTCGGAGCAATCCCAGGTACAGCTACAGGTTGGGCAGAGAAGAGATTCAGAGCAGCCCTGTGGAGAAGGACTTGGGGGTGTCTGTTGATGAAAAAATGAACATGAACCGGCAGTGTGCGCTTGCAGCCCAGAAAGCCAACCGTATCCTGGGCTGCATCAAAAGCAGTGCGACCAGCAGGTCGAGGGACGTGCTCCTGCACCTCTCCTCTGCTCTCGTGAGACCTCACTTGGAGTATTGTGTGCAGTTCTGGTGTCCTCAACATAAAAAGGACATGGAACTGTTGGAACAAGTCCAGAGGAGGACCACAATGATGATCAAGGGACTGGAGCACCTCCCGTACGAAGACAGGCTGAGAAAATTGGTGCTGTTCAGCCTGCAGAAGAGAAGGCTGCGTGGAGACCTCCTAGCAGCCTTCCAATACCTGAAGGGGGCCTATAGGGATGCTGAGGAGGGACTCTTCAACAGGACTGTAGTGATAGGACAAGGGGTAATGGGTTCAAACTTAAACAGGGGAAGCTTAGATTGGATGTGAGGAAGAAATTCTTTCCTGTAAGGGTGGAGAGGCCCTGGAATGGGCTGCCCAGGGAAGTTGTGAATGCTCCATTGCTGGTGGTGTTAAAGGCGGGGTTGGACACAGCCTTGGATGGCATGGTTTAGTGGGAGGTGTCCCTGCCCATGGCAGGGGGTTGGAACTAAATGATCTTAAGGTCCTTTCAACCCTAACTATTCTATGATTCTATGATTCTATTTCTTCTTACATGCCATCCCACGTCAAGACTGTTCATTTCTTGTGAAATTGTGTGTATTTCTTTTGTGTTAATATTCTTTGTGTTAATTCTAAATAGCAAAAGATTTAGGTTTTTAAATGTAACATTGTTTATTTTCTGGCTATCCTTAATCATATTTTTCATAGGAAGGCAATAAAACCAGCTGTACACCAGTGTCAACCAACTATCCACAGTGAACATCATTGTGTACACCACGGAATATGATATTAGTTAATATATGAACATTATTGAAATTACTAATTGTAGCTGCTGAATATTGCATCAATGATTGGAAAAATGCTTTCTAATTCATTGTAACTTCATTCTTCTGCTTTCTTTCACTAAGTGGTAGACACGATTTAAAGAAATTTTAAAAGAAAACCTGTGATTCTTATTTTCGTGGTGTACGTATCTATCTAATGAAAGTGAATTGAAATTATCAACTAATTTTTCATGGATTGCCAAACAACGATGATTTGCTGCTAGCTAACATAATATCAAATTTTGTATTTGAATTTACACTACAGCCAACGGATATTAATACAAAATTTAAAGTGGTCACAAACTTTCCCTGGTCTTGGTATTAAATTTTCTGTGTCACTAGGAGCAAGTGTTTTTGATGTGAGTGCTACAAATCTTCGATTATTTTCAAAATAGGAACTGGAAATATTTTCTAATTAAGAAATATGTCACAGTTTGGAATTCTTTTATTAGAATACATTATTTGGCAATATACAAGGTGGTGGCTTCTGTCTTGCAGAGGAGGATGATGTTATGCTGAAAAAAGGTAGCTGTGGAGATGTCAGTTGATGTTGCTCCATGAAGATGGATATGCAAATTGAGAGTTCAAAGCCATAAGAATCACTGTCCTTGGGGATACTTGCTTTGTTATTTTCTTTCCTCTTTTCTTTTGTGGAGAGTGTTGATAGGAGACTAGGGATATTAATTATTATGGTAAGTGTCTAAAAATTTCTTAGAAACAGCTATTGTATAAAGGACATTTTCTTGAAGTTATAAAATTGGTGAACATGCTGTAGTTCATTGAAAAGGATAATTGAAGGTTGCATCAAATGTATATTTTTTTACCTTTTTTGGTTTAGGACTGTCTTTTCTCCTTATTTTTATGAAGGAATTTGAAGTTCCCATGTTATAAAGCAGTTCTGAATAATTTATGTAATAAACTGATGAAACAAAAATTTAATTTACAACTTTGTGATATTTCCCTGCTTACTATGCAAGAGGAGAAGAGTTTCATGTTTAATTAACTGTAAGAAGGAATGTTAGCATGCTTCATAGTAAGCAATAAGTAAATCATAATGGTATTCAATGTAAAATGCATTTCATGAAAAGCATTAATAAGAGCACAGTTTGATTACATAGAAAATCCACTGTTGTTAGCATTTAGTTTACATTTACAGGTAAAACCTGTTTTATAGCAGAGACATCTGTTAATGTATTTGGTATACTCTGCTTTCTACAACAGGCTTGAAGCCCCGTGCCTGGCTGGATGACTGAAGTGCAGCGCTTACTTAAAAATTTCTTCTAACAGATGCCTTGTATCTTTTGTGTAAGGTTAGGAGGGAGGGATGCTTGTTTATTTTTCTCCCATGTGTTCAAATGCAACGATTCATTCTCAAGGGGAGGATGACACACACACCATCTACTTTAAACACAACTGAATCGTAGAAAAATTAAGCATTCAGGCAACAGATACAAGAATGATGACTGTGCAGAGACCCAGCATTCTAGATCTACCTGAGGCAAGCTGGTGAGATTTTCCCTGACATAAACGCTAGGCAGCAAGCATTCTGCTTTTAATTTTATCTCTCTGCCCACTGTACACCTGGGCACTGATTTTCATGAGGTAAAACAGTCTATTGTTGGAAATCAACAGGTTTGGTGTGTTAGCTGGAATTTCTGTTCAAATCCCAAACAAGCTTTGCAGGATCTGGCTGCAAACTGAAATGTTGTAGCTGAAATAACTGTTATTATGCTGTCTGGATCCTTCCTGTGTTTAAGAAGTACACAATCACAATGACTTAATTATTAGTTAAATAGCAGAGAAACACCTCTATTCCATGAAAATATTTTTTAATGGATTGAATCATTGGCAGCCCCTTCATGTGTCAGTTAATCAGAAAGTCTAATTTACTCTCAGACGTAGGGCTATTTTGAAAGGCATTTTTAGGAAACACTGTTTTCCAGATGATGTGTATCTTCGCATGCTACAGTCTTCTGCTTATATTGCAAAAATAATTTTCTCCTTTAGGTTGCCTTTATATTAAGTCAGTGTTGAGTTTGCTAGTTAATAATAGGTACAATTCAGTTCTGTGATTGGTAAACCCTCCTGATGATGTGAGTTATGCCAAATTTCTTGAATATTTTGTATTCTGCTCTGGTGGCAGTGCATAAAATGGACAAAATATTCAGCTGGTTTATTTGACATTTATTTGGACAATAAATAATGACATTACTTAAGAAGCTGTTCATGAATCCATCAGATTAGAATTATTCACCGCAAATGTTATGTCTTATTAATTATTAACAAGCTCTTTGCTGACTCAGAGAAGATAAGGTTCCCTGTGAAGCCCCTGATTGCAGCAGATATTGTTATATACTTTAAAGTATAGATGGTCTGATCATATAGATTGTCCCAGTTGACATATTCAAAAGCACCTGTGGTTCAAAGGCTGGACTTGCAAAGAGCTTTAAGAACACCTAAATCTAACTTCTAGAAATCAGTGACACTCTTACTGCTAATACAGGTCTTTTATTTAAGTTTTGCTAATAAATTCCTCACTACTTCTGTTTGCCTTTCAGTGTGCATGCGCACCATGATCCTGTGACATTTTTGATTTTCTTGGTGTTTATGATCTGCATGAATTCACAGATTACGTAGTATTCTGATTTTTCTTTCTTTGGAAAGGAGTCTCGAAACTCAGATATTATTCTGACACCAACTTTATTAAATGAAAGACAAACCACTAGTAATTTGTGTTCAGGCAAATTGTAATCATAGAATCACAGAATCATAGAATAGTTAGGGTTGGAAAGGACCTCAAGATCATCGAGTTCCAACCCCCCTGCCATGGGCAGGGGCACCTCCCACTAAACCATGCCATCCAAGGCTATGTCCAACCCCGCCTTTAACACCACCAGCAATGGAGCATTCACAACTTCCCTGGGCAGCCCATTCCAGGGCCTCTCCACCCTTACAGGAAAGAATTTCTTCCTCACATCCAATCTAAGCTTCCCCTGTTTAAGTTTGAACCCATTACCCCTTGTCCTATCACTACAGTCCTGTTGAAGAGTCCCTCCTCAGCATCCCTATAGGCCCCCTTCAGGTATTGGAAGGCTGCTAGGAGGTCTCCACGCAGCCTTCTCTTCTGCAGGCTGAACAGCCCCAATTTTCTCAGCCTATCTACAGGACATGAACTATCAGGTCTCATGCTTTGCCCTACTAGCTGCATCACCATACTCTTCCATCATTGCATGAAACAATCACAGAATATGTGAGATTGTGGGCTTTTTGAAGTGCATATTACATTTTCTTAATTCTCTTTTTAGAGCCTTTATTTTGCCTGGGTTACTTTTTTAGTTTCTCTGTTCAGCAATAGAGAATTGAGTTGCTGTAGCCACTAATAAAAAGCTGTAAAAATAACACTTGAATAATCTTTGAAGAAGCCTACCACAGAATTAGGTGCCAGATTCAAGATGGGTATATTTAATACAAGAGCAATGCTAGTCAAGATTTCTGAGTCTTATTCCAACCCAAAGAAGTTTGTTTAAAAAGGGGAATTCTGTTAATCAAATGGTCTGTTTTCCCTTCAATTTCCCCATTAATCAGTTTTCGTGGCTGACTTGCAGTTCAGTGGGTTTTAGTGTTGGTAAACAAAGTAATGAAAGAAACCCTAGGCTGCTGATGTGAGTTATTTCAATATCCCAGTGCATAAGCCTTCTGATTCATCATAGTTTTTGTTGAATTGCTACACCTTTTAAATTCAGTGCAGTGAGCTCATCTCTGTTCATTTGAAAGGCATCGTATTGATTTAGTTATTTCACATAGGAATGTATGTCACTTAGTAATTTTCCTTAGCTTTTACAGATTACACGTAACCTTGTATTTGCATTTGATTCGCTGGCACAACCAACATTCAGGATTTTGTGGATTAAATATAGAGTGTACCTGCTTGCCAGTCCAATTCCAGTGAATTAATAGCTAAGTGTGAATTACTACCATCGTGTACCAAGAAGGTTGCAAAATATGTGTAGGACTGAGAAGCATAACTTTTCACTGTATGTGATGTTTTCAGAGTTTTCGCCATAGGTCACTAAGCTTTTCAAGTAAGTTGGGGTATATATATACAGTCAAATTTTCAAAAGTTTGTGAGTAGATTTGACTATGCCTGTACCGCAGTCCAGAACTTCAAGTCAGCTATATATAATTCAACCAGCTCTAAATAAAATGCATGTATGTTGTGGTATCGACAGCGACAGCATGTAGCCTTCACTGCAGACTGACAAAAACCCATCTTGGATGCCAGAAAAATATCTGGCT